>CM021109.1:199668403-199773489 GCA_007115665.2 Sequoiadendron giganteum | reverse complement strand
AATCAATGTAAAATATCTATTTCATTTGCCATTGAAGTCAAATTGGGAGAGGAAGCATGTGAAAAAAAATGTGTAAACAAAATTAAAAAAGGAGAGAGGAAGGATGTGAAGAAAAAGAGAGAATATAAAACACTATCTACTAACATAAAGAAGTGTATTCAAAGCTAGTATGTTGTCTTTGATGGTTTTCCATATCATGTGTTGCCCTAATGAGAAAGGGGGAGATTGTTGCAAGAATGGAAAGATTGAAGGTGTTGTCATTGATGTCAATTGGTCAATTGGTTATCAATTGATTATTGTTGTTGTTATTGTCATAGATGAAGGTTATTGTCTATATATGTTGAGGATATTGAGAAAATTGTAATGATGATATGATTGCAAGTGTTCAGTGGTTCCTCTTATTTTTTCTCTGGATTTTCTCTTATATTTGTATGGTTTGGATATGTTGATCATAGTTGTTGGAAGCTACTATATCCAGATTTTTGGATATTGATTCATGGTAGAGTGTGAGTTTTGTTCACTAGTTGTGAACTATAATTTTCTATGTTTCTAATTGAGGTCCAGGAGAAATATTATGTTGAATAGGACAACTGAGAGGGGGGTGAATCAATTGTCATAGATTATAACCTTTAATTCAATTACTGAAACTAATACATAAAATTCTTAAATGATTAATCATCAAATTTCAATGTAGAAACTCAAATCCAATGCACATACACAATAACACCAAATTTACGTGGAAAACCCAATGAGGAAAAAACCACGATGAGGATTAACTCACACTATAGAGAATGTAAAAAATGATTAAAAAAAGGCTCACTACTTGAGATAAGGTTCACTGCCTGAGATAAGGCTCAATACCTACAATAAGGACTCACTATCTAATAGGGCTACAACCTAGAGGGCTCACTGCCATAGAGATACAAATAATACTTGTTACAAAGAGACAACAATCCTAATGCAACAAAGGATTCCACCACAATCACTAATAAACCTGCATGAATGATAGATTTTCCTTCTTCTCACTGCATCTAGAAACTTAGCATTAAGCTTCGCACGGATCTACCACACATATAACTCACACACAATTTCTAAATAGAATCAAATTCATTTCTACTCTTTCACTTATCTTCATTGTTTTCTCTTGTAGATTGTTTATTGCTAGCTCATCCTATATTTATACTATCTCCAACCTTGAAAAGCTACAAAGTCATCCATCCAACTTCAAATTCAAATTAGGGTAGTGCAAAAACATCCTAGGGTGGAATTAGAATGAGGGTGACCCAAATGAATGCTTCACCAAGACCCATAATAGATCCAACATGCTTCATCAACTTCAAATATAGTGCTTAACACACAGTCAGAAAAACTAGTGTAAAACACATAGAACAATTAAGCTCAAAACTTCTAGAAACCAAAAATATCTTCAATGAAACTAGAACATCTTATATCTAGAACCACAAGTCAAAAGACTTCATCAAAGAGAAATATAGACCAGGAAAATTTCTCCTAGACCTCATTCAAAACACAGAAAAACATAGTTCACAATTAGTGAACACAACTTGAACTTCATAAAGAACCAATAGCCAAGAATTTTGATATAGAAACCTTCAACAATCATGACTCACTTATATAAACCATACAAGCATAGGAACAAGTACTGAATCATCATCCAGAATACTTGTAATATTCCTTTAATACAATTTTCTCAATATCCTCAACATATATAGCCAACAAAAACTAATAGATAACTAGTTGAATAGCTGACATCAATAACAACACTTTCCTTCCTTTTTCCATTCTTGCAAAAATCTCCCCCTTTGTCATTGATGGTAACACATGATATGAAAAACCATCAAAGAAACCATACCAATTTTGATAGACTTCTCAAGATTTTTCTTTTTGTTTCTCCCCCTTAGAAGATCATCTTCCTCATTACCTGCTTTCTCTCATTTTCACATGCTTTCTCTCCTCCTTTGACATCAATGGAAAACGAAAAAATATATGTGTTCACTTAATCTTCCTTTGACATGAAAAAAAAAATGTGTAATGACAACACTTGAAACTACCTTCTCCCTCTCAGAGGTATCCACCAAAACATCAATCCAAAAATATAGAACCATGAATCCACCAAGTTGATGCATCTTTGAATTCATATTAGTTTATGAAAGGAGGGGCAATAACCCCTAACTTCTCTCAGAGATACTCAAAATTATCTTTAGCAGGAGCCTTTGTAAATATATCTACAATCTGATCCTTTATCAAAACATACTCAAGCTTGACATCATTCTCCATAACCTTCTCTCTCAATAAATGATATCTAATATATATATGCTTTGTTCTTGAGTGCATCACAAGATTATTCAAAATTTTAATTGCACTTGTATTATCATAGAGGATAGAAATGGGATCATCATATAGCAATGTGATATCTTTCAATGTCTATTTCATCGATAGAACTTGTGTACACCAATATACAATAACAATATACTCAGCTTCAATAGTAGACAAAAAGAATGAATCTTACTTCTTACTTAGCCAGGCCACCAACCTACATCCAAGAAAGAATGCACCACCACTTGTACTCTTTCTATCATCTATACTTTTAGCCCAATCTACATCTGTATAAGCACTAAGTTTAAAGTTAGTATATTTAGGATACTATAATCCCTAATCTAGAGTACCATTCAAATATCTGAATATTATTTTAACTACAAAAAAATGTGTTTCCTTTGGATCTTCTTGAAATCTAGCTACAAGACAGACCGCATGCATAATATCTTGTCTACTAGCAGTCAAATATAGTAGTCCACCAATCATATATCTATACTTGCTATGATCAACCTTAGATGAATCATCATCTTTACCTAGCTTGCAACTAGTCACCATAGGAGTATTTACTAGTTTGGAACCATCCATCCCAAACTTCTGCAACATCTCTCTCACATACTTAGATTGTGAAATGAAAATTCCTTTCTCTACTTGATTAATCTATAGACAAAGAAATAAATTCATCTCCCCAAAGAAAAAATTTCAAATTCTTTATGCATCTCTTCCACAAACATCTTGCACATATTTTCATTTCCTCCAAAGATAATTTCATCAAAACATACAACTACAATCAAGATTTTGTCATTTTTAATCTTAAAGTAGAAATTACTATTTTTCGTACCTTTTTTAAATCCTTTCTGAATCAAATACTTATCTAATCTTGCATACAAAGCTCTAGGCGACTACTTCGAACCATATAAATCTTTCTTCAATCTACACACCATATCCAATTGATCTATTAACTAAAATCCTCCTGGTTGTTCCATGTAGACTTCTTCTACCTTAATATTCAAAAATATTGACTTGGCATCCATCTGATAGACTATGAAATATTTGTAAGAAGCTAATACCAAGAACATCCTTATAGCTTATTTCTAGTAAACTTCTAGTAATCTAGCTTCAATGATCATTGACCTAGCAACCTCATGAACTATTCTATTTTTCATTTCAATGACTCCATTCTATTGAGGAGTTCTCAAAGCAGATAACTATATCTTTATTCCATGTACTTCACAAAACATATTGAACTCATGGGAGATGAATTCTCCACCTATGTTAGATCTTACACATATTATCTTCAAATTCACTTCATTTTCAACCATTGCCTTGAATCTTTCTAATGCATTTGATTTCTCTCTAAGAAATGTAACCCATGTATATCTAGAATAATCATCAATTAAAATCATAAATTACCTTTCACCAAGTAGACTTTGTACTCTCATAGGACCACATAGATGTGTATGAACAAAATCTAGTAATCCAATAGTAGATTGTTCTCTTGATCTATAAGGATTTCTTGCTTGCTTCCCAAACTGAAAATTCTTAGAAATAGCATTAAAAATCTTTGTAATTCAGTAAATCTCTCATGACCTAAACAACACTTCTCCTTGCCAAGTTATCAAAATTAATGTAACACATTCTCCTATGCCATAACCAGCTATCATATATCTGAGTCATAAAGCATCATCCATCAATACCCTTAAGCTAATAAATATTCCCTTTAGATTTCTTTCCTATAGCAATCAATATTATGGATCCTTTTTGTATCTCACATTTCTCATCCTTAAACACAAGATCATATCCTTTTTTGCACATCTAACCAATGCTCAAAAAATTATGCCTTAAACCCTTAACATAGTAAACATCATCAATATTATTCTTATCATCAAAACTTACTGAACCTATCAAATGTATTTTAGCACCAGTATCATCTCAAAAAATAACTAGACCTCCATCATATTTCTCAAGCTTTACAAACTTAATTTTATCACCAATCATGTGATGTGAGCAACCATTATCAACTACTCAAAAATTATTTTCTTGTCTAGCTTGTAGCGCAGAGATAACTATACCTTCATTTTCTCCTTCTCCTTCTGCAAAGGACTTTCCTTTACCTATTTTTTAGAATTAGTAGAAGTAGGATCATCCTTAATCGCCAAGAACAAGCATTCATTTTCATCTAGATCTTCATATTCTAAATCTTCATTTGAAATACTAGCATTCTCATTTACATAGTAAGCTCTCTTAATCTTATTTCCTTTCTTTTCTTTCTCATATCTTTGTTTATTCCATTTAGCTCTTTTCAGACACTTTGTAGCATAATGACCTATTTCTCCACAACTAAATCATTTGAAGGGAAACTTACCTTCATACTTACTAGAGCCTTTTCTCATTCTTCTTACAAGGTTGGCTTCTATTTCATCAAAGTTTTCTTCATCTGGATCTTTAGTTTTTTAGCTTTAAAAGTAGTCTCTATTTTGCCTCCATTTCTTAGACTTGGATTTCTCATCTCATAAGATGTAAAAAATCCTAATAGAAGATCCTTAGTACAAGTCTTATAATCTATAGTCTACTTAATAGCACTCAACTTTTCAGTGTAAGAATTAGGAAGATTTCTAAGAATCTTCTTTACAATCCTGGTTTCATCTACAATAGTGCCAAGAGATTGCATTCCAACCACTAACTCATCTAATCTATGTACATAAGATTTGATATTTCCATCTTCAAACATATGTATAATATCAAACTATGTTTCCAAATTCTGCAACTTCAAGTCTTTAACTCTTTCATCACCATCATGTGCTCTTTCTAAAGCATCCAGAAATTCCTTATCTATCTTTAAATTTTGAACCTTAATTAACTCAAAATGTACCAAACTATTCTTCAAGATGAACTTTTCCTTATTATTTTCTTCATGTAATTTGATTTCTTCGCGTGTACTCAAACCATTAGTAGGAGGAGTGTAAGGATTCTTGTAAGATTTCTCCACATCACATCCACAATAATCTAGATATTCTTCCATAAAAACTTTCCAGATACCATAATTAGTTCCATCCAACTTCGGATAATCAAAGATCATTTTTCTAGCCATCCTGGACCTTCCTCAAGTGTTTAAGCTCTTCACTAAGGAGCCAAGCTCTGATACCAATTTTTGAATAGGACAAATAAGAGCGAGGGATGAATCAATTGTCATAGATTATAACCTTCAATTAAATTACCAAAATAATACATGGACTACTTAAATGATTAATCATCAAATGCTAGTGTAGAAACTCAAATCCAATCCGCATACACAATAACACCAGATTTATGTGGAAAACACAATGAGGGAAAAACCATGGTGAGGATTAACTAACACGATAAAGAATATCAAAATTGATTACAAAAAGGCTCACTACCTAAGATAAGGCTCACTACCTATAATAAGGACTCATTGTCCAATAGGGCTACAACTCGGAGGGCTCACTACCATAGAGATACAAAGAAGACAAAGAAGACTTGTTACAAAGAGACAACAATCTCAATACAAAATAGGATTCCACCATAATCACTGATCAAATTGCATGAATGATAGAGTTTTCCTTCTACTCATTGCATCTAGAAACTCAACATTAAGCTTCACACTGATCTACCACACACATAACTCACACAAAATTTATGAATGGGATCAAATTCACATATTCTCTTTCACTTATCATCCTCCTTTTCTCTCGTACATTTTTCATTGATAGCTCATATTGTATTTATACTATATCCAACCTTGAAAAGATACAAAGTCAATCATCCAACTTCAAATTCAAATTAGGTCGACGCTAAAATAACCTACGATGGAATTATAATTTAGGCAACCCAAGCACACGCTTCACCAAGACCCATAATAGATCCAACACACTTCATCAACTTCGAAGATAATTATTAACACATGGTCGACCAAACCAGTTTAAAAAAAATAGAACAATTAAGCAAAAATATTCTAGAAACCAAAAATATATTCAATGCAATAAGAACATATTATCTCTAGAATTGCAAGTCAAAAGACTTCATCAAAGAGAAATCTATAGCAACAAAATTTCTCTTGAACCTTAGTCATAACACAAAAATATATAGTTCACAACTGGTGAACACAACTCAAACTTCAAAAAGAACCAATAGTTAAGAATCGGGATATAGAAACCTTCAACAATCATGAATAACATATATGAACTACACAACCATAGGAAAATGTACCAGATCATCATCTAGAATACCTGTAATCCTCCTCTAATATAGTTTTCTAAATATCCTCAACATATACAACCAACAACAACTAGTAGATAACTAGCTGACTAGTTGACATCAATGGAAACAATTTCATTCCTTTTTCCATTCTTGCAACATATTGTTGGTCCATATTTCACTTGTATGAAGTCTTACGACTTATAGCTCTAGATTTGAGTTGTTTTGATTGTATTGAAGATAATTTTGGTATCTTGAAATTTCATGCTTAATTGTTCTATGTGTTTTACACTAGTTTGGCCGACCTTGTGTGGAATACTACTTTAATTTTTAGTGAAGTGTTTTGGATCTATTTGGGTCCTTATGAAGCATGTGTTTGGTTCACCCTCATTCTAATCCCATCCTAGGATGTTTTGGCACTGACCTATGTTAAATTTGAATTTAGATGGCCGACTTTGGTTATGTTTCAAAGTTGAAGATGGTATAAATCTAGAATAAGTTAGGGAAGAAGAAGTGAAGGAGAGATCAAAGGAAAGAAGAGACAAGAGCACAAAGAGAACAGAAGTGTGAATTAGTGTGTGTGTGTATGATTCAAGTATGGTAGATCAATCTGAAGCCTAAATGTTGAGTTTTAGAAGTAGTGAACTGAAGGTGCACTCTATCTTTCATGCATGTCTGCAAGTGGATTGTGTGAACTATGGTGGAATATTTTTGTTGTATTGAGGTTGCCTTCTCTCTATAAAAATTATTTTTTATCTTCCTTATATCTTTGTGGTAGTGAGCCCTCTAGGTTTTTAGCCCTATTGGATAGTGAGTCCTTGTTCAGACAGTGAGTCCTTGATCGGATAGTGAGTCCTTGTTCAGATAGTGATTCCTTATTTTTGAGGCAATGAGCCTCTTGTAATCTATTTTTATACTATCTATAGTGTGATTTAATCCTCATTGTGGTTATTCCCTTATTGGGTTTTCCCTGTAAATATGGTGTTATTGTGTTTATGTGATGGTTTTTCAGGTTCTACACTAGTGTTTAATGTTTAATCTGATAAGAAATGTTAAGATTTTGTTCTAGTGTATGAATTAAGGTTTAAATTTGTGACAACTGATTCACCCCCCCTCTTAGTTTTCTTGTTCAATAGTTCATATCTAATCAACTTTTACAACATGGCTCCCATGTTTGGTAATGGATAGTTATCTTTCAATGATGACACATTGATATTTTTAAAATTAACGCACAATCTGATGTTACCATTATTCTTCCTTACTAGCACAAGGTTAGACACTCAACATGAGTACCTAATAGGCTTGATTATGCCAGCATCCCTTAGCTTCACCAAATATTCTTGCATCTTTGGTGCTAAGGTGGGGTTAATAGGCCTTTTCTTCTGCCTGAAGGGATTTGCATCTACTTTCAAAGGAATTTCATGTTGGAACAACTCCTCCATATATGCTTTCAAGTCATCACAGGACTAGGAAAAAAAATTCCTATAATTTATCAATAAAGCAATCAACATTGCTTTGATCTTGGGATTCATTTTCTTTCCCACATATACTCTCTTTGGAGCACTTTTAGTACCTAATTTTACCTCCTCTAGGTCTTCTATATGTGTAGAATATTTTTTGGTGTTCTTGTCAAGGACATAAAAAACCCTTTCTAAAGCCATAAGACCCTTAGGGATCTTGTTGGTCTTGAGTTGAATGACTTCATTTCTAAAGACTATGTCCTTCACATTCACTGTTTCAACAAACACTCCAAAATCAATCTCCTAGCCTTCATATTGGTCTACACATATTAGAAAAATTAAGATGTCTTCATCATCATTGAGGACTTGCTAGTTTTGGAGGTTGTTAGGGATTGAAGGTCTTATATGTACGTCCACTTTGGAGATACTAGAAAAAGTTATATCATTAGGCTGGAGTGCAATATTTTCAAGAAAATATCCCACTTGGTTTTTGCCTCTCTCTAACCAATCAATTTCAAAAGCATCAAACTATTCTATGGAATCCCAAATGACATTTGTCTACTATTTTAATCTCTTATTTTTTTATGCAAACCTAGATCTAACCTAGGATATGACCAATTCAGAATCACCAATAACTTTTAGTTTATGTGTCCCATGTTTTCCTACTAATCTTAACCCTTATAGAAGAGCTTCATTATTTTATGCATTATTTGTATAGAAAAATTGTTGGGTAAAACTATGAATATGTCACTTAGTCAAGATGCCCCCACTATTCATTAATAAGAGAAGTAAAACCACTAGAGATATAATTGTTCTTCCCTTCAAAATGCATCTGAACTACCATCTTGGAAACATAGTACACTCGAGGAAATACATGTAAAGACAACAAAATAGAAAGTTCCCTTACATTAGCTTCAATAGCATGACTTAGAGATTTGCAACATCCCATGACTTAGAGATTTTCTACATCCCTACATGGACCCTAAACCAAGTTCTCTCCTTGATCCTCCTGTAATGCCACATTCATATCCGTAACTTGACCCATTTTTCTCTATGTATTTTTCTCTACTATTAGCACCCTTGAGTCCAACCATCTATGACATACATGCAACCTCAAATATGAAATAGCATGAAATTTATTTTTAAACTTGTTTACTACATCCACCCCTATTTCAAATTGGTAATGATAGAGAGACTGGTAGAGGTCACCAGAAGAATCTTTCAACACATATGTTTTGAAGTTTTCATACAATTTCACATACCTCTGTTTGTGGAGAAAGTGCTTGGGGTTAAACCCACCTACATATCCTTCACCCTAGCTGAATTCATATTGTTGTTGATTATGGAGCAACACATTGTTCTCCAAATATATTTCATTCACCACCTTGAGTTTAATACCTTGCACTATCTTAATAATTTGAGCCAAATCCAACACATTAGAAAAAAAAATGGAGAGGAGGTTGGAAGGGAAAATTAATATTTGGGACTTTGTATGCAATACTTCCTCTCCTACCAAGGTCTTGATACAATTTGAAATAGTCGAACAATCTACCTTAAAAACGTTTTGTAGCTATTCTTCCTCAATACATTCAAAAAATGGATTTTTCCATGGGTGAATAGCAAACCTGACTCTATAATTCCATATGTAACACTCCATTTCACCTTCCTTCTCTCTTTGTTTGCAAGAACTAGTATTTCTAGAACTACACTCTATAACTTCATATCCTTGCAATTACCAAAGATGTAGAGAGATTGATCGGTAAGCCTCCTTAAAACCCACTGCTCGCACATTTGGAATTGCATTACTTTTAATGTGAATTGATATTTATGTACCCCTTGCACATGTCATTGAAGCTACAAATCCAATTTGCATGCTGCTATGATCTACTATTCCCAAGAAATTTGGAAAGAGAATTTAACATAGTCCGAAGCACTCTTTGGTAGATTAGTAATTCTATAAATTACTAATTAGCAAGCTTCCAAATTTAGATAAACATCGCTAGTTTAAATTGCCTCCATTAGAAAATAGGTATATCTCTTGTGAATCCCTATGAAATAATGATGAAAGATCATGATCATACCTGTAAAATATAGAAACACATCATTTGAATAAAATCCACCCTATGTTGATGCAACCGTTGGATTCTTGAGTGTGGAGCCTATACTACTTTGTACCCTCAATGCCACATTTAACTTCAAACCATCTAAATTCACCTAGGTTTTCCCTTTTTTGATGAAACTATTGTATGCTTGATTCAACAACCTATACTAATTTGTACCCTCAATGTCACATTAGCTTCAACCATCAGACTACATTCCAAATTTAATTCCAATCTATCTCCCCCCATCACCAACTCTTTAAATTTTTTCTTTGTCCAATCAACTAGAGTGTCGCTTCAAGCTTTGATAATGCTAAAATTTCCAGATATGCTTGCATTTGTTTATTATCCAATATATTAATTTCATTACCCTGACATCCCATGCTTTCCAATTTATCTTCCATCCTATTCCCCTCACTATATGTGTGCTACTATAAAAAATTGAAATTTATCTAAAAGTGCCCAAACTCTCTATAAGATATATTTCAATCTCCAAAATTGAAGTTTCTTTTCCTTACAAGAATTCACAATTATTAATGAATCACCTTTAATTTTGTATTTTCAAAACTCTCAATGAAAAAGTAGCTTCTAGACCTAGCAAACTACCTGAGCTTCAGCTTCATTATTCGTTCCTACTAGAATTTGGTATGACCTTGCTACAATTACTCTCCCTATTGAGTCTCGAATGAAAATACCATCTCCTAAGACTCTTGGATTGCCTCTAGAGGCACTGTCAAAGTTAAGATTTAAAAATTTAGAGGATGGAGGTTTCCATGTTATTTCTTCCCTCATCGTCTTCCTTTTGTTAATTTGATGCAAACTCCCTGCAAAAGGTAATAAAATTTTTCCCCAACTCTTCAAGACAAAATTATCCCAACTTTTATAGATAGAAGAGGTGTTCTTATACTTCAAAACATATACATTAACTATCTTTGAGACTACCTTTTCAATTTTACCTTTAACAACCTCTACTGAAGAATAAATTTTCCTGAAGATACACAAATTGTGTTCCCACTATATATTCCAAATTACAAGATATGGGATAACCTACCAAATTGATGCAAAGAAATATGATTTAAACAAAAGTGGCCAACTTTTAAACATGTCCTAGATTGTATTTGGGAAAGTAATCTATAGATTTAATTTTCCCTTTACGAACATCCAAAATTCTTTTGCAAAGCTACAATGTATTAATAGATGATCCACATTTTCCAATTCTTCATCATAGTGGAAATTTAAAGGGTTAAACTATCTTCAATTTTTCTAGAGGATCATTAGTTAAGATCTATCTTCTTAGTGCTAACCATACAGAACCCCTAGCTTTTGGTGGGATTTTGTTACTCCAACAAAAAGAGTAATCCCTTTTTGCTACCTACTAATTAGTTCATTGAATTAATGCTTTATAAAATTCCTTTACTAAGTAACACCCCATTTTCAATGGATCACACAATATCCTATACTACTTCCCTAAAAAGAGCACTACTGTGCTATTTAGTACTTGTTGAAAAGATGTCACTTGTTGTGAAAAAAGTGATGTCCCATAATATTATTTCCAAATTTCTTTCCCTATTATCCCTTCTATTGCTTGTACATAATCTAAAAAAAAATTACCCCATTCAAGAGACAAGATATCTTTTACTGGCTATAAATCCATATTGTTTTGCAAAGGAAGCTTATCATTCCATGAATATTGTCAAAACTTCACACTTTTCCCATTATGGACTTCCCAAGTAATATATGTAGTAATGACAAACCTACATGAAACCAAGAAATTCCACATAGTTGAACCTTTCAGAGGGTTTGACATGGTGAATATTCTCAAAGGATTCATGACATCTGGATATTTAGGTTGCATCAACTTAGTCCACTTTTCTTTTGGCTTTGTATACATTTACCATACTATTTTTTCCCCAAATGCTTTGTTCCTAATTGCAAGATTGTGCATTCCTTCTCCTCCTTGAGTTTTGTCCAAAGCCATATTCTTCATTGATATTAATGACACCTTTTTTGTTCATTTATATTTCCCTTCCAAAGAAAATTCTTAATAATTTTCTTGATTTCTAAGATAACTGACTTCGGGGCCTTGAGAACTGCCAAAAAATAGTTTGGGATTGCAGATAATACAAATTTTATCAACAAAATTCTACCTGAAAGGGATAACCACCATGCCTTCCATATTATAATGCTTTCCTTTAGTATTTCAATCACCTTGACCCAATAGGTAGCTTTGTTTGGATCCTTGAAGAAGGGTATACCTAAGTATGCACATAGCAAGTCTTCTTGTTGAAATCCCAATACTTATACTATTTTTTCTTTTACCTCCTCATTTGTGTTAAAAATATATAATTTGAACTTCGAAGCATTAAATTTTTGATCTAAAGTTGAATAATACTTGTTTAATATACAAGGCTTCCTCCACAGTTGAACTCCCAAAATAGAGAGTATCAGCTACAAAGAGATAATGAGTCACCAAGATGGATGTATTTGAGATATGGATACCCCTCCAAAGTCCTATATTCTATTTTTGAGTGACAAACCTAGTGAGCACCTCATCCATAATAATGAATAGAAAAGGAGAGAGGGGTTCCCCTTGCCTCTCTCCCTGTGTTGCAACTAAAAAACCTATAGGAGAACCATTAACAATCACATAAAATTTTGAACCAGATAAATAAGAATGAATCCATCTATGCCATTTTCCTTTAAATCTAATTTTTTTAATCATTTTTTCAAGAAACTCCCAATCTACATGATCATATGTCTTCATCATGTATAGCTTGATGATGAAAGAGGGAAATTTTTTTGAAGCAATAGAATGAATAGTTTCATGTGCTATCAAAGCACCTTCACAGGTTTCCCAATTTGGCACAAAACCACCCTACTCAATAGATATAATTCTTGGAATAATTGGATGCAATCTAAAATAAATAGCCTTAGTAAAGATCTTGTAAACCATGTTACACAATGATATAGGTCTGAAGACAGCAAAAGATAATGTATCATTCTTTACTTTTGGAATTATTGCAATATTTGTAAAATTGAATTGATTAAGCATTGAACCCATGTTCCTTGACTCCTCTAATGCCCATAATAAATCATAACATATTAAATCATTATTTTTTTGGAAAAATATTGTTGTAAGACCATCTAGACCAAGTGCTTTGTCTGGTGGTAAGTAAAAAAACACATTTTTTACTTCTTCCATTGTAAAAGGCTTTAACAAACTGTCATTATCCTTATATTGAATCAACCTTGGAATGAATTCAAGTGTCTCTTTTTCATCTTCTCTTTTTTGGTCAATTTTATCTTTCGAGGCTGAAAAAATATTTAAAAAGAATCTAATAGCTTCATTCTTGATGTCCTCTTCTAATTTTAACCATCTTCCTGTAGTTGTTTCTTGAATTGAAAATATTGTTGTTGCAACTATTTTTATTTGTGCATATCCATGAAAAAACTTTGTGTTTCTATCTCCCTCTTTGAGCCATAACTCCCACTATTTTTGCCTCTAGTATATTTCCTCCCTAGCACATAACTCTTCCCATTCTCCTTGCAAGCACTTCTTCATTTCATACAAACTATCATATAGCTCATTTTGGATGATTTTCTCATGAATTACTATCAATTCCTTAAAAAATAACTCTTTTTGTTGGAAGACATTTTTAAAGATTTGCTCATTCCACACCTTTATTTGCTACTTTACAAACTTAAATTTACAATAAAGTTGATACATCTTCAAACCCTGTTCAAAAGTTGCATTTCTCCACCATTGTTTCAGTAAGTCCATGAACTATGGGTGTCTAAGCCACATGCTTTCAAAATTGAAAGATGACTTCCTTTTAGGTAGGGAAGCATTTGAGATACTTAATGAAATGGCATAGTGATCAGAACCCACCATAGGAAAACTTTTGATTTTAATTCATGTTGTCCCAAAAACCAATTTGGGGACACTAAAAAATTGTCTAACCTTTCTGCAATCTGCAAAAAATATTTTTCTTCGATTGGTCTAGGTGTATATCCCTTAAAGTGGAAAAATATCTCTTAAGGTGTTAGAGAGGATGAAGGAATAAAATTCCTCCATCACTTTGAGGGATGGACGTTCCCCCCCCAGATTTTTCTTGAAGTGTAGCTATTGCATTAAAATCTCCACCCAAAACAATCTTTACATCCCCCAAGCCAACATGTGTTAGCTCTTCACATAGATACTTTTTATCAACAATGGATGTAGGCCCATAAACATTGAAAATGTAGAATTTAAGATTATATTTGGATACCTCTATCAATTGCTAGTTAGAATCATTTCTTATTGCCATAACTTGGACTAATTTGGAGTTCCATAGTGTTAGAAGTCCCCCAAAATCTCTGTGTGTTGGAAAATGAGATGAGTTCCACTTTACCCATTTCTAAATAGTAGCTTCATATGATTCCCTAGATAAATTTGTTTCTTGCAATAAAACTATATTAGCTCCACAAGCATAAATTTGATGCTTGATACGAGCTCGCTTGTCAGGGGCATTAATTCCCATGGCATTCCATGATAAGACCTTCATTTCACTCAAGGAGAGTGGCATTCTCTCTTTAGCCATTTATTTTTTAGAATTGGGGATAGAATCACATATAGTGTTTTGAACTCCCACTTCAATCTCCTCCTTAACTTTATTCAAGTTTGATTTCCTCCCCCTTTTTCTTGGAAATTTCTTTAAACTTGATTGAGATAGCGTCTAAGATATGGGAAGTGGAGTTGAATAATCAAAATCTGCCTTTTCTCGTTCCATCAAATGAGGTCTTTCTTGTTGTTTCTCTACCATTTTATGAATATCCTTCTTGATCTCTTCTAAATATTTCTGATCCAACATCTGAGCCCCTTTATCCCCTATACAAGAATGTTTCTCTTTTATTTTAGGAGAACCCTAGTCTATCCTTTTGCTTCCTTCCAATAAAACTTCTTCATCCCAACTGTCTTCAAGTAATACTTCCACTATTTCCTTATTTACTTTACCCATTATTTCTTCCCCCCAACCATCCTCTATTGAAATTTTGTCTGCTATCTCATCTAAAAATTATGAACCTACTAATATTATAATTTTCTCAGCGAATACTTCAAGTTCATCTCTTCCTCCCATTTGATTGACACTTTGTATTTCTAGGTTAGCCATACCTACTCGGGGAGCAGGCAAATCTAGCAAAAGAGGGTGAGTGCACCTCGCATGTCTCCAGTGCCCATTTGCAAGAGCTCCAAGGGAGAGCGGGCAACCTTTAAACATTAACTTGCAAACTATGTAATCCATATGCTACTCTAAGACTTGAGGCAAATCAGGTCAATATAAGTGAAGGGAGTACCCCTATACAAATGCATCAAAAACTCTTTCTTGGTCCTGATTTGTAAACAGAGTGAGATATTCTTCTTAGGTTTACTATTCACCACCAACTCCATTTTAGTCTTTTCTCTTGGCTCACTTTTATCTTCCTTAGAAATTTCTCTTCTGACTCTAATAGTGATTGTTCACCATGAAATCTTATAGGATTTCTAGATGACTCCTCATTACAATGCTTAGAATTATGCTCTTTTGAATCTGATAGTGACTTCTCTACATAAAACCTTATAGGGTTTGTAGATAACTCCTTATTACAATGCTCACCTTCCTTGATTTCATAACCCTACCTTGTCTGGAAACTTGCTTCATTGTGCCCTAACATGTGGCAGTTTACACAAGCATTGTTTGGGGTTTCCACTAGAATATTTTGATACCATTTACCATATTTAGAGATCAAATGAATTTGGTTTGGTAGATCTTTTGATATGCCAAACAATAAACAAATTTGGACTGTCTTTCAAGGATTCCTAGAGAAATAATGATCATGCCTTAAGAATATCCCAATATGGTTTTCTATTATTTCTAGAAAATTTAGTTCCCTGTATTCTAATGGTAAATCATGCAACTGGACCCAAAAAGGAGCAAATATAGGCATAAAATCTTCAGCCTTAAAATTGGGGATCCATGCCTTTAAAAATCCAAGATTTTATTCTATACACCACATCCCTTTGTGCCTTAGTGTGAAACAACACCATGAAAATTCCCTTTGGTTGGTCTAAATAAAAAACTTTAGCAACCCCTTCCCATTCTACAAAAAAAAAATCCCTTAACTTTTCTAAAGGAGGATCTAAATTTAAAAACATATAAATTAGAGCCTTCCCTCTAAGATTGGTGATTTGAGGCTGCAACATATCTTCTAAAAATGTGATTTGTACAAAACCCTTTTGAGTTGCTGACAAAATTTGTTGTTCTTTTTATTTTATCCTCCATATACATGCAACATGGCTTGATATTGAGAGTTTTCTTTCTGTCTCCATACTTTCTTACGCACTCTTTTTCTTGTCAACTTCTTGTTTTTGTTCTCTTTGAGCCTTTTTTCTTGTTATTTTTCTTAAGATTCTATATAGAAATCTTGGTAAGTTCAAAATATGACTTTGTTGAACTTACCACAATTTTGATGAGTGTCATTTATTGATTTTTGGTTTGCTTCCCCAAATTAATGGTGCCTAATTGGTAGTCAAAATCCTATAACTCTCTATCATCCTTATCATCTATTGGGGTTGCAATATCTGTGACCAGATCCTCATCATCCATTAGCCTCATGGAGTGTATTACTCTTGGATTATTTTTGGGCTTCACCTTGTCTATTTCTTTGACCATTTAATCCCAGCTCACTGGTTCAACCTCAACCTGTTGTTTCTTCTCTAGATTCAACATTAACCAAGTTGGAGTATCTAGTGGGGCTGTCATTTGTTGAGCACTTGGGGGAATTTTATTTGGAGGTTGTGGAGGTGAAAAAGTTGCTCCAATCTCTTGTGAAGATGAAACCTTTTGTTTCTCAATCCTTTCTTTATCAACTTTCTCTTTCTCTCATTTCTTATTTTCAACTTTAATTTCTTCTATCTTCTTTAGTTTCATCTCTATTTTATAAGCTTCCTCTTCATCTCTTTTCTTGTTCTCTTCCTCTTTCAATCGAGCTTCTTCTTCTTCTCTAGACATGTCCTCAACAACTTTCTTTTGGGCACTTTCAATTATTTCTCATTTATCCTCCTTTGCTAAGACATGTTCCATCTTTGCTTCCTCCTAGAGGTTTCCTTCTCACAAATATACATCTTCCTCCTCTAAGTATTCTTCATCTTCTTCCTTCTCTTCCTCCTGGAGAAGAGTCTCCTCAAATTCTAAGGAGGGGGGATATTTTTTAACTATTATAATAGGGACCTCTTTCCCTTCTTTAGCTATTGATTCTATTATCAAAGGCATAGTCAAAGAAGATTTCTTAGTTTCCATTTCCTTAGTTTTTAAAGGAGCAATAAAAGGGCCTTCTTGAACAATTTCTGCTTCAGGATAGATAGTGGAAATGAGTTCAACACCGAAACCTGAGACTACTCTGGCAGTAGTATCTTGGTATGTAACTTTATCCTTTTGGAAGGCTTTTCTAACCTTTCCATTATAACTTCTTCTCCTTCTTGTGGAATTTTCTTCTTAATCCTCTTGTACTTCTTTGGTTCAATAGTTGAAGATGATTCAACCTATGAATCCTTTCTCTTTCTTATGGCTCTACCTTGACATCAGTTGATGTGTATTTTAATCCAACTTAAGCTTCTATCAATAACTACTTGAGAAACCTTATTTATATCAAATTATTCTTTCTCCATCTATTTTATTGGCTCCAAAACACTTGTTGCAATTTCATCTACCTCATATTGAGCATCAAGGGTGATTCCACCATCCAATATCCCTACAGGTATATCCTCCTTAATATTGAAGTCTCTCATTTGAGGGATAGTCAACCTTTCATATCCTATTTTCCTTACCTCAAATTGAGCTTGAAGATCATCCCAGAAGTACTCAAGGTGATACTCATGATAAGGAAACAAAGATGCATACAGACAATTCATCTTCCCCTTTGGCTCAAAATTATTTCTTTCCTCATACAACTTTAGATTACATGATTGGAACTCCTCTGTTGCTATTCTGGTTTCCACTATTGATGAACATAAGTAAAAACTGAACTCCAGAGGGAATGTGTAATAACCTATCTTTTTTTTTCTCGCAAACTATTTTTTTACCTCTGTTGTCTGATGGGAGAATTCCATTAAAATTATTTTATCATTTTAGTGCCTTGGAAGTTTGAATGGTGCTTTGTCAAAAAAAAACAACTTGATGTAAGTAGTCTTGGGGTATTGTAGAAACCAATTCCTCCATTCTCCAATAAATGCCATGGCTTTGTTAGTTATCCTGAAACCAATATCTCCTATAAATTGATTGATAACAGCATACAAGAAGGCATATTTAACTCTTTTGAAATTATTCTCTACCTTCTTGAGCTCCAATTGATCATAATATTTCTACTATATTTTCACCAGCTACTTCCCCAAGGACCCCTAATATGTTGAGGCCTAGGAATTTTCCCATTCTAGAAGTGCAATAGATAGCATAAGAACTCATATAAAATACCTTGGCATCCTTCACCTTGGTGATCTAATCATGAATTGAATTAGTTACCATATGTCCCCAATCCAAGTATTGTTTCCCATAAAGAATAATTTGAATAAAGGAGAAAATCCAGGTCTCAAATGCATTTGAATCCTCCTTGTTCAATCCTCTAGACAATAGTGTGATGATCTCCCCTACTTCCAAAAAGAATTCAAACCTCTTAGGCTTGGTGGGTAGTTTATTTATTGAATTTTTCTCTTTTTTCAAGCACCTCTTATTTATATATCTATTATTGTCATCCACATCCATTTCATACTTCTACAATACCTCAACCTCTATCATGATTTTGAGGTTGGGATGGGGAGATAGGTCAAAAATCAGCCTTATCATTCTCGATGTTAGGTCAATAATTTAAAACACCAAAAGATCAATACATTTCCTTTGAACTGGGCTATATTTGTCTACAATAGCTAATATGAATTTAGGACACTGCACTACTATTAGAAATGAATCCATATGTGCTAATATTGAATTAGCAATTTTCATAGCCCTTGGACTGACATTTTCTGCAAAAACATCTTAACAAATTGCTCAAGGTCAACATGGCCAATGAGTGTATTAGTTATTTTCATCACATCTTACCCAAAATTTGATATCATAGAATCAACTTGGAACTTATACTTCATGGTGAGTGGGATCTATTATGGCTTCAATTTCTTGGCCTTCTCTTTTGGTACCTCCTTGGCACCAGTATCTCCCTCCGAATGAGACATTTAATAAACCTAGTAACCATGACATTTCATTAGGTAAAAGGAGTATTACAAAGATTTATGAGTTAAATGCATCCCATATAAAAACCCTATAGTCTAAAAGAAGTACTCATTTAAAATATATCTTTGTTTCTTTTGGGTGTCGGGTTCAAGATAGAACCTAAAATATAAACATTACTAGACCCATTAAATTTTTTTCAAACATTAGATTCAAGGTGAAACTCAGCACTTGAACCTTGAAGAAGGTCAATTGAAAGTCAAGATCGAGATGCAATTTGGCACTAGAACCTTCCTAAAGGTAGAAAATTCAAGTTTTTCTTCGAAGTTTGATCCTAAACAAAAAGGGTAAAAATCAAAATTGAGTTGGAGCTTAGAACCAAAACTTAGTTTGTCATAAAAGGTTAGGTTTTGTTTCAAGTTATGATCTTGCAAGGTTTACAAAAGTCAGAATCAAAACAAAAATTGGAACATGGACTACCTGATGGTGAAAGGTCGAGGTTTTGTTCTGAAGTTCAATCCCACAAAGAGGTCGGAAGTCAGAGTCAATACTACACTAGGAATGAGAAATCTTATCCATGCTAGGTTATGGTTTCATTATAAGTTTTGATCGTGCAAAAAGGGTGGAATTTAGAGTCATAACAACATCAGGAACAAGAACCACACAAGAGTGTGAGGTTCAGGTCTCATTCTAAAACCTGATCTTTTCACACAGATGGAAGCTAGAATAAAAACAAAAATTGGAACATGGATTACCCGATGGTGAAAGTTTGAGGTTCCGTTCTAAAGTCTAATCATACAAAAAGGTCAAAATTTAGAGTTGGAATGATACCAGGAATGAGAAATCTTCTTCATGCAGGGTTCTGGTTTCATTCAAAGTTCCAATCCCACAACAAGGGTGGAATTAAGAGTTGAAACAACATCACCAACAAGAACCATATGGGATTGTGAGGTTTAGGTCCCATTCGAAAACCCAATCCTACCATACATACAGAAGTCAAAATTAAAATGACATCAAGCATATGGATTATCTGATGGTGAATGATTAGGGTTCCATTCTGAAGCCCAATCCTATCATGTGGGAAAAATTCAGAGTCAGAATAAAACCAAGTGTAGGGATACTTGAGACAAATTTTAACAAGTTTAAATAATTTTTAGAGGTAGGATTAGAAACAACCAAAGAACTAGAAATAATCTAAGATCCTAACCAAGGCTTAGTAAAAATCAACTTTTGAGGAATCAGAAAAAAAGCGAGATCAAGGTTTCAAAACCCAAAACTATAAAGGTTGATGCATTTAAAGGTTTTTCAAAAAATTAAAAGTAGGTCGACTTAACCATACAGAAACACTATATGAGCTAGAGCATAGCAGGAACAAAGAAACCCACACACAAAAAGAAGAAGAAGAAAAAAATGCAAACCAAAAAGAAAAAAGAAAAAGAAATAAAACAAATAAACAAGGAAAACAAACAAGCAACTAAAAAATAGAAAATAAGAAAATGGAAAAAATAAAAAAAGAAAAAAAAGAAAGAGACAAACCTATCTCAAGTAAAACATGATGGCAAGACAAGTAGCGAATGATTGAAATCCTCAAAGCTCGAACCCGTGACCTATCAATTTTCTCTATTCTACATCCTACTCATGAAAATGAAAAGCAACTATGAGCCAAAACTCAAAGGAAATCCAAATATATACGGGTCTTACACATGTCAAGTCACCCATCATTAATGCGGGTAGTTAGAGCATCGAGATCCGGATAGCATGTGTGAGTGAACCAATAAAAAATTCCAAAGGCAGGGTAGAAATCAGGATCTGGAACGAATGTGGCATATGAACCTTCAAAAAGTGTGTTGGAGGTATGTAAAACATTATTCCTATATTGTCATTGATATCACCACATTTGTCTGGTACCTTGAACCGGTGTATAGAACATCAGATATTTGATCTGGTATTTTGGTCTGCATATTCTCTCCAATAATCAGTGTGGTTTAAGGTTTTGGAAAAAGGCTTATGATCTCTAGAAGCGTGTACATATGTATTTCCAAATGTTCATATGATTGGATGAAGTGTTGACATCAATTTTTGATATTGCATTTCGTTATTAGGTTAATCATGGTCGACCTAATAATTAGTTTATAGCTCAACATAAATTGTCATTATATGTGCATCCTAGCTTGGGTCTCAGTCGACATAATATTGCATGACACGGTTGAATTACTTTTGGAAGTCGACAAGTTATCTTTTTTAAAATATGAATTGTATCCAATTAGGCTGACCTAATTGATGCATTGTGGATATATCAGGTATATATACAAGATGGTTTGAAGATGAATGATTTGAATGAAGAAGTGGGAATGCGAATGTGTGTGATAAGAGAAGTGTGCGAACAGAAGGAGAAAAAAAATTTCTTCTATCATGTGAGAGAGTACTCTGAGCATCAAAGGAATTGAATCTAAACTTGTGGTGTAACTTCATTAGTTCAACTCTAGTGGTTAGCCATTTTTGTTTACATAATGTTTGTAGATAGTGAGCCTCCATGTCTGGACAGTGAGTCCTTGTAAGCAATGAGCTTTTGTATTTGGAAATGAGCCTCTTTTGTAACTGGTATTGATACAACTATATATTGTGAGCTAATATTCATCATGGTTTTTCCCTCATTGGGTTTTCCACATAAAAATATGATGTTCTTGTATTGTGGAATTTCATGTTTTATTCTTTCTTTTGTCTATTATATGCAGCAAAGTAATTAAAGGTATTTGTTCAACAAGTTTTAGAAGATACTGATTCACCCCCCTCTCAGTATCTTCAATATTCAACAATTGGTATTAGAGTATTGGTTCCTCTAGAGAATTCTAATAGCTTGAGGGAGATCCTGTAGATTGAACAAATGGATAAAGAATAGCTCTAGACTGCCCTTGAAGATCTTGACAAGGTTGAAATTGAAAATAGAGATCTGAAAGAAAATCGTGATGAAGAAAATCAACGCATCCAAAAATTGAAAGAGGAATTAAAGAAATTCAAAGAAAAACATAGAGATGTGAGTGAGCAACTAAAATAAATAAATGAAGAGAATACTGGACAAAGGATGAAAGTGGATGAAAAGAAGAGAGTTGAGGAATGTTTGAAAATAGTGATACAAAGAAAATCAATGTTTTCTCTAGGCTTGAACAGGAAGTGATGAATCTGAAAGTAGAATTAGTGAAATAAAAACTCTATGAAAATGATTTCAAGACAAGCTCCACCAAGCTTGATGAATTAATAGAAGGAAAAAAACCTTCTAAAGAAAAATGTGGATTAGGTAATGAAGCTGGTGAAAAGATGTAGAACTCAAATCCAATAAATAATCAAAAGACTCAAGATAAAGTGAGGAAGAAAAGAAAATTTGGAATGAGATCACCTATCAAACAACCAAATGCAAAATGGTACTCATCATTCAATGGTGTTTTTTTTTCATGTAATAAATTTGGTCATAAGGAAACTCAGTGTAGGAGTAGGATGAATCAATTTTATGATTCCTTCTCTGGACAATGTTATACATGCAAAAAGATTGAACATAAAGCTACTAAGTGCAGATCTCTAGTAAGGATGATTAGTCAGGTGATGATGAATAGGTCCAATGGAAGAAGGATGAATCAATCTTTTGATGGCTATTTCTATAACTATAACATGTTTGGACATAAAGAGAATCAATGTAGAATAGGGACTGATGGAAATCAAACAAAATAGAGAAATGTTGTTTGCTACAATTGCAAAAAATTGGGACATATTTCAAAAGTATGCAAAGTAAAAAGAGAAAGCAGCCTGCTCTGGTGGAAGATGATGAACCAGTGAAATAGGTCGATAAGGAAGAGGTTAACCAGAAAATGAGCAAGATATGGAAAAATAAAGAAGAATCAGACACTATTGATGCATTTGTCCCCTCATCTGGTGTAGATGATTTCTTTGGTAATTAGACCCAACATGGTCTTAAGGGGAGCTTTATTAGAAAATCAATTAAACCCCTAGAAATACAACATGTTAGATGTTGGCATGTGGATATGTTGTAAGGTATGGTTGGACAGAGGTGATGCAAAAGAAACCAGAAGAAAAAGAGTGAGCATGTTCTTTTGCAGAGTGAATTATGGTTTCTCAGTAGAATGCAAGGAAAGTTTTGTCAGCTTTTTGTAATTAATGTGATTTAGGGAAAAATGGTGATGAATAAAGCATAATATATCAAATAATTTTGATCTTTTAAAGCATTCAAAGGATTTATGGAGCTGAGCTAGATGAATTCGATCATCACAAAATAAAGAAAATGGAATTAGGGTTGGAATTGAGCGAGTTACAAAACTTACAAACCCTAGATTTGGATTTATAGGGAGAATTCCCTTTGATTGAAAATAGAGAATTTATCTTGTTCCTTTTGAGAAAATTCAATAACAACAATATTGTATTGGATAAATCTTATCTCGTTATGAAGGAAGTGATAGAGTTCATCACCGGGTTATGCAGCGTTGGAGATCTTCCTGGATGGAAGACCATAAAATACAAGGAAGTAGAAGAGATGACGGGAGTTGACAAAGATCCCCGAGCACTGTTGATTGATACTATTAATGATTCCTTGGTTAGGTATGTTACGTATGGAATTTCCTATAAATTTTATTTCAGAAATGGAGATGGCTCTACTTCAACCATTATTGTGTATCTAGTGCATAAAATGGTAAAAGAGAATAAGTAGTTTAATCTGTCTGGATTAATTCTCAAAAATCTCATTGAAAACATATGAATGTTAGTGGTAGAAGGATACCCTTTCTATTTTGGGTCCATACTCACATGTTTGGTACTCTATTTTCTGGACTCGTTACCAAGAAAGGAAGGTGTTAAGTGGGAATTTGTAATTCTTATTGCAAAACAAATATACAAATACTTGGAAGGCTTAGAATATAAAGTAAGTGCATGTAAAAAAAAATTCTTATCATTTCAGAAGATTATGAGCTCCGATGAAGTTATGTCTAGTTGATTTGAGGAAGGTTACTCCTCTAGAACAAAAGAACTATAAGTAGTCACTAGTGATTCCCCTACGAAATCAAAGAAAAGAAAAGTTGTCACTGAAAACATCATTGTTATTCCTGAAGAGAAGGAAGAAGAAGAAGAATCTCTACCTAGACCAAAATCTTCTGATCCATATGACATCCGGTCTATGTTAGTGAAAGGGAAAATGAAGAAAATTGGTG
This sequence comes from Sequoiadendron giganteum, assembly GCA_007115665.2. Lineage (NCBI taxonomy): Eukaryota > Viridiplantae > Streptophyta > Pinopsida > Cupressales > Cupressaceae > Sequoiadendron > Sequoiadendron giganteum. The sequence continues at coordinate 199,748,941 of CM021109.1, read as the reverse complement.
AATTGTGGAATGCGGCCTCTCTTGTTGATAGACTCAAAATTGATGATGCACTAGTTGAGTATCTACTTTGAAAAGGTATTGATGTGTCAATTGTTCCTGATTCCTTGTTGGAAAACATGGTTGAAGTATTTGAAGAAAGAATCTTTCTTGAAGGTTTGGAAGGACGCAAGTCGAAAGCCTTGGTTGAAAGGAGATGTTCTAAATCCAAACAAAGGTTATCTGAACTAATCATGGAGATGAAGAAATGCATAAAATAAATGTAGAATATCTACAAATATTTCCTTTGGAAGCCTACTGCAGTTGATAATTTCAGAAGCAGGATTGAAGCAATTGAATTTGAGGTAAACAATATTGGAAAGAAATTTGATATTTTTGAAGACAAAGAGGGGAAGTGAAGGCTGAGAGTTGGTGAACTACAATCTAAGATAATAATTGTACAAATACAAAGAGATGATGTAGTAAAAAACTTCTGGCTACTTAAGGAGATTGTTGAGGTCTGATTAGACCATCTTTTCAGAATAATCTTTGATGCAGAATATTGTGAAAAACAATGCTCATCTACAGATTGGTTATCTTCTTTCACACTGTTGTCTCTATTAGAAAGCATATGTACAAGAATGGATTATGTAGTACTTGAATGGAATAAATTATATCTTGTTATCAAAGAAGGTGTTCCAGGTGAAAAGTGCCATTCTGATTTGAAAGAACTTTTAAAGATTGGATGCTTGAAAGTTTTGAGGTTTTGAAATTTTGAATGTTGGATGTTACCATGCTTACATTTTTTTGGCACCCTTTGCCATTAATTTCAAAGGGGGAGAGGTTTGGAGAAAGTTGGGGAAAGTTTGGAGAGATTGAACAAGAGTTTTGAATTGGAATTTTTGCACATTTTTCCATCAATGCCAAAGGGGGTGATTGTTGGAGGTATATAAAATAATAGTCCTATATTGTCATTGATGTCACCATGTTGGTCTAGTACCTTGAACCAGTGTGCAGAACATCAGGTATTTGATCTGGTATTTTGGTCTGCATATTCTCTCTCATAATTAGTGTGGTTTAAGGTTTTGGGAAAAGGCTTATAATAACTAGAAGCATTTATATACATATTTACATATGTTCATATGATTGGATGAAGTGTTGGCATCGCTTTTTGAGATTGCATTTTGTTATTTGGTTAATCATGGCCGACCTAATAATTAGTTTATAGCTCAACATAAATTGCAGTTATATGCATTACCTAGCTTGGGTCTTAGCCGATATAATATTTCATGACATGGTTGAATTAATTTTGGAAGCTGACAAGTTATCTTTTTGAAAATATAAATTTCATCTGATTAGGCCGACCTAATTGATGTGTACGGATATATTAGGTATATATACAAGATGTTTTGAAGATGAATAATGTGAATGAAGAAATGGGAATGTGAATGTGTGTGATAGGAGAAGTGTGTGAATAGAAGGGAAAATATTTTGTCTATTTTCATGTGAGTGAATACTCTGAGCATCAAAGGAACTAAATCTGCACTTGTGGTGTAACTTCATCAGTTCAAATTTGGCAGTTAGCCATTTTTCTTTGCATAATTTTGATAGGCAGTGAGCCTCCATGTTTGAATAGTGAGTCCTTGTAAGAAATGGGATTTTGTATCTGATAGTGGGCCTCTTTTGTAACTAGTATTGATACAACTATATATTGTGAGCTAATCCTCACTGTGGTTTTTCCCTCATTGGGTTTTACACATAAAATTTGGTGTCTTGTGTTGTGGAATTTTATGTTTTATTCTTGATTTTTTTTATTCTATGTAGCAAAGTAATTAAAGGTATTTGTTCAACAAGTTTTAGAAGATACAGATTCACCCCTCTCTCTCAGTATCTTGAATATTCAATAAATTGCAAGGTTCTAGTTCTGGTTCAAAACCCAAACTTGAAAGGAAAAATCACAATGGACGTTGAAATCAGGATCGGGTTAGCACCAAAAACATCAACCTTATAAAGGTTCAAGGTTTTGGTTTAGGTTTTGTTGATGGTTTTTTCATGCACTTCACAACATAGGTAATACATAGCTGCATTACCTCTCTTGAAAGACAATCTTCCACAATCAGATTGCAGAACACTATCCCAAGGTCTCTTGGGTGTCAAGTCATGACGAGGCTTGGAATATATCAGTTGTTTATGTGATTTGCTGGAATCACAGGGCGGTCTTACATATTCAAAGTTGTAGGAGAATTGATTCAATGAATGGAGTTTGATGGATCTGGAGTTACTATGCTTTGTTGCAGGATTAGGCAGCAGTCTTAGACTCCATTATTTCATCAGATTTGGCTTTACAATGTGCAACGAACCTTAGCACAAGTTGTTTCTAAAAGAAAGGAAAAAAAAAAGGGTGAGGAAGAAAGATGTCTGGACTTGCAACTATCGATGAACAATGATCATGGAGGTTCCTGCTATGGACAGTTTCCTTAAACAAAATTTCACTTAACCAGAACTCTCACAATATCATGAAATTTGTGCTATCTTCTAAGGACTGTAGATATTCATCATTCATTCACTATGGGAAGGTGAATAAAGATGAGATTCAATTAGCAGCAATGAAATCAAAGTCTAGACTAACTTCGCACAGCCATCTACCTTCAACAAATGACCAAAAGTATGGACAAGAAAAGCATACACACAACAGCAATCTTCAAAACTAGAGATAACATACTAAATCTACCAAGTCTAATCTAAGAACATCAAAATAGTAAAGTAACTTAAAGCAAAGCTATAACTAAAAGGGAGAGGAATCATGAAACATATTGAGAAACCAAAAATACATCAGAAAATGACTGTATTTGCTATTATAATTTCTGCAGTATGCCTTTACAACAACTCAACTCTCTTAAAATGAGAGGAGGAGAGCCCTATTTATAGTTTTCAAAAAACAAAATGAGTGGCCAAGATTCGATTCTATTGTGTGGCCAAGATTCACTTTACATTAGGGTTTCACTTACCCCCAAATATATTACATTTATAAATAATTTCTTATTTCTTCCCTATTTCGTCATCTAGTGATAGCATTGTAGGAAATTTGTCTTTTAGCCATTTGCCCTTTGCTGTAGCTATTCTTCAAAGAACTCATTGTCGATGATGGAATTGCCCTCTCACTTCTTCAACATGGCATACTCCATGAAACTCAAGATCAGGGATTGAAACTTATCCACCTCCATGATGTTGGATCGCAAAAGCTGGTAACTACATTCCTAGGAATTGTTGCCTAGCTTCTTCCAGCCGTCCTCATACTTAGCAACGTTGTCCTTAAAGAGTTTCAACTCTGCAAAAGCTCAGGTAGCAAAGCACATGAATTCAATGGTGATCTTAGTGGACATCCCATCCCCCATGACCTTCAAGAAGTAGGGCTTTATATTCTCAGGATTGATCTTGACCGTAGGTAGCTCGTACCCCATCATCAGCTTGAGGTACCGAGTGCACTCCTCTCTGGAATCTCTTGCCCATTCAATGTCTGGCACCATTCACTCCAAAACCTGCTCAAGCCTCCTCTTCCGGTGATTAAAATCTCATTTCCATGTGTCCACTAGCCAGTGGTCATCATCCTTGAAGGCAAGGTCCTTTTCCCAGACATTGCTTGGCAACGTGAGTATGGCCTCAATCTTTGGGTAAGCCACATCGTACTTCCTTGGGAACCTCTCATAGATCTGCCTTGTGTCTTTGAGAGTCTTCCAAACTTCTAGGAACCTATTTTCTGCCCAGATAGCCAAGTTGATGCCCGTGTTTCCCATATCCAAGACCTACCAGAAACAGTTTTTCATAGTCTTGTCCAAGTTTCATCTCTTTTCAAGCTTGTTAATCTATTCCTGGGATAGCAATTGAGGCAGGGCCGACAATGTGCTAGGCTGCTCATCCAAAGATGACCATTGCTAAATATAAGTCATTAGATCAGCCACCTACTCCTTTAGTTCTTCTTTGGAGGCCTTATCCTACTGAATAAGGTGCACTACTATGGCGACCGAATCCTGGAGATGCTCAACCTTTTGTTCCCTTGTAGCCACTCCTAAGTCGATGGTGGAGACGTTGTAAGTTATACCTTGTTCCCAAACCATTAGTGTTGCTATTTGCACCACCCTTGATCCCAAGGCATCCATGGTGACTTTTAATCTGACTCTCGGCTTCTTTTCTTTCTTAGTGCTTATTTGTACCCTGGCCATAATGGCTTCCAGTCTTGCCCTGGGATCCTTCAAGGTGGGAGCCTTTTGCTTGAGTTGTCTTTATAGCCAATTGAGCACTTGGGGTTCTTTCCTTGGCGGTTCACTTTTAGTCTCGTTGTCCTCCTTCTCGAGTTCAACGGTTCTGACAACAAGAGCTCTCTCCTTGGCTCATGTATCTTCCATTTCTTCATCAGGGTCTTGTTTGAATGTTTCATGTCTAGCGGGGGACTCAGTGTACAACTGCTCCTTAGGTGAATCTTTCTTTTTAGCATCCTCCTCCTTTTCATTTAGAGTATCCTAATGCTCCTCGAGGTTCTCCCCTTATTCGTCCCTATGGAGGAACACTTTCTTGTCATGCTTTGTGGTCTAGCCATGTCCCTCGGTTGGAGACCTATTACCTTCCATCTTTGGAGTAGCAATCTCCTCTTCCTATGTAATCCGGTCCTCAACCTCCTTGTCCTCAATTTTCATGAGCTACTTGCCCCACTCAGCATTGAGCTTGAGATCATGGGACTCTCGGATCAGTTCAGCATCGAGGTCCTCACTGCCCTCACTAGAAGACTCATAGGCCACTTCATCAATCTCCCGAAGCTCAAACAAGGGATGTTCATGATATTCAAACTCTTCATACTCTGGTGCCTTCTCAGCCTTTAGTTGTTGTCATTCATGCTCATATGATATCTGGATGGTTGCTTTCATCTTTGGTGATTCAGTAGAGGGGGATGTTGTTGGAGTGGAGGCCATAGCTTGAGCTATCGTAGCCTGGACTATCGGATTGGTGAGCATCCTTGAAAGCTCAGATGGTACGTTTTGCATATACTTTACAAGAGACTCTGGAAGGCTAAGGGCAGGCATTGTAGTGGAAGAGGTGGCAGGAAGGGCAGGAGACAAGGATGAAGAGGACATTGGCAAGGTGGTGGTGGACAACAAATCCATGGGAACAATTGGCAACACTGGAGGAGTAGGAGCAAGATGGACCGAGATGTCCACCGTAGGTGGGGAGGAAGCAGATACTGCATGCGAAGCATGGGGGGTAGGGGAAGCAACAATAGTAGTAACAATGGTAGGAAGCGACCTTGGCGAGCTAGATCCTGATCCTCCGATCCCAAGGGATAGACCCTTGGTTAATATAGTCATCTCTGCGCTACCAGTTGTTTTCCTCCTCTTTTTGGAAGGTTCAGGCTCAAAAGCCTTACGGGAATAGACCTTCGGCTTGGGAAACTATTTGCAAGCCTCCTTTCTTTTCTTGGTCTTCACCGATGGTGGGGTCTTAGATGTCTCCCCAGTTGCAATGGCGGTTGCTCCACCTTCGGAGCCACTTGGTTCGCTTACATGCTCACTTGTAAGTTTGGTGAATGTTAGGACAACCCGTTGTTGTTTCAATTGAGCCACCTTCTTGTTGATTTATGCCCTCGTTCGGATTTCGACGGGCCTAGTGAGCACACCAATGTCATTAAGCTCTAGTGTGTTCTAGTCAATTGCAGGCAGTGGCAAGTTTGAAACTGCATCAAAGCTTGGATCAACCACTGTGTCTTCATCCTCCTCTAGCTGATCAGGGACCGGACACAAGTTCACTCTTCGTACATAGATGATGGTCATGCGCATGTAATGCAGCAACCGCACCTCAAGATCATCCCTGCAATTGGCCCAAAAGTCCTTGATGTTGTGGAGGTGGGCGTATTCACGTCCCAGTGCCTTTCTGACATGACCATAAGGATCCATTCATGGCCGCATTATGTATTGCTCAAAGTTATATTCCGCCAGCTCTTTTTCTAAATATCCTGCACACTAGGAGGTGTGGATCTTATACATCCCCTTACCAAGGTTCATGGGATAGGTGTGGCCCACCAGGTGTTTTTCACTCAAGATGCTATGAATGTGTCACAACTACCGAGTCATCTCCAAGAGAATAATCTGATCATTTGGGTACTGGGGCAGCTTGTTCGATCTTTCGATGAATCCCTGAGTGTGCATGTATGTGAACCTTGGGAACTGAATGTACCAGAAGGCGTACTACCTGAGGAGGACCCTGGCACTATGGGATGTCCTCCTATGAAAATCCCCTACTAAGGGTCGGATGATGTGAGCAATGAATGCATCGTTCACTCTACAGTAGTCTCTTTTGAAGTTTTGGAACTATAACTAAGGGTACTTGTCATAAGGTTTGAGTTCTGGCCCTGATGGATTACTAGGCATCATTATCAATCCCTGATAGTGTCGCTGATCGGTAAGAGAATACACCAAATAAGAGGTCATGAAGAATTTTTTGGTCTTCTTCACGGTGGTAAACTGCTCATGGAAACAGTCACTGATTATCTTGCCCCAATAGAAGGCGGTGCCCTTGCCTCGAAGAATTTGTTCTATGAAATAGAACATCAATTCTTGGAAGAAGACCATGCTTGGGAGGCCCATTACTCAGCTGAGTAGAGTTACAAGGTCATGGTAGTCCTCGAAAAAGTCATTGTGGAAGAGCTCCTGAGGAAGCTTCCCAGCACTACCTCATTTATCCTTAAAGCCTTTTGCACCCCAATAGGTCCTGTTCCCAAACCTCTTTGCATTTCTCCATGGTGGCAACCTCCATGCTCTCAAAGGCAAGAATGTGGAAGGTCGTTGTTATACCTAACAGAGACATATCTGCAAGGATATTTCTGTCATGGTCCACTATGGTTCTAGTATCAAATTGGTATGCCTCTACGCACGCCATTACTAGCTCTGGGGCCACTAAGGCCGGCGGCAAACCTGCAGTCTTAGCAAGTCCACTGCTCTTTATTAATCTTGCATTTTTTGTTTTTGGGTTCATTCTGACCCTTTACGTGAATTCATCAACATCGACTTGTCCGATGTTGGTATCTGAGACATCCCTCCAAAGGGTAGTGATCCTAGATTGAATAGGGACCCCCTAAAATTTGTATTTCATTAGGTCTTTTTCCTCTTTGCCTCTTGGTGGTTTGGCTATTCCTTTCCCTCTCTTGGAAGCACTGGAAGTCTCTGCACCGAATTCCATAAATCCTGCACAAAAGAAGTGAATTAGTACTGATGAACTTGAAAAAATGGCCACCTACAAATCCCTGCATGTCAAGATTAGTCCAGAAATCATAATTCATATTTAATAACCATGCAAGCTAGATACTTCATTGTCAGAAAGTAGTGCAAACACCCCGGAGTTCCTGGGTCGGAATTCCCTTGGCAAAATGCCACTTGAAAGGGCAAAATGAGAATGAAATTCCCATAGGCATTTTCCAAGGTTGGATTTGAGGATTTGAGATTGGATATGTAGGAAAACGTAATTTTAGCAAGTGGGTTGAAATCCATTTTGGATTTGGAGGTCATTTGATCCCTCATTTGGAAGTTCGGACATCATCTGTAGGGAAGCCGTCTAAAACGGTGTAGAGGATGCGGAATTCTAGGCATCGGAATCTGGGTCTCGGATTGCCGTCATCAGGAAGTGACTATGGGTCAGCCATTGGGGATGGCAAAAAGAAAGCAGAAATCCGAGGGAGGAAATTTGGGAGGCAATTTCCAGAAGCGGTCAGAGGGTTCGGAACAATCGGGCGATGGATGGAGCACCAGGACCCGGAGCTCGGGAAGCTGTCCCGAACTCGCCGTTAGAATGGCGCAGGTGGAACAGAATCTCAAGAGGGGAATTCTGACATTCAGAATCTGGAAGAAGTTTGGAGGAAACTTTACTTAGATCTTGGGTTCCAGCGAAGAGCAAACCGGGGTCCGAAAGCGAGGAAAACGCTCAGACAAGACCGTTTGGAATGACGATAACACAACAGAATCCCGGGAAGGGAATTCTAAAGGTCAGAATCTAGAGAAGGAAATTTGTCAAGGGTTTCGACTAGAAGATGGAAGAATTTGCGGCTAGGAAGCAAGGTTTGGAAAGCCACTCGGGGAAGGCTGTCGAAATGGCGAAGATGGGACGGAATTCCGGGAAGGGAATTCCAAAGATCGAAACCCAAGGGAGGATTTGAAGATTGGCAAGATTGCGATATTCGAGTTTTAAATAGACTTCAAGGGTCTGAGGTCTAAGGGTTGGGAGGACGCTCAGACGGGGCCGTTTGAAACGGCGAGGATGCAACGAAATCCCGGGATGGGAATTCTGAAGGTCAGAATCCGAGGCGGGTTCAGAGATTGGGAATTTTAACAAGATGAGTCACGGATGGCCTCAGGAAGACCCAGGCCCAGGAGACGTCGATGTTGTTCCGAAGAATAGCCGTGGTGTGGTGAAGCTCTGGATCAGATTTTAAGTCATGCAACGATTGATTTTTAATTTTCTAAAAGGTGGGTTTTGAGTGAAGGGTGTGGATTTATTAAAATTTTAGTTCAATTTTACATTTTACCTTCACCAAAATCTAAAAATTCACAAAATAAAAGGAGGGTGCGCGGACGGAAAATCTACCTCGAAATCCCAAAGAATAAGTTGTCAGATGCGTGGGGGACGTCGAAAAAGCACTCGAAATCCAAGACAGAAAGAAAAACTTGGGCGCCGGGAGTTCTCCAACCTTTCCAATCACTCAAGCAGTTAATAATGATGGTCGAAAAATGCGTTTTTATAGCAAAAACCACCATTAATGCAACATTAAATTCCTCATACAGGGCAGGTGGAGTTGGTAGGATTTTAAAAATGCAAGGGCAGCGGGAGGTCCGGGGTCTGGGGTCCAGAAAGTTGTCCTGTCACAGCCGTTGAATCAGCGAAGCCCAATGGGAAACCCAGCAAAGGAAATCCAGAAGGGGAAACCAGAAAATTGCCATAGACGCCAGAACGGCATCTTGAAAAGGAAACCCTGAGTTAACTCGAGACTTAGCAATTTTAAAAGGGGGGGGGACTTCGATCAAGCTTAAAGTATGGCATTGGAAAACATGCTAACCCCTTTGGGGCACAAAAATGGGCATGCAAAATGAGGCAAAACAAAAATGGATCCGATGATCGAGAGGGAAGAGAGGGTCCCCGTTCCAAATAGGGCATGTGTGCAAAAGCCACAACAAATAGCGACTCCGCTGGGAGAATGGTCTAGGCGTTCTAGAGATAAATATTTATTCCGAACCCATGATCTCTGATTTCACAGACCTAAGACAATTTTCAAAGCTGAACTAAGAATAGTTCAAGGAAGGCGGGGTCGAATCAGACCATAATTTTATCATGGAAGTATGTGCAAAATGAGTTCATTTTCATTCCTCAGAGAGAGTGTGAGTAACCACTGGTCGAAGGAGATAAGCTACGTAGTTCATCTAATCCCAAAAGTAACTTGGACATTGTTTCGCTACCAGTCAAGCATCCATAGCCCCGATGGAGTTTTCGCTACAATCTCATGAATATTGCTCTACTACCAACAAGGTGTCCATAGCCCCGATAGAGATATTTGCACACCCATACGGTTGTTCTTTGAAATTTATTTATTGATTGTGTTGGATATTTCGCTTAGCACTTTCCTTCTCTTTTGTTTTTTTTCAACTGTGCGAATAGCGAAGTTCACAATGGGCTTGAGAATCGCAGTGGTCATTGGAATAGACTTTGGATTTTTCACTTATCTTTGCTTCCCAATGATCACCATACCATTCTTTGGAGATATTTTAAATATGTTTTGTGCATTCCATGACAAGAGTAGGGATTCAAACAGATAGCCATCCTAGGTTAGTGCAAAGTTCGGAAGTTGAAAACCAATACTTAGGAGCTTTCAGAGGGTAGTAGTAGGGAATGAAGGCTTATCTAAAGAATCAACACAAGAGCAGACAACAAGGCAAACTGTTCACTAGACTGGGCATGGCCACCATAGCAGAACAGGGAGACACTTCCCAAAATCACGACAAAGCGGCCAGGAAGGCAAACAAAACCAAAGAACAAAGCAAGAAATATATCTTAACCTATGTACAAGTATTTACACAGACAACTCCCAAGAGCTCAGGCCTGGAAGTAATGCTTGAGGTGCTGCCCATTGACCAGCAACGGGATGTCTTCACCAGTGAGAGTCTTTAGACGGAAACCATTATCCCCAAGGATTTCAACAATCTAAAAGGGGCCAAGCCAAAGCTTGTCGAATTTGTTGTGTCCCCCTTTCTTTTCATGGGCCTTGTCCCAGTAGAGGACTAGATCAGAAAAGTAGAAGGCCTTAACTTTGGCTCGATGATCGAACCATCTTTTGACTACGCCCTGGTGCTTGGCGAAATTTTCTATCGCACAGTCTCGTACTTCTTCAAGGTGCAGCAGCTCAGCGAGGTGAGCTTCTCTGCGGTCTCCTCCTTCATAAAAGTCATTGATGAACTGGAGGGTCAGGATATTCAAATGTATGGAAAATATGGGTTCTAAGCCATAGACTAGATGGTATGGGGAATCTCCCAGGGCAGCCTTGTGGCGGGTGCGATCTGCCCATAAGGCGAAACAAAGTTGGGTGTGCCAATCCTTAGGATTCCTATCTAGCAGATTCTTAATCACAATGGTCAAGTTTTTGATGGTGGATTCAGCAAGGGCATTGCCTTGAGGGTAATAGTTAGAGGATAATTTGAGGGTGATACCATAATCAAAGGCCCAACTTGTGAACTTCAGTGAGGCAAGCGCAAGGCCGTTATCGCATACTAGAGCATATGGGCAACCAAAATGATTTAAAATAAATTTTTTTAAGAAATTGGTTACTACTTCAGTTGTGCATTTCTTACAAGTTATTGCTTCTATCCATCTAGTGCAGTAATCAAAAGTGGTTAGAATATACCTATGTCCCACAGACGATGGAGGACTTATCGGACCAATAAAGTCAAGACCCCATTGCGCAAAAGGCCTTACCTCCAGAACAGGCTGTAATGGGACAACAATGTTCTTCTCTTTGTGGGTAGCAGTCTAGCACACATGGTAGGTATGGATGTGACCGTGAGCATCCTTGAAAATGGTGGGCCAATAGTACCCAGCTCTCAATATTTGATGCGCAGTTGATAGACCTAAGCCATGGCCAGTTCTGAATTTGTCGTGGAATTCCTTAAGGACGCAATCAAGTTCCTCCTTTCCCAGGCATCATAGATAGATACCTTCATGATTTTTCTTGTACAATATAGAGCCCTACAACATATAGCTGCTGCTTTTCAACCTTAGAGCTCATCTCTGGACTCCTTGCAGGTGAGGCGGGCACTTGTGATTTAGTAGGTAGTACACCATGTCATCATACTATTCTCATGGGGAAACATCCTCCAGTTGGTACTATTGTATCGTGAGTTTAGGTTCGGCATTAATAACTACCTCTGCCATTGTTCGAGTGAGTGTCTATCCTCTTACTAGCTTCATCAGCTAGATCTCCATGTCATATTCCTATAGCAACATAATCCACTTTGCCCATTGTTCGCCCAGCTCATTCTGCATAAGTAATGTTTTCACTGCAGGGTCGGGAACTATGGCAAAAACCTTGTTGTGCCAGATGTAGTTCCAAAACTTTTTGACTCCTTTAACAAGGGCATAAGCTTGTTTGTCTACATTATGATAGCGAAGTTTGACATCCTTCAAAGGAGCTCTCATGAAGGCAATTGGATGCTCCCTCCCCTCGTCGTCCTTTTGTGTCAGAATGTTAGTGCAGGAATGATCTGAAGTAAAGGAGTATATATAAAAAGGTTTCAAGTAATTGGGGCTAACCAACACTAGGACATCAGTGATTGCCCTCTTGATCTCTCCAAAAGCATGCTTTGCTTCGAGATTCCACTCAACCTTGGCTTCTTGCTTTAGGATGGCATTGAGCTGTTTGACAATTTCCACAAAGCCAGTGATGAATTTGCAGATGAAGTTAATCTTCCCGAAGAAAGATTTTAGTTATTTTTTGTTGCCTAGCAGCTGGATTTTCATAATTGACTGGATCCATTCGAGGTCAATAGAGATTCCCCGCTCTGATAAGACATGTCCAAGGAGCTTTCCCTCAGTGACCCCGAAGATGCACTTCTTTGGGTTAAGGGACACCCCAAATGTGCGGCATCTTTCGAAGACCTTGCATAGGTCAGTGACATGATCATCCCACTACTTTGAAAACATTGTCAAATCATCCATGTAGATGATTATGCATTTGCCTATCAAGTCTTTGAATGTGATGTCCATGGCTTGCTGGAAAGTGGCACCAGTGTTGATAAGTCCAAATGGCATTCTTCTATACGCGAATGTTCCCCACTTGGTGGTGAACGTTGTCTTATGTCGATCCTCGTACTGCACCATGACTTGGTTGTATCTCGAATGTCCATCCAAAAAGGACATCATCTGAGATCCGTTCACTAATTGCAGCACCTCATCCAACGAAGGTACAGGATAGTTATCCTTCTTTGATGCTCAATTCAGATTGTGAAAGTTCACACACAACCTGATCTCTCCATTTTTCTTTCTAACGGGGACCAAGTTCACTACCCAAGTAGAGTGTCTAACCGAAAAGATGATCCTAGCTGACAGCAACTTCTATACTTCCTTATAAATGATTGGCTTCAATAGAGCATTGACAGGGTGTTGTCGTTGCTGGAACGACTTTATATCTGGTCTGAGAGCGATAGTGTGCGTAATGATCGACGTGTCATATGTTTTGAGGTCATCATAGCTCCAGGCAATGACATCATGATATTTGTGTAATTTTTCAATAATCCCTTTTCTTTCTTCAGGAGCACATACCTTACCTATGAACACTTTCCTGGTATTTCCAACTGTTCCCAAGTTGTAGGTATCACACAGATCGTTGACAGTATCTTCCTTGGCTCATTGATCTTGCTCTCTGAACTGATCGAGGTCAAAGATTCGCTCCAATTGAACCATTCCTCTAGGGATGGTGTTAGTTTTTAAGTTGATGACCCCTTCTATATCCAATTCTGCCTCTTCAGGTTCGACCTCATCGATTATCTACATAGCAAACACGTCGGAACTAGTGAGAAATTTCAGAATGTGTGTGTCATCATTAAATACTTGGAAGTTGGCCACATTATCTGGCATTGATCAAATGGAAGTGATTTCCATCATGAATCTTTTTAGGCCAGATAGGGACAAGGGCTGCAGTGTGCTTGTCACCTGTGCCAGAGCGTTGGCGGTATAATTCTGCGCTTGAGGGATCAGTTGAATATTGAATGCATCCAACCCTTCTAGCAGATCCCAAACGCAATGACGTTAGTTAGTAAGCCTTCGATCATAGCAGGAATAAAGCTTTTTGACCTGCTTTATGACTAACTCTGAGTCTCCATACACCTGGAGCATCTTGACATCCTTTCTTAGTGCCATCAAGAGGCCCAATACCAAAGCCTCGTATTCTGCCATGTTATTAGTAGAATAAAACTACAGTCTGTGAGTAGAGAGGTTTGATTTACCTTTGGGATTGATCAGTTTGAAACCTACTCTAGCTTCGTGCTTGGATTTGGAACCATCGAAGTGCAACGTCCAGAATCCGAGAGAATCCTCAAGCGTAGGGCTGACGGGTCTGAGCTTTGTCCAAGAAGGGACCGTCATCTCGGTGGCTGATTCTAGGTCCACAGGGGTGGAACATCTTTGCTCGCGCAATGCTGACCCTACTTTCTCCTTTGGAATAGCCCATTTTTTAACGTGTTCAATTGCTATTTGGCACAAGTAGCAGTCAAACTCTGAGTGAGCAGCATTATGCACCCTAGACCAATTAGGGAGTAGAAGTTCCTGGAAGTTCATTCAGGTTCCCAAACTGAACTGGTCATGCACACATTTCTCCATGAAATCTTGGAAACCACCGAAGAGTCTAAGGCCATCCCTCTCTTCTAGTTCTTCGTCATCGGTTTCTATAAGCATTTCAATGCTTTGAGAGACATTGGCCAAATTAGCAGGTGGGCTACATAGTACGAGGAAAACCTCGCTCGTTCCTTCATCTTCAAGGTATTCCTACTCATTTCTGTATGCCACAAGGGAATAATTTCTCAGGCTTGTTTTGGCATACAACAACTCATTCGTGTTGTTGTACTCGGTAATCATAAATTTCATCTGAGGTTATCTGTCAATTCGGATCTGACTAGGCATTCCCTTCCATGGAAGCCATATGTGAGAGTAATCAGTGGAAACATATCCATTCAGTGCCCTCATGAAATCCCTTCCCAGGATCATGTCATAGGTGTCCGGGATCTCGGCCACCTGTATATCAATGGTTTGTTGGATCCAGGGATCAGCAGCAACTTGTATGGGTATCCTGTTGATCTCTCCTACAATGCTGATTTTTGTTTTATCAAGCTACGTCACCTTTCATCGGGAGGGGGTGGGCGTCATTCTGAGTGTCTTGCACACACTCAAGGGCATGACATTAGTCGATGCTCCTGAATCCAACAAGCAATTGTCGAGGTTCTTTCTGAATACAAGGACGGTGGTCAGAAAGGGAGGGGTCTAGAATTTCCCTTGAAACAATCCTCCATAAACGTCCACCTGAGTGACCTGGGTCTTTTCCTTCTCATTGCCCCTATTTTGGGTTGGTGTCAGATTAGCTGCCCTGTCAGACTACTTGTTTTCCTGCTGACCTGTTCATGGGTCAACCTTACTGTTAAAGATCTGCCTGACAACTAGCTCATTCGATTGATCACTAAAGGAAACCCTCTTTATCAGAACTTCTTCCTGAGCTGACCCCTATGATGGGGTCCCATTTATCATTTGAAAAAAGGTGTTCCTGACAGCAGGCACCTTTAGAAGATCGAAGGAGGACACACTTAGCTTTACCTTCTTGAATTCCTCAGCAATATACTCCCCTATTTGCTCAATCTCTTGCTCATGGGAAACGTTCTGGGAGGGGCTAGCATCTTGGCCTTAGCCACTACTTTGCTATTTATTTATGCTGAGATATTGTGTGGGTGTAAGTGGAAAACTCAGATTATTGTTTTCACTTGGATCAGGAGGGGTTCTAAAATCATTTGACGAGGTGGAGGTCATGAAAGGGTCTCCAGCATGACCTCTTGCTTGTCTATTTCTAAGGTTGTAAGTGGAAGTCCATTGGTGAAACATTTGGACTTCATCCTCCCTAAGCTCCTCTTCATAATCCTTAGGACCATTATCTATTGAATTAAAAAGCTGAGCCAAAGGACTTTCAGAACTTACCTCTTTCACCGCATCATGATGGCTTGAATCAGCATTCTCCAGCTCAGGGGCGTTGCATTCCACCTTTGAGAAAGGGGCCTGATTAGCACCAGCACCGAAGCATCATACGGATCAGATGGAACAAGGTCTCTACATCCTAAATTATTGATCACATTCTGAACTTCTACTTGGAAAATCTCAGCTACAGTTTGGAATTTCGAACAATCTAGTTCAGAATGGTGGTTCATCTTGTGTATGTGGCACCAACTGGATAAAGTAGCCTTTGCCAAGTAAACTCCGCTTGCGGGGTTTTCATTATTGTTGTTGTTGGGCTGATCAAGGGGCATGGGAATTCCACCATTGTTGGGGTGTGTATTCCACGTTCGGTTCTACATTTGGAAGGGCCTCCTATCAAAGTTCTGGCTTGAGTTATAATTTCTATCATAATTCTACCCTGACGATATGCCAGCCTCTCAATTATCCCAATTTTCGCGATGATCTCAATTTTTTCTGTTGAGGCCGGCTTGGATACTTTTCTATAATGTTTGTAGCTGGTTATTCTGATTTCTTAAGTGTGTCATTTCAGTAGACATTTCTTAACCATCTCCATAAGCTCATTGACCCTATCCCTTTCAGTGCTATTTGGCTGTGGCGCGATATTCTGAAGGAACACAGGTTGTGCTGCCGGTTGATTTTGATGAGCGGGTGGAAACTCTATAGCTTGGAGGTATGCAGGCATCTGGGGTTGTTGCATATGTGACTGTTACTGCTGGGGTAACAAGTAATGAGGCATTGGGTACACCTGATTCATTGGCTATCTAGGATGTGGAGCCATAGGCAGCTGAGGTAGCGGATTCAACAAGGGTATTTGATGTTGTAAAGCTTGTGTGAGTCCCTGTATCTATGTCGGGTGTGCGGTTTTCCCAAGGGAAGGCAATGGACCCGATATGTTTTGCCCCAAATCTATACTGGCAATGATGGTTTCAGCATATTCATCTACCAACCTAGTTGGTGGTGGTCTCATCCTTTTTACCAAGGCTAAAGTGAGGTTGTCCAGTGCTCCATAATAAACGGGTAGGATAGTAGCATCATTGAAAACATACAGGGCCTATAGTTGAGTGTACGCTCTATGGAAGCTATCATTGAACGAGCTAATTGGTTCATTGATCTCCCTTTGAACCGACATGAAATGTCGATATGAATCCTCAGGGCTGATAGGGGTCTTGAACTTCTGTAGGAATGGATTCTTTAAGAACTCCCACATGTTGATAGTTCCAGCTAGTAAATTAACATACTAGTAAAAAGCCTCTTCTCCTAAGGAGTAGGGAAAGAGCCTGCATGCCACATCTTCATGGATGATTTGCATAGTTTTCAAGGCAATTTCAAAAATCTTGACATGTTCTTCGGCTATCCTCTGTGGATCCCGGCAGTTGAACTTCATGCAGAAATTCTTAGGATTCTTCGGCATGTCATGGTAGAGGTTGAAGGCGAGCGGAGATGAGTTATTGCCCCGCCACGCCATCGGAAGAGGTGGTGGAGGTGACTGTGCCAGATTGGTTTGTGTTGGTAATGGGGCTGCAATAGTCGGTGAGGCAGCAACAAGGCTGGGGACTGCGTTCAACTAAGAGGTGGCGTTTAGACCCAATGAAGTGACAATTTGGAAGGTCTCAACGATGGGATGAGCGGAAGATGAACATGTTAATGAAGATGAAGGAGGCAGAGGCAAAAGAGCAATGAGCTATCCTACGGAATTAGTGATGGATGGTCCCTTTCGTTTAGCTCTCTTGGCTCAGATAAGGGGTTGTAATTCTTGCAAATCTCCCTTGCTCAGTGTAGATCTCAATACTCGGTGGAATCTCTCAGGGGAGAATGACTCAATTCAATCCAGCTTTACACCTTTAGTGCCCTCCTTCTAGCACCAACTCTATTGATGGTGCATTACCTCTCTTGAAAGACAATCTTCCACAATCAGATTGCAGAACACTATCCCAAGGTCTCTCGGGTGTTAGGTCATCACGAGGCTTGGAATATATCAATTGTTTATGTGATTTGCTGGAATCACAGGGCAGTCTTACATAGTCGAAGCTGCAAAAGAATTGAGTCAATGAATGGAGTTTGATGGATCTGGAGTTACTATGCTTTCCTGTAGGCTTAGGAAGAAGTCTTAGACTCCATTATTTCATCAAATTTGGCTTTACAATGTGCAACGAACCTTAGCACAATTTGTTTCTAAAGAAAAGGGAAAAAAGAAAAGGGCGAGGAAGAAAGATGTTTTTTGGACCTGCAACTACCGATGAACAATGATCATGGAGGTTCCTATTGTGGACAGTTTCCTTAAATAGAATTTCACTTAACCAGAACTCTCACAATATCATGAAATTTGTGCTATCTTCTAAGGATTTCAGATATTCATCATTCATTCACTATGGGAAGGTGAATAATGATGAGATTCAATGAGCAACAATGAAATCAAACTCCAAACTAACTTTGCACAGCCATCTACCTTCAGTAAATGACCAAAAGTATGGACAAGAAAAGCATACACATAATAGAAATCTTCAAAACCAGAGATAAAATACTAAATCTACCAAGTCTAATCTAAGGACATCAGAATAATAAAGTAACTTAAGGCAAAGCTATAACTAAAAGGGAGAGGAATCATGAAACATATTGAGAAACCCAAAAATACATTAGAAAACTACTATATTTGCTATTATAATTTCTGCAGTATGCCTTTACAATAACTCAACTCTCTTAAAATGAGAGGAGGAGAGCCCTATTTATAGTTTTCAAAAAATAAAATGAGTGGCCAAGATTCGATTCTATTGTGTGGCAAAGATTCACTTTACATTATGGTTTCACCTACCCCCAAATATATTACATTTATAAATAATTTCTTGTTTCTTCCCTATTTCGTCATCTAGTGACAGCATTGTAGCAAATTTGTCTTTTAGCCATTTGCCCTTTGTTGTAGCTATTCTTCAAAGAACTCATCGTCGATGATGGGATTTCCCTCTCACTTCTTTAATGCGGTATACTCCATGAAACACAGGATCAGGGATTGAAACTTATCCACCTTCATGATGTCGGATCACAAAAGCTAGTAACTCCATTCCTGGGAATTTTTGCCTAGATTCTTCTAGTCATCCTCATACTTAGCAGCATTGTCCTTAAAGAGTTCTCACTGTGCAAAATCTTGGGCAGCAATTCACATGAATTTAGTGGTGATCTCAGTGGACGTCCCATCCTCCCTGACCTTCAAGAAGTAGGGCTTTATATTCTCAGGATTGATCTTGACCGCAGGCAGCTCGTACCCCATCATCAGCTTGAAGTACTGAGCACACTCCTCTTTGAAATCTCTTGCCCATTCAATGTCTGGTACCATTCACTCCAAAACCTGCTCAAGCCTCCTCTTCTGGTGATTAAAATCTCATTTCCATGTGTCCACTAACCAGTGGTCATCATCCTTGAAGGCAAGGTCCTTTTCCTAGACATCGCTTGGCAACACGAGTATGGCCTCAATCTTTGGGTAAGCTACCTCGTACTTCCTTGGGAACCTCTCACAGATCTGCCTTGTATCTTCAAGAGTCTTCCAAACTTCTAGGAACCTATTTGTTGCCCGGACAGCCAAGTTGATGCCCGTGTTTCCCATATCCAAGACCTGTTGGAACCAGTTTTTCATAGTCTTGTCCAAGTTCCGTCTCTTTTCGAGTTTGTTAATCTATTCCCAGGACAACAACTAAGGCGAGGCAGACGATGTTGTAGGCTGCTCATTCGTAGATGACCACTGCTGAATATAAGTCATTAGATCAGCCACCTACTCCTTTAGTTCTTCTTTGGAGACCTTATCTTGTTGAATAAGGTGCACTACTGTGGTGACCGACTCTTGGAGATGCTCAACCTTTTGTTCCCTTGTAGCCACTCCTAAGTCGATGGTGGAGACGTTGTAAGTTATACCTTGTTACCCAACTATCAGTGTTGCTATTTGCACCGCCCTTGATCCCGAGGCATCCATGGTGACTTTTGATCTGACCCTCAACTTCTTTTCTTTCTTAGTGCTTATTCATGCCCTGGCCATAATGGCTTCTAGTCTCGCCCTAGGATCCTTCAAGGTGGGAGCCTTTTGCTTGAGTTGTCTTTGTAGCCAATCGGGTGCTTGGGGTTCTTCCCTTGGTGGTTCACTTTGAGTCTCGTTGTTCTCCTTCTCGAGTTCGACGGTTCTGACAACAAGAGCTCTCTCCTTGGCTCCTGTATCTTCCTTTTCTTTATCAGGGTCTTGTTTGAATGTTTCATGTCTAGTGGGGGACTCGGTGTGCAGCTACTCCTTAGGTGAATCTTTCTTTTCAGCATCCTCCTCCTTTTCATTTAGAGTATCCTGATGCTCCTTGGGGTTCTCCCCTTGTTCATCCCTATGGAGGAACACTTCCTTTTTATGCTCTGCAGTATGGTTATGTCCCTCGGTTGGAGACCTATTACCTTCTATCTCTGGAGCAGCAATCTCCTCTTCCCATGCAAGTTGGTCCTCGACCTCCTTGTCCTCAATTTCCTTGAGCTACTTGCCCCACTCAGCATTGACTCAAGATCATTGGACTTTCGAATTAGTTCAGCATCGAGGTCCTCACTGCCCTCACTGGAAGACTCATAAGCCACTTCATCAATCTCCCGATGCTCAAACAAGGGATGTTTGTGATATTCAAACTCTTCTTACTCTAGTGCCTTCTTAGCCTCTAACTGATGTTGTTCATGCTCGTCTGATGTCTGCATGGTTTCTTTCATCTTTGGTGATTTAGTAGAGGGGGATGTTGTTGGAGCAGAGGCCATAGCCTGAGCTATCACAACCTGGACTATTGGATTGGTGAGCATCCACAGAAGCTCAGATGGTACGTTCTGCATATACTTTACAAGAGACTCTGGAAGGCTAAGGGCAGGTGTTCTAGTAGCAGAGGTGGAGGGAAGGGCAGGAGATATGCAAGAAGAGGACATTGGTGAGGTGGTGGTGGATGACGAATCCACAGGAATAATTGGCAACACTGGAGGAGTAGGAGCAAGATGGACCGAGATGTCCACCGTAGGCGGGGAGGAAGTAGAGACTGTAAGCAAAGCATGGGGGTAGGGGAAGTGGTAGCAGTAGTAACAATGGTAGGAAGCAACCTTGGTGAGCGAGATCTTGATCCTCCGATCCCAAGGGATGGACACTTGGTTAATACAGCTGTCTCCGTGCTACCAGTTGTTTTCCTCCTCTTTTTGGAAGGTTCATGCTCAGAAGCTTGATGGGCATAGACCTTCGGCTTGGGCAGTTGTTCGCTAGCCTTCTTTCTTTTCTTGGTCTTCACCGATGGTGGGGTCTTAGATGTCTCCCCAGTTGCAGTGGCGGCTGCTCGACCTTCAGAGCCACTTGGTTCACTTACATGCTCACTTGTAAGTTTGGTGAATGTTAGGACGACCCCTTGTTTTTTTAATTGAGCCACCTTCTTGTTGATCCATGCCCTCGTTCAGATTTCAATGGGCCTAGTGAGCACGCCAATGTCATTAAGCTCTAGTGCATTCTAGTCAATTGCAGGCAGGGGCAAGTTTGAAACTGCATCGTAAGCTAGATCGACCATTATGTTTTCATCCTCCTCTTGCTAATCAGGGACCGAACACAAGTTCACCCTTTGTACATAGATCATGGTCATGCGCATGTAATGCCGCAACCGCACCTCAAGATCATCCTTGCAATCAGTCCAAAAGTCCTCAATGTTGTGGAGGTGGGCGTATTCATGTCCCAGTGCCTTTCTGACATGACCATAAGGATCCATTCATGGCCGTGCTATGTATTGCTCGAAGTTATATTCCACCAGCTCATTTTTTGAATATCCTACACACTGGGAGGTGTGGATCTTATACATCCCCTGACCAAGGTTCATGGGATAGGTGGGGCCCTCCAGATGTTTTTCGCTCAAGATGCTGTCAATGTGTCGTAGCTGCCGAGTCAGCTCCAGGAGAATGATCCGGTCATTTGGGTATTGGGGCAGCTTGTTCGGTCTGTTTGTGAATCCCTGAGCGTGCATGTATGTGAACCTTGGGAACTAAATGTACCAAAAGGTGTACTACTTGAGGAGGACCCTGGCACTATGGGATGTCCTCCTATGAAAATCCCCTCCTAAGGATCGGATGATGTGAGCAATGAATGCATTGTTCACCCTGTAGTAGTCTCTTTTGAAGTTCTGGAACTGTAACTTAGGGTACTTGTCATAAGGTTTGAGTTCTGGCCCTGATGGATTACTAGGCATCATTGTCAATCCCTAATAGTCTCGTCAATCAGTGAGAGAATACACCAAATAAGAGGTCATGAAGAATTTGTTGGTCTTCTTCACGGTGGTAAACTACTTGTGGAAACAGTCACTGATTATCTCACCGCAATAAAAGGCGGTGCCCTTGCCTCAGAGAATCTATTCTATGAAATAGAACATCCATTATTGGAAGAAGACTGTGCTGGGGAGGCCCATTACTCAGCTGAGTAGAGTTACAAGGTCATGGTAGTCCTCGAAAAAGTCATAACGGAAGAGCTCCTGAGGAAGCTTCCTAGCACTACCTCGTTTGTCCTTCAACCAGTGTTGGTTGATAAGTATTTTGCACCCCAACGGGTCCTATTCCCAAACCTCTTTGCATTCCTCCATGGTGGGGACCTCCATGCTCTCAAAGGCAAGAATGTGGAAGGTCGTTGTTATACCTGACGGAGACATATCTGCAAGGATATTTTCATCATGGTCCACTATGGTTCTAGTATCAAATTGGTATGCCTCTACGCATGCCATTACCAGCTCTGGGGCCACTAAGGCCAGCAGGAAACTTGCAGCCTTAGCAAGTCCACTGCTCTTTATTAATCTTGTGTTTTATGTTTTTGGGTTCATTCTGACCCTCTATGTGAATTCATCAACATCGACCTGTCCGATGTTGGTATGTGAGACATCCCTCCAAAGGGTAGTGATCCTGGATTGAATAGGGACCCCCTAGAATTTGTATTTCATTAGGTCTCTTTCCTCTTTGCCTCTTGGTGGCTTGGCTGTTCCTTTCCCTTTCTTGGAAGCACCAGAAGTTTCTGCACCAGATTCCATAAATCTTGCACAAAAGACGTGAATTAGTAATGATGAACTTGACAAAACGTCCACTGAAAAATCCCTGCATGTCAAGATTAGTCCAACAATCATAATTCATATTTAATAACCATGCAAGCTGGATACTTCATTGTTAGAAAGCAATGCAAACACCCCGAGGTTCCTAGGCCACAATTCCCTTGGCAGAATGTCGCTTGAAAGGGAAAAATGAGAATGGAATTCCCATAGGCATTTCTCAATGTTGGATTTGAGGATTTGAGGTTGGATATGGAGGAAAACCTAATTTTAGCAAGTGGATCAAAATCCATTTTGGATTTGGAGGTCATTTGATCCCTCATTTGGAAGTTCAGGCATCATTTGCAGGGAAGCCGTCTGAAACGGCGTAGAGGACATGAAATTTCGGGTCTCGGATTGTCGTTGTTGGGAAGCAGCTACGGGTCAGCCGTTGGGGATGGCGAAAGGAAAGCAAAAATCGGGGAGGAAATTTCCGGAAGTGGTTAGAGGGTTCAGGACAATTGGGCGATGGACAGAGCATTGGGACCTGGAGGTCGGGAAGCTATCCCGAACTCGCCATTAGAATGGCATAGGTGGAATGAAATCTCGAGAGGGGAATTTCAGTGCTCAGAATCTGGAAGAAGTTTAGAGAAAACTTTACCTAGATCTCGGGTTTCGGTGAATAGCGGATCGGGGTCCAGAAGCTGGGAAGATGCTCGGACGAGGCCATTTGGAACGACGATGACACAATGGAATGTCGGTAAGGGAATTCTGAAGGTACGAATCCGGAGAGGGAAATTTCTCAAGGGTTTTGACCGGAAGATGGAAGACTTTGTGGCTGGGAAGCGAGGTTCAGAAACCCGCTCGGGGAAGGCCGTCGAAACAGCGAACACAGGACAGAATTTCGGGAAGGGAATTCAGAAGACCGAAACCTGATGGAAGATTTGAAGATTGGCAAGATTGCGATATTCGAGTTTTAGACGGACTTCGAGGGTCTGGGGTCCAAGGGTCGGGAGGACGCTTAGATGGGGCCATTTAGAATGGCAAGGATGCAACAGAATCCTGGGATGGGAATTCCGAAGGTCAAAATCCAAGGTGGGTTCAGAGATCGAGAATTTTGACAAGATTAGTCATGGATGGCCTCAGGAAGACCCGGGCCTGGGAGACATCAGCACTATTCTGAAGAATAGTCATGGCACAGTGAAGCTCTGAATCATATTTTAAGCCATGCAATGATTGATTTTCAATTTTCTAAAAGGTGGGTTTTGAGCGGAGGGTGTGGATTTATTTAATTTCAGTCCAATTTTACATTTTACCTTCGCCAAAATCTGAAAATTCACAAAACAAAAGGAGGGTGCACAGACGGCAAACCTACCTCAAAATCCCAAAGAACAAGTTGTCGGATGTGCAAGGGATGTAGGAAAAACACTCAAAATCTGGGGCAGAAAGAAAAACCTAGGCGTCGGGAGTTCTCCAACCTTTCCTATCGCTCAAGCAGTTGATAATGATGGCCGAAAAATGCATTTTTATAGCAAAAACTGCCATTAATGCAACATTAAATTCCTCGTATAGGGCAGGTGGAGTTGGTAGGATTTGAAAAACACAGGGGTGGTGAGAGGTCCGGGGTCTGAAAAGTCATCCCATCACAACCATTGAAACAACGAAGCCTAATGGGAAACCCAGCAAAGGAAACCCGGAAGGGGAAACCCAGAAATTGCCACAGATGCCAAAACGACATCTTGACAAGGAAAACCCAAGTTAACCCAAGACTTATCAATTTTAGAAGGGGGGAGGACTTTGGTCAAGCTTAAAATATGGCATTGGAAAATGTGCTAACCCCTTTAGGGCACAAAAATGGGCACACAAAATGAGGCAAAACAAAAATGGATTTGATGATCGAAAGGAGGGAAGAGAGGGTCCCCGTTCTGAACGGGGCATGTGTGCAAAAGGCACAACAGGTTTGATATCTGATTTCGACACAAAAAAATAATGACAAGAAGAAGGAAATCAGGATTTGGTCAAAGCCAAGAACATGAACCTTCCAAAGGTGCAAGGTTTTGACTTTGTTCTGAAATAAAATTCTAAAAATACAAAAAGGAAAACAAGAAAGCAAAGATCAGGGTTGAGATGGAACAAGGAAGGTGAACCTTTACAAGGATTGAAGTGCAAGTTCCCTTCCAAAACTTGAACCAAACAAACAAAACAAAACAAAGTAAAAACCTTGGGATTGGATTTGAAACAAACACTAGAACTTGAACATTCAAAAGGTGCAAAGTTCTAGTTCCAATTTGAAACTAGAACCCACCAAAACAAAAGAAAGCAAGGCCTAGAAGAAAAAGACAGCTCCCAAAGCTAGATCAAAAATACGAAGGGAAAAGATCAGTAAGGAGGACCCATTTTGACTAAAGAAGAAAATGGGGTGTTTATGGAAGGAATAACAGGTATCAAAGAAAGGTTCCTTGGAGAAGAGCTTAACCGCTTGAGATAGATTCAGGATGGTGAAAAAGGTTGCTTTGGAATGCCCTAGATTCAATGGCACAAACTATGCATTATGAAAGACAAAGATGGAAGGATATCTGGTAGTTCAAGGATATGACATTGAAAAGGCTTATCAGACTACATATACTCCACCTCCAAATGGTCCAAGTAAAAATGTAGAGATAAAGGCGCAAGAGATTAATGCTAAGGCCAGATTTATTACTATGAATAGTCTTTCAAATACTAAATTAGTAAAATTTATGAGCTTGAAGACTGCTAAAGAGGTTTGGGATAAGCTAGAAAGATTTTATGAAGGAGATTCAAAGGTCAAGCAAAGTTACAAAACTTGAAGGCATATTTTCAAATGATGCAAAAAATTTAGGATGAAACAATTAAAAGTTGCATACAAAGAGTGGATGAGCTAGTAAGTTCTATGAGAGGCCTTGGTATAGTAGTTAAATAATATAAATTAGGAAAGAAATTTATTAGATCTCTTCCTGATTGTTATAGTGAAAAGGCATCTTCTATTGAGGAAACTACAAATTTTGATCATTATTCCAGAGATTAGTTGATTGGTACTCTAATTGCATTTGAAATGAAAAAACTTAAGGTTAAAAAAGTAGAGAGTGCATTCAATATTGGTAAATCAAAGAAGGTTGAAGATTCAGATGGAGAAGATCTTGATGATGTGAAAGCTAACTTTGTGAGAAAGATGAAAAAAGGCACCAGTAAGTATAAAGGTAAATTACCTTTCAAATGTTTTAGATGTGGTGATATAGGTCATTATGCTTCAAGATGTTCAAAAGAGATATAAATAATAAGACTGAGGAAAAGAAAGGAAAGATGATTAAAATAGCTTACTATGTTAGAGAAGATGTTGGCATTTTCGATGATGAATCTGATTGTGGATATTTTTATGGTAATGAATGTTTATTTTTGGCTATAAAAGAAGAAACTGGTTCTGCTAACTCTAAAATTTGTGTGAAGGAAAGTTTTATGGAGATGAAGGATAAGGTTGAAGGTACTTTGGCATATTATTTTCATGTTAAAGAGGATAAGAAATATTGGGTTGTTGATAGTGGCTTCTCTAATCACATGACCAGAGACAAAAGTAAGCTTGTTAAACTTGAAAATTATGATGGAGGATTAGTTAAACTTGGAGATGATTCTGGGGTTAACTTTTATTGATAGGTTCAATTAGTTTTGATGGAAAGCATAAAACTAAAAATGTTTACTATGTTAAGGGTTTAAGGCATAACCTTTTGAGAGTTGGAAAAATGTGTAGAAAAGGATATAATTTTGTGTTTAAGGATGAAACATGTGAGATTAGGAAAGGGTTTAGAACTATTATTGTTGTTGGTAAGAGAAATTATGGAAACATCTATCAACTTAAAGGTGTTGATGGTCATTTCTTATGTCTTAGATTAATGATAGTTGGTTATGGCACCAGAGGATGTGTCACATGGAATTTGATAAATTGACAAGAATTAGTTCAGTGCATGCAATGAGAGATATACCAAGAATCACAAAACCTATCAATCTTGTTTGTGAGAGTTGTCAATTTGGAAAGAAAAAAAGGAGTGGTTTCAAGGGAAAGGAACAATCTGCTACTAGACTACTGGAATTAGTATATACAGTTCTTTGTGGTCCTACAAGGGTGAAAATTCTACAAGTTGATAGGTACTTTATGATTTTGATTGATGATTACTCTAAAATAACATGGGTTACTTTTCTTAGAGAAAAATATGATGCATTAAATAAATTCAAGGAATTTAAATCTATGGTTGAGAATGAAATGGATTTGAAAATCAAATGTTTGAGGTCTGACAAAGTTGGTGAATTCACCTCCAATGAGTTTAACATGTTTTGTGAAGTTCATGGAATAAAAATGAATTTGTCTACCCCTAGAACTCCTTAATAGAATGGAGTTATTGAAAGGAAACATTGAATGGTTCAATAGGTTACAAGGACTATGATAAAATTAAAAAATCTACCAGAATTTTACTAGAGATAAGTTATTCATATTGTTGTTTACATACTTAATAGAGTTCAAGCTAAAGCTAACAACACAAAGACTCCCTATGAGTTGCGGTATGGTAGATTCCTACTATGAATTACTTTAGAGTGTTTGGAAGAAAATTTTATATCAAAAGAGAAGAAGAGATCTTGGGAAATTTTGATGCAAGGTTTGATGAAGGTGTCTTCCTTGGATATTCTATTAGAACTAAAGCTTACAAATGTTATAACAAAAGGCTAAGAAAGATAATTGAAAGTTAAAATGTTAAAGTAGATGAAAACTTGTACAATTTGACTATAGTGGATGGATATGTGTCATATTAACCTAACTGTAGAGTGTATAGGAGTGAATTTTCACCCCTTACGTAGATTCCCCTTTCATACATCCTCACCTTAGAAAATCAAATCCAAAGGAAAAATTCCACATCACCTAACTATCTTCCTTCAACTTGATATTTGTCTATTGTGTAAATGGGAGAATATTTGCTAGGCATGCATGCACAATGCACATGCATCCATGTAGCACACTGTCATCCCTAATGGATTCTTGTGTTTGAAGTTGGTAGAGGAATTACACTCCCGATTGGGGGATGAATTGTAACTTCCCTCTTTGACCAACCGACCCGAAAAGGCCTTATTCTTTCTCATTCTTTCTTAAAATTCATCAATTCTTCATTCAACTAGGATCTTATTTTCATTCTCACTCCATTTCATTTCTTCTTTTCACTCTCTAGCAATTCAATCCATCTCTCTTCACTTCCTCTTGCAATTCTCAAGAATTTCCAGCACTTCAACACTTCATTGCAGCAACAACACTCCATAAACTTCATATAGAAAGTGAAATAAGCCATAGTAGTGTGGGCCTAGATTCTTGCAAGACCTCCTTCCATCATAGTCGAGGTTGTGGTGACCTTGCCAAGTCTGCATTCTCCTCCATTGGCTAGTGATCTTTTGGGTGGAGGTGGTAATGTTTTTCTCCTCTCCCTTCTAATTTGGTTGAGTAGTACTTTACTATTTTGTAGAGTTTATTGAAGCTCCTACTTTCTTTAATTCTTTATCACACATTTATATCTCATTGTTATATGGTTGTTTGTGGATGTGGAAATACCAAAACAGACATCTAACTGAGGGAGACCCCTAAATAGCCCCAAAATTTTCACCTCTTTCTTGTGTGTAGGTGAACATGCATTTGGAGCTAGCTAGAAAAATAGCACATTGGTGATATCATCTTCATCACTCTAACCTTTATCTATCTACTTTATCATATTAATTTGTAATTTTCATACTATATTGTTCTATTTTATTCATGTAAGAATAAATAGCTAGGTTGTTAGTTTATTTTTCGATAGTTCATATTATACTTCTTGTTTTTTGGCCATATGGACACTAGTGAACCAGAGAGATGCACTACACCACACCATCATCCCAGAACTATTTTGTCATCCTTAGACAAAGAGTTGTCTGAGGTGCAATATCGAATCCGAAAACTAGCTCACCTAGCCTAAACCTAGATTGTGGGTTTGAAGAGTGGTAGAAGTACTTTATAGTCCTCATTATTTTCCACCTCTATCCAAAACACCCCTTTAGAGTGAGGTAAGTTAGGGAAGCCCTCTTCTCTTGGCTCTCCATGACCCAAAGCCTTGACGTGGTTGGTCCCCCTCTCTTACATTTGTGGTGAACCCGACGTGAAGAATGTTTGTCTATTTGTTTGTCTTGAGACATTTCCCATATACCTCACAATTATTGTGACTCTAAGTTTTGTGAAGGTTTATGAGCATCACAACCTAGTCCACAACCTCTGGGTACATTATCAAGAGAAGTGTGTGACACCTTCTGATGGAGAAGATGAGGGTCACTTCTAGTTTCTCTTTAGGTATTTTTACCGGATCTTCCATTGGTCTTTCTACCCAAGAGTAGTTTTTGAGGGGTGAGGTAGGATTATTTGATGAGAATAACCTCATCCACACTCCTCCTACTTCTCCTACACCATCATCAGTAGATGAGCATGAAGCTATTCAAATTCCTTCAAAATATATCTCTACCCTCAATAAAGGGTTGGACATCTTGGAGAATCACCTGGAGAAGCACTCAAAGATGGCTAGGGCTGCTAAGGTTATCAGCAAGATAACGTATATGGTGGGAAAAGACCGAATAGGTATAGAGATCCTAACTAGGCTCTGTAGTCTGAATGAGGCATGTGCCCCTTCAAAAAATGCTAACAT
Source organism: Sequoiadendron giganteum (assembly GCA_007115665.2). Classification (NCBI taxonomy): domain Eukaryota; kingdom Viridiplantae; phylum Streptophyta; class Pinopsida; order Cupressales; family Cupressaceae; genus Sequoiadendron; species Sequoiadendron giganteum. The sequence goes on along the minus strand of CM021109.1, from coordinate 199,719,924 downwards.
TATAAAAGGGGCTACTCTCGAGGAACATGAGAGATAGTTATGAGTGTTGATCCCTCCCACATCCATGTACATGGCTAGCATGGTCCCTTCGATCAGTGTCCCCCTACCTCTGAGAGTCCAAAACTATCAAAGTAAACAAAATTCCCTAAGGTTTTAGTTTCACCCCTCCTATCTCCTCTAGTAGTGGAGGTTTTGGTAGGTTGAGTGGTGGGGGCTTTGGTAATGGTAATAGCTTCAGTAGCAGAGGGGGTGTTGGTGGAGGTGGTTCTAGTGGAGACCATGGTGGTGGCTTCATAAGGTAGCTCTGGTGGAGGCCCTATTGGTGGTGGTGGCTCCAATAGTGCTTCCAACAGTAGCCACATCGGTGGCTCTGGAGGTGACTTTGGTGGTAGTTCCGGAGGAGGTCCCACTGGTCCTATGTTGTCTAATGGCCCTATTCTGAACACTCTTCTTCAAACTATGGGCAAGATGCAAAGCCAATTGGAAAGTCTCTCCCAAGCCTCTGCCCAGCCTATCTTTCAACCCTTCTTCCAATATAGCCCATTTTCAGTAGCAATCTTGAGTACTCCTTTCCCACAAAGAATGGATATTCCCAAATTCAAAAAATATGGTGGAAAATGAGACCCACAAAGAAATGTGTCTATCTTTATGCCCTGTGTATAGATTTCTTCCATCATAATGCACTGATAGAAAAATTATTCCCCTGATCTCTTAAGGATACAACACTCAAATGGTATTGTTCCTTACTAGATAATTCCATTTTCTCATTTGATCAACTTGTAAACCAATTTCTACGACAATTCCAAGCCAACATCAGACCAAAGTGACCTTTTCAGATCTTGTCTGGTGCAAACAAGGGGATAATGAGAAGATTACTAATTTCATAGTGTGTTATCAAGCACTCTTCTCATAGATATTGTACCCATTGCATGATTCTGACGTGCAAAAGGTATTTATAGGTAACTTTCAAATACCTTGGCAGGAAAATTTTGCACTTATGAAATACCCTTCTTTCGTGCATCTATCTGCAACACTACAAGAATATCAATAGATGGTGGTATAGTTTGGGGGATCCTCCTCACACTCCCATTTAGAAGGGAATTCCATAGTATCGATCTTCGGAAAGGGTGAGGTTTTTGTGAATGTAGTTGCTGCTACAAATGATAACGTTCTCAGATGCAACAAAAATTTCACAAAGTTAGCAAAATCTAATTCTTCTAGCCTACAAAGGTTGTTGAAAGATAAGATCATAACCTTGGAGAACCCTAAGCCTCTCAAGGAGCCTTATCCTATTTGGTATGATGTGAATGCCTTCTATCAATACCATCGAGTTAACGAACATGATATCAAATGATGTATGTGCCTACATCATGAGATATAGGACCGCATCAAGGATGGTACTATTCGTCTCGATGGAAATAAACAAAATGCAAACAAATCGGTGGAAAAAGAAAATAGTGAGTTTCAAATATACATGGAACTATTTTAATTGCATTCTACCAACATGATTATTGATCCATTTGATTCTACCATATGAAATAAGGTGTGTGTTAGCATGGTTACAATTACTCCTACTACAAGACCTATGACCAACTTGTCAGATATGATATTCACACCGTAGGATATGCCCTTGAACAACAAGCCCTCTCCCCTTTACATTATTGCTCATCTCAATGGGAACATTATGACAGGGGTTCTAGTTGACCCTATGAGCCGAGTGATTGTCATTATAGAGGAGACTTTGTGGTTAAATTCATTACAGAAGGAGGAGTACGAATAAATGAAGTCCATCATCCATATGCATGATAGCCTTGCTCATAAACCTTATGGTTTGATAACTCTATCCATCCTAGTTAGACCGAGGGTTGTAGATAGTCTTTGATGTTATTCTAGAGTTAGGTTTATTTAGAGTGAAGTTAGGCATACCTTGGCTTGCTTCCATGAATGGAATCATCTCTATCATTCACAAATGTTTAAAGTTCTCTCATAAAGGTGTTGTACACATGGTGTGAATGACATTAGGTACTAGCCTTTGGTATCTCATGTAGGATATTCATTGGATCAATTTTGGCCTACCCCAATTGGCCCACTTCCTCCAAGAATGAACTTACTTTATAAGAGTTATGTTAAGTATAAGACCACAGGAAAGGGAAAGCTGAATTTGACCCTTCTAATAGTGCACTAGCAAGCTACCTCCTCTTCTTGAAAGGGGAAGGATAATCCCACCCGTCCTTAGGATGCCTCTTCTCCCCCATTTCTAAACAAGATTTTTGGATGAATATGCCTAGTTTTTACCCTCTAATTTCGATGATATCGACTTGGTGAAAACCCAAGGTTTGGATATTGAATCTCCCTACCAAACCACCTGGACCTTCGTACTACCTTTATAGAAAAATAAAGGGTTCCCATGGGGAATCCTTTATGTCTCAGCCTTTGCTTCCTCATACCACTCTTGATCCAAAAGTAGTAAATGGGAAGAGGCCCACTACCAAGGCACTAGAGCTGACTCCCCCCATTTCTTCTCAACCCACTCCTCCTACTCCCATTCAAGAGCCTATCACTCTGCCAAAAATGGCTATAGTGGACACCCCTATGGCTAAGAAGGATTCTTCCATCCCTTCGCAGCTCCCGACCTCTAGCTCAAAGAGTCATAGAAATTGCCTTGTGCATGAACACAAGTGTTGGTGAAAGGTTCTCGCGACTAAGCACGCCACTTTGCAGAGAAAGGATGAGGAATTGGTCACCCCTACATTAGGACCTCCTATAGTGTCCTCCTCTCTCCTCCCCTCTTCTTCCATTTAACCAAGCCCTATATCGCTTTTGACTTCTGTTGTAAGTACGAATGCGCCTGACCCCAAAAAGGTGCAACTGTTCATTGCTCCTTCAGTTGACCCTCCCTTTTTGATGTCCCTTCTAGACATCCCACCTTTCCCAAAACTTGTAGACATGTTGAATACCTTGGTGGTGTGTACCATAATTTTCTCCTCCTCTCCCTCTACACCTCTCACCTCTTTTGTGGGGAGTTCCCATCCCCCAACGAATCCAAAGGTAGAGGTTGGTCCTTCTAGCAATGCAAGGTGTAAGAGGAGCCCACCTTCTCTGAAAGATGTTCCTACGCTATCTTGTTTTATCCTAGTGATGGGGCTAGCTCTATCTTCCCTTGAGTTTGTCACTTCTCCAAAATCATTTGGTGAGCCAAGCGATGAATCTTGGGCATAGTCCTCTCCATTCGTTGAGGTACAACATAGTGTATACACCTAAAATCAGTCAAGATAATCAATTAATTAAATATAAGGTAATTAATTAGTAAATTCATTTTAATTCATCTACTTATAAATAAATTGAAAAAATTATTTATATAGTTCATTTTCTTCTAAATTTAATTAAATAAACAAATCTAACTAATTTGTTTTATTTGATTAATTTCTTCTCAATTAAAAATGAATTTTTAATTCAATTTTGTCACATTTCTACATAATCTTCTAACCTCCTTCCACCTTGGCATGTGTCACATGGATTTAAATATTTCTAATTTGTAAAATGGGAATTTCCATCAACAAACTTCTAACAAAATTGAAGATACATGGCTTCTTCCTCCATTTGATTCTCTTCAACACTTGGCAAAGTTCTCTTTTAAAGGGAACCATCTCCATGATTCTCTCTAACTTCTTCTTCCTCCACCATCAATTTCTTTGGATCGTAATCCTGACCATTGAATCTTGCCACATCACAATATGCTTTGGAAATCTTATAAATACAACTTCATGCTCCATCTTTTAATAACACATCTTTTAGCAAACTTACTCTGTAGAAATCATTTGTGATCATTTTGAGAGAATTTGATAGCATTTAGAGAATTTTAGCAATAGGCATAATAGAAACACATTAGTGTAGAATCATGGCTTAGTTGTTTAGTTTCATTTCCATATTCATAATAGTTATATGACAACATTGGCAACATAGCATAATTTTCATTTTATCATAATAGCATTCTTATTTCAGCATCATAGCATTAATCATATAGCTTATCAAATCATGTAGGAATTAGGATCCTTTCATTTTGGAGCATCCATTCTCTAGGTTTTCATTCTAAAGTAATATTGCAAAGAAAAAATATGAGAGCCATTATGATTTAAAGGAATCCTTAGAGATAGGAAATAATGGAACATTTTTAGAAATTGATTGTGTTTTGAATTTGGTTAATTTTGTGACTCGATTCTCCAATGTAATATGTCTCATTGCTTGTGCGTTTTGATTATTCACTTTACTCACATATTTTATAGCACACATAAATTGGCACCCACCATGGGGCCTGACCCCTATTTTTAATGTTTTCTAGAAAAGTGTATTTTACAGGTTTAGACGTGAATTATTTGAACGTGATCGTGAGTTCTTTCAGCACATATGAAAATTTCTCTGGCGCATCTGAGCATTGTTTTGGTGCATACAACCTTTCATTCAGTGCATCCATACTATCTTTCGGTGCATATAAGGGGTCTTTCAGCGCATTCATAATTTCTTTTAGCACATACATATACTGTTCTAGCGCATACATAAGTTTTTATGGTGCATTTGTGTGATATTTTAATGCATTAGATGTTTGTTTTGGTGCATCAGGTTTATTTTGTAGAGATTTATAATTCTAAGAACTAATCAATATCTCTCTATTTTGTAGGAATTCTAAATTTCATTAGAGACTCTATTGAAACTAATAGGCATTGTCAAAGACTTCAAATTTGAAACTACTGACATTTGATTGCAGGGATTTTATTGTTGTTTAGTTTTATTAAGTTAGGAACATAGCTTAATTAGGGGAAAATAAACACCATGTTTGTTGTGATTTTTGAATGGTAGGAATATTCTCTCCCCTTAACTAGGTGACCAAAAATCCAGACCTATTCTTTTATTTTTGTAATGTAATCCTTAGAGGGCCTGCCTTGGTGGTAAAATAGGTAATCACCCCAAGGGAATGACCCAACTGGGAACACGCTAAAGCCAAGTGAATTCCACCCAGTATATAAGTGGGGGTAGTTGATGAAAGTTCAAGTATCACGAGGATTGTTCCGACAAGAAGGGAAGCAATGGTCTCTTTTCATATGGATGATCCCCCATGAACCAAATGCCTATACTAGAACCCTTTTGTTATAGTATGCCAAAATCCTTTTTCTATTTGTTGGTGCAAGAGGTATAACCTCTAAAGTCGTCCCATATTCTTGTAGATTTTAGTAGAGATGAGAAGTTTGTCATGGGAGATTCATGAGAACTAAGGCTTGTCTAACCCGAGAAGTGAGTGCAATGCAAGGGGGAGCCAGTGTGGTCAAGCCTCTAATCATCCGCTAAAAGTAAGCACAACTAGAGTAAAATCTAAATAGGAATCCAATAAATATTGTCCTTCATAGCCTTAGGAATTGTACTTGCTTAATATGTCTTACATATGTGTTTTAAAAACATTTTCAAAATAAACATCACACACTGGGATATACAACCCCTGATTCAAAAGAACATCCAATCAAATCATCAAACTCTCTACCAGAAAACAAAAAAAATCAATTAGATGGTCAAAAAAATAGAGAACATTTTTCAGATCAATGCATCCACTTGTTGTTGGGACGCATACATCCAATCTCCTAGTGCATCCATTTGTTGTTCTAGCACATACATCCCATCTCCTAGTGCATATAGTGACTATTTTGGTGCATCTTGTCCATGTTCTAGCGCATCTGTATCATTTTGTAGTGCGTTCCTGCCATGTTCTAGTGCATCTGTGCCATTCTATAGTGTATCTTCCTTTTAACACATCCAACATCTATTTTGGCGCATCCAAAAAAATTCAAAACTAGAGAGCTAAATTCATCTTCTATTTATCAGTTTGAACCAGAATTAAGGATTCTTGTTAGCCCATAATCATTCCTCATATACCACAGAGTCTTAACTTGTTAGAACTAGCATTTACAAGTGAAAATCCTTTACCTAAACCTTGATCAAGCATCTAAAAATGCCTCATCATCACACCTATCTCTGATTAGTAGCTGAGTTTCACCATCAGGATTCATCATCCTTCATCCTGAAAAAAACGTTGCATAATCAGATTTAATTTTCCCTTTTGGAACTTCCCAACAACAATCAAAGATTAGTACATTTACATCACTTGTATGCCCGTTCAAACAAGATCACAAATACATAAACTCAAGGAAAAATAATTTGAAACTCAAAACACCATGTGAAGCTAAGGAAAATTCATTTCATAAATTTAACACACCTGAAACTGAGGAAATAAATGAGGAAGACATCCCACAAGCTCAACAAAATCCAAATTTCCATAAATTCCTAGAAAAGAGTTTTGAAAGAGATGGAGAAAAATAACTTTTAATGTTGGCTAAACAAGGTGTCAAATTTCCAAATGAATTTGATGTAAATCAATTGAAAGGAGAACCCAAAAAGACTGAAACTAATCCCAAAACGTAGACCTAGTGGCTATCTTAACTCATCAAATGAAAAATCTGCAACAACTTCTCGACATGAAAAAGGGAACCACTAAAAGATACTCGATACAAGACATATGTCCATATCCTTTTGATCAAAGTGTGAACATGATTCCATTTCCCAAACATTGTGAATTCCTTAAATATGATAAATACAATGATAAAACAAATCCTATAGATCATATAAGGGAATTTCGAACTATGAGCCTTGAATTTGCACATGAGGAAAATTACTTGATGAGATTATTCCCACAAAGCTTGGGAGGAAAATGTATGCAATGGTTTTCACAATTACCCCCAGGGATCAAGTCCTTTGAAGAATTGGTCAGCAAATTTATCACCCAATACTCTTATAACATTCAAAATTAGATTACAATGAAGGGCCTTTGCAATGTAAAATGAAAAAAGGGAGAATAATTTCTTGTATTCTTACAAAGGTGGAGAAGATTATTTGTAAGGTATACTCGTGGTATACCAGAAAATGAAAAGATGGAAGTTTTCATTGACAATTTAAATGATGATATGAGCTATAGGGTTGAATTACAATGTCCACCAACCTTTGAGAAACTAATTGAAAATAGGAATCAAAATCAAAGAAGCTTTGGTCAAGAGAGGAGTCTTGAAAATATATAATGAAAACAACTCAACTAACTCCCCCAATAACTATAACAACAATGATAAACCAAAGTTTTCGCAAAAATATAAGAATACTAATAATGATGCTCCAAATGAAATGCATAATGCCAAACCAATCTTTAATTTATTAGGAATCACATCTAAGACCAACCAAACCCCCAATCAAAACAACACCAATCAAAACACAAATCAAAATAACAATTAGAATAATAAACAACACAATGCTCCATATCAACCACCACCATATCAAACATCATCAAATCGTAGGAAATTCACACCTTTACATCAATCACTAGAATGTGCATTGAAATAACTTCTTGCAAAAAATCTTATCACCTTACCCGACACCCAAGATTTTGAGCCAAAAGTGAAATTGTCATGGTAGAATGATGCTCATTACTATGAATTTCATCGGTGCAAAGTTCATCTAACAAATAATTGCATGCAATTAAAGCACAAGGTATAAGACTTAATAGACCAAAATATCATACAAATAGAAGGAACCCAAACAAACGTTGATCATGGTGCATTCAAGAATCCCTTACCAAATTATGACAAAGGGGAATTCTCTACAGTGAACAACAAAGGGGAAAATGTAAACTATGTTCACGATACTACCATTTTACATAATTCAGCAGTTGAAGATTAGACAAATTACATTAAGATGAATGACCCACAAGACATCGCCATAGCCGATAATCAAATTGATGACGTTCCAATTCAACATGGACAAAACACCATCATAGTTGAAAAGAAAATCAATGACACCAACATCACATCCAACAAGACATGGTCACAACAAACAACCAAATCAATGTCATAAAAATCAAAGGGAAATAAGACAGCGTGTCCGTAAATGCGACCACGAGGGTACAATCCAAATATGTTTTAAAAGGGAGCACATCCAAAACATTCGCCATCCCGTCACATCAATATAACATTGTTGATAAACTTAAAAATATCTCGATACAAATATCTATATTGGAACTCCTCAAGATTTCCCCTACCCACAAAGAAATTTTGGAAAAGGCCCTAGTGGACACAACTGTACCAATGGATTTGCAAGTTTGTGCCTTCCAAGCCATGGTGGGGCATTTGATTGTACCTCATTTCTTATCATTCTCGTAACAAGATGACACATCCATCACTCATCCCCATAATGCAACACTTCACATTGAAGTCTTAATACATAAAAGTTGAGTCAAGCATGTCTTAATAGATGGAGGATCCGGTCTCAATATATGTACTTTGAAACTTGTCCATGCACTGGGATCATCTGAGAATGCAATAGATTCAAGAAAAAAGATCACCATCGAAGCCTATGATGATGAAGAAAGATCTTCACATGGATTAATTGTGTTACCAATTCAGGTGGGACCAATTGAAAAAGGTGTAATTTTCCAAGTTCTAGACAAAGAATTAACATACAATATACTCTTGGGTCATCCTTGGATCCATGAGATGTAGACAGTTCCCTTAACCAACCATCAATTTCTAAAGTTCCCTTGCAATGGGCAAGAGATTACCATTTTGGTTTATTCCAATTGTCCTCAATATTGTAACACCCTCAAATCATTCCAGGATGTCTCTGTGCCCCATAACAAAGAAGCTCTTGCTTCCCCATCTGCCACCCCAGGTGATTCAAGCCAATAAAATTCCTTGTCAAAATTTCTCACCGCATCCCCAAATAAGGAAATTCAACCAAGTTCTCCTCCTAAATAGCTTGAGAAAATGGAAGAAGCTACCCCTTCTAAATCTAATAATCATGAAGCCCAACTCAACACCTTGTCCAAACAATTTGAGAAAAAGGTCTAAGTCAAAGATAAAGGTGTGGGTGAATATTATATTGAGCAATCCCTATGTCTTTCACAATTATCTTCTCCGAAGTCCTATGGTTTACCATTAACCTCAACACAATAGTCTTCACAACCTATCACACTCTTTGATGGTAGATTCATAAGAGAAATTACCCAAGCAGAGGAATCTGATGATAAAGAAATTTTGAACTAGCTTTACAAGGATGAAGCTAAATCTGAAGCAACAACAACTAATGTACAAATAACACAATATGGAAAAGGGTTTTCAATCTTGGAGAAAATTGGATATGAAGGACAAGGACCTATTGGAAAGAGAAAATAAGGCATTTTAAAACCAATTCACCCCATCTTAACCAATCCAAAAGACAAGACAGGGCTGGGATATAAAGAGGAAACAAAAAAAGAAGTCACCCAGAAGGTTGTTGAATGAATCCTACAACTGTAAGCTAGTAATAACTATGAAAGTGACTCAAATGAATATGAGTGGGATTCGTTATTTGAAGAGTCTTTTCATAAAAAGGGAATTGATGTGATACAAAAGTATGCACCCATACATGAGGAGGGACAAATTTTGGGGTTAAGACCGCTTGAATTTGGATCACAACCTATCGATGGCTCAAGCAAAGATGATCAGACTCCTAGTGAGATAGATCATTCAGAGGAGAGTTACATCATAGACCTTAAAATTTCTATAGGACTACTTGATGGCATCACCATCAGAACCCTCACTGCCTCTAACTTGAACCAATCTGATGATTCCCTACCTCTAGTACAATCCAAACTTATCGACTAGGACCAAAACCGCACCTCTCAACATCCCTATCTTTTCCAAAGATGATGCCATTGTAAATTTCCTCTATGCTGACAACCCCAAAACTTGTTCCACCACTGAATCTTAGAATGAAGCTTCTAGTCAGGGGAGTGTCAAATCTCTCAAATGCAAAATGAATAATACAGGAAGTAGATCTAATAGTGAAAACCATTCCATGGTAGTATTAGACCAGGAAAAAGTAAAAATAAAGAGTTCATCCAATGGTGAAAACCTCTTTGAGGAACCGAAGGATGAGAGATTTGACACTCTCCCCAAACACTTTCAAGAGAGATCAAAAGTTTTGATTGAACCCACTCAATCCATGAACATTGGCATGGTTGAAGTAGTGAAGACTCTACATTTAGCAACATCTTTGACAGAATAAGAAAAACCAAGCTTCATCAAATTCTTTGAAGAGTGAGAAGTTAACTTTTCTTGGTCCTATGTAGACATGCTAGGGATGGATCTAGATTTAATCGTGCATTATCTATCCTTACCCCCAGGAGTAAAACTAGTAAGGAAAAAGTTAAGGAAAATGCATTTGCATATTGCCCTCTTGGTAAAAGTAGAACTGAAGAAGTTATAGGATGTAAAGTTCATCAGACCAATTGATTATGCTGAGTGGATCTCCAATATTGTACCAGTTTCAAAACCTGACAATAGTATCTAGATTTGCATAAATTTCAGAGATCTCAATAAAGCTTGTCTGAAAGATGATTTTCCTCCACCCAACATAGACATCATCATAGACCTAATAGCTATACATGTCATTTTATCACTTATGGATGGCATATCAGGTTATAATCAAATCAATATCACACCTGAGGATCAGGATAAAACAACCTTCACATGCCCATGGGGTACATTTTGTTGGAACGTCATGCCCTTTGGATTGAAGAATGTCAAAGCTACTTATCAGTGAGCCATGATGACAATCTTCCATGACATGATGCACACATTCATGGAAGACTATGTAGATGATCTGTTGGAAAAACAATACACCAAAGAAGGACACCTAGAGATCCTAGACAAAATCTTCACCAGACTGGAAAAATTCAATGTACGACTGAATCCAAAAAAATGTGTATTCAGGGTGACATCTATGAAACTCCTGGGTATATAGTTTTAGAAAAAGGCATTGAGGTGGATCCCATGAAAGTTAAGGCAATCATGGAGATTCTTCCTCCCAATAACATCAATCAGTTAAGGTCCGTTCAAGGTTGATTTCATTGAATCAAAAGATTCATCTCACAACTAGTCGATAAAACTAATCGATAAGACCCATCCTTTCACTCACTTGCTACACAAGAATGTTTCCTTTAGATGGGATAAGAAATTTGAAACCACTTTCAACCAATTGAAATAATATCTAATGATTCCACAAGTCTTAGTACCAAAAACAAAAGGAAAACCACTCTTACTATACATAGCAACAATTGACACATCATTGGGAGCTTTGCTAGAGCAAGAGGATTCGATAGGAAAAGAAAGGGCGATCTATTATATCAGCAAAACATTAAATGTCTATGAAATTGATTAAACATCCATTGAAAAAAAAAATCTAGCAGTAGTGTTCGCCACTCAACAATTGTGACATTATATGCTAACTCATACTGTCAAGTTAATATCCAAAATTGATCCATTAAAATATCTACTCAACAAGGAAAATTTAACAAGACTGGCGAAGTGGGTAATGATATTGAGTGAGTTTTACATCCAGTATGTCAACAAAAAATCCATCAAAGGACAAGACATCACAGATCAACTAGCTGAAGCACCATTACATGATGATCAAACTCTACACATTGAGTTTCCAGATGTTGATGTCTTTACCATAGCCATAAAATAGTGGATATTATACTTCAATGGATCATACACTCAACATGGATCAAGAGCGGGAATTTTATTTGTCACCCCTCAAGGGCATACCATTCTGAAGGCATACAAACTAATGTTCCCCTGCACCAACAACATGGTAGAGTATGAATCACTCATCATTGGCATCAAGATAGTTGTAGAGTGAAAAATCACAGAGCTGCAAGTCTATGGAGACTCTCAACTGGTCATAAACCAAGTCAATGATGAATATCAGACAAAGGATGACAAACTGATGCCCTACAAAATAATTATTGATGACTTTAAGAAATACTTTGTTACTATCAAATTTTATCAAATCCCAAGAATGGACAGCAAATTTGTTGATGCCATGGCCACTATTGCTTCTCTGCTACAAATTCTAGATAAATAGAGTTGTTATGAGTTCATGGTGGAACAAGTGTTACCCCTACCTGTGATGATCCTGAGTCCCAAGTCATATGCAACCTAACTAAGACTGATACCTCAATGTATGGGAAGATCTACACCTACCTAAGAAATAATACCCTCCCACCTGACCTATCATGAAACCAAAAATGAAACTCCATCTGTCAAGCCACCTAACACACCCTTATCGTGGAAGTACTTTATCGACGAGGTCTTGATGGAACTCTCCTTTGATGTCTAGAGTGCAATGAGTCTGAAATGACCTTACAATAATTTCACAAGGGTATTTGTGGAACACATTCAAGTGGTCTTACCCTAGCAAAGAAACTCCTATGTTTGGGGTATTACTGGCCGAATATGGAGGAGGAGTCTTTCTAGTTTGTCAAGAGATGAAAGAAATGTCAAATCCATGGTAATCTCATACATGCACCTACACAAGAACTACAACCATTAGCATCAACCTAGCCCTTTTATCAATGGGGACTTAACCTTGTGGGGAAAATTCATCCATCTTCTTCCCATGGGCACAAATTCATAATCATGGCCATCGAGTACTTCACGAAGTGGGTTGAAGTATTCCTTTAAATACCATCATTGGTAAGTAGATTGCATCCTTCATTCTCAATTACATCATCTGTAGGTATGACATTCCTCAATCCATTGTCACTGACATTGGTAGACCTTTCAAGAATCAAGACATTCAAGAACTTTGTGAAAGGTTTCATATCTAGCATCAGTTTTCTTCACCATACTATCCTCAAGGGAATGACCAAGCAGAGGCCTCAAATAAAACCATCCTAAAGATCCAATAGAAAATCGTTAATGATGTTGGACATGACTGGCACGTTCAACTAAACCCTGCTTTGTGGGAATACTGCACTAGTATCCACAGCCTAAAAAGAGCCACACCATATGCTCTCATCCATAGATCAGAGGCCATTTTACCTATTGAGGTTGAGATACCATCCCTCTGCATGTCATTGAAAGGCATCATTTCAAATGAAGACTATCGGGTATCTAATTAGTAAGAGTTGGAACTATTAGAGGAACGTCATTAGCTCATAGTGGATCAACTAAAAGCATATCAATGGAGAATGTCAAGAAGTTATAATCACAAGGTCAAACCAAGAACATTTCAGGTGGGTAACTTGGTATTGAAGGAAAATCTATGCAATCAACAAGATTGAGAGAAGAAGGGAAAGTTTGAACTGAATTGGCTAGGACCCTTTGTCATTGTATCAATCTATGGATCAAGAGCATATCACCTATCCACACCTGAAGGTGATCTATTTGAGGAACCTATGAATATCCTTCATCTCAAAAATTTCTACACATAATCCATTCACCGCACGCGGTTAAAAAGTCCTAAAGAAATCCAAAATTAAGAAAAAGTCCTGAAGAAATTCAAAAAAATAAAAAAAATTCCTAAAGAAATCCAAAAAAATCAGAAAAATTCCTAAGGAAATCCAAAAAAATCAGAAAAAGTCCTAAAGAAATCCAAAAATAAAAATACAAAAAATCAAAAATACAAAAAAAATCAGAAAAAGAGAAAAAAAACAAAAAAATTGTTACCTTGGTGAAAACCTAGCAAACAGGTGTCTTGGTAACAGCAAAAAAAATCATAAAATCTAAAAAAGTGCAATAAAAACAAGTAGTGAGAACTTGGCAAACAGGTGTTATTTGTGATGAGTCGGCTTCTCCATCCATTGGAACATGTGTTGACCGTTTTCTTTTTCCATCATTACACATGCATGCCTATCATAAAATGAGCTTCATGAACATATTCAGCTACTACTGTCATGTCTCGCCTTTGGCCTGGTTACCATTGTGCATATCTGTAATAAATTGCTTTGTTTCTCACTAGGGGGAAAATCTTGAACTCACTGGGGGCAAATAAACATTGAGCTTAAACCAAAAGACAACAAACAATAAGGAAAAACTAACGAAAAAAACAATCACCCTAAACATCAAACTGAACATCGAACATTAATCAATCAAACAATTAACCATCCAAATCAACATCAAAAATATAAAAAATCCAATCTCATTGGATGATCATCTTTTGAATCATGGTTGGATCACTTTAGCACGTATGTTCAATTATTGTATCTTGATTGTTTCTATCATTTCTCTAGAGTACCTCGATGATGTCCTAAGCTAGAGGGGCTAGGAAGGAGAATGATATTTCCTTTGTTTGTTGTTTGTGAGTCAATTATTACTACTATGCAAATTTTCATGGGACATGCTCTGCAAAGTATAATTGATGACATTTTGAATTTGCACAGGAAAATGATTAACTCTTGTTTGTTTATGCAAGAGATGATCAGGTCATCTTGGTCCAATTATACCTAGATTTTTGTGTTATCTTGTACTATCAAATCTCAACGGAAGTTATATGGAAGTTGTACTCAAGTCATCATGGTCTAGTTATACCATAGATGTTTGTACAAACTTTCAACATAATAAAGGCTCAATGATGATAAAAGGCATGAAAAATCAGCTAACAGAATGACAACATGGCATTATAGTTTGCATGATAGATTAGGCTGCATCCATATTAGTTTTGCATTTGTATTTCGGGATTTTCCAAGGCTGGAATAGTTTTCAAACGATGTTATCTCTATCATTAAATATATGGAGTATACTTGACATTAAAAAAACATATCATTCTCATGTAGTTGCATAAGCATTTTAAGTTTACACCATGCATTGGAAAACATTATCATATCATATATCCATTCATACATTCATCATATCTTTGCATTATAAGAATCCAAAAATAAAGCATTTTCATAGGCCATTCATTATCATAAAATCATTCATCCACAAATTTCTCACGCATTTACATATCATCCATCCATCCATACATTGCATTATAATATTTACATTAGAAAACAATAAAAATAAGTGTATTGTATACCATTTGCATAATTAAATTCATCTCCTATAGTATAGCAACATCATTCATTTGCAACAAAAATAAATTGCATCGTATTTCATTAACATACCATCATCCATATGCATTATGAATCATGTAATCATGCAGTCATACATTCACAATCATAAACCATGAAGTAAATTGGTTTATAATAACTGATTCACCCCCCTCTCAGTTATTCGGACTGTTCTACAATTGGTATCAGATCTTTGGTTCCTTGAAGAAGAGCTTAGCCACTTGGGGAAGATCCAATGGTGCACAAACTGACAATTACTATGTTTAATGGATATGACTATAGTTTAAGGAAAGTATAGATGAGAGGTTACCTAATCTCTCTAGGCTACAAGACTTGGAAAGCTATTGAGATAAAATATGTTGACCCAACAAGTGGTCCTACTTCTACAGATGAGATTTATGTCTATGAAGAGAATGAAAAGGAAATGTATGCAATCTATAATGCTCTGTCTAAAACAGAGTTAACAAAAGTTATTTCATTGGGCGTTGCTTATGAAGTATGGGAAAAATTGAAAGAAATCTATGAAGGAAATGATAGAGTCAAATTATCAAAGAATTTGACAATTAAACATAGATATGAAAACTTAAGAATGGAAGAAGGTGAGGATATAACAAGCTACTTTAAAAGAGTTGATAGTGTAGTAAATGAAGTCAAAAATCAAGGAAGCACTATGTCAGATGAAGATGTAATGGAGAAGACTCTTATGACCCTACCAGAGAGTTACAACGACAAGATATTAGTTATTGAGGAAGTTTATGATCCGAATAAATTCACTAGAGAGCAACTATTTGGCACCCTGACCGCATTTGAGATGAGAAAATTTAGAAAAGATAAGGAGAAATCATAAACAACCTTCAAAGCCACAAAGACAAAAGAAGATTCGAATGATGAAAGTTCATAAGAGTTGGAAGAAAACTTCACAACGAAACTAAAGAAAGGTACCATAAATTACAAAGGTATGTTACCTCTTAAATGCTTTGATATGGAAAGATTGGTCATTTAGCAAATAAGTGTCCAAGAAAAGGAACAAGGAAAAAGTTTAAGATTAACAAAAAGGCCTACTATATCAATGAGGATTTCAAAATTTCAAATGATGAATCAGATCATGAGGATGGTTTGTTTTTGGTGCAAAAATATGAACCTAGATTTGATATTTCTAATTTTGTCCAAAATCTAATGATAAAACTGAAGCTACATTCTTTCTTAAAATAAATAGAGTTGAATGGATGATTCATAGTGGATGTTCAAATGATATGACCTGTGACAAAAGTAAGTTTGTGAAGCTTGAGAAATATGATTGAGGTTCTCTTAGATTTGGAGATGACAAAACAACACAAATTGTTGGAATTGGTTCTATTACCTTTGATGGAAAACACAACACTAACAATGTTTACTATATGAAGGGATTATATCATAATCTTCTAAGTGTTGGATAGATGTGTGAAAATGGCTATAATGTGGTGTTTTAGGATGATTCTTGTGAGATCCGAAAGAGATCCAAAATTGTTATTGCAGTTGGAAGAACAAGTGCGAACATGTATCAACTAGAAGGAGCTACAAAAAGTTATTTTTTAGTATCTCCAGTAGAATTCAGGGGTTCTACCCCCTCCGAGTCTACAATAATTTGCACTAGGGTGTTCATTGGTCTAGGGTATTTTATGCTCACTCTTATCTAGATCAATTCTTGGTGGATTTCTCATAGGGGTAGCGGAGTAAGTTTCTTAGGGGGAGTATTTTCCCTTTGTCCTTGATGTCAAAGGGGGAGAAGAAAATATGTTCCTTTATTATGTTGGCATTGTTGCTAAGTTGTTTGGTTTGTCATTGATAAATGTTTCCATCAATGAAAAAGGGGGAGATTGTTGGAATGTGATGTTGTTGATTATTGTCATTAATGGTTGTCATTGATGTCAACATATTTGAGTTGATTGATTAAGGTTTGGTTGTGTTTCTTTGGTGATCCAGAATGTTCTCTAGGCATTGTGTTGTGATGATCTATCTTTGGCCATGCTTTTCCTAGTCCAACACATCTTACAACATAATGAGATACACTCTTTTGGGTCTGGATCTATCTACAAAGTGGTTAGTGTGTCCCATAACATTTCTTTCATTTTAATCTGTATATCCTACTCCTAGGTTCTAAATATCATGGCTAATATGTAGCGTGTTGATTTGAGTGAGGAGATTATGTATGGTCCACATTTCATTCCCTTCCACTGAGGGAATTTTTTTGTGGTGACCTAATTCAAATTGTGTTCAACCAACTTAGGAGCTTATGGAAGCATGAAATGGAATTGTGTTTGGCCGACTTGGGAAGATTATGAAGGCATGGGTTGGTATAAGTAAAATTTGATTCTGTTTGATGAATGCAAATTTGTATATCCATACATTGCAAAGTATGAGAGAGTCTATGACCAGAGGTAGCAAATAGTGAAATTCCATTCAGTTTCATTGTTAGTGATAGTTCTTTTAGTGGTGGATTCCTTTTCATCATTCTTCTTGCAAAGAGCCATTTTCTATAGGTAGTGAGCCTTTCTCTTTTGGCAGTGAGCCTCTTTGTATCTTTGGCTATAATAGTTAGGCAGTGAGCCACCCTGCAATGAGAAACTTGGCAATGAGCCCTTGTAAAAATCACCTTAACTGGTGTTTTATAATTGATAATTAGCATTCTCTATGGTTTATTCCCTTATTGGGTTTCCACGTAATTTCTAGCATTCTTTGTGCATGGTGTTGTTGTGTGCTTTCATGTTCATTAATATCTGTCTGATTAAAGATTGCTTTGGATTAAATGAAGTGAAGTAAATTGTTTTATAATAATTGATTCACCCCCCTTTCTTAGTTATCTAGGATTTTCTACACCATTGACTTGTGCTCATCATCGTATATTTAAAACATAGTCATCAGATCAATTACCTTTAAACATGCACCTTCTATCTCCATTGAGTAATGATCACCGTTAGATCAATCGCCAAATAGTCTGCATCGTATATCTCTTTATACACTTCTTGTCATATGTAGGGTCCACCAGGACACGCATCCAAAATATGCTCATCTTGCAAGCTTGAGAATGGGACAACACAAACCTAGCGGGGTTAGCAAGTTGTCGCCATTTTTCATCCATTTTATCACCACACATCTCATAACAATGATGTGAGTTAGTCTATTGTTCAAATCTTATTATGCCACTTGTCAACCTTCATCACCTTCACTTATTTATTTTTTGGATCCCACCATATTCATCGATGGTTAGTATCTATCCACCATGGATTAATCTCTACCATTCCCCATTGACCCCATAGGTCTTGATCAAGCCCCACCACAATTCTAGTAGGGTGCATGGGCTTCTACTATATGTCCACTATAACATCACTTTCAACTAGTTGTAACTACTACCTTCATAGGTCCCACATTACATCGACAATCAATATCCAACCATTGTGGATTAATCTCCACCGCTCCCCACTGACCCCACAAGTCTTGAGCGGGTCCCACTAATATCTCAGCAAGGTTAGTAAGCATTGACCAATCCTTTTTGACATAACCATCACCATCGATCAAACGAATAAAAATATTTGCATGATACTTAGGAAATATTAACTGCACCAAATATTTTCTCGACTGGTAAATGCAAGGTGAAGGGTCAATCACCCTCACGACTTCAAAGTCTTAAGTAGTAACTTAAGCAACCTGCAATTGCCTTAACCAATCAATAATGAATTAGAAGACCTTTATGTTCCCATTAATTCAACCCTAGGGTTTAACCAACAAATGTTGATTCTGATCAAGAGGAAACATAATTCATTTATGAGAGTGCTATACATCCTCTAGTCCTGTACATATTTCCTGAGCCAGATACTCAACATGCCATGATCCTTTTTGAAATCAATGACATAACTCCCTTTGCTAGGATCAGATCCATCACACTCTTGATCCCCTTTTGACATTAATGACAACAATATTCCAACATTGTTCCCCTCCCCCCAACCCCACAAAGGGGTTACCACGAGAAGGAAAAAAAAAATTGTGGGTCTGAACAACAGGTTTAGGGGAGGCCCTCTTTGCATAAAAGTAGGGAGAAATATTGAAAGCATGATATTGCAGAGGGCGTTTAGAAGACCATCTTTGATCTATGCTCTAATATCACCCCCTCTTCATGCAAATGAATATCATTTCTTGGAATATCAGGGGGTTAAATAATGTGCATAAACATGACCTCCTGAAGAACTTGATCCAAGACCATAAGTTGGACATTTTGTTGATTCAAGAAACTAAAATTCAAATAGATAAGTTGGAGGCTTTAAAGAACTTATTTTTCAAGGATTTTGGCTTTCATGGGGTGAGCTATGATGGAGCCTCAAGTGGCCTAGCTAGCTTTTGGAACTCTAGGTTGGTTAAAGGGTTTCCAATCACGTACGGTTTCAATCATGTGGACACTAGATTTGTTCATTCTCGGAACAACTCATCCTAATTTATTTCTAATGTCTATGCTCCCAACTTGAAGAGAGCTAGGAAGAGGCTTTCTGATGAGCTTGGATCTCTTCAGGCTCTTTTTCTATCCCTCCCTTGGCTAGTCATGGGAGATTTCAATACACCCCTATTTGATAATGAGAAATTGAGTGGCTCTCAAGCCCATCATGGTAGTCACTTGGAGCTGAGAATGTTTATTGATGATAATTCTCTCGTCGATGTGGATTTAGCAGGTTCTAGGTTCACTTGGTCTATCAGGGGAGTTGGTGCTAATAATATCCAAGTGAAATTGGATCAGGCTCTTATTTTGGCCTCATGCTTTGTGGAATTTTCTTGCTACCTCTCTTTGATTACGAGGTGTGGTTCATATCATTTCCCCATCTCATTTGTGGCTGACAAGGTTGGGGATAGAAAATGTTTTTCTTTCCATTTTGAAGCTATATGATTGGGGGATTCTAGGTTCTTGGATTGTATAGCTTGAGCTAGTGGCAAGTGTGCATTGATGGGAGTGCAATGTTTAGAGTGGCTAGGAAATTGGATTTTGTGAAGAAAAATCTCAAGAAGTGGAACAGAGAGTCTTTTGGTCACATATTTGACTCTAAGAATTCTCTTATTCAACAGCCAGATCTTGTTCAAGAGTAAATCCAATCTAAAGGCCTATCGAAGGAGCTTCAATTGCAAGAGGACTCTCTTTTGACTTGGCTTCATGATATTGTTGCTAAGTAGGAAGATTTTTGGAGGCAGATATCTCATTCTATTTGGCTCAAGTATAGGTACCAAAATTCTAAGTTCTTTCATCTTACTACCCTCAGGCACAAATTGTTGAATAGGATCTCCTCCATCATGGTTGATGGTTCATTTTTTACTAATGAGGATGCTATTAGGAGTGTTGCTGAAAATTATTTTCAGTATCTGCTTAAAAATGGCTTAGATTGGAACCAACATTGTGTGGAGGCTTCTTTGGATGTCATCCCCAACTTGTCTCAAATAATATTAATAGGTATATGATTTCTATTCCTTCTTCACTGGAGATTAAGGAGGCGATATTCTCCTTTGAGGGGAATAAGGCCCCTAGGCTTGATGACTTCCCTTTTATTTTTTTTCAATCCTATTGGGATATTGGGTTGGAGGATGTGATCAATGCTATCAAGGAATTATTTGGCTCCAAAATATTTCTTAGAGAGTTGAATGTGACTCTCATTGTTTTGATTCCCAAAATTGCTAATGCCAATGGCTTTGGATATTTTCAACCAATCAGCCTTTGTAATTCTATTTATAAGATCTTCTCTAAGGTGTTGGCCACTAGGCTCTAGAAAATTCTTCCTAAGTTGATTTCTAAGCACCAAATTGGTTTTGTTAGGGGCCAAAAAAATCTTGGATTCTATCATTACGGTCCATGAAATTTCCCTCTCTTAATTCAAATAAGAAGTCAAGTTTTTTTCTAAAGTTGCACCTTCTCAAGGCTTACGATAGGGTCAGTTGGAAATTCTTGTTGGCTATTTTGGTTTTTTCCAGAAGTTTCTACAACTCGTCGAGAATCTTATTTTGACTATTTTTGATGTTATTTTGAATGGTTCTCCTTTTTTTAGAGCTCATGTGATTTGAGGTAAGGAGACCCTATCTCTCCATTGATTTTCATTTTGGTGGAAAAATTTCTTGGTCAAAACATTCAGAAGGCGTTATCTTCAGGCTCCCTGAGGGGTCTCTCCCCATCTTCTAGATGTGAGCCTATTACTCATCAACAACTTGTTGATGATACTATCTTTATGGGTGAATATATTGTTCATGAAGTTAGCTTTGTTAAGATGTTGATTGAGGTCTATGAGAAGGCTTCTAGGTAGTGTATTAATCTTCCCAAGACTCAGATTTTCTTCCTCAATACCACTAAGTTTCTCCAATTGAAGCTAGCTAAGATTCTTTCATGCAATCGGGTTGATTTTCCTTTGACATATTTAGGGCTTCCCTTGTATATTTCTAGGACTTTGGAATCCTTCTGGCTTGGACTCCTAAATAAATTCAATAGGAATTTGGTGGGTTGGAAGGGTGCACTTCTTAGCCAAGCAGGGAAAGTGCAACTCATATCATCTACTCTTCAGAATCTTCCCTTGTATGCCATGATTTTATTTATGATTCCTCCTAAATTTGAGAAAAAAATGGAGCAGATCATGAGAAGATTTTTGTGATTAGGGGTTGAAGCTAAAGCTGGAATTCCTCTTATGGCATGGCACCTAGTCTGCAGGCCAAAGAAGTGGGGTGGTCTGGATATTATAAATATAAGAGATTTTAACAAGGCTTTACTTTCAAAGAACATTTGGAGGCTTCTTAGTGGGGAGGTGGGTTGGGCCTCTCTGGTAAGAAATATATGTTTTTCTAGTATGGGGAGAGCTTGGAAAATGTTGGTTTCTAATTATATCCCCATGGGATCTTGTTTTCGGAGAAATATTATCCCTTGCAGGGACCTGATTACTAATGGTGTTAGGTGGTTGTTGGGTGATGGCTCCAAAATTTTGTTTTGGGAAGATGTCTAGTGTGACTATGAGCCTTTGATCAATCATCCTTGGGCCCCTCCAATTGTTTCAATGTGAAAAAACCTTTTTGGTAACTTGGTGGCTGACTATATCCAGAATGGGGCATGGAAGGCTTTCCAGGATTGGGACCCTTCATTGGTTGTCCTTCAGGAGTTCTTGTGTAATGTCGGGATTCCTCTTTTTTCAAGACTAGATGATGTGATTTGGGCCTCTTGTGTGAATGGTAAGTTTTCTATGGCCTTAGTCTTTGTCAATTTGTTGGAGAAGCCTAACTCTTTTCCATTCTGGGGGTAATTATGAAATAAGTTATTGATCCCTAAGGTGAATTTTTTATTCTAGTTGCTTATGCAAAGCAAAGAGTTAACTCAGGATAATCTCTACAAAAGGGGATTTACAATTCCTAATAGATGTGTTCTTTATGAATCTGATGTGGAGAGTTCCTTTCACCTTCTCCTTGGTTGTAGTTTTTCTTCTCTCATCTAGAGTAAATTTCTTGCCCTTTGGAATCTAGATTAGGTTTTCTCAAGATCTCTTTGTAGCTTTGCAGAATAATGGAAGTGCCCCTTGTCTTCCCCCATTCTTCAAAGGTTATGGGATATCATGGTTCCGCATATTTCTTGGGTTATTAGGAAAGAACATAATAAAAAAAAATTCGGTGATGCCAAACTAAAGATAAATAGTGTCTTCATCAAGATTCGTCGGGCAATTCTAGAAAAAAATTCTCTTGTTGGCTTTGATGTTCCACGTTGTGCTTTGTCCTCTTGTCTATCTGGGTATTATTTATTGGTGATTACTAATTGGAAGATTCACCTCATACCATTTGAGGTTGTTAAGTCCATTATAAATGCTAGATTGAGTACTAAGTGGAAGCCCCCACCTTCAAGGTGGGTTAAGATTAATTTTTATGGGGTAGCCAATGGTAACCTTAGGCCTATAGGTTGTGGAAGGGGTGTTGAGGAATGATATTGGTAGGTTCTTGGGTGTGGTAGCACTCCCACTAGGAAATCCGACCAATCACTATGCAAAAGTTGAGGCTACATTCATATCTATTGAATTTTCCTTGGAAAAGGGCTACTCTAAACTTTGGGTGGAGGGAGACTCTTTAAACATCATCAACTTCCTACGTGAAATCCAAAAGCTTAGCTAGAATGTCAATGAGTTGATTAAGGATACTATTATGATGTTAAGATCTTGTGAGGAAACTCTTGTTTCTCACATCTATCAAGAGGGTAGCTCATTGGTAAATTTTTTTGCTAATGAGGCTATCAGAATTAATGAGTATAAGGTGTGGGAAGAGTGCTCCCTCCTTCCCAAGGGTGCTAATATTTTAATGTGAAATGATGGATATGGTTGAGCTTATTTATTGGCTTTATATTACCATTAGTACTTGCATTATAGTTGCACGTTTTGTGGGTATCACTTTGCTTGTTGGATCTCAATTGAATGATTCTATCTGAGAGTTTTTGCAACTAGTTATTGTGAAAATGGGGGGTGATTGAAGTAGAATTAAGCCCCATTCATATGCTAATTTGAGGAAGAATAGGAAAATTTGGAGGATCCTCGAGTATGGTAACTTCATGCCTTTCCTGGAAAGACTGCATGGCCACTATCATAAGGCTTCAACAAAATTTGTTTCATATTGGAACAATCATAAGCTTAGGTTAAGTGAATGGTATTTGAGATCAATGAGTAGTTTATAGTTGTTGTTACTGGGCTGCCTATGGCTGGTTGAAAATTCTTGAAGAACAAGAAGAGCAATGAGGAGGCTATGGGTCAATTCTTTAAGGATGATGAACAAAAGAAACTTATCAAGATGTCTTGGGGCTACGAGCGAATGTATCTCAAGAAAATCTGGGCAGATATTGTAGAGATTATCATATTGTATGTGACCCTTGAAGGTAGGTTAACTGCAATCCTAGGCCACCATTTCACTCTATTAAATCATTTTAGACATGGATTGTTTATTTCATTTCATTTCTTTCTCTTGTCCTCATTGGAGGTGTCTATGTATGTGCATTTGAAAAATGGGAGGGCATTGGTTATGCACAAGGGCCTCATCTTGCTTATAATGGTGCATGTGAAATCCCTCATTCCTGTTAATTCAATTAAGGGCAAGGAAAAGACTTTAACTAATGAATCTTGCTCGATTGGTTTAGATACCAACACTGCTAAGGAGGTGGAGTGGAATGAGGAGGGTGAGGATGGGTCTTCTTCCCCTATGGCCACCCCTTATAAGAAGGGAAACCCTAAAGGAAAATGGGTTGCCAAGAGGATTATTCTATAGGAGTTAGAGGCCCAGTCTGTTGGTAATGATATGAAGCTTGGTTCTGAGGATTCTAACTCTAAGGACAATGTTGTGGCTATTGGGCAAGATGATGTTGAGGTGGGTGGTAAGGAGAAGGGTTTTCAGGAGAATGTAGTGGTAGTGGAGGCCATGAAAAATCCTAGAAGGGCTTCCATGCGTATTGCCAAGTTGAAGAATCATGTGCCAAAAGATGATTTAAAGGATACCATGGAGTAGTGCAAGGAGAAGGGTTTAGAGGAGAAGATGGTTGAAATTGATGATTCCCTAGTTCAAAACTCACCATGTGTGGAACCCTCTAGTGATAATTTTGTGCAAGAGGAGGAGGGAATGAATCTAAGGCATGGCAAGCTAGAACCTCTTAAAGTTAACCCATTGTCAGAGGATTTCTCGTACCTAAATGATGATACCACCTCAATGTTTGAACTCCTTGACATGGCATGTGCAGGGGCCACTAGCACGTTCAAGTTGGCAAAGTGGACTCTACAAAAATTCAACAAGGTAAATGCCAAGATCAGGGGATTGAAAGAAAATATGATAAATATTTTGAAGGGCTCTACCACAAATATTTTGATTAATAGAATTATGGATCTTGAGTGTTCTTTTTCTGACTTCAAGTCCCTATGTGATCAACATTTAGCTGAGTTGGAGGTCGAGGCTTTAGATACCAACACGAACATCAAGAATTTGTTGCAAGCCTACCACACTAATATTAAGAATAGTGTTGATTCCTTGGAGGTCATGTTCTACAAGATTAGTGAGCTAAGAGAAGACCAACTCTACTTTACTAGGTTGATGGCTCAAAGGACTAGGAGTCTAAAGGAAAAGTAAAAATGATTTGAAAAGGATGATGACAAAGGGCCTGCTAATAGAGGGAAGGGTAATCTGAGGAAGTCCTTTGAGGATGGGAAAAAAGAACTGTTGGACATGATTGACCTTCATAGGAACCAGGAACTTGAGGTGGACAACACCCTAAGGAGCATGAAATAGTGTCCAGTTATGTGTTTTACTTTGTTGTTTTCCTTGTTGTTGGGTCTTTGTTTGTTTCTTGTTGTTCTGTTGCTTTTCTGTTGATGGTTGCTACTATTGGTTTAATGTTTCATCTTTAAGTAGCATTTTGTATGTTCAGTTCTAAAGGATTTTGAGTCCCTTCAAAACCTTTTTTTTCCCATATAATCAAAACATATTAGTCCAAGTTTAATTTTTCTTGCCACTAAAATAACTTGATGTCATGTGCTACCATAGAGACCTTAACCAGGTCATATATTAACACCACACACAATATTTAAATTTTGCATGTAACTAGCCATTACCGCACATGCCTTGAACTTCAACTGGTTACAGATAGACACAGAGAACCTTTTGTTACTTCAATTTTTTTGCATGCTAAGCATATCCTTTGAAAACTTAGGAATTTAATAATACTAGCGTATACACACTCTCCTTCCAAACCGTAGAGAAAATATGCATTTTTGAAAGAAATGTGAACCTTAATTATATTTCCAGAGAAATCTCTCTGCCCAAAAGATATCCTTGAACTAAGATAAATTGATACAAACTTCTGGACCACCATAGACAGAGAATATATGCAAGATAGAAATTGCAAGCATATAATAGCAACTGATAATATATTTCTTAATTTTATATCATGACAGTAAAATTACCAACACTAAATAGACTAAAATTTTGACATACAACAGTTTAATTCAAAGGGAATATAATGATAATTCAAGTAAGCCTAGCAACTCTTTCATCCTCAACAAAATTTTGACTACAAACTTTGACATCAATGGCAACCTACGTTTAATAGGGGGTGCTAGGGAAGTTAAAATCATGCACTGGGACACCCATGTAAAGTGAGATATAATGAAAGGTAAAAGTGTAATGTAATAAGACAACGTGCACAATAGAAGAATATAATAGAAAATAAGCTACAAATACTTGATAATAATATTTCACTTCATGGGGAACAACCTCCTAATCTATTACAAGGAGAATACATCCAATAGCCTTCAATAAGAGCATACTACTCAAATTGATGATAATAAACTAACCAAAAGGTCATATATATACCCTACTTATGTCTTGGTTCTTACACAGAGTAACCTAGACACCTAATTATAACACCTAGAATGACCTAAATATTTAATAAGAATATAGTAATGATAATATAATTTGATTAAGAGTTACAATAATCACAAGATAACTACTCATAATATAATTAATACCATGGGATGAAGGGCATAACATGCCTCCCTCTTCAAAGAAGCATTACCCTTAACATTGGTCAATTATAGATACTTCTAGATAAAATATTCATCTTCCCACATCATATATTATCCTCTCTTGTTTTGCAAACCAAGTGAACTACTAGACTAAAATTGTACGTTTTTTGAAAGTGCTTTAGTTTTATGATTCATACTAACAACACAATGCACATTCATCTATCTGATATTTTTGCATCCTAGTCAATAGCCTTCATTTTCTGGTATGAAGTTTTTGTTTCTACCTATTCTAATTTTGTAGCTTTCTTCTATGAATTTATATTCCAACTTCTAGAAAGTATATTTTAATCAATTTATTTTTATGCTTTAGCTTAGTGAAAGATTTTATTTTCAAATTTAAAAGCATTTCTAAATTCTAGAGTTATTATTTTCTTTTTGTATTGAATAGTAGGAGAATATAATTTATTTAAATCTAGAAAATCCTAGTGTTAAAAAATGTTCAGTTAGAAAATGAACCCATTTTAGTTGAAGTTAAAAAAAAATGTCTATTACTTAATAATAATGATAATATAACTTAATCAAAAGTTATGTTGACCACAAGCTAGCTACTCATAACATGTAAGATATGCATTTTCCACCATTACAAAATGTAAAATCAATTAATAAGTCTTATAAACCACTTTTTAACTAATTAGACATCAAAATATAAGATTTTCATTCAATCATATCTTAGAACCAAGATGTTCATTGACTATAATCAATAAAACTAATTTACAACAGTAATTATTTTCGACAATTAGTCAATAATTATTTTAATAAACTTGACCACTTACATTACACCATCTCCATTAACATAAAACCTAAAACTAAATTACACACATTGTCCTTAACAAATCCTTTCAACTCATGTGAAATCAATATTTTTGGAGGTGTAAATATCTCAAGTACATGATAATATAGCTTAATTAAAAGTTATGTTAACCATAAGCTAACTACTCATAACCTTATGAACAATACAAGATTAAGGGTGTAACATGTAAGATATACACTTTCCACCATTACAAAATGTAAAATCAATAAACAGGTCTTATAAATCACTTCTTAACTAATTAGACATCAAAATATAAGATTTTGATTCAACATCATATTTTAGAACCAAGATGCTCATTGATTGAAATCAGCAAAACTAATTTACTTCAACAATTATTTTTTGACTTGATCAATTAATAATCATTTTGATAAATTTGACCACTTCCATTACAACATCTTCATTAACATAAAACCTAAAATATACTATAGATTACACACATTGTCCTCAATAAATCCTTTCAAATGATATGAAATCAATATTTTTGGAAGTGTAAAGATCTCAAGTACCATGATTGAATTGCACGCCAATGGAACCTTATCTTCCCAAAAGGTACCCAAGGAATAAATAGTCCTTGGAATATTGGGTGTAAAATCCAGGGGTCCATTGGCAGTACTGACACAAACTAACATGCAAGTCATGCGGGGCATGAGACAAACACATGTTGACTTTCTCCTCCTCTCACTTTAAAAAAAGGAACTTGAAGAAGAAGCCTCCAGCCACTGCAAAACAAACTAAAATATAATGAAGCAAACTACAATGCCATGATGTGAAGGAAGAGTCACAGATCATATCTCGGGAAGCGTTTGCCTTCCCTTTCTGCAATAATTTAATTCCTTAAACCCTTTCCTTACGCAAACCCACGTCCTCCATGCATTTGATACTTCTCATATAACTTTTCCCCTTCTTGGTGGGCAAGAAATGAAACGAAAGCGATGCCTATAGCCTATCAGCGTTTGCGTTTAATATCAAAACTCACGGCTAGTAAACAGGACGATTCAGCGGGCCCGATTCAGCGGCAGGTCACATTGGAGTGTCGGCTGCTGAGGCTGAGGCTATTGTAAAAGCAATAAGCCTTCGTCTTTGTATGCTGGATTGACTGCATGGAATTGTTTGTTTGAATCTGTTGAAGGCTCTGTTTTGTCTGATCTTTCTGGGGTGTGATTTCATTCTACCCACTTTTTTAGTCAATTGGTGTGTTGTCGTTTTTTAATTAGTGTATTGTCATTTTTTGACAACGATATAATAGACATTTGTAGACAAAAGAAAATCAACGGTTCCAATTTCACTCAACCACGCTTGGAATTTGATGGTCTATGTGACGGTTTTTTAAATTTTTAAATTTATTAGACCATATAACTTAATTTCACTCACCAAATTTGATGGTCTATGTGACAGTTTCTTCAATTTTAAAATTTATTAAACCGAATAACTTAACTTGTTATATTTTTATGTATAAATAAAGGTAATATAGTATTTTAATTTATATTATTATATTTTTATGTATAGATAAAGATAATATAGCATTTTAGTTTATAATATTAATCTATATTGTTTATTATAAAAGTATAAATTAGTTTAAAATCTTTTGAAAAATAGAGTAATGAATTCTCACATTTATTAATAATAGTTATCATAATGTAGAATCCTTTCTAAATAGACTATAATGATATGAATTTATAAACTTTTTGTTAATTGTAACAATAAATTTAAGTTTTTTGTCTTTATTATTGCTAGTTATTATATATATATATATATAAGGATAACAAGGATTTTCAAAGTTTTAAAGATTTTTGTATTTATTATTAATTATCATTGTTTTCTAATTTTACATTCATTTTAATATATAGAGAGAGGAGATATCCACATGAGTAATGAAATAACAAGGAATTTTATAAAAAATTCAAAACATCATTTGCATTTTATGGTGATGTGGTAGATGTTGAGCATGTATGTATAATAATATACATTTTGGATTTATTATTGTTGGTATATCTAATTTTTTAAGAGTATCAAAAATTAATCTTTCAATCTTATTTTTTTTCAATCATAAATTTTTTTGAATTCATGAAATTTTATCTTTGGAAAATAATTTTTTCTTTTACAAATAAAAAAATCTTGATCTTTTGATGACTATAATACATACAAATAAAAAATTTAGTGAAATTTTTAAAAATTATAATTCCTTTTCAAAAATACTAAATATCAAGTTAAATGATACATAATAATATATTTTAATATAATAACTAAATTATTTTGATAGAAATTAATATTTTTTTCATATTTAATATACACAATTAATAAAATATTTCAATATAAAAGATTTTATTTCAATTTTTTCATAAATTGAATACTTTTAGACAATTTATATATTTGTTAAAATGTCAAATGAAAAGTAAAGTACTGACCAATCAGTCATAAAATTTTCATATAACAGATAGGCGTGACGGTCAAATTTCAAATCTGCACTCACTCATAAAATAATAAATAATGATTTTATTTTTATTGACTAAAATATTAAATTTTTAACAGTTTGACTCTCGACCTTTAATACCTGTGACTATTCAGTATGCAAGATAAACGTTGCACTGATCAACCAATAAAACTACAAATAATTGCCCTACTTCTAGACAAAATTTTCACATCGTATGCTTCCAAATAGAGGGAGAAACGGTATGTA
Organism: Sequoiadendron giganteum; assembly: GCA_007115665.2. Taxonomy (NCBI): domain Eukaryota; kingdom Viridiplantae; phylum Streptophyta; class Pinopsida; order Cupressales; family Cupressaceae; genus Sequoiadendron; species Sequoiadendron giganteum. Next base: position 199,689,895 of record CM021109.1, on the reverse strand, counting down.
CAGTACTGCAATGACCGTGCATGGTTTTGTAAGTAAACAACTGTATGATTGACTTTTGTGGGTTTTGACCCTCCGACCTTCTGGATTTCTGAGTTTTGACCGTCTGAATTGTTTGATATATATCCTTTTCTCTCTGACCATGCCATCTGATTCTGCTCAACTTCTGCCTGTTCAACTACTCGATAGAACCGCAGAAAATAACGGAACGGAAGAAGTGGCATTTTTATATGTTAGTTTTGACCATTGGCAAATGTATGGTGTGCATCAAGTCCACTTAAGAAACGGTCAGAATGTGTCAAGGAAATTACTTGGGTTCGCTGTCTTTGTAAATTTTAGAAAGCAAAGGCCTTTCGTATGATTTGAGGTTTGCTTTTTCTGTGAGGTCGAGAGCAATTGATTCAGTCAAAAGGCATTTCTAGAAACTAATTAATTAAATAGGTTTTGAATTGACTTTTTCGATCATATTTAGTAATCTATCATTATAGAAAGGAGAGTGTGATTTATAATGTTGATTTAAAAATGTATATAGTTGATTTTAGAAGCAATATTTTGAATAGCATGGATTTATAGAAAACTCATGCTATCAATTGATAGTCAAGTTTATATGTTGAAAATTATTAGAATATTATTTTGACAATTGGGATATTAAAGCTCTAATTTGTTGAATTTGACTCTCTCTCTCTCTCTCTCATGAAATTCTAATGATGGATCATGGAGTATGATCCAAAATGTTGATATTAAAATTGACACAGTTTCAATCCAAAAATAATTGGCACTTGAGCTCTAAATTGATTTGGTGTTTCTTTTGCTTGCATTGTTGAATTATTTAGCTCCTAGTTTTCAAGGTTAATTTTTCACCACAAATAAGCATTGAAATCCATTTGTATTCATATTTTACGTATTTGATCAAAAGATTGTAGTTCAATGTGTAAGAGTGATGGTACATGTTCATTGATTATATTCTCTACAAAGATTCAAATCTCAAGAAGTATGATATCAACATAGACTTGTGCTCTTGTATCAAGTAGAAAAGAGATCTTTTAGGTGATATAAAACCCTCCAACAACAAAAAAAAGTTGTTTTCTAACTTTTTATCATTATTATTGTCTCTTTAATGCTTTGTACCCAACTTTGCTCAATTAAAAGAAAAAAAAGTGCATGAAAGAAAGTGATTTAAGATATATGTTATTTGTGTCTCCTTTATAAGAAAATATTGTAATTTATGAATTTTGTATTGTCATACCATTTCTCATTTAGTTGTGTTCATTTTAAGAGAATCATTGAGTAATGTATTTATATGTTGACAAGCGATGTAATTCTATGTAAATTTGAGCCTCTTCTCCAATATTACTATTTAATTTTAATACACTTTTGTTTTTAAATACCACCAATTTAACTAGACAAAAATAGAGTTTAATTAGAATGTATAGATAATTTAAAACTATGTACATTATACATATTTATATTTAGTTCTAATCAGACATGACAAGAACCAGAATTCCACATTAAATCACATTATTTATGTTACCAAAGGTTAGACCTATATGATGCAGGAGCATCCTTGGTTCTTTGCAATCCTGCATCAACCAAAAAAAATTTCATTTTAGTTTTGTTCTTGTTCAGTTCTTGTTCAGTTCAAGTGGCAGATTCAACATTTCATCATACTTTCTCACCGAACCTTGCGGATGTATGTTTCATCGTGGACATGTTCATTTTCCCTTACTCCAAGATTTCAGAACAATTGGATATTTTTCCGGCAAGTTATCGCTTCTAGATTAAGTGACAGTTTCTAGAACAGAGCACTAGAGCGGTTTCAAGCCTAACGACTAGTTTTGTCTCTTATGGATCCTTCCCATAACTTGTGAATCCTTGCGAGGTATTCTGAATTATTCCGTGGAATGTCCCCGACCTTAATTTTGGTCCACACTTCATCCTATGCACCTGCCGAGGAGAAATTCAAATTTAAGGTTGACCTATTTCACGTACACGTTATGTTTCCTTCATTGGAGATTGTAATGATCTTTGGCCGACGTGGAGAATTCTAGATCTCCGAATGTGATATAAATAATTGTAACTGATCATTAGAAGAAAAAAATAGAACGAATATTGGATTCGATATATGTAAGATTTCGGCTCGTATTAAGGAGCATATACGAATACTGTATTTCGAGCATTTTGTATCAGGCTTGTGAGCCCGATCTGTGAACCTGGATGTTACCGACTGATTGTAACTAAAATTTTTGGTAATAAGAATGTTTGAATCTACATTTGCCTCCATATTCCATGTGGCTTCTGTTGTGTGACTCTTGCCGCACAGTCTATACTGTTCTCTTTAAGGACCCTCCTACCGTGACTGCACCACTATATCTAGACAAGTGTCCTAAGAATGTAAACATGAACCCTCATAGTTAATGTATACATTAATAATTGACTTCTATTAATTTTTTATAGAAATCCTAGCAACTATCTTATATAGAGGCATAATCCCATGCCAATTTTGAGAAAAACCAATTTAAAGTGATTATTCTATATCAAAAGAATATATAATATAGACAAATGTGGGCAATTGCAAAACTAAAATTCACATTAGTTTTTAATCAATCTAGTGACTTCAAACATAATTCTGCATAAATTTGTAATTGAAAATATTGAATTAAAACCCAAATTTCTTATTTTTTTTAGTTTAGGTGGCAAAGTAAGGCCCAAATTTCTCATAAATTTCTAATGGAGGTGACAAATTAAAGACTAAATTCCTACAATTTTATAATTTATCTCTAATGTTCTTTCCATCTTTATTTCTTGAAATAAATATCATTAAATTTACCCTTCTACACAATCTCCCAATCAAATAATGATTAGTTTAAGAAATCTCGAACTAAATAACTAAAATCAAAGGTAATTAGACCACATACCAATTGTAAGGAAGCAATATTTCTAGAAATAACTTCATATACTAATCATGAAGGGAGTGATTGTAAAAGATCCAAAATTATTATAGAAAGTGGAAGAACATATTTATAAGAAAATAAAAAAATAATATCATAACATAGTGATTTATGGGGGGAAAATCTCTTAGGGAGAAAAAAACCTTACACATAAATTTTTTACAATGTATTATCAAATCTAAAATGAGACTACATAGATAATAAAAAAAAAGCTTTTGTAGGATTATTTCACCAACAATTAAACATAAGAATTTTAGTAACATTCCAACATCACTTGTGTTCCTCTAAATTATCATATCAAATCCATTTTATCAAGCATCAATTTATAGAAGATTCAAATACACAAAACTAGCAAATGAAACCTACAACCATGAGCTAAAGCCACTCTCAAAATGTGGAACCCAAATTGGGTCCAAAAAAATCTATTTTCTAGGTCATCAAGGATCAAATCCATGATATAGTAAATTACTCATGCATGTCACATGTCATCATAAAATCCTCAATATAGTACTTCATTTTTAGTATCACAATCTCCTCAAATCATACTCATGACATTCATCATATTGTTTGTCAAGATTCCCAATAAATCTCTCTATTCTTTGCTCATACACATCACAAGAATCCACCATAGGATCCCACAAAAATAGGAATCCCAAATCTATTAAATATATCCAAATTAAATACATCACCTTATAATATACTAACACTTAGTGAACAATAAAACCTTAAATTCTCATATCCCATTTTCATGTTAGCCCAATTAAAATAATAACAAAATATCATAGTTTTCAATAAATTGTGAGAAAAATTTAAATAAAAAATAAATAGTTGTATTAAATTATAAAGATTGAGACAACTTAATTCCCAACATGATGTGTTAATATTTAAAATGAACATAATCTAATGATATTTATCAAGGAGACCATATAATATTTTCATAGATAAAAGTATGTATAATTGTCATGTTCCTTCAAGTAAAAAATTACTCTTTTCATCATTTCTTTACACGTACTTGTAGTATCATTCAAGTAATGTCCCTTATTCTCACCCATCTCAGCTTGAGATTTATAAATTCATTTTGTACAAAAATAGAAATAATCTCTCCAACACATAAATGGTTGGAAATTCATGTTTTCATCATCCTTGTTAAAATAAATTCTACAAAAGTCATCGTACTAAACATATATTAATGGGTGAGCTATTATTTCTAGGTTCGCTCACTAGATAGTTTCTTAAGGCAACAATCACTCATTATAGATAGGTGCTTTATACCCAAAAAACTTTGAGGATACATGAGAATCATACTATTATTAAATGTATGTACATTAAAATTTTGATGAAACATATATTTTTATAGGAATCTCCTTTAAGTTTTGAGGAGATGGTTAGTTTATTTGCACTCTTAAAAAATTAAGACACATAAAAATAGGTGGAACTAACTTCATTTATTCCACCAAAGACTTATTTTTAGAAAGTTATTATCAAGAGCATGAATCTAATATATCAACAAACTTGACAATATATCAAGTAGCAATAGCAAATTATTAGTAGCTATTTATTCTCTTGCTCACCAACACTCACCAACACTCACTATTATGGTCCAATGTATGCAATAGTTGATATTTGCTAGCTTTAGGATGTTGTGTGTCATATAAATTTTGCTATAAATAAGTAAGAGAAATGTCTAAAAGATGATACTAAACACCATATGAGACATATCATCAACAAACAAGATGAGGCATGAAAAATTTCTCAATGTATACCTGTTGACAATTATATGTTGACTCTTAAAAATCATTGCTTTGATATAAACTTCATAATATTTATCATCATTGTACTTTTGCAAACAATATATTTTTATTTTGGGCTACATGTTCTATACAAACCACTTGTTGAGCACACCACTAATTTTTTTATTGAAATTCCACTATAACACCTATAGCTTTTTGTAATTGGTGGCTAGCTTTCATAAACACATGTTACATTAAATTTGATAATAAAAATATTGATTTCAATCTCTAAGGTGTATCAATTTCACTACAATAGTAAGTATGACCCTGAAACTACATTAAGAAACTACATTACAATTTCCTATTTCTTCGAATAAATGATGTAAATGCTAAATAAAATCTCCATTTTTAAAAATATTTTACTTCAAACCCATTCAATAAAAATGTTTCAATGCCCAAAGAACCCAATAGTTTAGGACTGGATCTCCCCTATTATTTTATTGTCCATAAAAATAGATTAACCAGATGAGAGAGACCAAGCTTGAGAAATGAGTCAGTCCCTATGTTTGAATATCCTTTTCCTCCGAACTGATAGTGATTATACTTTATGGGTGGTGGTTTCTACCGAATATTATGGAGGACATTCCAACCGCAATACTCTACTCTAATTCTCCTACATAATTACTTAAGCATTATATTCTTCACAGTAATTGTTCCTCCCTTGGCTCTTATTAATAAACGCTTCATTTGAATACTAAACACTTTATTCTGATGACGTTGTACCTCATCATTTATGTGCACATTTTTTTCCCTTAAAGTCGCTCCACCAGCATTATCAATCAGAGCAAGAGAATTAACCGGGCGATCGGCTATTTCAATCGATGAAGAGTCAAGTCACTGACAACTTGAACTTTCATATATTCTCTCATCATTACAAGATCTCTCCAACTTTCTATATATTCTGCAATCACCCATGAAAGTGGTGCGATTGTGAGAATCTTAGATTTTTATGCACTTCTCATGACAAACTCAGTCGACATTCTACTTGTCATCTTGAATAGTTCTATTTGAAATACTTGCTGTGAAGGATGGATTTCAAATGTTAGTTATATGGACTTCCTTACGTAAATAGATGTTCCTCATATGTCTCTTCTTATTAGCATGTCAATACTCATCAACATTCGAGATTCAAGTTTGAGTTTAGAATATCTAATTTTATTAGAGATTTGTTAGTTCAAATTAGGATAAAAATAGTTCTATTTGAAATACTTGCTTTGAAGGATGGACTTCAAATCCCTTCTAATATTAGTCATGTGGACTTCCTTATGCAAATAGATGTTCCTTATATGTTTCTTGTTATTAGCATGTCAATACTCAACAACATTCGAGATTCAAGCTTGAGTTTATCTAGCATCTAATTCTATTAGAGATTTTTTAGCTTAAGTTAGGATAAAAATAATTCTATTTGAAAAATACTTGCTTTGAAGGATGGACTTCAAATCCCTTTTAATGTTGGTTATGCGGACTTCTTTATGCAAATAGATGTTCCTCATATGTCTCTTGTTAATTGGCATGCCAATACTCATCAACATTCAAGATTCAAGCTTGAGTTTAGAACATCTAGTTCTATTAGAGATTTGTTAGCTCAAGTTAGGATAAAAATCTAGAGGCTATTTTACCTAGGAAGGAAGGTAATGTTGATTCTTGGCATTCCATAAAGAGGTTCCTTAGTGCAGTAAAAGAGAGGCAGGAGAGAGTTCACTAGAGGATAAATTCAAACACAATGGGTTTTTGCAGTAATGACGAGGTGGAATATGTTCTCAAATATCCACGGTAGAGTAGTATGGCAAAGCTAGAAGTAAGGAGATATATAGAGCAATACAGTGAAAATAATGCTTGGCAAAGAAATTCTATATATCTGTATGACTTATAAACCTTTTAAGTCTATATATATGGATAACCAATGGACTTGGAGTTATAGGAAAGGCTATTAAGTACATAGGCAATGCTTGAAAGTACTCCATAACATAAGTTTGGATCACTCGTTTTAAAAAAATGAAATGGGAAAGCTCAAATGTGTTTCACAATAGAAACTTGAAGCACAATCTTTACATTAAAGATAAGCAATGTTTAAGTGAACCTTCCAAAATGCAATCTTTAATAATATTTATAAAACTACTAAATTAGTTGATGTTTAAGTTTTACTTTGAAAATATAGTTGTCAAAGTTCTAAATATTTTTTAGTATAATTTATACCAATGATTTGTATAGTCTAATTAATTTTTATACCATGTAAAAATTATGATCTTAGGTTATAATATTTATAAACTAAATGTAAATTAAATGAAATATGAGAAATATAACTTAATACATTATGCATAATATACATGAAGAAAATTTTTCTAACTAAAAAATATTCATAAAGCATCATTGTATTATACAATGTTTACAATATTAGGAAAAAAATGGGGATATTACTTCTCTTCACTTTCACATAGTCAACTATAAATTTTCTATGTAGAATGATAAAGTTCACTATCTTACAAAATTTGTATTACATCGAATAAATTTTTAATTAGAGAGAAGCTCCTTAAATTATGGACAATGTAAAAATACATAAAATTATATTTTCCCCACCTATTCAAAACTATCATTTGTAAATAATTTATAATATAATAATATTTAGATTATTCATTATAAAATGGTATATGTCTTATAAAATATATAATAAGAATAGTTTTCTTATAATCTTATGTCAGGATAATATATAAATATTATGAGGGTATGATGCCTAATAAAATTATGTTTGAACAAAATTAATAGGCACAAAGATATTGGGAGCAAAATAATAGACCATATAAGCTTAAGGATGAAATCTAATTAACTAAATGAAAAACTAGTAGTGAGAAAGCAAATAATGCACAAATGTAATGATTTATAATGTGCACATACTTGGGATGTAGACAATTAAAATGGTTTTTCTTTAAAAAAAAATATTGTATCAAGCATGTTGAAAGTGGTCATAATATGAACACATCCCTTCACTTTATATTTCTTAATTTTGATTAGCTCATTTCAATCTATAACTTTCTCCTTTATTTTTTTGTAGTAACATGACATTTTTGTAGAGTTCCTAACTTTTTGTGAGTAGCTAAAAACTGTAGTATTCATAGAAGTATTAAGAATTAGGAGTTCTTAGGGTTCACAATTTATCTCTATGAAAGATGCCAACATTTGTAGAAAATCCTTCATAAATGGAGCACATTCATATGTAGAGTTGAAAGTCTAAGCAAGCAAGGCTAGATAAATAATTTGAGAACAATTGAGTACAAGTCACTAATATCTAAGTGTTCCTATACTCAACAATATTGCACACATGTGCAAACTAGTAGAGGAGTATTACTCAACATTGTCAAGGGCACTTGGTGCTACAATGACAAGATACCAAAAAACTTTGAACTTAAGTTTTAGAAAAAGCATGAACTCTCAAAAAAGATTAAACAATTTAGTAATAAGAAGGGCCTACTAAAATACGATAGACCAATAAAATGTTTACACATATCACAAATATTTTTAATAGATCCACATAAGAGTCTTATTGATGATGGTTTTAGCACAACCAATTTAAATTATAATGATAGACAACATACTTCGAGCTTGAAAAGATGAGAGATCCTTATGGAATTAGCTCCAAGGTTTCTTTTTAGCTAGGTCTTGACTGAGTTGGAATAACTGAGTCATCTATGTGGTTTCTTAACAAGGGGCCTTTATTGGTGAAATCATATATGATTATATACTTGTAGTCATGCACTTGGAATTCGCTAAACATAAATTATATCCTCAATTTATTTTTTGTTGTTTTCAATTTTCCCCATTAAATTTTCTTGAGTTCTTGGAGCATTTTGAGGAATTATTGGAGGTTTTTGTTGGGCTTATTGTTTACTAGGTATTTTAGGTTGAGGAGAATCAAGATTTTGAAGAGGAATTTTAGGAGGGTTTGGAGGTGCATTATCATTTCCTAAACATTAAATAAATGTACACCAAAAAAAAAATTACATCAAAAAAATATTAAATCTACCTATTTAATAACAAATTCACATAAGAAAACAATAAAAACTTATTCATTTGACCTCCTTGATGTCGTGAAAGTATTTTGGCAAAGATTCAGAAAAAAATGATGAAGAATGAGCTCTCCTATATCATAAGTGTGCTCTTGAGGGTTTGTAGGCTGCAAATTAGTAGGAAAATATAGAAATTAGAATGAATGAAAGTTGTTTTTTTTGTTTATATTGACTATAGGGCGGGTGCATAGAAATGGGTAGCAATTCCGTGGACACCCTAAAAAAAAAAAGTTGAAAACCATAACGCGAGCGCGTTATAACGCACTTACGTTATGTCTCCATTAAACCTAGGCAAGGTCTCGGTGGCTACAACTACAAACAAATAACACGAGTGCATTATAACATGCTCGCATTATTGACTGTTAAAAGCAAAAAAACAAATGCAAATCTCTCATTTGCATTTCGACTGGTTTTTTGTTGCACCCGCGGCCAAAAACCCGAAAATATCGCACTCACGTTCTAGGAGGAGAATTTCTTCACCAAGAATCCCTATTTCTTCACAACGATGGTGCCATGACGAGGAGGAGCTATAAGAGGTAAGGATTCTATGGTTTTTGTTTTGAATTTGTTAGTTTTAGGTTGAATTTGATATCTATTTGTTTGAATTTTTAGGAGATGCAAATCAACCTGCAAACCCTCAAAATCCTCAACAGGAAGACCAACCAAATCCTCAAGATCAAAATCAACCACAACATCAACGTCCTCCACCAATCACTCAACCCCCTCTTGGCACTCAACAAAATTTAATGAGTGAAATTGAGAACAACAAAAAACAAATTGAGGATTTGATCAATAGGTTGAGTGATCCAAATGGTTCAACCACAGAAAGAATGACCCTAGAAAATTCATTGAAAGATATGTTAATAAATGTAGATTCAATCAACAAACAAATAACTAGATGGGAAGATAAGAGGCAGGCGGCTAGGGACTATTATGCAAATAAACTATCATACAAGGATGTGAAAGATTTAAAAATTACAAAAGGTGATTTGTGCTCATTATTCACCGACCCACACAAAAATCAAAATCTTACTCTCAATGCGAAGAGGTTTCCTATCCATTGGTGCCACCACCAATAGATGAAAGACTGATTTTATGATAGGTGGTACATGGTCTTCGATTACCCACCGTGCAACAATTGTGAGGTCCCACAATATTTCCTTAGGAAACTATACAGTGAGTTCATATTGAACAAAATCCCAAATTATTTTGATATGAGGGATTTCCAGGGGATAGGTGGGGGGTCAACTTAGGATAGACCTAGTGCACAGCCGGATCCTACATGGCAAGGTAGATGAGCTCTCGCTAGGCCACCTCATGAGCACATTGTTATGCCTTCCATCGTGAAGGAAAGTGCTAATGTAGAGACATTGCAGGCAATCAACACTTTGACCCAGAGTGTCATCCATCATACTAGCCCTATTCTACAGTGCCATCCAAGGGAGTCTTCTAGTGGTGGCCTTCGAACACATGTGTGTCAATCTTGGGGCTACTTGTTCACATGACCCCACCGACCCTCAGGAGACTGGTACGCAAGATCCGTCTACAGCTATGGAGATGGAGAGGGCAGCTGACATTTTGCATGAGGCATATGGCATTGATAGCCAGGTAAAAGTTAGTGCATGTGTTCATTGAATTTCATTTATTAAATTTCAATTTTGAAATGCAAGATTAACTAAAAATGTTTTATGATTTTAATAAAATTGCATGGTCACAGTGTTGAGATTGGATACACCGGCCCCCCACCAACCTATTTTTGCAATACACCTATCGCTAGGGTATGTAACTAGTAAGCAATTATAAGTTTATTGCATATTAATGGCATTGTTTTACGAATGGTAATTTAATATGCAATTTTGGATGTTGAACAAACTAATATTGGAGGTTTTGATGGAACACTTCCTAGTGGCGGTGGATTTACTCAAACCTTCATGCAGGTAATATAATAAAGATTTTAACTAATGAATCAAGTACTTAATAGATTTGTGTAGTTTATGTTGAATAATTTTTTGTTTTATTTTTAGTTGTTGCGAGACGATACACCTCTGAATGTGATGAGGGCAATGGATATTGGTGTGACATCTGCTATACAATCCTCAATGGCTCTGACAGAAGAGGTATGAGGAAAATTAGTAAATTTTAATTTACATTTGTTGTTATAGATGTTAGTTAGTGAAAAATCAAACCATTATTGATTCACATAGTTTTTGTGTATTTGTATGGTTTATACAGGGCTTGAGCACACTGAGCATGGGTGTGAGGATATTTCCCTCATGGAGAGAGATCGTGAGATGGCTATAATTGATTATTTTGTCAAATATATCATTTTTTATAATGTAATTTTTATATATTCATGTCTTTACTTCTTATTGTAATAGTTAAAACTTCACCATGAACTAAACCCTAGGAGGAGTAGCAAGAGCACTCCATGAGCACAGAAAAAATGAGTGACATACCTATCTCCATCCTAGCGAAAAGGAAAGGGAAATATTTTATTTCTTGTGCATGGAGAGCAATGACTTTTGATTCCAGAGTCCTTTGTTGTATGCCTGCATGGTAGTTTTGTACATATTTTTTATTGGACATATTTGACATTGTATGCCTAGATGGCATTCTCGTAAGCCTATATGGCTATTTTGTACATATATTTCATACTTATATCGACATATATTGATGTATGCCTACATGGCTATTTGGTTAATAAAATATATTTTTATCGATGCCTTTCCATATTTGCATTCTAAATTGATGGTTCAATAGATATGAGTTACGTGTATTCAAGTGTATACTTTACAACTTACATGTATACTTTGTGACTTATGTGCATTCGAGTGTATACTTTGTGGCTTACATGTTTTCATGCATATACCTTGTATTCATGCATATACTTTGTTTTAATTTGTGTATACTATGTATTCGTGTGTATACTTTTTGAGGCTTACATTTTTTTGAGTACTTGTACTTCCCTTATTGACATGTACATGTTTGACTTATTCATGTGTATAATTATTAATTGGTTAACCCTAGCATTGATCTATGTCATCCTCAATGCATGATCCTTGAGATGGAGTAAGTACACCCTCAAGGTCAAAAGGAGTTTCACATGCATTCTTTGTAGGCTCATTTTGGTAGTGAAACCAAAAACCTCTTGCATCATTGAAACAATTTTTTTTTTCCTTTATAGTAGGTCTAAAGCCATTATCATTCTCCATCAGTTCTTCATGTATCCACTCCCCATTAATGGTTGTCTCATGACCTTCATGAAACCAAGTACTTATCTCATTTGTGATAGAAGAAATGTATGAAGATTTATCTTCCTCCTTATGAACCATTCATTATCATGAGAGATGGGTTCTTGTGAACCACTACTGATGAATCATGGGTCAATGAGTTTGACTTGTAAAACTACACGATTGAATCCTGATAGCAATATCACAATATTTATATATCTAGATGTGTTATTTCCTTCAACTAAAATTTGTGCTTATACTTATGTGATTGATGTATGTTTGTGTATGGGATCATAGTAGTTTCTATTTGATGATGCTATTGTGTCTTTAAGGTTTATTTATTAAAGGGTGCATGAAATAAGTTTTAAATCCTTACAAATCTTTGAATTTATTAGGTTTTTCTATTTGTCAAGTCTGGGCTCTGAGCCCGAGTCTAAGTCAAAAAATTGGCTTGTCAAGTCCAAGGCGAGTCCTAGTCTTGTAACACTGGTGTGAACACATCGAGGAATAATGTATATGTCGATGAAGAGAGAATCCATCCTTGTTTCCAAACAAACCATGGTATAGAAATGGTTGGTCGAGATAAAACATCACTCTCCTGGATAGTTCGAACCATAATCTTTCATGGCTACAAACACACCTTCATTATGTGTGTTCTTGATCCTACTGAAGAAATGGTGGAACATGTTGTAGATCAAATATTGCAACCCTAAGTCCACAAGAAGGTTACTTGTCCTGATTTTTGCAAATGTCTTTAAGATGTTCATCCTTCTTGAGTAATGTGAACTATTGATGTTATCTAGATCTTTGAAACTATCTACAATCATGTGCAATACTGTAGAAGCTAGAGCTATATCTAATACTACAAATGACTACTCAATGGAATCCTGATAGCAATATCACAATTTGATACATTGTAGAAAATACCTCCTACTTATCAATTGATGAGCTAAAGGGGCTCTATAATGAATGTTTCATAAGGAAAAATACTTCTTGAAGGTTTTGCAAATGGGGTTGCAAGCTAAGTGGGCTTAACCTTAGGGAAAAAACTTTGTGGTTAAGCGCTTGAGCTGGAGTATATTGGAATGGGTGACCTCCCGGGAAGGCCTAGTGCCTCACCTTTGTGAGCATCACTTAGATGCAATGAGTGCTAACTGGGCCATTCAATATATCATTTCAAATTTGTTGCTTTAAGCAAATTACAAATTTGCAACTTAAGACTCCTCCAACCTAAGGGATCAATCTGATGGAACATAGCTTGGAGCGATTCCATGTGTTTCGGTGCAAAAGAGGATTATGCCTAACGTAAACATACCTATTTGGATGTCTTGGAATAGTCCACTTGGTCACACAAGTTGCAAAATGAAAGTTGCACCACTTTGCAACTTTGCACTACTTGCATTTGATGCTTTTTCCATCAAGTGAAAATTTGCCACCATTGGAAAACCACTCCGAGATAGCCAAAATCGAGAGAGGTTTTTGTAGACAGGCTCAACACAATCCTATAGAATCAAATGAGAAGTTTCTAAGCATCACGGCATATGAGTAATAGCATGCTGAAGTTTGCAACCATTTTGCTCTTTGGACCCTTAAGGGATCGATCCGGTTGAGCGTAGGTTGGAGCGATTCCACGTGTTTCAGTGCAAAAAAAGACCATTCCTAGCGTAAAAATACCTATTCGGATGTGTTGGAGCAGTTAGTTTGGTCACATGAGTTGTAGAGCTAAAGTTGCACCACTTTGCAACTTTGCACTGCTTGAATTTGACACTTTTTCCATCAAGTGAAAATCCGCCTCCACAAGAAAACCACTGCAAGATAGCCAAAACCGAGAGAGGTTTTTCTAGAGGGGCCCAACAAATTTCTATTGGATTAGATGAGAAGTTTCTAAGTGTCATGGTATTTGAGTAATAGCATGCTGAAGTTTCCAGTCATTTTGCACTTTGGACCCTTAAGGGATCGTTCCGGTTGAATGTAGCTCGGAGCGATTCCACGTGTGTTAGTGTGAAAAAATACCATGCATAGCATAAACATACCTATTCGGATGCATTGGAGCAGTTAGTTTGGTCACATGAGTTGCAGAGTGAAAGTTGCACCACTTTGCAACTTTGCACTGCTTGAATTTGACACTTTTTCCATCAAGTGAAAATCCACCGCCACGAGAAAACCTCTCCAAGATAGCCAAAACCGAGAGAGGTTTTTCTAGAGGGGTCCAATGCCTTTCTGTAGGATCAGACGAGAAGTTTCTAAGTGTCATGGTATCCAAGTACTAGCATGCTAAAGTTTGCAGCCATTTTGCACTTTGGACCCTTAAGGGATTGATCCGGTTGAACATAGCTCAGAGCGATTTTATGTGTTTCGGTGTGAAAAAAAACCATGCCTAGTGTAAAAATACCTATTCAGATGCATTGGAGTAGTTAGTTTGGTCACACGAGTTGCAAAGCGAAAGTTGCACCACTTTGCAACTTTGCATTTCTTGAATTTGACTCTTTTTCCATCAAGTGAAAATCCGCCGCCACGAGAAAACCACTCCAAGATAGCCAAAACCAAGAGAGGTTTATGTAGAGGGGCCCAATTCCTTTCTGTAGGATTAAACGAGAAATTTCTAAGTGTCACGGTATCCGAGTAATAGCATGTTGAAGTTTGGAGCCATTTTGCACTTTGGACCCTTAAGGGATCGATCCAGTGGAACATAGCTCGGAGCAATTCCACATGTTTCGGTGTGAAAGAGAACCATGCCTAGCATAAACATACCTATTCGAATGTGTTGGAACAGTTCGCTTGGTCACACAAGTTGCAGAGCGAAAGTTGCACCACTTTGCAACTTTGCATAGCTTGAATTTGACACTTTTTCTATCAAGTGAAAATCTACCGCCACGAGAAAACCACTCCAAGATAGCCAAAACCGAGAGAGTTTTTTCTAGAGGGGTCCAACATCTTTCTTTAGGATTAGGCGAGAAGTTTCTAAGTGTCATGGTATCCAAGTAATAGCATGATGAAGTTTGCAGCTATTTTGCACTTTGGACCCTTAAGGGATCGATCCGGTGGAACATAGCTCGGAGCGATTCCACGTGTTTTGGTGCAAAAGAGGACCATGCCTAGCGTAAAAATACATATTCGGACATGTTGGAATAGCCCGCTTGGTCACATAAGTTGCAGAACAAAAGTTGCACCACTTTGCAACTTTGCACTGCTTGCATTTGATGCTTTTTCCATCAAGTGAAATTCCACCGCCACGAGAAAACCACTCCAAGATAGCCAAAACTGAGAGAGGTTATTCTAGAGGGGCCCAATGCCTTTATGTAGGATTAGATGAGAAGTTTCTAAGTGTCACGGTATCCGATTAATAGCATGCTGAAGTTTGCAGCCGTTTTGCACTTTGGACCCTTAAGGGATCGATCCAGTTGAACTTAGCTCGAAGCGATTCCACATGTTTCAGTGTGAAAAAAGACCATGCCTAGCGTAAAAATACCTATTCGAATGCATTGGATTGGTTAGTTTGGTCACACAAGTTGCAGAGCAAAAGTTGCACCACTTTGTAACTTTGCACTACTTGAATTTGACACTTTTTCCATTAAGTGAAAATCCACCGCCACGAGAAAACCACTCCAAGATAGCCAAAACTGAGAGAGGTTTTTCTAGAGGGGTCCAACGCCTTTCTATAGGATTAGATGAGAATTTTCTAAGTGTCATGGTATCCAAGAAATAGAATGCTAAATTTTGCAGCCGTCTTGCACTTTGGACCCTTAAGGGATCGATCCGGTTGAACATAGCTCGGAGTGATTCCACGTGTTTCAGTGCAAACAAATACCATGCCTATCGTAAAAATACCTATTCGAACACATTGGAGCAGTTAGTTTGGTCACACAAGTTGCAGAGCGAAAGTTGCACCACTTTGTAACTTTGCATTACTTGAATTTGACACTTTTCCATCAAGTGAAAATCCGCCGCCACGAGAAAACCACTCCAAGATAGCCAAAACCAAGAGAGGTTTTTCTAGAGGGGCCCAACACCTTTTTGTAGGATCAGACAAGAAATTTTTAAGTGTCACGGTATCTGAGTACTAGCATGTTGAAGTTTGCAGCCATTTTGCACTTTGGACCCTTAAGGGATCAATCAGGTGGAACATAGCGCGAAGCAATTCTACATGTTTCGGTGCGAAAGAGGACCATACCTAGCGTAAAAATACCTATTCCGACATGTTGGAACAATCCGCTTGGTCACACCAGTTACAAAAAAATGTGTACAAATTGTTTACATGACCTTTATATGACCTTTTTCACATTGTTTACATTTCAAAATTCAAAGTTTGCAAATTTTCCTACTCAAGGCATTTATAGAACAAGGTGCTACTACACCAAACATGAACTCTAACCTTACAATATTTTAGTATATCTCATTATGTAATTAAATCTTATTACAATGCCTCTAGCACTTCGTTCTCTCAGATCTTTTACAATGTCACTCATACATTCAAGATTCTCTTTAAATGTCTACATCATAGGTGCTCATTATGAGGTTAACTTCAAATGAGTAACTTGAGATTCCCTCACTAAGCTTCACATGCTCTCTTATAATTGCTTGAAATCAAAATTGAGATTTGTCAAAATCATCAAAATAAGTATGTTGCATTGCTTTTTTGGCTGAGATTCTCTTTGATGGCTCTTAAATCAACATTTTTTGCCACGAAAGATCAATCAACCCTTAGTAGTTTACTTACAAATATGCAAAGTAAAAGAGAAAAAGAAAGAGCATCCAAAATGGAAAAGAAATAAAAATAGATGGAAGGCACTTACAGATGTTCCATGCAAGCATCAAAATAAGGATGTTGCATTGCTTTTCTGGTTGACATTCTCTTGGATGGCTCATATATCTGCATTTTTTTCAAGGGGACACCAATCACTGTAAAAGAAGATGATAGCATTGGCATCAAACAAATTAATGTGAACACAAGTATAAATTAATAAGAACCAATATTCATATACTTACAAACTTATCCAACGAACCATCTGGGTCTGCTCTACTCTTTATTGTGTCAAGTATTGCCTCATAGTCAGACTCACGTACCTTCCATAACGTCTTGTTTAAAGGTCTACCCCCATATTTGGTCAAATGAACATTGGATGCCACAACAAGGTTCGAGTAATGAAGAATCTTACGATGCATGTCAAAGTCCTGAAATAGCCAATGTTTAACACTTGAATGTGGGTACCTTCTAAGCCATGTTTCAGTAACCACAATTGAGCCTGTAGGGTATTCGATGTTTTCTCCATCTATAACTGAGGCCTCAAATTTCTTTTTGGTCTCAACACAATGACATAAGTAATAGTCTATTCCCTCTTCATTGTCTTTATCTGCAATAACTGCATAAACATGCCCTGCATTGATATTTGCAAAAAATCTCTTGAAATTTGTCAACATAATGAATACAGTACCAAGTAAGATCTAATGACATGGAATTTCAACAACTAAGAAAGTAGATATATCACCTCGTTGAACTAGATCTGATATGTGGTCAAAGTCGACCAATGATTCTATCTGTGTTAGTTCCAATGTCGTCGGAGGGCGATACATGTAAAGTGGGCTAAGATAACTTGTGAACCATTTGTCAACCCACTCCCCTAACTCACGATCATTCCAGTCTTTCATTGTACATGAAGAATAAAAGAATGTCATCTTTCATGTATCGATACTCCATGAACCTGCATTTGAGCTAAGGAAAGAGTGTACCTCACTCGATCCTGTTAGTGTACAACACTCTTCATATGGTGCAATGCTAGTATCATCCATCAACCAAAAAAATCTATGAACTGAAGTCGTACCTTCATTACTTGGACCCATCAAAGCATTACACCACTCGACAATTGATTTTGCATCTGTCAACTTTACACTGTCTTTATACTTTAACTCTTCTCGTGCTAATGCTCTTTTCATGCATGCTCCTACACCATCATGCTCCCCCTTTCCATGTACGGCCTTGCAATAGTTCCACATATGTTGAACACTTGTAATGACATGCATCCTGCACAACCAGTAGAACATGCGTGAGTTCTTGAACTGTGTTGCACAGTTATCATACCATATTATATGTTGATCGTATTCTATGCCCCTCTGAGCCAAACCACTGTAGAACATCTGGAAGCAACCTTGCACGAACTCTGGAGAATGTGTGCGATCATCACTAATGTAAAATTGGTACTCCCTCAATACCTTCCTTTGCTCATCTGTACTATTAGATGCATGAATGAATGCTATGTGCACAAATATCAAAACTTGTGTGCAATTGTAATACTGTGGCTGCACTTCATGTTGTGGCTGTAGAGTGTAGTTCTCTGCAAAGTCAACCATGGATACTATGCTTCCAACTAGAAAGGTTTCCTTGCATAGCTTGAACTGTGTGTCCAACCATCGGGCTCTATGGGTATGCATTGCATACTCAGATAGTATACTATGATGAAATGTGGTCATAAATTGGTATGCTGGAATCTTCTCAATAACCAAATCACACTTTTTTTCTTGAGACCCATCTTTTGTAGCATATGCCACTATTTTATACTTCTTGAACTCTACTAGTTTTTGTCCCACCTCATCTGTGCTTTCCATACGTTGACATACTGGCATACGCTGGAAGCCACCACAATGCTCACATGAACCATCCAAGCATGTTGTCCTATAGAATATCTGGCCATCCTCTATTTCACATAATTTTTTTGATAAGAACTCTCTTGAAGATTTTGGTGGGGTTTCTATGCCACAATCCTACAAAACATCGTTAGTATGTAAATCTAAACATATAGAACGATAAACATCATAATGGTTAGAAAACTCAATATGTAGTCTACAACAACAAGTAGTGCGTGTGTGATTTATCTTGACATAAAAAGGCTTAAGCATTTCAAAAAATCTTTGAGAAATACTAATTTGAGGATAATCATTTTCAAATTTTTGAAAAAATTGGGTTTGAGTCATATCCAAAAAATGCTTTGGATGTGGCTCATGATTCCGACTACCGATTCTCCTTCTTACCACATCCCTTTGATTCAGAGACGGCCTTGTGTTATTCTTCCAATACTCTTCAATTAGTCTTCTCAAGGCTTGGACAACTTCTTTATCTTTTCTTGACAGTCTCCCCAAGAATGCCCATAATTCATTTGTATCATTGCCCTCAATTCTTTGTCGCCTTTGAATGGCTCTTGATAAATTTTTTCTACTAATTCCCGTTTGTTCACTAGTATTTTTTTTAGACGAGATCTCTTTGTTTGAAAGCTTACGAAAGTCGATGTAATGACACGTCAGGTGACATTACTATCCTTTGAGCGTGAGGTCTTACCCACACTCTCATAAGCATCCATTAGATTCTTCACAATAGTGTCTTCACTTGATGCATTCGATGTTCTCAACCCAAGAGTCTTCATGGTGTTCCTATCCTTTACACCCCACATCATTTCAACAAATAGTTGACATCCTTCAGTCTCATTTAGCCTTTCAAAGAATCGTTCCCAAATCTTATCAACATATCTTCTACAAGTGCATCTTGAAATCTTACCTTCCATGTGCTGCACAGTCTCATCATCAATATTAATCAAATACTTTGGCTTTCTACACAAAATTCTAGGTGGTGTTCTCCTAGGTACATACATCTCAACATTAGGAATTTCATCAATATTTAATTGAGGTGAGCTAGATTGCGTACCTTCGATCGAGGGTGGAGAAGAAGACATACCTTGAGGTTCACATGGGGATGATGGCATACCTTCTTCATCAATTCCGAGTGATGATGTACTCTCAACTTGAGATGTGTTGGATGGTGTCCAACAATATTCACTTGCGCTACATGGTGTCCCTTCATATTATGTTAGTTTCCTCTTTCTCTTTTTCTTCGGCATGGTGGATAATTTTATCTATACCATGGTAATGAGATGAATATTAGTTCCTAAAAAATGTATCCATTCAAGTTAATTGAAAAATATATTTCATTGAAGGCTTCATTTTAATAATACTTACAATCATCGTGTACAAAAGTTAACAATAGGATGGGGTTCTTAGCTTAAACAAGCACTTTTCCATGAGAATTTGAGGAACCAAGGAGTGATTTTGAAAAAGTGTTGAAGGAGTGGAAGGGCAGACTTCTGAAAGGTTTCATTTTTGTTGTACTGACTCAAACAAAGATTTATTAAGCAAATAATGGTTTGGTTGTGCCTTAAGAATTATAGTTTGTGTTTGTAAACAATGGTGCCATTATAGAAGATTTAAGACAACTTGTGAATGACATAATCATTGGTTGATGTTTTGAGGAACCTAGTTGATTGTAATCAATTATTTTCAAGATTTTCAAGGTGTTTTGAAGGTCCTTAAGGAATTGGGAACTCTTAATGCTAATTTTAGTATACGAATCAAATGTTTTGTGAAGGGAAATATAGCTGAATAAGTGTGTCAAGAAAGGTGTTGATTTCTTCCTTTGTACTGCATTAGTTTGTGCAGACGTATTGGAAGGTGTTTGGACCCTTCGGAGGAATGGGAGAGGCTTGGAGTTGTCTTAAAGGATGAATTTTCATGAATGGTTCTAAGTTTCTAATCAACTTTATGCTATGTTACAATCAATTTTATGATGGATAATCTATTTTTTTGAGTCTGAAAAAAAGTTGAAACCAAGTTCTAATGTTTTGATGAAAAGATGATTGAGTTTGTTTGTTGATATTCTTCTATTTAAGTTAGGGTCATAAGTACCCTTGATGATTTGTGGATCCTAGTAGATGCTCTGCATCAAGATTAAAATGGTAATTGACAAGTGTATATAATGGTAATTTAAAATGTGCATTGACAACCTAAGGTTATAATGACAAAAAAAACTGAAAGCAAGCCATAATAGAATGAAAGAAAATGTGTAAAGACTTCACATACCTTAAAAAATAGACTTTCAAATGGAGGAGTTCAACCCAATTATGTAGCCTTAGCTTCTTCTTTCTTCAAACTTCACAACAATTTGACTTGTTCAAAAGCTTGTTCGCTTCCACACTTCAATTGTATATCAATTTTCAATGGAATTCAAACTTCAATTGATATTATATGTCTTTCAACATGGAAACTCTGCTATTTCATGCAAAGGTGGTAAAAAGATCATGGAAAAGGTGATGGAATGTGAAAAAGATGCTTGCACACTTCACAACATCATCAAAAAGCTTTTTTTTGTCGAAGCACGTGCAGAACCAGGGGAATATGCAGACTGTGGGCCTTCAAATCACAAGTATATAGAGTTTTTTACTGTTTTAGTGGAGTCAAAAAAGCGCTCGCGTTATGTGAAATTTTGTATTCTAAGTATATTTTTGAGAGTGGGAGGGAGAGAGGGGGAGAGTGGGAGATAGAGAGGGAGGGAGAAGGGGAGAGTGGGAGAAAGAGAGAGTGGGAGGGAGAGAGGGGGAGAGTGGGAGATAGAGTGGGAGGGATAAATGGGGAGACTAGGAGAAATAGA
>CM021109.1:199578687-199668303 GCA_007115665.2 Sequoiadendron giganteum | reverse complement strand
TTAATCCATCAACCCTCAACCCTTAAAACCTAATCCCTCAACCCCTATACCCTCTTAATCCCTCAACCCTCAACCCTTAAACCTTAATCCCTCAACCCCTATACCCTCTTAATCCCTCAACCCTCAACCCTCAACCCTTAAACCCTAATCCCTCAAACCCTATACATTCTTAATCCCTCAACCCTCAACCCTTAAAACCTAATCCCTCAACCCCTATACCCTCTTAATCCTTGAACCCTCAAGCCTCAACCATTAAAGCCTAATCCCTCAACTACTATACCCTCTTAATCTCTCAACCCTCAACCCTCAACCCTTAAACATTAATCCCTCAACCCCTATACCCTCTGAATCCCTCAAACCTCAACCCTTAAACCCTAATCCCTCAACTCCTATAACCTCTACCCTATAACCTATTAATCCCTCATCCCTAAACCCTAAACCCTTAAACCCTAACCCATAAACCCTCTACCCTCTACTGCCAATCCTCTACCCTCTACCCTCAACTGTAATCCCCTAACCCTTAAACCCACTTAGTAAATTCTACCCTAATCCCTAAACCCTCTCGACCCTTAAACCCTCACCCCTTAAACCCTTAAACACTCAACCCTCAACCCTAACCCCTTAAACCCTAAATTGTTAAACCCTTTACCCTCTACCCTCTACCCTCTAACCTCTACCCTCAACCCAATACTCTCTACCCTAAATCCTAATCCCTCAACCCTTAATATCTCAACCCCTATAACCTCTACCCTATATATTGGACCCTCAACCCTATACCTTAAACCCTCAATCTTCAACCCTCAACCCTTAAACCCTCTACCCTTTACCCTATACATTAAACACTCAACCCTCAATTCTCAACCCTCAACCCTTAATCCCTCAACCCTCAATCCTTAAACCCTAAACCCTCTAACCCCTTACATTGGACCCTAACCTAATCCTTCAACCATATACCCTCAAACCTATACCCTAAACCCTCTACCCTCAACCAAGTAAACCCTTAAACCCTAAACCCTTAACCCCAAACCCTTCAACCCTAAACACTTAAACCTTAAACCTTCTACCCTATACCCTCAACCAAATACCCTCTACCATCAAACTTATTCTCTCAACCCTCAAACCTTAAACCCTAATGCCCTAGAAACCATCAACCCTATAGGTCCTCCACCCTAATCCCTCAACCCTATACCCTCAACCCCTATAACTTTCTCTCTATCTATACATCTCACCTCTCCCTCCTTCCCTCCCTCCCACCTCTAATTGTCTTTATCTATCATCTCCCTCTTTCTGCATACCTCTCATTCAATCAATCCCTACCACCCTCTCTCACTCCCTCTATCCATCTCTCTTTATGTCCCTCCCACTCCATCCCACTCTCTCCCACTACCTCTCTCTCCCTCTCTCTCATGTCTCTTCCTCCCACCCCCTCTCTCTCTAAGGTCTCTCCCTCTGGCAACCTACCTAGGTAACTCTCTCTTTGTCTCTCTCCCCTCTCTCTATCTATCCCTCCAACCCTACCTAGATAAGTCCCTCTCACTCCACCCCCTCTTTCTCTACCTCTATCAGGTCACTCCCTCTCACACCCTCTCCCTCTCTCAGGTCTCTCACTCACACTCCCTCTCTCTCACACTCCATCTCTCTCACACTCCCTCTCACTACCTATCTCTCAAGTCTCTCCCTCTCACCCCCCTCACACTCTCAAGTCTCTCCCTCTCACACTCTCAAGTCTCTCCCTTTCACACCCTACCTACATAACCCTCTCTTTCTCTTTGTCTCTCTCTCTCTCCCTCTCCCTCAATTCTCTCTCTCCCACCCCCCTCTCTCTCTCTCTCTAATTCTCTCTCTCCCACCCCTCTCTATCTCCCTCCCACCCTACCTAGCTAAGTCCCCCTCAATCCAACCCCTTCTCTCCCACTCCCTCTCTCTTAAACTCTCACTTCGACCCCCTCTCCATCTCTCTAGACTCTCTCTAAATTCTCCCTTCGTCTAAAGACATACATAAATGCATACATACAAGCATAATACATATGTACATATAATCTTACATCCATACAAGCATACATACATACATGTACATAAAAATATATCAGCATACATTAATATATTAGCATTTAACATAAAGTAAGACATACGCACTCGCGTTATGTTCTAGTAGACATGTTCCCCACATAAGCAAAAACCATGTCAAAAGTGAGATATAACGCGAGCACGTTATAACGCGCTTGCGTTATATCTTGCTTTGGGAATTCCCAAACTTTAAGCTTGGTATTTGACTTGGAATACCAACCCAAAGGCTTGGAGGGTATTCCCAATGACCAGAGACATGTTTTTAATAAATCCACCATATTTCTCATAATCGAGTTTGTGCTCACCGTCAGGATTGCACGTGGTTCAATATCGAAAAAATCGAGCACATGGGTAATGTTGGGTTATCTCTTAGCTAACCAACGATGTAATTTTTTTCGCTTTCTGAAAATGTTAAGTTTTTCATCCATAATTTATTTTATCTTTGTCTTTTTCTTGCCAAAAAGCAGTGTTTGGTATTTTTTTCGTTATAAATTAACCGTTCATCAATTTTTCAAATAAATTACATTTTTAGAAACTAGACTCCATTCTACAAAATTAGAAAAAACAAAAAAGAAATAAATCAATTAGTTTCCAAAATTTGTAGGGGTAGCACGGCCAAAATTCTATTTTTCAGGATATGTCCACTTCGCAAATTAGTAAAAAATCAAATATTCATTAAAAAATTATTAGAAAAATCGTGCATCAACTACATACTGTTAGCTAACTTCTAACCATTTCTATTTTAAAAATACTAAAAAATAGTTCACCATATGAGGGTCATACAAGAGTTGCTATCTTATGTTTTTCTGACAAAAACAACACCAATTTGTGTACGTCCCTCGTTTGAACCCCTTAATCTCAATCATTTTCAAAATAAATTAGTAGTTTAGAAAGTAGACTCAGAGCACTTGAATCCTTCATTTTGTTCCATCTCAAAATTTTGAGTCTAAGTATCCTCAATTTCACATCCAAGGTTAGTATTTCCTGATTTCAGAAAAAAGTTGTCCACTTAAGTCCCCTTTTTGGAAACCATCTTGGTGCACTTACCCTATAATGCACTCGCATTATAACGCACTCACACTATGAATTTTTTAAATTTGAAAGATGGTTGGCCACTTTTTGGCCCCCCATCTTTGCACCCACCCTCCAATCTTGATGGGAAGATTGAAAAATGAACAAATGAAGTCAAAGATTCTTTAAATTAACACTTCCTTGGTGAAAATACAACTAGAAATAGATGATAAGGAAGAAGCAATATGAAATGTAAGTGAAAAAAGGAGAACAGGTGCGGTGGACACCTCAAAGTCTTATCTATAAAGGTAGAGAAGTCATGTAAAGAACTTGTTAAAAGAAGCATTTGCATTCTATAATTAAAAGGACACTTCCAAAGATGATAATAATAGTTGCAGATGCAAAGGAAATAGTTGGAAGTGTTGAAATTGAAGCAAAACAATTGAAGACTAAAATTAACCACTTGTAGACATGCAAAACTAACATCATGCATTAATCATATTTAATCATATTCGCCTATCAAATAAATCAAGTTTATTTGATCTCCTAAGGTTATCACACTTAATTAAATAAATCAAATTATTTAATTAATCTCCTAAATTTCTTCCATTTAATTAAATTAACCCAAATGTTTAATTAAATCTCTAAATGATCATTTTCCTCTCATTTGATTTAAACAAATACAAAAATATAAATCAAGTGTCACATCACCTAATCATCAGCTTAATTAATCAAATCCATGATTAAAACTAAGCCTAACCATGTCCCATCCTCTAGCTTTTCCCACTCGCACAATAAATCATTTATTTTGATTTATTAAAAGCTCTATTTTCCTCACAAAGCATATTCCACGGAATATTCCCTCATTAACTCCATTTGTTTGACTTTTTGTCCAAACAAATTTCCCCCCAAAGCTCTCAACCATATGCATTTAATGCTATTTTCAAATTTCAAATTGGCACATTGACCAAAATGTGCACAACCCTCATCCTCTCACATCTTGACAAGTGGAATCTTGTCATTGGCTCATGAATGATCCCACATTCATCCAAACCCTTCAATCTTTCAAACTTGAATCTATAAATGAAAAGAATTTCTACTCCAAAACAACTACAACTGGCTGCAACAACACAACAACACAACTTGATGCACAATCACTTACATCTTAGCATTCTTGCTTATCAAGGGCTAGGAAAGGGCATCCTTTCTACATCATGAGGAGCACCACTCCCACTATGGAATAAATTTTAATCTTGGTTATGCTTTTACCTAGTTTTTTTTGTTCTAATTTATCTTGTTGGCCTAGGCATGATCAAATATTTCACAGGGATGCTTTATTTAGTTTGCTTGATTTAACTAACAATACTAATGTTTGTTATTTTTTGAGAAAATGCAGAAAATGCATCCACATTATAGCGCTAGAAGGAGGGCACAAATTTTCTGGTTGATTGTCTTGTGGAGTCTATTTTAATTGCTAATTGCAGGTTTATATCAGATTTCTTGCTATCTACAAATGGGTTTACATTAGCATGAACTCTCTTTGTTTTGTTTAGATTGACATCTTTCTATTTACTCATTCTCTCCATCGTAACTCCGTTGGTTTATATTGATCATACTATTGGAGGGCATTATGCTTCTTTTAGAAAAATCTAATGAGCCAAATAGTTCGCGTGCCTTATTTATGCTTCCATTTTGGCATAGGTAGAGAGGCCGCCAATTGCATTAGCTTGCAGTTTTATAATACGTAAGTTGTTTCTTTTCTACACCTGCCAATAGCATTTATGTAAGAGTGGCATAAAAATTTCTAAAATCCTTTTCAATGAGTTAATGTGTCCATTTGTAAATACTTTTTTTTAAGGTTTCTAAAAATCCTTTTACACCTTCCAATCATAGTAACTGTAAAGTTCTTGAAAGCATTTATTCACTCATTTCTTATACTGTGGGTATTAGTTAGATTGTTTTTTTTTCTAGTACAAAATGGTAGTTTTAAATGGCGAAAAGAAGTATTGAGTGCATGATTATTTCATTTATTGTAATAGTTGGAATGCATTCATTCATTTTCAAAGATTGGAATTCGATTTTACATCTGCCAAAAGCCTTTGCTTGAAGATTGCTAAAATCTTGTCAACACATACATTTGATGCATATCTTATAATCACATTTTATGTAAGGCTTTTTGTCAAGCAGTTCATGTACCTATTCCAAAGCACCCATTTTGGCATACGCCTGGAAAAGATCCAACAAAATTGAAATGGAGTCGACTTGGTTTGATATGAATGCCAAGTCTTAATGGAGCTCTCTCCTATACTTGCCATGGCTCAAGTCTCCACCGTCTCATTCCATGAAAGCCATGGTTCAGAATATGAACATATACATTTCCAAATCTGCAAAAATGAACCCTCCACACTAACCTGACTAATGGACTAGGCACTGTCTTTGAGGCAGATCAAAATAGAAGCTCTGTGCAGTTACCATGATTAAGGAAGATTGAAGATTGGCACTCCTAGGAAGGTGGAGTAAATCATGGTTATATGATAGCCAAATAATGTATTTTTTTTCAGAAGCTTTCATAATTGTAGACATGGAAAATGTACAATTCGATCCGACACACTGGATCCTGATTTACTAACACTATTTCATCCCGAATCATCTCCCTTGCTAGTCATTTAATCGAATAATATGTATTTGATTAAATTCATCACTCTTCATCTCTTAATTAAATAAATCAGCTTTATCTAATTAAGTCATCATCTCTTGTTAATTACATAAACCAATTTTATTTAATTAATTTTGTAAACCTCCTTTTAATTAAATAATTCATTTTATTTGATTAAATCTCTAAAGTCCTCTTATTAAATTAAATAAATTAAACCTTATTTGATTTAATCTAACATATTCCTCTTTGGTTAAATAAATCAAATTCATTTATTTAATAAATCACTTTCTCTCAATTCTTGACTTAAATTAATTCATAAATTTAAGTCTGAATTGTCACATCTCCTAATTCCTCATTAAATTAATCAAATATCTGATTAAGTTAATCCCTATCACTTAAATCCTCTAGAGAATGTAACTTGCACAATAAATCAATTACTTTGATTTATTAAATTGCCTATTTTCTCTCAACATGGCATCAAAAGGGAATATTCCCTCAATTTGAATTCAAAATTCAAATGGGCTTGGTCCTTCCAACAAGGCATTCAATGCCTCTTACATGTCCTTGTGCATTGAGCCAAGTGACATTAACTCCATTCTCTTTCCCTCTCACATGTCACATTCAAAATTCAAATTTGAATCCAATGGCATTTATCATGCACATTGACCAAAATGTGCTCATTCCTCAACCATTCACATCTTGACAAGTGGCACTTGGCCATTGGATGTTGAATGATCCCACATTGCTTATTTTCACTCATTCTTCCAAGATTGAAATCTATAAATGAGAGACTCTTCCTCTCATTCAGACATCCACATCTTGAGTAAACTTACTCTACTCAACTTCATCCTCAAAGCAAGATCTTAGATAGGTTATTGCAAGTTTTCTCACGAACACATCTTGTTCTTCATCAGCAAAGTGGATCAATCACTCATCAAATCATCAAAGCTTACAAAGGAGTTGGGAAAGCTCCAATTGCAACATATCATTGGCACCAACTCCCCCATGGGATCAAGAGTTTGCATACTTAATTAGATTTAATTGCTTTCTTTGTTCATCTTTTGTTCATTTTCCTATTTTAAGTTTTGTAAATGGATTTCATGGGGAATCCTTGTTTTACCTTGCATATGATCTAATAACATGTTTGTTTGCTTTGTTTATGCAGGTATGAAATTGGGGTTCATATTTTGGCACTAGAAGGAGGGCAAATCTCGAGTTCAAATCACGTTTTTTTGAAAATTCAATTGTTTTTTCATTTTTTTTGTAGGTTACAGGTCCGCGGCTTTGTATTGCACTGTATTTGCAAGTGCAGTACTATATAGCACCGCCTTATTCCAAACTCCGTCGCACCTGCAAACTCCGCCGCACTTGCGCTCACTATTTTTGCAGAGTGTTGCACCTAGAGAACCACGCGATGCTATATAGCACTACACTTGTTCCAAAGAGCACCGCGCGGCACCATACAACACCGCACTTGCAAAAAGTGCTGCTCCCAAAGGGCACCGCATATGATTTTTTGTTTTTTCACCAGATTTTAAAATGGCCGTATCTTGGTCATTTTTTAGTCTTTTTCGAAGCTTTTTTTTATTGAAATGGGGTAGAATTTCATAAGCTATCCAATGGTGTAGGTGTTTCTCAACTTTGATAGAGTTAAAATTTTCAAACTTTCACCTAATGTCAAAACACCACGAAACTTGGTCTAAATTTTAGGGTTTATATGCTTAATCTTTTATCTAACCCTCATATCTTCTTATTTCTTGATTTCATATAACATTTGGGGCCTGTATTGCTGGTTTTATAGGATCATGGAGCATGGAAATGAAAGAAAAAAAATTATCACATGTTTGTAACAAGTGTTTTTAAACACTTTTGGGGAGAACTTATAATCCCTTTCTAAGGACTTGTTACTTTCATGCTTTAGCAACACTAGATTTACTTTGGGTTTGAAGGAACAATCAAATTTTTAGTATGACACCGTGCTCATTTTTTGTACAAAGTGTTTTTTAAACACTAAAGTGTTTTTTAACACTCTATAAAGGATTTGATAAGTTCTTTGATTTTAGGACACTAGTTTCTTTTGGGTTCTAAAATTTACAAATCAAATTTCCTTTCAAAAGTTGCCAAGGGACTAAAAAGAACTTTAGTAAAACACACTAGATTTTGTTTAAAAGGTAACAATTGAACAAGGAAAACTCACATTTCATTTGGTGCTTAAAAAGAAGTCATCATTGCTTTGAGGTTTAAAATGAACAAATGTTTTCCATGTTTTGCAATCTTTTTTACAAGTTAATATCATTAAAAATGTGTATGTGCTTGTCTCGCGCTTCATTGCGATCTTGAGAATCAAAAACATTTTAGTGATATTAGGTTGTTAAAAATATTGCCTCCACATTTCAATTTGGGCACTTAAAAATTGAACAAAATATGCGAGTGTAAGCATGACATATTACGGAGGTTTCCCCCTTTGTTTTTCAACAAAGGTTGTGTAAACGACGGGATATGTTAGCTCGCTTTTGTTTATCTTAGAGGGCCTTCCTTGTGGGAAAAAGTACTCACCCAAGGGAATGACCAACCCGGGAACACGCTAAAGCCAAGCGACTTCCAACCGGTATATAAGTGTGGATTCTTGAGGAAAGTTCAAGAATCACGAGGATTATTCCGACGAGATGGACATCAATGGACTCTCACCGATGTTGGATAATCCCCCACGAACGTAATGCCTGAATTAGAACCATTTGTTTAGAAAAAGGCCAAAACCTTGTCTATCTTGTTGGTGCAAAAGGTCATGTCCTTTGAAGCCACCCCACGTTATACATGCGGTCTTGTTGTGGAAATGGAAAGTATGCCATGGGAGATTCATGGGCACTAATGCTTGGTTGACCTAATAACTAAGTGTCATGGAGGGGAGCCAATGTGGTCAAGCATTTAGCCATTCACACAAGATATGCGCAGCTAGATTTATCCAAGTGGGAACCCAACAAGATATTTCCTCATCATCCTAGGATTGTAAAAATGCTTGAAGAAAGGAATACATTGCCTGGTCCTCAAAACACTTGAAAACAAACATACACAAGACCTTGAAATTTCAAACACCTTGTGAGAAACAAATACTCTTGATGAATTTAAACACTCTTGCTTTCCCTAGGGATCACATTCCTAGAGGTTTCTAAGTGCACAAATTCTACCATCATTTGTTTTCAACAAGGTTAAACATAAGAAACTTTTGCCCTATTTTCCTCGATTTCCACACAATGGACCTTGTGGGATGAGAAAAAAAGTGGGACATTAGACACATAGTTTAAAAAACATAAATCAAGAAAGTGTTTGTGGTAAAAAGAACCAAATATAAGCAAGATAAACAAACAAATCACACATGTGCTTGTTCTCTTTTGAGTCTTATGGTTTTTATGCAAACATTGGTCTTTTGGATTGAAATAATTTTAGGGAAACGCATGTTCTTCATTACCTTGGTCTTGTAAGTAGGTCCTCATAGGGTCATCTAGGATCAATTCAAACACTTCATCCATCCAAACATCAATCAAATTTCCATCTCACCAACAACTTTTGGAACCTTGGAAACATCACTTATGCTAGACTTTTAAGAAAAATAAGCATCGCATTTTGTTTGGCTTAACACACCTAGCCAAATTATCATCTTGTGTACACGTTTTCTCTAGGATAACACAACTTCCTAGAGTTCACAAGTGCATTATCACTTTGTTTGACTTAACACACTTAGTCAAACTATCAACCAATCAAAATCAGATCGAATCAATTCCTAAAGTCTAGCATTGATCCAAAGTTCCTATAAGTTCATTCACCCCTTTCATCCTCCATCTCATCATTGGTCCTGGACACCTTAGAGGTTTGCTCTCACAACAAGGTCAAAACACAAGAGGGACATGGAATATAAACTTGATCCATCCATCACAAGTAATCCAATTCAACCAAACTATCCAAGTCTCGCAATGCCAATTGATTATCAAAACTCGCATTTATGCAATCCATACATGGCATCATTATCCCTTCCAAATATGAATGTGAGTAGGCCCAATCTAAAGTTTGGAACACTTTTTCCAATGATAGATTTAAATCCAAGTCCAAATCTACAAATCTATCAACCAAACACTCAATACATGAGTCTTCCAAACAACATTATCCCACCAAATCTATACATGCCAAGTACAACTTTACCAAACATGACCATTTCAAATCCACACTTGGTAAATTTTGGGGTAGACATGTTTGCAAATCCCATCAATGTTGTTCAAAATCCAAGCAATATGTTGACAGCTCCATATGTTGATTCAAGTCAAGGTAGCACCTTGCAAAATGAAAGTTACCTAAATCAAGGCAATATGATTCTGAACCACAACAATCTTCAATGTCAATCTATCATGCAAAATCAAGACATCATACCAAATCATCCCATTTTGCCAACAATATCGCATCAACAAATGGCAACCATCCAAGCAACCCCAATGGTTAACACATCTACCGTTCCTCAAATGTCTCAAAGACCAAGAATATCAATCACACCATTCACCACTCAAACCTTGGCAATCAATGAGACTCTTCCGCTCACCCCAACAATCAACACCATTCCCAATCCACCACCATCGCCACCACTAGCAAAACACAACATGAAAAATTCATTCTCCATCGTGTTGCAAACCACACAAAAAGATGCCCGCCAAAAGGCAATCCAAGCCCAACAAGCCACACAAGTTGCGCAAGTGGCTCAAGTAGCCCAACAAGCATAGGCTCAAGCTCAAGCCCAGCACCAGGCTCAATAGGAGCAAACACAATTTAGGGCACTATTGCAAGCAATTCATCAACAAGTAGCTCAACAACAAGCCCAACAAAAGGCACTGTTGGCACAACAACATGACCAACAACAAGTGTTGTTGGCTCAATAGAAAATACAGGCCTTACTCCCACAAAAAAGCTTGCAACTGATTCCCACCACAATCATTCAAAATGATGATCAAGATCCTTTGACCAATGATAATGATGAAAATGTCTCTACATCACCTAATAAGTTAGAGGACATATCTCAAGAATTCACTCCAAAGCATGATGAACATCTTTCACCAAGGTCTAGCAATGATCCTTTCGAAAACATATGGACATCTTTTGACCTCATAACATTTGAGAAACTTCCTATGCCTAGTGAAGATATCCAAGAAATCAATCCATTCTTTGAAATCGACCCATGTCAAGAACTTGATCCAAAGCATGTCGAAAGCAATTCTAAAATCATTCAAGATCAATAATTTGCATCTCCAAGCTACTACAATGATATAATGGACACTCTCCTATCCATACAAGATGACCACATCCACATAGGACATACTCCTCCATCTACCCATGAGATGCTTTCTTCAGATGGACACATGTATGATCTTCATTCAAAACAAGAGTCTCATACTCTTGAAATCATTACCAACAAATAGGAGTCTCCTACTCTTACCATTTCTACACATGATCAAGATATAGAGAAATGCATAGACATATCAGAAATGGGTCATGAAGAAGGCTTCTATAGAAGTTGTGAATTAGAAACATCAAGTGAAAGGATATCAAGAATGAATCATGAGGAAGACTTTTACAAGAACAGTGAATTATCAACACTTCGTGAAGAAGCAATACAGTCTGATATCTCAAAAGATCAAGACAAAGATATCAATAAGGCATTCATCCCACATATGGAGGATCCCATCAGTTATAAACTTGGATCACTTACCTTTCTTAGAGAAATTTATCACATCAATAAAGCAGCTATCAGTTTTGAAAATCCACCATAGAGCAAAGGAGGAGTAGCGCCTTGTTTCCAAGGTAGATCATATCCCATTGCAAACAATTTTTTTGAGAAGATGAATTATCAAGGCAGAGGATTAGGCCTACATGAACAGGGTATCTTGGAATTAGTACAAATTTTTGGCAATCCTAAGCATTGAGGTCTTGGTTATGTGACAACCAAGGGATATAAACATATCAGTAATACTTCCACAAAATTGGGGGCAACTTTGTCTCAAGCAAACATCAACATAGGGAGCACGAAGAATCCTTATGATGAAACCAAGGCCAATACTACAACCCACCACATCATGAATATTCATCCACCCATCACCCCATCCACGAATTGGGACCAATGTCAAAAGAAAGACTTGAATTGAAGCATGAAGAATGTTATCAAATAAAAAGACGCTAAGAAGCATATTGGAAAAATCAAATACATATGGATACCAAAGAATACAAAGAAAGTTTATCCCTATCAAACTCCATCAGTCGAAGAAACTATGGGGCAAAATAAAAAAGGGAAAAGTATCCATCAAAGATGTCCACAAAGGAAAATGCAGGCTTCTCAAGTGACATACAAAGTATATCAAGAAGCTGGTCCTAAGTCCATGTACACTTCCATATCCACCCATTACTGCTCATCTTCCCAAGTTTGGAGAGTCAAAGGTTCCAAATTGTCAACCAATCCATCTTTTATACCTAAACACACTCCATCCACTCCTCCATGCATGATATCCAATTCTCACATTGACCATGTATTGGCAGCGACCCTTCATTGTAAGGATTTAGAAGGCACTCTATCACGATGTGCGCACAAAGATAGAGTTAACTCCTGTATCAACAAAGCAGATCAGGGATCTCAAAAGTTGCATGCAAGTGCACGTATCTTAGCAAAGCAACTTCTTCAAGTAGGATATCGATGGCACATTATGATAGAAGCATCTACATCAGCACCACCAGGTGGTTGAACATCAACTTAAAATCTCTCAGAAAATAAAAAAAATAAAAAAAATTAGAAAAAGGATTGAAAACAGTAAAGAAAAAAATTTTCCTTTAGCAAAAACCATTTCAGTGGTGCTTTAGATAGGTACCATGATGAAAACCTGGAAAATAGGTGTCATGTGTAGAATCAAGCATCTATGTGCATCAATTCAGGAGAAAGCATCTTATCGCATCCATACATAAAGCCATCATTTGACCCATAATATCATCTGTTCATCTATGAACTGTTTATCCAACCCATTACCATCTATCTACCTTATCTTGATTGTGACAAAGTTTGGTGCACACTTTACACTTTCTTGTGGTAAACATCTTGACATGGGTCATTTCCATTGATCCCATCCTACCTAATGTTATCTGAGCTTTGAAGCATTATCTGAATGAGAATCCTTTGTTCGAACACCTTATCTTATCGCAAGATAATTCATATCCAAGAATCCAAGAATCCACCTGTGGCCATTCATACATTGCTAGACACTAGGGGCAGATATTTGCATCTTGCTTCGAGAATAAATCTAGATATATATCCTCCTACTTATGTGGCAATCTGAACATCAGAAAAAAATAAAATCAAATTAGTCAAGCATTTGTGAGCTAAAAAATTCAAATCACTAACCCATGGCATATTTTTTCAAGATGATGTCCCTCATCAAGCTTTATCTATCATCGAACATCAATTTGAACAATCAATATCAGTTGCATCTAATGCGCATGCCAGCGTCACTTCAAAATCATCAAAGCTATTTTTTTCCAAATCAAGCTTCAGCAATCTTGATCAATCGAATCCAATCAATCATCACCTTGTTTGAATTAACAAAGTTATTCAAAATATCATCTTGTGAATGAGTTTACTCTAGGATAACACAACTTCCTTGGGTCTACAAGTTCATTATCATCTTTGTTTGGCTTAACAAACTTAGCCAAATTATCAAATCCAAAACCACCTTGTTTGACTAAACACACTTAGTCAAACCATCCTTTTTTGTACAAGTTTACTCTAGGATAACACAACTTCCTAGATTTTACAAGTGCATTATCACTTTTGTTTGACTTAACACACTTAGTCAAACTATCAATCCATCAATCCGATCGATCAACATTAAGCTTGGTTTTCAACAAAATCCCAAAACAAAGCACTGATATCGTCATCACATATCCACCTCCAATTTGTCAAAATCATGCAAAAAACCAAAAAAATTCAAAAACTCATCAAAAATGTAAAAAAATTCAAAAATTCATCAAAAAATCCAAAAACATGTCGAAATATTAGAAAATCTTCAAAAATTCTTGCCAGTCTTTCACCTTGTCGAACTATGTCGTCTCTGAGCTTGAATGTAGGTAAGGTTGATCTTTGATCACCCCCTGAGATAGTTAGGGTCAGTCCTTAGGCGTCTGTCGCATTGGCAATCTATTTTCCCATCTTTTTCACAATAAGGGTCAGTCCTTTAGGCATCTGTCACATTGGAAATCTGCTTGCCCATCTATTTCACATTTAGGCCTGTCCTTAGGCATTTGTTGCAATATGGAAATCCATTTGCCCATCTTTCTCAGCAGCAGTAAAGTCAATTATCGTCCGAACTATGTTGTCTCTAAGCTTAAACCTAGGCAAGGCCATCCTTGATCGGCCCCTGAGACACAAAATCCAAAAACATTGAAAAATGTGAAAATACCAAAAACAGCCTCAAAATATCTGAAAATCCAAAATGGTGCATCCATTTCATCTCGCTTTCACCCATGTTTGTCATCACTCATAATAAAATCAATCATCGCCTCCACCCTTTGGCGAGTCAGTTAGAAACAAGTCTAATAGGTTCAAAAGTGAACACCTAATCGTCAAAGTCTTGAAAGTCTAAGTTAGTAAGCAAGAAAGTTGGTCAACTTGGAGTATCAATAGCTTATCACCCAAATCAGTCCCATCAAAACCCTAATCACAACATGTCCTAGGATGAAGCTTTCCTGTGATGGACATAAGCATCAGGTACCCCACAATAGTTTAGCCTTGGCTAGCAATATGAAGAACATTAGCTTGTTTGTTTGCTTTATTTGGTATTTTTGACTTATCTTATATTGCATTCATTCCAAGGACCTCTCGATGATGCCTAAACAAAACAAGTTTAGAGAGAAAGGAATGGGGCGACAATCATTATCTTTTTATCTGTTGTGCTTGTTGAATATTCTTGTAAAATAACTTCATCATGCGTACTTTTTTTTGTTTGTAGGGAGGATGTTGTAGATGTCTTGTTGACCACATAAGAAGGCTTGGCTTTTTATGTTTTGGCCCGAGATGTTTGGAATATCTGAACTGCATTTTGAATAAGGTTATGTTTGTCAAGTGTGAACATGAGTACTCCTATCTAATTGATGAGTCAAAGTCCATCACACTAGGTACAATGCCATCCTTGTCCTTTATACCTTGATGCATTGTACCTATGTGTGTTATCAAACATAAAGCAATTGGCCCTTTGAAAATCCCAACTCCTGGTAAGCAATACATCATCATCATCAGTAATAATGTAAACTTGTGTGGATCCTTCTTCCATCCATCTTATTCTTCTTATTTTTCTATCTTTACTAACATTTCTATCTAAAATCGGTGTGTTGTATCAAAATATACACGAGGCTACCCATGGCCGATGACTGTCTATACATCATTGAATTTGTCTACATCAAAGAATTATCTTACGTCCTCTGATCAATAGAACCACTCCTCTCACATTTTATCATGACCTCGATCAAAAAATTGTACATTTTCACTTGATCTCTCGAGGGGGCAGTATACCAATGTAATCCTTTCACTGGGGAAACAATGGGGCATCTGAAAAAATTGAGAAATTTTAAACTTTTGATCATAGCAGTTTATTCTTTGAATCAATGCAACAAGTACATTGCTTCAAAGAGGGGCAAAATGTAGACATGGAAAATATACAATTCGATCCGACACACTGGATCCTGATTTACTAATACTATTTCATCCCGAATCATCTCTCTTGCTAGTCATTTAATCAAATAATATGTATTTGATTAAATTCATCACTCTTCATCTCTTAATTAAATAAATCAGCTTTATCTAATTAAGTCATCATCTCTTGTTAATTAAATAAATCAATTTTATTTAATTAATTCTGTAAACCTCCTTTTAATTAAATAATTCATTTTATTTGATTAAATCTCTAAAGTCCTCTTATTAAATTAAATAAATTAAACCTTATTTGATTTAATCTAACATATTCCTCTTTGGTTAAATAAATCAAATTCATTTATTTAATAAATCACTTTCTCTCAATTCTTGACTTAAATCAATTCATAAATTTAAGTCTAAATTGTCACATCTCCTAATTCCTCATTAAATTAATCAAATATCTGATTAAGTTAATCCCTATCACTTAAATCCTCTAGAGAATGCAACTTGCACAATAAATCAATTACTTTGATTTATTAAATTGCCTATTTTCTCTCAACATGGCATCAAAAGGGAATATTCCCTCAATTTGAATTCAAAATTCAAATGGGCTTGGTCCTTCCAATAAGGCATTCAATGCCTCTTACATGTCCTTGTGCATTGAGCCAAGTGACATTAACTCCATTTCTCTTTCCCTCTCACATGTCACATTCAAAATTCAAATTTGAATCCAATGGCATTTATCATGCACATTGACCAAAATGTGTTCATTCCTCAACCATTCACATCTTGACAAGTGGCACTTGGCCATTGGATGTTGAATGATCCCACATTGCTTATTTTCACTCATTCTTCCAAGATTGAAATCTATAAATGAGAGACTCTTCCTCTCATTCAAACATCCACATCTTGAGTAAACTTATTCTACTCAACTTCATCCTCAAAGCAAGATCTTAGATAGGTTATTGCAAGTTTTCTCAAGAACACATCTTGTTCTTCATCAGCAAAGTGGATCAATCACTCATCAAATCATCAAAGCTTACAAAGGAGTTGGGAAAGGTCCAATTGCAACATATCATTGGCACCAACTCCCCCATAGGATCAAGAGTTTGCATACTTAATTAGGATTTAATTGCTTTCTTTGTTCATCTTTTGTTCATTTTCCTATTTTAAGTTTTGTAAATGGATTTCATGGGGAATCCTTGTTTTACCTTGCATGTGATCTAATAACATATTTGTTTGCTTTGTTTATGCAGGTATGAAATTGGGGTTCACAATAATATATCACAAAGTTACCTTTCCTGTCGATTTTATAGTGTCTATGTTCTGTTTTTTATTTATGACTGCTTAAGTTATTCATCTTTTAATTATTTCTCATTATTGTACACCCACCTCAACAATAGATGTAGAGGGCCACCTATGCTAGAACATCTAGTTGGTCTGATCCAGAAACTGATGGAAGAAATGAAGTTCCCACCTCCCCATTCCATCACCTATCTCACTTATTAGAGCGTAACCTGATCGTACTACTGATCGAGTGTGAATCACTCTCATGATGGTGAAGGAATGGGGGTGTGGGAGAACTGCATAATTTGTCTAGTTCAGTGGCCCATCTCTATTTCGATCTCCCCAATTCCAACCTGCTTCAAACCTATCACCCCTAGCCAAGGCCTTCCAGTGGATCAAAACCAAGTGATCAAGCATTAGAGCTGGAGGGAGGAGGTAAACCGATCATCTAGCCCCTAGTCCACCCACCAAGTTAAGAAGAAGGGTTGGATAATGCTACCATGAATTGAGACTTAGTGTTTACTGTTAGTGTAATTAATATTTAATTATACTTGCATAAATTTACTTAGGTTTTTCTTAGGTAATAATTAGTTTTCTTAATTAATAAGTAAGCTTTATTTTAGTTGAGCTATTTTTAGGTCAACATTAGGGTTGCATACATTGCTTTTATAAAGAAAATCATCTCTTGTAATATCTAAATTCCAGAATATATCAATTTGTACATCTTCATGGAAAGCTCTAATTTTTCATTGTTTTTCTCTTTTGTAGAAGGTGTGTAGGTTTGCATGTCTGATCTTGGTTTCTAACATGGTATCAGAGCCTTGACATGCAACCCCTTCTCAAATTCTGGAGAAAATCATTGCAGAGTTAGTTCGGGGTTCCTCAAGGGTATCATGCCTTGAGTTCATTTATGTAGCATCTTGGATCAGATCAAGCTTCACCATTGGATTCAGAGCACTGGAAAAAGTCAGGATTGACTTTTATTTTGTAGATTTTGGTCATCATTTGCTAGATCTGTGAGGGTTTCAAGTACGGTGTTTTTTTGTAGGCTCTGGAGGTAGCTAAATTTTTGGAACATCTTGGAGGAAAATAGACACCTCCATCACGTTCACAACACCCCAAAACCCTAATATCTCCCTTCATTTCATCGATTTCTGAGGCAAAACAAAATTACCAGGGAGGTCGTACGGCCTCCCTGACACGCTTCACAAGGCATATTTTTCTTGAAAATTGTGCAAAAAAAAATTTTAAAAAGTTTTTTTAAGAAATTTCTGCAGCCCCCATATAAAATATGAGCACCACCCACTGGCTACCAAGTAGGCACCAGAGGGCTGCTCAACTCAGTGGCACCACCCCACAGATTCGCCGACCAGTTCGCCAACCCCCATGGGCTCCATCTCTCGGCACTCTGGTCACATGGGGGACCAAGTGCTATGGGCCCAGCCCCCGGCCAGCCCCTCTGCATTCACTGATGGTCACATGGGTGACTAGGGGTTCCACCCCAGCCCCCAGTCTGCCAGCCTGGTCGTGCATAGGATCAGGGGCTTTTTTTTATTAAGTCCCCTGGGCTAGCTATAGGCCATATTGGCCATTTTGGAGCACCTTTCACTCAAATGGCCGTAACTTTTGCGTACGGAGTCGGTTTTTCACAAACAAGATATCATTGTAAAGATAATTCTAAGCCCGTTCTGTTGGTATAGGTTATTTTTCTAATTATGCTCTAGTTTTATTTTTCAAGTCCATGAACTCAGATGTTGTTGTTTTCACTCCAGAGGGCATATCTTTTGACTCGGTGATCCTTTTTTCGCCATTCTTGTGGCATTGAAAAGCTGGTTCAGTCCTCTACATAGATATGAGGTGTTTTTTATTTATTTTTTATGCATGTTTAGGCATTATCTCCTTTTACAATCATTTAGGTATTGTAATAAATGAACTGATATAAAGTTCCATCAGGGGGGTTTCTTGCATAATAATCTCATTAGAGTGTGCATGCACTTTGATCTTCATTCTTGTTTTGATGAAAAATCACATGGGTTGTAATCTGGTTTCTTAGTTTCTTTTGGCCATATTTTTTCTTAGCTTGACACATATCAGATTCATATTGGATCCATCTCAGTTTGAGGGCCACTAAATTTATGGTTAATGTTGCTGAGTCTTTATGGTACTTATTCCCATGGAATAGTTTTAGTCTCAGTTTGGCATTGGCATCAAGATTCATGGCTTCCAAATTCTATCATCATCATATAATCTAATGTTGCTTTATGGATTCCAGGGTTGTTCCTGTTTGGTGTTTTCGAGTGTTCCATGGCATCGGGCCTGTTGCTGCATTATTATGATTTCGATATGGTTTCTTGTATATAGAAGTATCTTTCCTTGCTTGCCGGATTTTGATTCCAGTGTTACTCC
Organism: Sequoiadendron giganteum; assembly: GCA_007115665.2. NCBI lineage: Eukaryota > Viridiplantae > Streptophyta > Pinopsida > Cupressales > Cupressaceae > Sequoiadendron > Sequoiadendron giganteum. Next base: position 199,649,173 of record CM021109.1, on the reverse strand, counting down.
ACAATATTCTTCTAGTGCTTCTTTGCAGTAGACATCTCATTGTAGGGGGGTTTGTCCCATTGGGTTTTCCTTCTCTACCTCATTATTGCATTTGTACATGGGTACCTGATCAGGCCTTGTTGTCGGGACCCATTCATGCTTTCTTGCATTCATCTTAGTTTTAGGTGCATGCTTATTTAGTCTCCCTAAGTTGCACTTATGGGGGGGGGGGTGTTAGTGTAATTAATATTTAATTACACTTACATAACTTTACTTAGGTTTTGCTTAGGTAATAATTAGTTTACTTAATTAATAAGTAAGCTTTATTTTAGTTGAGCTATTTTTAGGTCAACATTAGGGTTGCATACATTGCTTTTATAAAGAAAATCATCTCTTGTAATATCTGAATTCTGAATATTATCAATTTGCACATTTCATGCAAAGCTCTTCTTTTTCATTGTTTTTCTCTTCTATGGAAGGTTTTTAGGTTTGCATGTCTGATCTTGGTTTCTAACATTTACCACTGAAGTACCCAAAGGTGATATTGAATTACAAAACCTATGGGGTCAGAAACTCCCAATGCAATGATGTGAAGAAACAATAGGAGGCAGTGATGAAAGTTGTAAAGAATGTGTAGAGCCATGTCCTTGGTACACATAAGACTCACAATCATTTAGTGGTGGGGAAGTTACCATAGAAGGTTGTGTTGAAAAATCAAATATTTGTGTGTGATATTCAGGAGTCTAGGTACCAAGTAAGGGTTGAGCACACGTAGAATGAGGGATGCCAATTCTGAAAGAGCACTACTATATTTTCCTGTTGCTATAGGAAAAAGGCCAATAATCCTCCTCGACTAGTGTGGACGCTGAAAATTATCCTCCTCAAAAAAAGCATTTATATTTTGTTATGATTAAAAGTTATACTCCAGATTGCAAATTAATTAATCAATCTTGTTGTGGTCACTTACAGGTACTGAATGTTTTCCACTAAGAGGGCATAGGCTATGGGACTAGTCTGAGGGAAGATAGAGACCTTTCCACAAAGATAATGTCCACATTGCTAAAGGAGGGAGAAATTTGTTGATTAAATTTGAAGATATAATCTTGTCTACTTTGCATCAAAGAGGATAAATCAAAGAAGATTTGAGTTGGATAATTAAGCATTCAAATTGAATTTGAACTTAAAGAAGCATTTTTAAATGCTTATTGTAATAGCTTGATGCATACATTTTTCGCTTTTGTTTTCTATTTTAAACCAACTAGATAAATTTCGGGTTAAAATTAATCAGTGATTGATTTTTTTCAAGTTGGATTAAAATTGAACCTTACTAAATTTCAATTTGGGTTTTAAAAATTTGACAAAACAACACTTCAAAGTTGGTGCTTAAAAAGAACTCATTTTCTACTTTGAGGATTGAAATGAACATGTGCATTTGATGTTTTGTAATCTTTTTTCACAAAGTAATATCATCTAAAAGACGTATGCACTTCTCTTGTGCCTCACGTCGATCTTGAGAATCAAAATTCTTTTTCTAATATTAAGTTGTCAAAAAGATTGCCTCCACATTTCAATTTGGGTACCTAAAATTTGAAAACATCTTGCGAGTGTGAGTAAGCCTATTGCGTGTGTTCTCCATTTGTTTCTAAACGAAGGTTGATCAAACTACAAATATGTTTGCTCGCTTTTGTTTATCTTAGAGGGCCTGCATTTTGGGAAAAATTACTCATCCAAGGGAATGACCCAACTGATAAAATACTAAAGCCAAGTGTATTTCCATCTGAGATATAAAAGTGGGTACTAGAACAAAGGCCAATATCACATGGTTGGCTCCGACGAGAAGGGCAGAAATGGTCTCTCATCGCATGGGTCAATCTCCACGAACAGAAAGTCCGAATTAAAACCCCTTTTTTAGCAAAGGCCAAAATCCTATCTATTTGTTGGTGCAAAAGGTCATGTCCTTTGAAGCCACCACACATATACATGTGATTCTATTGTAGAGATGAAAAGTATGCCATGGGAGTTTCATGGGTATTAATGCTTGGCTGACTCAAGAAGTGTGTGTCGTGGAGGGGAGCCAATGTGGTCAAGCATCTAATCATCCACACTGAATATGCATAGCTGGATTTATCCAAGTGGGAACCCAACAAATACTATATTTTCATCCTAGTATTGTGCATGTTATTGTAATAAAAAACACCTTACTTGATCCAAAATAGAGGAAAACCAACATTCAACGAATCATCAGAATTTCAAACCCTTTGGAAGAACAAATATCTTGGAGGTGTCCACATGTTACTACTTGTCCCTAGGGGTTCTTATCTCTAGAAGGCTTCTAAATATTCAGACATCTCAATTTGTTTCTCCCAAAGTCAACACTAGGAAAATTTTGCCCTAATTTCCTTGATTTCCACATAATGGACCTTGTGGGATGAAAAGAAAGTAGGACATTAGACATTCAGTTTGAAACGTAATCAAGAAAGTTCTTGTGTCAAAAAAGAATTGAATCTAAGCAAGATAACCCCAATTGAACCCCACACATGTGCTTGCAATCTTCTGTCTTATGGTTTTCCATGCGAACATTGATCTTTTGATTTGAAATACTCTTAGGGAAAAGCATGTTCTTCAATATACTGGTCTAGTAAACAAGTCCTCTTAGGTTAATCTAAGATCAAGTCAAACACTTCACCCATCTCACCAACAAACTCTTGGGAACTTTGAAAACATCACTTATGCTAGACTTTTAGGAAAAATCAACATCACCTTGTTTGACTTAACACACTTAGTCAGATTATCAATCCTCTTGAGCGAATTTACCTCTAGGATAACACAACTTCCTAAGGTTTACAAGTTCAAAATCATCTTGTTTGGATTAACACACCTAGCCAAATTATCCTTTTTTGTATGAGTTTAATCTAGGATAACACAACTTCCTAGGGTTTACAAGTTCATTATCATCTTGTTTGACTTAACACACTTAGTCAAATTATCCAGTCCATAATCACCTCGTTTGACTTAACACACTTAGTCAAACTACGCTCAATCAAAATCAAATCAAATCAAGTCCTAAAGTCTAGCATTGACCCAAAGTTCCTAAAATTTTAAACACCCATTTCATTCACCCCTATCATCCTTCATCTCATTATTGTTCCTAAACCTCTTTGAGGTCAACAAGGTCAAAACACAAGAAAAACATGGAGTTTAAACTCAACTTATACATCATGAGTAATCCAAGTCAACCGGACTATCCAAGTGTCACAATGCCAATTGATTATCAAAACTCACATTTGTACAATCTATACATGGGATCATTATCTCCTATGAACATCAATGGTACAATGAATGTGAGTATGCCCAATCTAAATGTTGGACCACCTTTCCCAATGGTAGATTTAAATCAAAGTCCAAACTTACTAATCTATCAATCGAACAATCAATGCATGAATCTTCAAGAAAACAACAATATCCCACCGAATCCATACATGCCAACTGGGAATATACTAGGTACAACTTTACCAAACATGGCCATTTCAAATCCATACTTGGTAATCTTTGGGGTAGACATGTTTGTAAATCCCATTAATGTTGTTCAAAATCCAGGCAATTTGTTAACAAATCCAGGTATTGATCCAAGTCAAGGTAACGACATGCAAAATCAAAGTTACCTAATTCAAGGCAATATGATTCTCAACCACAAAAATGTTCAAAGTCAACCTATAATGACAAATCTAAACATCACACCGAATCAGAGCATTATCCATAATCAACTTGTCCACAATCCCAAGAAAACACCACAAGGATGCATTCCAAATGTACTTGCTCTACAACCAAGTCAACCATATCAAGAATGTCAAGGTCAAATCTTGCGAAACAAAATTGCTACACTCAAAAAATTCATTGATTCATATCACCAAGAGACATCTCCACCCCAAAATCAATACACTCTTCCATTGGTTGAACCATGTCATCAAAGCATTGAGCTATCTCCACAACCACATCAATAACAATATCTCCAATGTTAAGAAATTGGATATCAGGATCAACGACATCAACAACAAACTCAATCACCATATCTCAAAGATCAATCACAACATCTCCAAAATAAATCACCACAAGGTCAATTTAAATTGCAAATCTCACAAGGTAACAAACAAAAATACACACCACTTGGGGAGCCAATTGAATCGGTCATGCAACGATTGATACAAGAAAATCTCATTAAAATCTCCATTTATGTGAATTATCAAGAGCCCATGGTGAAGCTACCAAGGTACAATGAGAAGAGATTCTATGATTTTCACAAAACAAAGGGACACACAACATCAAATTGTATTCGACTCAAAAATCTCATCCAAGATTTGATTGATCAAAAGATAATAGCTATTGGGGACAATAATCAGAGTTCAACCACTAGCGATAGCATTAAAAACCTCCCCACCATAATTGTTGAGAACAATAATCAAAATCAATCCTTCAATGAGCACTATGAAGATATGTCTACCCCATCCAGCGATCAAATCAACACACACCAAGAGCCACTTTCTAATCATGATCAAAACTCACCAATGATGCCCAACAATGATCCAATTCAAGAAATGATAACATCACTTGACCCTATGGTTGAAGACATTTAAAATATCTCTACCTCAATTGTTGAAAACAATGTTTAAAATCTCTCCATTAATAAGCACATTGAAGATGTTTCTACCCCATCCAATGATTAAATCAACATTCATTAAGAGCCACTTTTTAGTGATCTATTTCAATGAGTGTTGATGTTATTTGATCCTATTGACATAATCCATGATCCATCCATAAATGATCATGTTGACAATGTCTCTACATCACCTTATGAATTAGAGGACATATCTCAAGAATGTATTCCAAAACATGATCAACATCTTCCACCAAGGTCTAGCAATGGTCCTTCCCAAGACATATTGACATCCTTTCAACTCATGGTTACAAATAGTGAAGGAACCTACAAATCGAAACTTGATCCAAATCCACTAAAAAAGAAAGAGGATATTGAACCACTTCTCGTGCCTAAGGATGATGTCCAAGAACCCTTTGTAAGCAATCCATCCTTTGAAATTTACCCATGTCAAGAACTTGATCCAAAACATGATGAAAGCAATTCCAGAATTAGTCAAGATCAAGAATTTGTATCTCCAAGATACTACAATGATCTAATGGGAACTCTTCTATCTATACAAGATGTCACAAATGATGATCATATCCATATATCACATGCCCCTTCATCTACCCATGAGATGATTTCTTTGGATGGACATGTAGATGATCCTCATACAAAACAAGAGTATCATACTCTTGATATAATTACCAAGGAATAAGAGTCTCCTACTCTTAACATTTATACACATGGTCAAGATATGGAGAAATCTAGAGACATATCAAGAGTGGGTCATGAAGAAGGCTCCTGTATAAGTGGTAAATCAGAAACATCTTATGAAATGAATCATGAAGAAGACATTTATGTAGACAGTGAATCATCAACACTTCTTGAAGAAGCATTACAATCTGATATCTCACAAAATCAAGCCAAAGATATCAATTGGGAATTCATCCCACATATGGAGGATCCTATCACTTATAAACTTGGATCACTTACCTTTCTTAGGGAAAAAAATCTCATCAATAAAGAAGTTATCACCTTTGAAGATACACGACAGAGAAAATAAGGATTAGCACCTTGTTTCCAAGGTAAATCATATCCTATTACAGATAAAAATTTTGAGCAGATGAATTATCAAGGTAAAGGATTAGGTCTGCATGAACAAGGTATCCTAGAACCAGTGCGGATTATTGAAAATCCTAAGCATTAAGGCCTTGGTTATTCGACAATCAAGGGATATAAACATATCAGTGATACCTCTATAAAACTAGGGGAAACTTCATCTCAAGCAAATGTCAACATAGGGAGCATGAAGGATCCTTATGATGAAACCAATGTCAATACTACAACCTACCATGTCATGAATCTTCATCCACCCATCACCCCATCCATGAATTTGGATCAACAACAAGAGAAAGACTTGAATCAAAACACAAAAAACATTATCAAAACAAAAGAATCTATGAAGAATGAAAGACAAATCAAATACATATGGATACAAAAAAATACAAAGAAATATTATCCCTATCAAACTCCGTTAGTCAAAGAAACAATGGTGAAAACTAAAAAAAGGGAAAAGTATCCATCAAGGATGTCCACAAAGGAAAAAGCAGGTTTCTCAAGTAACACAAAAAGTATATCGATTTGTTGGTCCTAATTCCATGCACAGTTTTGTATCCATCCATAATTTCTCATCTTCCCAAGTTTGGATAGTCAAAGGTTCCAAACTATCAACCAATCCATATTTTATTCTCGAACACACTCCATCCATGACTCCATGCATGATACCCAATTCTCACATTTTCCATGTGTTGGAAATGACCCTTCATCATAAGGATTCAGAAGGCATTCTATCACGATGTGCACATAAAGATGAAGTTAACTTTGGTATCAACAAAGCAGGTCAGGAATCTCAAAAGTTGCATTTAAGTGCACGTATCTTGGAAAAGTAACTTCTTCAAGCAAGATATAGATGGCATGTTATGAAAAAAAAATCAAAATTAGCAGTACTAGGTGGTCCAACATGAGCTTAAAATATTTTAGCAAAAAATACAAAAAAATCAAAAAAAAAAAATCCAAAAAAATCCAAAAAAGGATTGAAAATAGTAAATAAAAAAATCGTCCTCTAGTGAAAACCACATGGGCGGCACTTTGGGAAAGTACCATGATGAAAACCTGGCAAACATGCATCATTTGTAGAATCGAGCATCTACGTGCACCATTTTAGGAGAAAGCATCTTATCACATCCATAATAAAGCCAACATTCCATCCATACCATCCGTTCATCCATGAACCGTTTATCCAACCCATTACCATCTATCTACCTTACCTTGATCTTGATGAAGGTTTGGTGCACACTTTACACTTGCTTATGGTAAACATCTTGATATGGGTCATTTTAATTAATCCTATCTTACCTAATGCTGTTTGAAGCATTATCTGAATGAGCATTCCTATGTTCGAACACCTTATCTTATCGCAAGATTATCCTTGGCATACTTTACATGATTCCCATATCTATTCATTCATATACCTATCCAAGCATCCACCTATGGTCGTTTAAACATTTCTAGACATTGGGGGCAGATAATTACATCTTGCTTCAGGAATAAATCTTGATATATATCCTCCAACTTATGTGGTGATCCGAACATTGGTAAACGTGAAATCAAATTGGTCAAGCACTTGTGAGCCAAAATCCAAATCACTAACCCATGGCATATTTTGACAAGAAGATGGTTCCTTATCAAGCTTTCTCTTTCATCGAACATCAGTCTGAACAATCAATATTAGTCGCATCTAATGTGTACTTTAATGTCACATCAAATCATCAAAACAAATTTTGTTCCTAGTCAAGCGTCATCAATCTTGATCAACCAAATCTAGTCAATCCATTGTCATTTCAGGATATCCTTCCCAATCCTTATGTTGCTTAAACACTATCCTTGCATTGTTGTGTATCCTCAACAATGTTATCATCATCAATCTTGAAATCCTCGTGTTGTTGAATACTATCCTTGCATTGTTGTGTATCCTCAACAATATTATCATCAGAAATCCATCAAGATGATCAATCAAACCTTGCTTGGTTTTCAAAAAAATCCCAAAATCAATCGTTGATATCATCACATGCCCATATCCAAATTGGCAAAATCATGCAAAAATCCAAAAACATCCAAAACATATCAAAATCCAAAAACATCTCAAAAAGTCAAAAAAATTCAAAAACATGTCAACCGAACTACGTCGTCTCTGAGCTTGAACGTAGGAAGATTGATCTATGATCATCCCTTGAGACATTTTAGGTCAGTCCTTTAGCATCTGTCACAATGGCAATCTATTTTCCCATCTATTTCACATTTTAGGTCAGTCCTTTAGGCATCCGTCGCAATGGCAATCCGTTTTCCCATCTATTTCACATTTTGGGTCAGTCCTTTAGGTGTTCATCGCAATGGCAATTCATTTTCCCATCTATTTAACATTTTAGGTCAGTCCTTTAGGCGTCCATCCCAATGGCAATCCATTTTCCCATCTATTTCACATTTTAGGTTAGTCCTTTAGGCATCTGTCATAATCTGGCAATTTGTTTTCCCATCTATCTTATCATTGAGTCAAGTCTTTCATTAGTTGAACTACGTCATCTATGAGCTTAAGTGTAGGACAGGCTAATCCTTGATCAACCCCCGAGACGCAAAAACCAAAAACATTCATAAAATCCCAAAAAACCCAAAAAATCAGAAAATCTCATAAAAAACCCAAAAACATTGGAAAACATCAAAAAATCAAAACAACCTCAAAATATTCAAAAAACACCAAAAACATCCAAATATTTGAAAAAACCTAAAATGGTGGACCCGTCTCATCTCGCTTTCACCCGTAATGATCATCATTCATAATAAATCAATCGTTGCCTTCATCCTTTGGTAAGGAAATCAGAAGCAAGTCTAGCAAGTCCAAAAGTGTGAACCTAATCATCAAAAGTCTCAAGTCTACATCAGTAAGTTAGCAAGTTGATCAACTCTAAGTATCAATAGCTTATCATCCAATCAATCTCATCAAAACCCTGATCACAACATGTCCTAGGAATGCAACCTTCCTGCAATGGACATCAGCATCAGGTATCACCTTAGTTTAGCCTTGGCTAGTGGTACGAAGAACATTAGCTTTTTTCTTTACTTTATCTTTTCTTTAGATTTATCTTATTGCGCTCATTCCAAGGACCTCTCGATGATGCCTAAAAAAAATAGGTTTAGAGAGATAGGAATGGGGTAATGATCATTATCTTTTTATCTACTGTGCTTGTTGGACATTCTTGTAATATAACTTGGCAAATACTTGCTTTGTTAGGTCTGTCCTAATAAGGTTTATGTATGTCAAGTGTGAACAAGAGCACTCCTATCTAATTGTTGAGTCAAAGTACATCACACTAGGCGTAATATCATCATGGTTCTTTATACCTTGATGCATCATACCTATGTGTGTTATCAAACATAAGGAAATTTATACTCTTTATTTCTCCCATCCCTATATAAGAAATACATCATCATTTCTAATAAAGTTGGCTTGTTTAACTTTTGCATCTTCTTGGATTCAATGGTTGATCCCTCTCATTCTTCTATCCTCTTTCACACTAACAATGCATCTATTGTGCATCTGTACTCTCATCCTACATAATCACGTCATATCATTTGCATAATCATTTAAGATGTTTAAAATATAGATTTGTTATTCTAAGAATCTTACAAACATCTCATTCACATCATCATTTAAGTTGTTTAAAACAATATAGATTTGTTATTCTAAGCATCTTAAAAACATATAATTATCATTATCATATAGATCTATTAGTCCAACCTTCCATACATCCATTTTGAACCTCTTTGTTGTAAGATCATAAAAACTCAGATTTTTTTTTAATTTCGATGTCAGGGACATCATTCTTTGAACCAACAGCAAGTACATTGCTTCAAAGAGGGGAAAAATGTAGACATGCAAAACTAACATCATGCATTAATCATATTTAATCATATTCGCCTATCAAATAAATCAAGTTTATTTGATCTCCTAAGGTTATCACACTTAATTAAATAAATCAAATTATTTAATTAATCTCCTAAAGTTCTTCCATTTAATTAAATTAACCCAAATGTTTAATTAAATCTCTAAATGATCATTTTCCTCTCATTTGATTTAAACAAATCCAAAAATATAAATCAAGTGTCACATCACCTAATCATCAGCTTAATTAATCAAATCCATGATTAAAACTAAGCCTAACCCATGTCCCATCCTCTAGCTTTTCCCACTCGCACAATAAATCATTTATTTTGATTTATTAAAAGCTCTATTTTCCTCACAAAGCATATTCCACAGAATATTCCCTCATTAATTCCATTTGTTTTACTTTTTGTCCAAACAAATTTCCCCCGAAAGCTATCAACCATATGCATTTAATGCTATTTTCAAATTTCAAATTGGAACATTGGCCAAAATGTGCACAACCCTCATCCTCTCACATCTTGACAAGTGGCATCTTGTCATTGGCTCATGAATGATCCCACATTCATCCAAACCGTTCAATCTTTCATACTTGAATCTATAAATGTAAAGAATTTCTACACCAAAACAACTACAACTAGCTGCAACAACAACACAACTTGATGCACGATCACTTACATCTTGGCATTCTTGCTTATTAGGGGGTGGGAAAGGGCATCCATTCTACATCATGAGGAGCACCACTCCCACTATGAAATAAAGTTTGATCTTTCTTATGCTTTTACTTAGTTGTTTTTGTTCTAGTTTATCTTGTTGGTCTAGGCATGACCAAATATTTCATAGGGATTCTCTATTTGGTTTTCTTGATTTAACTAACAATACTAATGTTTGTTGTTTTTTGAGAAAATGCAGAAAAGGCATCCACAACACTTAGAAAAGGAATTAAAAGACAAGAAGAAGATTTTATCATCAATGAAAAGGAGGTTAGTCTACTCTAAAAACACTTGAAAAAGAAGCAGACCAAATTGAATGAAATACATAATGTATTCAATGAAGATATTCTTCCCGCTCTCGAAAAGTTGAGGAAGGTGCATGTGCAAATTCTTCTTTGTTTGTCATACGACCAAACTGATTGTTCTAACATGTCCATATGGGTGGGTTTATGCTAGTCAAGGCCCTCTTTCACACCCAAACATGTTGAAATGGTTTGAGCCACGTTCTATTGGCGAGGTCTCCTAAGAGACCAAAGTGTAAAAGGGAAACAAACTTTAACAAGTGATTACTCAAAAACCATGGCAATTGGAAACACTCTATTTGAGGCTACAAGATTGTGTAGGGCCCCTCTACGATAAAATCTATCAATTTTTGATAGCTCCAAGTAGTTTTCCCATGGTGGAAAAATTTCATTTGATGGAAAACATGTCAGTTGCATGTAGTGTAAAGTTGGAAAGTGGTGTAATTTTTATTTTGTTCGTCATACGACCAAACCAACTGTTCCAACACATATGTATGGGTGGGTTTACGTTAGGAAAGGTCCTCTTTTGCACCCAAACATGTTGAAATAGTTTGAGCCACATTCTACCAGTGAAGTCTCTTAAGAGACCAAAGTGCAAAAGGGCAGCAAACTTTGATGAGTGATTACTCAAAAATCGTGGCACTTGGAAAAAAGTTGTTTGAGGCTATGGGATCATGTAGGTCATTTTCCTATGGTGAACATATTTCAATTTATGGAAAATGGGTCAATTACATGTAGTGTAAAGTTGGAAAGTGGTGTAACTTTTGATCTATTTGTCATATGAACGAGCCAACAGTTCCAACACATTTTTATGGGTGGGTTTATGTAGGGAAAGTTCCTATTTCATACCCAAACACATCAAAATAGTTTGAGCCACATTCTACTAGTGAAGTCTCTTAAGAGACCAAAGTGAAAAAGGCTAGGAAACTTTGAGTGATTACTCAGAAACTATGGTATTTGGAAACACTCCTTCTAAGGCTACAAGATCATATACGACCCATATACAATAAAATCTCTCAGTTTTTGATAGATCCAAGTCATTTTACCATGGTGAAAAAATTTCAGTTGATGGAAAACGGGTTAGTTGCATGTACTGTGAATTTGGAAAGTGGTGTAACTTTTGTTATGTTCATCATACAAACAAAATGATTGTTCCAACACATCCATATGGGTGGGTTTATGCTAGGAAAGGTCCTATTTCACACCTAAACACACTGAAATGGTATGATCCACATTCTACCGATGAAGTCTCTTAAGAGACTAAAGTGCAAAAGGGTGACAAACTTCGATGAGTAATTGCTCAAAAATCGTGGCACTTGTAAAAAATCATGTAGGGCCCCTATACAATAAATTCTCTCCATTTTTGATAGCTCCAAGTCATTTTCCTGTGGTGAACAAATTTCAATTGATGGAAAACAGGTTAGTTGCATGTAGTGTAAAGTTGGAAAGTGGTATAACTTTTTTTCTATTCATCATACGATTGAACCAATTGTTCCAAAATGTCTATATGGGTGGGTTTATGCTAGGAAAGGTCCTTTTTTTCACCCAAACACATCGAAACGGTCCAAGCCACATTCTATCGATGAAGTTTGTTAAGAGACCAAAGTGCAAAAGGGCAGAAAAATTCAATGAGAGATTAATCAAAAATTGTGGAACTTGGAAATACTCTATCTAAGGCTATGTGATCATGTAGGGACCCTCTACAATAACCTCTCTTAGTTTTTGATACCTCCAAGTTTTTTTTCCCGTGGTGAATAGATTTTAGATGATAGAAAAATGGTCAGTTGCATGTAGTGTAAAGTTGGAAAGCGGTGTAACTTTCATTTTGTTCATCATACAACCGAGATGAATGTTTTAAAATTTTTGTATGGATGGGTTTATGCTAGAAAATATCCTTTTTCACAACCAAACATGCCAAAACAGTCTGAGGCACATTCTACCGACGAAGTCTCTTAAGAGACCAAAGTGCAAAAGGGTAGAAAAATTTGATAAGAGATTACTCAAAAACCATGGCACTTGGAAACACTCTATCTAAGGCTACATGATCATGTAGGGACCCAATACAATAACCTCTCTTAGTTTTTGATATCTCCAAGTCATTTTCCTATGGCAAATAGATTTCAGTTGATGGAAAATAGGTCAGTTGCATGTAGTGTAAAGTTGGAAAGCAGTGTAACTTTTGTTGTGTTTTCCATATGACCAAACCAACTATTCCAACACATTTGTATGGGTGGTTTAATTCTAGGAAAGGTTTTTTTTCACACCCAAACATGTCGAAACGGTCTGAGCCACATTCTACCAGTGAAGTCTTGTAAGAGACCAAAGTGCAAAAAGGCAACAAACTTTGATGAGCGATTACTCAAAAACCATGGAACTTGGAAACACTCTGTCTGAGGCTACGAGATCATGTAGGGACCCATTATAATAACCTATCTCATTTTTTTATACCTACAAGTCATTTTCCCATGGTGAATAGAAATTTATTGATGGAAAACGGGTCAATTGCATGTAGTGTAAAGTTACAAGGTAGGCTACTTTTTGTTTTGTTCTTTGTTGGGCCAAACAATTAGCACCAACACGTCTAGGTGGGCACATCTACGCTAATCATGGTCAATGTGATTCATTATAAAAGGTTCGTAGTATTTCCTATTCAAAGGGTCATAACTTTTTTCCTTTGAAAAGACAAACAAATTCATATCATCACTATTCATGAGAACTTAAATTGATTTATTTACAAATTTTTAGATATGTTTGGGGAAAAGACAATTCTTGAACTTTCAATTGGTTCTATTTTTGTCATGCACATCTCTTGAAGCTATTTGTTAACTATTATAAGCATGCAATTTTAACTTTTAAAGTTGCATTCTTCTAATTATTGGGTTTGAATTCATGTTTACAAATAGGATGAATATATATGAATTTTGTTGTTGGGAAGGTTGATTTGTGGTCTCTTAATCTCGAATAATCCAATTCCCTTATGATCTTTAATAAGACTTGCATTCCTTGAGTTTTTATTTGTGAGACTTAGTTGTTACTTTCCATTTTCTTTTCTCAATAGTTTTATGATGTTTTCTTTATCTATGTAATACATGAAGCATGAAGCATACACATGAAGAATGAAGCATGGTAACATGAATCATACACATAAATTTCCTCTATGAAGCACATGAAGCATGAAGCGTTACTATCTTCATATGATTGATTTAATGTTCAATAATCTTATAGGAGAATAATGTTCAAACTTTATTATATATTTGCAATTATAGAAAAGAAGAGTGCATGGAAAACACTTGGATTTTAAATATTTGAAGTAAACCATCTACAAATATCTATTGAAGTGTGGATTTATAATGCAAATATGGACACCATCAATAAAAAATATTTGTATTAACCAAATAGCCATGTAAGCATACATCAATATATGTTGATATAAGTATAAAATATATACAAAATAGCCATGTAGGCTTAAAACAATGCCAAATAGGCATACAATGTCAAGTATATGCAATACAAAATATGTCCAAAAATGTCATATAGGTGTACAACAAAGGACCTCGATCAAAAGTCATTACCCTCTAGGTGAATGAAACAAATAGGTGGCCTTTGTTGGTCGGGTGGATGGCGATGCATATGACACTCATTTACCCTAAACTCGAGGGTTGCTCCTCCTAGGGTTTAGTTCCTCATCAAGCTTCAACTATTACAATAACAAGTAAAGACATTAATATATTGAAATTACATTATAAAAAGTGATATATTTAACAAAATAATCACTTACCACGACTAGATGATATCTCTCCTCAAGCGAAATATTTGCATTCTCATGTTGTGCAATGCCCAAGTCCTATAGAAACCATCCAAATAGAAATTAAATTACAAATCAATAATCATTTTATTTTTCACTAACTAATATCTATAATAACAAATGTAATTTGAAATTTACTGATCTACCTCATACCTTTGTGAGAGGCATTGAGTTATCTATTCCAGAAGATACACCTTTCTCCACTACCCTATCAACATCTGGAGGCATTTATGCTTCCATCATCTGAAAATAAAATAAAAAATTATTCAATGATAAAAAATAGAATAGTGATGTAGGTCATGGATTATAATGTATGAGATAATCAATAAAATTTTGAGCACTTATTGAACTATATATTTCTTACTATTATGCTTACTATTTTCCCTATCCATAGCTTGTTCGAAAGAACTTGTTTTAGGATTTTATCCATAGCAATGAGTTGTTTGAAAAAATGCCTCGAAGAAATGTGGTCTCATGGTGATGGAATGCCATTCCATCACCATGAGACCACATTTCTTTGAGGCATTTTTTCAAATAGCTCGTTGCCTTATCTATGCTATTGCTTACTATTATGCTTTGATCAATTTTTTCCAAGAATCCATAGTTTGTTGGAAAGCGCCTATTTTAGGGTTTTAGCCATAGCAGCAAGGAAGTGAATTGTTTGATAAAATGGTTTAGTAGAAATGTATGAAAAATGTGGTAGCATAAGCAAGGCGTTGAGCTGTTTGAAAAAATGCCTCAAAAAAATGTGGTCTCATGGTGATGTATTTCTTTGAAGCATTTTTTCAAACAAATCATTGCCTTATCTATGCTATTGCCTAAGGTAGCGAGTTGTTTGAAAAAACACCTCAAAGAAATGTGGTCTCATCATGATGGAATGGAATTCCATCACCATGAGACCACATTTCTTTAAGGCATTTTTTCAAACAACTCACCGCCTTCTCTATGTTGTTGCTTACTATTATGCTTTGATCAATTTTTTCCAAGCATCCATAGTTTGTTTGAAAGCACCAATTTTAGGCTTTTAGCCATAGCAGCAAGGAAGTGAACCCTTTGATAAAATGCTTTGTTAGACATGTATGGAAAATGTGGTAGCATGGGCAAGGTGGTGAGCTATTTGAAAAAATACCTCAAATAAATGTGGTCTCATGGTGATGGACATCACCATGAGATCACATTTCCTTGAGGCATTTTTTTCAAACAACTCATTGCCTTGTCTATGCTATTGCTTAAGGCAACTAGTTGTTTGAAAAATGCCTCAAAGAAATGTGGTATCATGGTGATGGAATGGAATTCCATCACTACCATGAGACCACATTTCTTTGATGCATTTTTTCAAACAACTCATTGCCTTGTCTATGCTATTGCTTACTATTATGCTTTGATCGATTTTTTCCAAGAATCCATAGTTTGTTGGAAAATATTTTTTTTAGGCTTTTAGCCATAGTAGCAAGGAAATCAATTGTTTGATAAAATTATTAGGTAGAAATGTATGGAAGATGTGGTAGCATAGGCAAGCCAATGAGCTGTTTGAAAAAAAATGCCTCAAAGAAATGTGGTCTCATGGTGATGGACATCACCATGAGACCACATTTCTTTGTGGAATTTTTCAAACAACTCATTGCCTTGTCTAAGCTATTGCTTAAGGAAACGAGTTGTTTGAAAATATACATTGAAGACATGTGGTCTCATGGTGATGGAATGGTATTCCAACCATGAGACCACATTTCTTTGAGGCATTTTTTCAAAAAACTCACTACCTTGTCTATGTTATTACTTACTATTATGCTTTGATCTATTTTTTCCAAGCATCCATAGTTTGTTGGAAAGCACCAATTTTAGGCTTTTAGCCATAGAAGCAAGGAAGTGAACTGTCTAAAAAAATACTTTGGTAGACATGTATGGAAAACGTGGTAGCATAGGCAAGGTGATGAGCTGTTTGAAAAAATGCCTCAAAGAAATGTGGTCTCTAGTCACGCCCACAAAAGGATATAGAAGTCACGGAAAATCCTAACCTAGGAATTGGACATTCTAGCAGGAGACTAACATCTTCTCATGGTCATTCATTTACTTGTCAAACCAGGGAACGTATACTTGAAATGGAGCGGCACTGTATGTGCACTAAGAACCAGTTTTAGCCATAACTTTCTAGAAGTAAATGATTGAAAGTAATTCTAACTTTGATGCAGGGAAATGAAATAAAGTCTTGCTAACTTAAGCATCACTTAACTAAAGAAGGAATCATAATAACAATTACTAGAAAACAAACCATGAACTGGCCTTATGCTGTAGGAACAGACACAGGGATGGATTCCTTATGCTGTAGGAACAGTTTTAAGACTGAGTTTGCATCAAAGCTTACTGGAATGGAATTCTAACAGATAAATAACATAAAGCAGATAGCTATCTATAGATACTTACTAAGTGGGCCCCCTTAGCAAGCATCAACCAATTATGCAACAATAGAACTCAAAACTTCATCAGTTTCTTATTCATAACTTCTGAATCACATACATGGTTGTTTGCTTGTAAGAAAAATTAATACAAAGCTCTGTCTTTCATTATAACAGTAAACACATTACAATCTATTCTATCTCTACTTTCCAATCTAATGTCTCTGAATCAACCCGTTCACTCGCGTAGGAGGAACCTTTATTTAAAGAGAAATAACTAACTAACTAATCAACTAATAGAGAAAGACGCGGGTATAAATGTCACCTGAGATGGAGGAATAGACTTCATAAATGAAAGTCTATCTGCTCAATTGTCTCAGAGGAAATCTAGAACTCCACTCCTCCTAGATTGATGATTCATCTGGTTTCTTCCCAAAGACTCATACAAAGAATCCTTGCTTGAAACGACACCTTCGCCGGTGCGCTGAAAACGGCTTTTTCCGTGAGGTTGTGTTCTATTGTGCATTGACTCATTCATACCAGCTTCAACAACCTATAGAACACATGGCAATAGAGGAAAAAGAAGGCATGCACTCATAATAGCATGACATTCCTTATTAATCACATGCATTCAGTTCATCTTACTTATCCAAACACTACATATATGTACCAGTCAATTGGGAAGTTAAAACAGGGTAATGAACATAGATAGACTAAGATATTTATGCAGCAAGAGTATAGGACTGGCTGTCATCAAATACTACCCATAAACATTAAAAGTTCATCACCATAGAGTTAAAAACATTCATAAAAAAGCAAGAGTTTTTAAAACTTATAATCATGACATCCAAATTATAGCCATATTCTGGGCTCATCATTTGCCCCCTACTTTATCTAATGTTGGTCCTCCAGCATTAGTCTTTCTGGTTGTGTCCCTAAAATCTGTGGGAGTCACATGGCCCTGTAATGCAGTCCCAAAACTGAAGTAGAAACCCTTGTAGTTTTTCCATCTTTCATATCTTTTGGCTTCTGTATCTTCATTGATTTCTATGGCCTGATACGGATATAATGGCCACATTAAAGTAGGAGGTCTAAATGTTAGTGGCAACCATAATTCAAACCTTTTCTAAAGACCAATCTGCATGTATCTTTTGGACCTCCTAATAGTTGCTCTTAAATGCAAGGGACTATGGGGCTTGGACTACTTTAAACCAACCGTTAGCTTTTCCCATCTGGTTTTGCTTCTGAAAGCTGAAAGCTTCCAGAACGAATATGTTTGGCTTTTGAACTCGTCATAGACTTGTTTCCTTAGATCAAATATCCTTACCCTGGCTGCAGGATCATAAAAACCATACACAACAAAGAACCAGGCCCTCAGAAATTCTTTGGGATCTGTGCTCTCTGATCTCAGGGGAAGAGGTTCTCTTCGCTCAGCCTCCTCATAGTCCTCAGATTTTTTTCCATAATTAACTTCATTTGCTTCCTAGGACATCAGTGATCTCAAATGTATGTCACCTATAAATAGAAGTGGATTCCACATAATTTCATCAGGAATTAATAAACCATGTAAATAGAACTCACACATGGAATTCCTCAGCCAGTCAGGTGCCATTTGATAAGCATCATAAAATTCTTTAGCAATGGTAGGAACAGGGTCAAGGTTTTTAGAAATCCTCATCAACTGAAACCACATAAACTACTCTTTGAGGCACATTGCATATATTCTAGGTGGTGGCCTACATTCCAAAATATGACCTGCTACCTTCATCATTTCATTCATCATTTCCTTCACCTCCTAGATTTCCTGTTTCTGATTTTCAATTTCTTTCTTTAACTTCTTCTTTTCTTCCTCTAATAGACTCTGCTGCATTTGAGTTTCAGCCAGAAGGCGAAAACTCAAGGTCTGAAGTGCCACAGGATTCCAAGTTTCTTGAAGGTGTTCTAAGCATTGGGTTAGCAGTGGTCTCTTATATACTACTAATGTCTGGCATGTTTCAGAAGGTAATGGGATTGCATTGAATGTCTCTGGTTGCTCCCGCTCTTGCTGCTGGACAAACTCTTGTTGCTGGTCAATAGGGAATTGTGTTTTCTTAGAAATTCTTTCAGCTGCCTCAACCAAGTCATCAAGACTTGGCATTCTTCCCTCATTATTACAACCTTGATGTCCTTTCTCAACTTCCCTTGTTTCTTCTTGTATATCAACAGGAATTTATGAGGTGTAGGGTGGGAAATTCTCGGATGTACTCTGAGAATTTTCAGGAATGAGTTCCTCGGATTCTTTAGAAATGACAATTATTTCAGGTTGGGTAGAAGAGGGTGGGGTAGTCTAACTTCGTTTTCTTGTAGAAGTTCTCCTAGGTAATGCATTTGAGGTAGGAGATTCATGGGTAGCTTTTCTTTTCCCAGTTTTCTTGGGGGTTTGAGAATTAGTAGGAGAGGATGATGAAACTATGGTGGCATTGGGTGTTGCTGCAGGAGAAAGCCGGGTGACTTGTTTTTGCTTCTTGGCTTGATGGTTTTCTCCTAGGGTATGCCTAGCGGTAGATGATTCAGCTATCTTGGTTTTCCCTTTTTCACTCCTTGTAGCAGACCTAATTTTAACTTGAGTAGAGGGCTCAGTTCTAATGGCTGCAGGACTAGGTGTTGTAGGAGAAGCAGGGGAATCTTGTTTGGCTTCTCTACTTGAAGACTCCCCTCATTTTCTCTTTTTCTTGGGTTATGCAGGCAATGTTCTTGGAGGTTCAAGAGGTTGCAGCCCTTTCTGGGCAACAAATTCTTGCCAGGAAAGGGGGGAAACGTCCCTCAGGGAACACTCAGTTAGTCATTTAATGAGGGCATGATGAGAGATTGAATTGTCTTTTCCTTTTTGAGTTTCACTAGCACTGTGCTCTAAAAGATTTAACAAAAATTTTGGGACATTGATAGCTAATCCATGCCTTATATAGCTTAACAACTTAAAATGATAGGAGTGCAAAAAGGAAAAGCGTCCCTCACAAGTTAAGTACCTAATTATGTAGGAGGCATATTTTGAGTAGGGGTAAGGCAGAGACACCCTTCTGCACCCTTGCTTTGAACCTTCCAAGGGTTCGTCAGTTGGCATTGTGAATTTTGCCCTGGTAGAGACGACATCCCTTCCTATAGGAAAGTCTTCAACAGCTGCAGGAAGACCTGTTATCTCTACAATCCATTCCTCAGTGACTACTACTGCTAAGCCCCATACTATGGCCTCACCTTCTAAGAGAGTTCTTAAGAACTCACCAGCAACTTTGTCATCAAAAGAATCGATGCTCAAAAAGTAGTTCAACCATCTGCACATGCTAAATCCTTGAACTATCTGTGGGTCCTATGTTAAGGCTTCATGAGCCGCTGGTTCGTGTCGTACAAGCTGACCACCCATTTTCTCAAATGTTTCTGCTAAAAACCCTGAATCTCAACTTCTTTTAAAAAGACTCTTTTCTCTGCTCGACTTCTCTCTGTTTTTCTTCTTTCCCTTTTTTCTTTACCAGAAATAATGTACAACAATTGCATGCAATGATTCTGAGGAACTACTTAACTAGCAGTTAACTTGTTGATCTAGAAAAAACATGCATTCATTTGGCGGCATGTACAATAAAAATTATCTTTACTAAACATGGTAATAGCAAAAAGAAAGAATTTGTTTCAAATTATCCCCGCCACCTACTTAAAATTTGACATGTGTCCACACATGTGGGAAAGTATAGGCAAGGCATGGGGAGTAATGACAAGAATGACTAATAGACATAATGCAATAAATGAATAAATAAGATTAATGAATGATAGGACTAATAAAACAAATATTGTGTAGCTTTCAATAAATGCCCACGGATGTTGGTAGATCACACAACACAATCAGAAATGACGGCATGGAAAGAAACCATAAATTAATGTGGTACGGGAGATGGATGACATGGATGGGTGACATAGAAAAGAAGAATGGAATGAGTGATTGATGGTGATGGGTGATGATGGAGAAAGGGATTTCATAAAAAGAAAACCTTTATTATGGACGTTCTACATAAATCAAAGAGATGCTGCAGGAAGACGACCGAAGCCCTCTGTTGCATGTAGATCATTGGCCATAGGGGAAAAAAATTGCTTCATGAATTCTTCTTTTGAAGTTGCTTTATGGTACAATTGAAGACGGTGTCCATTAACCAATAGTTTGAAATGGACAAGATTGATTGTCATCAATTGTACCGACCCATTATCAAATACATTCTCAATTTCATATGGACTAAGCCACATTGTTGTAAGCTTACCTTGATTTTCTTTATATCTGGAGTCATAGAGTAGGGCCCAATCACTAGCAGAAAATCGCTTTGTCTTGATATGGTGATCATGCCACTGCTTCCTTTGTTGTTGCACTGCTTTAGTATGCTGCAGGGCAGCTTTCCGCATTTCATCCAATGCATTCAACTAGAGGAGGCATTCTTTTTGCACTTTAGAAAGATCAATCTGTAGTTGCAGAGTAGTCATCAAGGTTTTATGTTCAAATTCAATTGGCAACATAGAAATCTTACCATAAAGTAGCTCAAAAGGTGTGAATCCTGTAGTAGTTTTCCAGGTTGTCCTGTAGGCCTAGATTGCTTCTGAAAGAGGGCTGATCCAATCCTTCTTATGTAGCTTCACTGTTTTGGTGAGGATTGCTTCCAACTCTCTATTAGTAACCTCTGCCTGGCCATTTGCTTGAGGGTGATATGGGTTTGATTTCCTGTGTCTGATTTTATAATCATTCATCAACACTCTGATCAGTGTTGATGTGAACTGAGCTCCCTGATCAGTGACGAGTTCCCTGGGAACTCCAAATCGAGTGAAGATTTGTTCATACAGGAATCCAACAACTTTGTTGTCCCTGGCATGTGCCATTGCCTTTACCTCCACCCATTTGGTTACATAGTCATTGCACACCAAAATATAGGACTTTCCATTGGATGGCGGGTCTATAGGACCAACAAAATCCATACCCCACTTGTCAAAGGGGGTTACTACCACTTGAGGATGTAGAGGAATTTCATCAGTTTTTGTTGGTCGCTCCATTCGTTGGCATCTATCACATTTCTTGGTATATGCTACATCATCTTTGTGTAAAGTGGGCCAATAATACCTTGTGTTAAGTACCTTCATTATTGTTCTTTTAGAGGCAAAATGGCCTCCACATGGCTCATCATAACAAACATGCAGTATGTCATATGTCTCATCTTCCCTCACACACCTACGCATGACTTGATCTGGTCTAGTATAGAACAAACAATCAGCTATCCAGGAAAAGTTGAAACTCTTCTCAATCAACAACTTTCTCTCTTTTGAGGAGAAGTGAGCTGGA
This sequence comes from Sequoiadendron giganteum, assembly GCA_007115665.2. NCBI lineage: Eukaryota > Viridiplantae > Streptophyta > Pinopsida > Cupressales > Cupressaceae > Sequoiadendron > Sequoiadendron giganteum. The sequence goes on along the minus strand of CM021109.1, from coordinate 199,627,005 downwards.
ATCTTGTTGGCTGCCAAGTATTTTGCAATATCTGCATACCATGGGGTGCGAGCAGCAATATAGAATAGATGTTCATCAAGAAAAGTATCATCAATTACCTCAGATGTGGCAGGTGTAGCTATTTGAAGTCTTGACAGGAAATCAATGACCACATTTGCCTTGCCTGGCTTGTCAATGACTGTGATATCAAACTCCTGCAACAACAGTAGCCACCTTACTAACCTTCCAGAAATGGAAAGTTTATTTATAAGGTACTATATTGCTGCATGGTCAGTGTGAACAAATACTTGGTAGCCAGTTACATAATGCCTAAACTTATTCAGAGCATGCACTATTGCTAGCAACTCCTTCTCTGTGATGGTGTAATTCAATTCTCACCCTTGTAGATTCTTGCTGATCAAATAAATAGCATGCTCAATGGAATTATCCTTCTATCCTAACACAACCCCTATGGCATAATCAGATGCATCTGTATGTATGTGAAAGGGCAGACTCCACTTTGGTTCTTGAAGAACAGGTGCTTTAGTAGGTAGGTCCTTCAGGTGTAGGAAAGACTTATCACAGGCCTCAGTCCAGTGAAATTCAAAGTCCTTAGTTAATAAGGCATAGAATGGATTGGATATTTTGCTGAAATCCTTTATAAATCTCCTGTAATATCCAACATGGCCTAGAAAGGTCCTTACCGCTTTCTGCTTGGTAGGAAGGGGTAGATTAGAGATGACCTCAATCTTAGCAGGATCAACCTGTATTCCTGCAACAAAAATATAGTGACCAAGCACTATTCCCTCTTGCATCATCATGAAGCACTTTTGACTATTCAGTGATAGGTTGTGATCTTCACATCTCTGTAATACTTTCTTCAAGTTTGCTTGAGCTTCCTCAAATGTTGCACCATAAGTAGTAAAGTCATCCATATATATTTTCATACACTCATGTGAGATGTCTAAGAAGATGCTTATGACTGCCCTCTAGAAAGTTGCAGGTGCATTACAGAGACCAAAACGCAAGACTAAGTAGGAAAAAGTCCCCCAAGGGCATGTAAAAGTAGTCTTTTCTTGATCCTGAGGAGCAATTTTGATTTGATTATACCCGCTGAAGCCATCTAAGAATGAGAAGTACTTTTTTCCAGCTAAATTATCTAGAACTTGATCAATGAATGGAAGAGGAAAGTAATCTTTCTTTGTTGCCAAGTTGAGTTCTTTGTAGTCTACACATACCCTCCACTTTCCTCCTTTCTTAGGAACAATAACCAATGGGAAAACCCACTTACTATCTGAGATTGGGTAGATAAAACCAGCATTCAACATTTTCTGCAACTCCTCTTTAACAATTTCTCTCAAAGCTGGATTTATTCTTCTTTGAGGTTGCCTGATAGGTCTGAACTCATTGTTAATGTATATGTGATGTGTACAGAGTTTGGGGTCTAAACCCTTCATATCACCATATTCCCAAGCAAAAGCTGACTTATGACTGGTAAGCATTTTAACCATAGATTCTTGTTGCTCACCAGTGAGGTTTTTATTGATGCACAAAGTTTTTCCTACTGCTACCTCAATTTGGGAGGTTAAATTAACCATAGATACTTCAGGCAGAAATGACATTTCTACCTTGTGGGGTAGCAAGGTGTGTAAGCAGTCAGTTGCTGCAGGATAATGAGCTGATGTAGGCGAAGGAAGAATGGTTTGCAAGGAACATAGATTTTTTTCACAATCAAAGTATTTGGTACCATAGTTATTCAATAGGATATTGGTCAGTATACCTTCTTCTTCTTATTGTGCAATGAAAGGCTCTCTAGTAATCATCATTAATTTGGACATAGAGTTCACTTCCTCTTCTTCTCCCAAATCTAGCCAAACAACTTCTCCTGACTCAGGCTGGGGTTGGGATGGAGAATAGAGGGTGAGATTCTTTTTGTTATACCCATCAGATATTGTCATGTTACTCGATCTACAACTAATGTAAACGTCAGCAATAGCCAACCAAGGTCTTCCTAGTATGATAGGATATCCCCCCAATGATGCCTTTGGAGATAAGACCATAAAGTTAGCAAGGTACTCCTAGGAATCCAAAGTGACTACAAGGTCTTCAACTACCACATTAGGTTTGATAGTTGAGCTATCAGCAAGCTACAATATTGTAGGTGTAGCCCTTAAGTCTAAAATACTAAGTTTTACAACTAGGTCCTTTGTCATGACATTGATAGCTGCCCCAAGATCTACTAGAGCATTCTTAATTTGCAACCCATTAATATTGATCTCCACAACAGGGCTTCTTGGATCAGAATATTTTGGGATGGTAAGCTTCCCTAGCATTAAGTCAGAGAGTTGGCCTATGAAATGGACAGTTTGAGGGTCTTTCTTTTTTCTCCCCGATTTCTTCAAACATGCCTCTTTAATAGCTTTGCTATAGATAGGTACCTCTTTGATTGCTTGGAATAAGGGAATTTTCACACATATATGCTTTAGTTGGTCAAGGATGTCAAAGATAGGTTCTTCTTGTTTTTTCACATTTTCACCTTCCAACCTTTGTGGGAAAGGAAGGGACACTTCACTAGATGCCTTAGGTAATGATGGAATCTGAACTAGCTCATTTGGTTGAGGAAGGTCATTTGTATCCTCATCTTGGTCAGCTCCCTCAGATGGCAATTCTGAGTTTATGGGAGGAGATGGTGTGGGAAACATAGTTCCTGAACGTAAATTAATATTATTTAGGTTGAGAGCATAGGCAGGCTGATGATTAGGATCAACAAAATAGACTTGTTGCTATTGTTGTTGCGACTGCTGGTTATTTGGATTAGGTGCTGCTTGAGTAGGTAATTGAGTTGGCTTTGGATTCGGACTGTGATTAGCTGCAGGAGGTGGCATAATGGACTATTGTTGGGGTTGCTGTAGGAAACCAGTGGATGGATTTGACCATTGCTGGCCTCCTCTCCATTGGTTAGACTGCTGCCAATTTCCTTGCGGAGGCTGCCACTGATTTTGCTATGGTGGTTGCCAATTCCCTTGTGGGGATTGCCCATAAAAGGATATAGAAGTCACGACAAATCCTAACCTGGGAATTGGACATTCCAGTAGGAGACTAACATCTTCTCATGGTCGTTCATTTACTTGTCAAACTAGGGAATGTATACTTGAAATGGAGCGGCACTGTATGTGCACTAAGAACCAGTTTTAGCCATAACTTTCTAGAAGTAAATGCTTGAAAGTAATTCTAACTCTGATGCAGGGACATGAAATAAAGTCTTGCTAACTTAAGCATCACTTAACTAAAGAAGGAATCACAATAACAATTACTGGGAAACAAACCATGAACTGGCCTTATGCTACAGGAATAGACACATGGATGGATTCCTTATGCTGAAGAAATAGTTTTAAGACTGAGTTTGCATCAAAGCTTACTGGAATGGAATTCTAATAGATAAATAATAGAAAGCAGATAGCTAACTATAGATACTTACTAAGTGGGCCCCCTTAGCAAGCATCAACCAATTACGCAAGAATAGAACTCAAAACTTCATCAGTTTCTTATTCATACTTCTGAATCACATACATGGTTGTTTGCTTGTAAGAAAACTTAATACAAAGCTCTGTCTTTCATTATAACAGTAAACACATTACAATCTGTTCTATCTCTACTTTCTAGTCTAATCTCTCTTAATCAACCCGTTCACTCACGTAGGAGGAACCTTTATTTAAAGAGAAATAGCTAACTAACTAATCAGCTAACAGAGAAAGACACGGGTATAAATGTCGCCTGAGATGGAGGAAGAGACTTCATAAATGCAAGTCTATCCGCTCAACTATCTCAGAGGAAATCTTGAACTCCACTCCTCCTAGATTGATGATTCATCCAGTTTCTTCCCAAAGACTCAAACAAAGAATCCTTGCTTGAAACGACTCCTTTGTCGATGTGCTGGAAATGACTTTTTCCATGAGGCCGTGTTCTATTGTGCATTGACCGTTCATACCAGCTTCAATAACCTATAGAACACATGGCAATAGAGGCAAAAGAAGGCATGCACTCATAATATCACTACATTCCTTATTAATCACACGCATTCAATTCATCTTACTTATCCAAACACTACATATATGTACCAGTCAATTGGGAAGTTAAAACAGGGTAATGAACATAGATAGACTAAGATATTTATGCAAAAAGAGTATAGGATTGGTTGTCATTGAATACTACCCATAAACATTAAAAGTTCATCACCATAGAGTTTAAAACATTCGTAAAAGAGCAAGAGTTTTTAAAACTTATAATCATGACATCCAAATTATAGCCATATTCTAGGCTCATCAGTCTCATGGTGATGGACATCACCATGAGACCACATTTCTTTGAGGTATTTTTTCAAATAGCTCATTTTCTTGTCTATGCTATTTCTTAAGGCAATGAGTTGTTTAAAAAAATGTCTCAAAGAATTGTGGTCTCATGGTGATGGAATGGCATTCCATGACCATGAGACCACATTTCTTCAAGGAATTTTTTTAAACAACTTGCTACCTTGTCTATTCTATTTCTTACTATTATGCTTTGATAGATTTTTTCCAAGCATCCATAGTTTGTTGGAAAGCAATTGTTTTAGGCTTTTAGCCATAGTAGCAAGGAAGTGAACTATTTGATAAAATTCTTTGGTAGACATGTATAGAAAATGTGGTAGAATAGGAAAGGCGTTGATTTTTTTGAAAAAATGCCTCAAAGATATGTGGTCTCATGGTGATAGACATCACCATGAGACCACATTTATTTGGGACATTTTTTTAAATAATTCTTTCTCTTGTCTATGCTATGGCTTACTACTATGCTTTGATACATTTTTTCGAAGAATCCATAGTGTAGACAAGGCAATGAACTATTTGAAATAAAATTTTCTCTCATGGAATGCCATGACAAGCAAATAAAATTAATAACTGCTCCTAGTTATTAGTTATGCTATGTGAAGTAATTACATCACTTCTTATGTTGACTTTCTAAAAAACTATATTGTAATTGAAATTTTGTCATCTATCAACATCTAGTTATTAGTTATGCAATGTGAAGCAATGCTTTGAGTTTGAAAGATATGCAATGCAATGTAATCAATGATATGAATATAAAATTTACACAAATCTATTAAGTACAATTAATTAGTTAAACTCTTTATTCTATTACCCGAGTGACCGGTTTGCACTCCACGACCATTTGGAGGTGTTGTCGTGGAATCTCCAATATTAACCTATTCAACATATAAAATAGAATATTAGAATACTATTCATATAGCAATGCTATTCACATGTAGTATTTATAATTGTTTAATAGTTACATACCTTAGCAATAGATACAGTGGAGTAAAAAATAGGTGGAGGGCCAGTGAAAATAGTATGAACACTATGACCTTGAAACTTTCTTAAAATAATTAAACTAAACTAGTTAATATTTCATTTCAAAAATGAAATTTAATAAATTAAATTCAATGAACATGCTAACATCTACTTGATTATTGAGGCTGACAGCCTCATTCAAAATGACATCTGTCATCTCCAACTGGTCAGCTATAGATGTAGCCTATTGACTAGCCTCTTGACTATATGTGGGGTCATATCTACAAGCTGACCCACAAACCTGAAAAGTATGGGGTGGAACCCTACCCCTTGAAGTATCCCTTATATATTGTTGTACTATAGGACTCACACACTCGATGATACTTTGGGTCAGAGAACTAATACACTATAGAGTTTCCACCTCAACACTCTCCTTCATGACGAAAGGGATAACAACATGCTCATAATTTGGTCTGGCGAGTGCTTTTCTTGCTTGCTGTTGAGGATCAAGACATGCACCTGGTCTCTCCTATGCCGAACCACTACCACTCCCCTGAAAGTCTTGCATATCAAAATAGTGGGGGATTTTGCTAAGGAAAAACTCACAGTAGAGTTTCCTCAAGCAATATTAGGGGACCTTGTTATTGTGGCATGGAGGATGGTCAAAAACCATCCACCACCTCTTTCAAAAATTGTCCTTTATCCCTTGGTGGTTGCACCAATAGATAAGAAACTTCTTGCTTGTAAGGTCAAGAGATTGATTTGTATGTGGTTTAGTGAATAGTGAACACAAGTCATATTTTGTATTTATTTATTTTTTTACTTGTTTGTAGGATAGTTTATTTGCATAAAATTTTTTGCACTCCCTTCTCTTATCCACCCAAACACTTAAGTGCTTGCTAATTGCATCTACATGGGTTAACATAGCTTGAAGTGAATTTTTAAGAGTGGTTCTTTCCATTGAACTTACATGATCATTCAACCTCGCAATTAACTCAATTTATTTTTTGTTGTTTTAAATTTCCCCTATTAAATTTTGTTGAGTTCCAAGAGGATGTTGAGGAATTGTTGGAGGAGTTTTTTGTTATGGTTGTTCATCAATATTTTGTTGGTATGATTTTTCATGAGGAGGAGAAGGATTTTGAGGAGAATCAAGTGGATTTTCAACTCTTGATAATTAAAGAAATTAACAACAAAAACATATTAAATCTACCTATTTAACAGCAAAATCACAAAAAAACAATAAAATATTACTCCTTGGAGCTACCCATTAATGTGGTAGTATTCTAGAAAATAAATAGAAATGATTTGATGAAGGAAATTGATGAATTTGAGGTCTCCACAATGTGAGCACACCTTGGAAGGGTTTTTAGGCCACAAATGAAGAAATACGATAGTATAATATGATAGGTTTTTTTTATAATTTTTTTTTTTATAAAGACTCATAACGCACTCATGTTATAACAAAAGCACATTATAATCCAGGTGCGTTAAAGGCTCAATCACACCAAGACATAACGGGAGTGAATTATAACATGAGAACGTTATAATGCACTTGCATTATGGTTTTATTTTTATTTTTAAAAGTTGCTCACAATTTTGCCCCCAACTTTTTGTAGCCACCCTAATTATAAATATTACATGTGAATAGAATTGTTATATGAATGGTATTCTCATATCTCATTTTGGATGTTGAATAGGTTAATATTGGAGCTTCAAATCGATAACACCTCCCAATGGAGGTGGACATGAAAGTTTCACTTAGGTAATATAGACTATGCATTTTATTTCGTAATTGAATAATGTTTAATGACTTGAAGGTTCTAAATAGTTTGTAAATATGCTTTGTACTTTTTAATTAATTTGATTTCAGTTTTTTATGCACTTAATAATCTATAAATTTCATTTTCATGTTGTTGACCTCAAAAAATATAGGCTAGTGGCATCACTAGCTTGTAGCATGCCATTTCACTCTTATCCTCCTAACTATCATTGCTAGCATACCATTTCAATAATCTATGAATAATGTTTTATTTTCAGATGTTGCAAGAAGAAACTCCTCTCAATGTTGATAGGGTAATGGAGCATGGTGTGTCTAATACAATAGATAGCTTGATGCCTTTGACGAGGGTATGAGGAAGATTAGTAAATTTTAAATTACATTTATTGTTATAACTCTTTTATATTGAAAAATCAAATGATTATTGATTTGTAGTTTAATTTATATTTGGATGGTTTCTATAGGACTTTGGAATGCCACCACCTAAGCATGTCATTGTTGTGGATGAGGAGAGAGATCATTTGGAGGCGGTAAGTGATTATTTTGTTAAATAATTTATTTTTTATAATGTCATTTCTATATAATGTCTATAATTTTTAGTGTAATAGGTACAACTCCATGAAGAATTAAATAGGAGGACTGGCCCTCATGTTTGAAGTAGACCACCGTCATATGCATCTCCATCCCCCCAATGAGCAAAGGTCGCCCATGATCTATTTTATTCACCTGGAGGGGGATGATTATTTATTGGGCTCCTTTGTTGTATGCCTATATGACATTTTTGGACAAATATTTTGTATTGAATATACTTGACATTGTATGCCTATATGACATTCTTGTAAGCCTATATGACTATTTTGTATATATGTTATACTTATATCAACATATATTGATGTATTCCTATATGGATATTTGGTTAATACACATCCTTTTTATTGATGGTGTCTATATTTGCATTATAAATCCATGCTTCAATATATATTTGTAGATGGTTTACTTCAAATATTTAAAATCCAAGTGTGTTCAGTGCACTCTTCTTTTGTATAATTGTAAATATATAAAGTTTGAAAATTATTCTCCTCTAAGATTATTTTAGGAAGTGTTTTTGCATACCTTTCTTCCTTTCAATTCTCAGTTCTCAAAAGCACTAGTGAACCTTCCAAATTTGCTAAAATAGAGTTATTAACATTAAAAAACTTGAGAAAAATATTATGCAATGCACTTGAGATTGAGGCTAAGGAAAATATTGGGAAAAAAATTCCCACATAAGAATAATCCATGTAGGAAAATAGCTATAAGCTTCTCATATAGAAGCAACATTCTTTCATGTAAGAGTAGTCAACATGCTACAAACCAAGCACCCAAAACCCTAATATGTCTCCATTATCTTCTCTAGGTTGAGACAATGGTAAGAAACTATAAAAAGGTGATATGCGGTGACATGATCATCACATCGACTCTCAAAATGACTCTAACTCTATTGGGGATACTAATCAAGAGGTGCAATTCCATAACAATATTTTTGTGACCACTAATGATTTTAAGGAATATATCTCTTCCACATGAACTATTCGGTGAATTGGAAACCTAGCCATGTCATCATTAACATCATCAATCATATGAATATAATAATGAATGATGCAATTTAACACCTAGGTCTCTCTACCACTACATATCTAAGCCCATACTCTCTAGGTTCATTGTAGCATGGTAAGGAAATTCATGTAATTATACAGTGCACTTTAAAGTATGCAACTAAAAATGAGAAAGATATATTTACATGTGACCTCATACCTCTAGAATTTTGTGATATAGTTCTTGGAAGACATCTACCATTCCAAACCCCAATAGTGGATGTTATGAATCAAAAGGTAATATTTTGACCTCAACAAGTCTAAATTATAAGACAAAATAGCATGCTTCCAGTGTATCCTTCATGTATTATGTGTATTCACATGTATGCTTCATGCTTCCTATGTATACTTCACATATTATGTGTATTCACATGCATGCTTCATGCTTCCTATGTATACTTCATGTATTCACATGTATCCTTCATTCTTCTTGTGTATACTTCATGTATTACATGTATTCACGTGTATGTTTCATGCTTCCTATGTATACTTAATGTATTACATGTATTCATGCTTCCTATGTATAATTCATATATTATGTATATTCATGTGTATGCTTCATGCTTCATGTGTATACTTCACGTATTATGAGTATTCACATGTATGCTTCATGCTTCTTGTGTATACTTTATGTGTCCACATGTATTCTTCATGTGTCCTATGTATAATTCATGTTTTCACATGTATGATTCATTCTTAAATTATGTATACTTCACATATTACATGTATTCACATGTATGCTTCATGCTTCTTGTGTATACTTCATGTGTTCACATGTATGCTTCATGCTTCTTGTGTATACTTCATCTATTGCGTGTATTCACGTGTATGCTTCATGCTTCTTGTGTATACTTCATGTATTATGTGTATTCATGTGTATGCCTCATACTTCATGTATTACGTATATCTATTTGTTTGTTTCATGACTAGATGTATCTTCAACAAGATTACTCCATGTGTATTTATGATTGCCTTATGCTTAGAAATTATGAAAAATATTAAAAATGTTGTTTGTCAAAATGCTTTCTAGGTTGATAAGCACTAACATAAAAGGGAGATCATTTCATTTGAGAAAGACATCCATAACATCATTGAAGAATTCAATTAAGAATATAACATTAGGAAATATTGCAAATAAATTAATTTAGGTTCTCATAATAGTGATGATATGATTTAGGTTGTGACTTTTCAAAGGCAAAAAGTTGTGACCCTTCAAATAGGAAAGACTATGACCATTTTATAATGAAGGGCGGTTAGCATGCCTAGTGTAGATATGCCCACCTAGATGTGTTGGCGGTAATGGTTTGGCCCCATGAAGAACAAAAAAAAGGTAGCCTACCTTGAAATTTACACTACATGCATCTCACGGTTTTGGGCATCAGATAAACTTTCACCATAACCAAATAGCTTGGAGATACAAAAATCTGAGGCAAGTTATTATATATGGACCCAATATGATCCTATAACTTTAGATAGAATGTTTCTAAATGCCACTATTTCTGAGTAACAACTTGTCAAATTTTTCTGCCCTTTTTCACTTTGGTCTCTTAAGGAAAATCACTGGTGCAATGTAGCTCGAAATGTTTCGACATACTGGGGTGCAAAGAAAGACCTTAACTAGTGTAAAACTACCCATATGGACAAGTTGGAACTATGAGTTTTGTCGCACAATGAATAGAACAAAAATTTCACCGCCTTGCAACTTTACACTACATGCATTTGACACTTTTTCCATCAATTGAAAACTTGACACCATGGGAAATCAACTTGGAGATATAAAAAACCAAGAGAGGTTATTGTAGAGGGGACCTACATGATCTCATACCTTTAGATGGAATATTTCTAAGTGCCATGGTTTTTGAGTAACAACTTTCCAAAGTTTGTTGCCATTTTTCACTTTGTTCTCTTAAAAGATATCACTGGTGCAATGTAGCTCAGACTATTCTGACATATTTGGGTGTGAAACAAGACCTTTCCTAGTGTAAAACTACCCATCTAGTCTTGTTGGAACTATTGGTTCGGTTACATTATGAACAAAAATAAAATTACACAACCTTCCATCTTTACACTATATGCATTTGATGCTTTTTTCATCACCTAAAAACTTGACACCATGGGAAAATGAATCAAACATATCAAAAATAGAGAGAGGTTATTGTAAAGGGGCCCTATGTGATCTCATACCTTCAGATGAAATGTTTCTAAGTGCCACAGTTTTTGAGTAACATTCTCAACAAAGTTTGTTTCCTTTTTTCACTTTGGTCTCTTAAGAGATATCATCGGTGAATGTAACTTGGACTGTTCTAACATGTTTGGGTGTGAAACATGACCTTTCCTAGTGAAAAAATACCCATCCAATTTTTTTGGAATTGTCAATTTGGTCACACAACAAACATAACAAAAATTACACCACCTTGCAAATTTACACTACATGCATTTGACACTTTTTCCATCAACTGAAAACATGACACCAAGGGAAAACAAATTGGAGATATCAAAAAATGAGAGAGGTTGTTGTAGAGAGGCCCTACATGATCCTGTACCTTTAGATGAAATGTTTCTAAGTACCATAATTTATGAGTAATAGCTCATAAAAAATTTCTACCTTTTTTCACTTTGGTCTCTTAAGATATATCGCCCGTGCAATGTAGCTCTGATTGTTTTGGCATATTTGGGTGTGAAATAGGACCTTGCCTAACATAAGCCTACCCATCCTGATGTGTTGGAATCATCGCTTTGGTTGCACAATAAACATAACGAAAATTAAACCACCTTGCAACTTTACACTACATGCATTTGATGCTTTTTTCATCAACTGAAAACTCAACACCACAAGAAAATGACTAGAAGATATAAAAAATAGAGAGAGGTTATTATAGAGGGGCCCTATGTTATCTCGTACATTCAGAAAAAATGTTTCTAAGTTCCACAGTTTCCATGTAACAACTCATCAAAGTTTTCTACCCTTTTGCACTTTGGTCTTTTAAGAGATATCGCTGATGCAATGTAGCTCAAAATGTTTTGGTATGTAGTGGTGTGAAACATGATCTTTGAGCCGGTCAAAGAGTATGGAGAGGGTATTTGAGCATGAATGATTAGTTAATGAAATTTCTTCTATGAATGCCAATAAGATGTTCAAATCTAAGATTTAAAAATTCTAACTAGTTTCTGTAAATGAAAGATTGAATGACTTAGTTGTTGAAGATTATTATTTGATTTACTATTGTTGATCAACTTGGCCAGAACCTAAATATGAACTTTACAACTGACACTAAATAAATAGAAGCACATGATTACCGCATCTTAGAGTAGAATCTTAAAAATATCAAGAATAAAATGAAGACAAAAAATAATACAACTATTGCAAATGATTCATGTTTTTCTAAAAATGTGAATGTACCTTGATGCTAATCCCCTATGTACCTACACATTATATCATACTTTTTTATCTTTACGAGGAGAAGTCTTCTATGTCTTCATGATTATCTATTGTCCATATTATTTTCATAGTTATCATTTAATACATATTTTTTGTTACATGATTTTGTCAATGATTCTTTTTGCATTACTTTTTATGTGTACATTAGAGTGTAGATCATACTTACCACACAAATTTGAACAAAATTACATGGTCATATTAAATATGTCATATCAAATTGTTACACCTGGTCCATTTACCACCACTAGGGAAGCACATCATGTCATTTTGACTTGATAGTGAAACACAATAAAAGATAGTGAATGTAATTTTTATCACAAAAAGGTCCACTATGTGCCATTTTAAATAGACCTACCATAAATATGCATATAATCTACCTAATTTTCACTATATATGTGCAAAAATGCAACAGAAAGAAAAAAGATAAACTTTAAGTTAAAGGGGTGCAGTAAGTCCTTCCTATGCCATATGAAATTTGGAACCAAAATATAAGTAAAGTTGAAATGTGGCAGGAAGAGGTGTAACTATGAACTACAATACATTAATATCAATAACATGACTTTACAAATTCAATGTGCATACTTTCAAATTAATCCAACGAACCATTTGGGTATTCTCTACTCTTTATTGTGTCAAGTATTTTCTCATGATCAAACTCACGCACGCTCTACAAGTTCTTATTCAAAGGTCTACACTGATATTGTATCAAATGAACATTGGATTCCATGACAAGGTTTGAGTAATGTAGAATCTTTTGATTTATGTCAAAGTCCTAAACTAACCAAATATTAACACTCTTATGTGGGTACCTTCTAAGACATGTTTCAATAATAATCACCGAGCCTATAGGTTATTTGATGTTTTCTTCATCTATAACTAGGGCCTCCAATTTCTTTTTGGCATCAACACAATGCCACAATTAATAATCTACTCCCTCTTCATTGTCTTCATTTATAGTAACTACATAAACATGCCCTACATTGATATGTAGAACAAATTAGATGAATTTAGTCAACATTACAAAAACACTACAAAGTAAGATAACATTAGGAATTTCAAAAAGTATGCAAGTAGATATATTACCTAGTTGAACTAGATCTGATATGTGATCAAATTCAATTGATGATTCCATCTATGTCAATTCTAGTGTCACCAAGAGCTGATATGTGTCAAGTGGGCTAAGAAAACTTAACCACCATTTTTCAACCCACTCCTTTGACTCACACTCATTCTAAGATTGAATTATACATGAAGAACAAAAGCATGCCATCTTCCATGTATGGATACTCCATGAACCTACATTAGAGCTTTTGAAAGAGTGTATCTCACTTGATCTTGTTAGTGTACAACATTCCTCATATTTTTCAATGTTAGTAGCATCTATCAACCAAAAAAATATGAATTGAAGACTTACCTTCATTACCTAGACCCATCAAAGCATTACACCACTTGACAATTGATTTTACATCTATCAACTTTGCATTTTCTTTATACTTTATGTCTTCTCATGCTATGGTTCTTTTGGTACATTCTCCTACACCATCACGATCCACCTTTCCATGCTCAACCTTAAAAAGTTATACATATATTGAAAACTTGTAATATTACACATCCTGCACAACCAATATAACATCTGCAAGTTCTTGAATTGTGATGCACAATTATCTGACCATATGATATGCTGACTAAATGATATGCCCCTTCTAGCCAAATCATGGTAGAACACCTAAATGAAACCTTGCACAAACTCTGTAGAATGTGTGTGATCATCATTGATAAAAAAATGATACTCCCTTATGATCTTTCTACCATCCTCTATACTATCATTGGCATGAATGAATGCTATGTGCACAGATATAGAAATCTATGTGGAGTTTTAATATTGCGATTGCACCTCACGTTGTGGCTGTAGACTATAGGTTTCTACAAATTTGATGACTAAAACAACTCTACCAAGTGGAAATGTGTCCTTTCATAACTTGAATTGTGAGTCCAACCATTGAGCTCTATGGGTATTCCTTGCATACTCATACACTAGAATCTTTTGAATAACCAAATCAAACCTTTTTTCTTATTTACCATATTTTGTATTGTAGGCCACTATTCTATACTCTCAATGAAATTCAAATAAAACCTATACAACTCAATGACATATACACAATTAAAACTAAAAATAAAACTCATACAATCAAAACACACTATCATAAATATTACTAACCATGATGTATGGTTAAGCACAATAGACACATAATTTATGAGTTTGATGCACATAACTCATGATGGAAGCTTCACTCAAAAAGCATAAAAATAAAAAGATACTATATCATTCAACCTTAATGCAAACCATATATGACATATGTAACATAGAATAAAATCTGGAATAAGATCTGCAACTAGAATAAACGATGTCAATCCTATTCTAATCAATATTAATATAAATCAAACAACAAAGAATGAATAAGTAAACATAATAAACTAAAGAAATCAATTGGAAATCTCTCACCGAATATGCGTTCACCCCTTCGAATTATCTCGATTGCTCTTCTCCATTTTGTTGTTTCAATATTCTTGCCCTCTGATTTCCAGTATTGATGCAAGCATAACCTTGTTGAATGTCTAAGAAAAATATCAAAGATAAGTTTCTTCTCAAAAGTGTATGATTTCGGGAGGAGGAATAATGATAATGACAGGCCATTTTATAGATTTTGGGTTTTCAAATGATTGGCTCAGATTGAAAGATAGTCGACAGACGAGATTGATGAATGTCATGTGACATGAGTTCTGTCTCAAATAGAACATGAGTTAGAACATGATCCAGGAAAGACTATAAGATAAAGATTAAGTTAGAACGAAAACTTAATCTTGTGTCAAGACTATTCGAAAATAGGAAGAACAAGAGTTCAAGATCTTAATCTTCAGTTAAGAGACTTTGAAAATAGGAGAAATAGACTTTGAATGTCAAAGACAAAGTTAGAACTTGAAGATGAAGAATTTGAATGCATAATTAAATTAATTAATTAAATAAAGATATTAATTAATAGACGCATTCATGCACATGAGTTAGAACTAGTTAACTGACTAGTTGTGATAGAGAGTCTTCTCGCAGAGAGAAACATGTGTTGAATCCAGAGATAACTGGAGAACTAAAAATAGATCTTGAGTCAGAAGGTGAGTGAATAATTAGATAATTGATTGATAGAAGAATGTGACATAATTTATTTAAACATGAATTAAATGTTAATTTAATTCAACATTCAAAAATGAAATGAATTTAATTAAATAAATAAAGATAATTTATTTAATTTGATTGTTGAAAGGGTGGAATTGAATAATTAAATAATAAATATTTAATTATAGTTAAAGAGGGTTAAATTGAATAATTAAATAAATATATTTAATTATAGTTGAAATATGACAAAGGGGGTAATTAAATAATAAATATTTAATTAATGGATAAAGGGGGTTTAATTAGTTAGCGACATAATTAAATAAATATGATTTATTTAATTAATAAAGGTTGAATAAATGAATTAATGAATTAGTGAATTAATTAAAAAGGGGTATTTAATTAATAGAGGGAATATGTGTTTAGAAAAGGTAATTAAATGATTAACATTATTTAATCATGATCATGGATAACATAAAATTATGTCGAATGTGTACTCGTAGGCCTAGACCAATTTTCGGTGTCTACAGTCTGCCCATATTTGATACAATGTTGTTTTGGCGTTGTGTCAAAGAAAATATGCCCCAATTGTGCCCCAACATGAAATAGGTTAAGGTATGCCCCCTCAGGAAAATTGACAATTTTTTGAAAGTTTTAAAAAAAAATAGGAAATATTCCCGATAAGTCAATTTGATGACTAGAAATGCGATGGAGTTGACGAAATTGAATTTGGAGATGTTACGGATGAGTACAGGTCAGTAGAAGTTGTAAGGTTAAGCGGCCAATAGACTAGGGTAGAAGAAATGCCACCCAAACCCTAGCTATAAATAGGAATTAGGTTGAAAACTAATTCATTTGCAACTAGAAGAGTTTGGAAAACTGAGAATTTGCTCTAACTAGTAGACAATAATGGCACCCATTCCCTATGCTACGCATTGAGGATATCGGATCTGGACCTTCAAGCGGCTAGCCAACATAGGACCACTAGTATATACCTGAAAATGAACTCTTGAAATTTATTTTTGCACTTATTTTTAGGTGTTTAAAATTTAATTAGCATATGCGGTCTTTCAGGATTGATGCATATGCCATCATATTCACCACATTTGACTGCGAAACGACGCATGTGTTAAAACATGCCTAGTCTAGGTTAGGATTTTTAGGTAATAAACACATTTACATTATAATGCATTGCATATGTAGTTATAGACCTCATCTGCATTAGGGATAAATGCATGTAGGGTAGTGAACCGCATGTGCATTAGTGAAATGCAATTGTAGTAGGTAGACAGGCATAGAAAATGCACCACATTTGTTTTTTTGCACCGCATTTGTAGTAGGTAAAAATGATTGTTGTGACGTGCAACACATATGTAATATGCAATGCAAATGAGTTGTCGTGCAATGCATTTGTAAGAATGCACCGCATCTATTAAAGTGAGCTACATTCAGCTGATAAAATTTTCCAAAACTTTTTTCTAAGAAAAACTTGAAATTTTTTGACATCATGGTTGAAATGCAAGTTGTATTAGATCCTATATACACATGGGAGACACATCCTGGCACATTCAATCTAAGAGATCATTTGAGTAGTGCAAAGTTATGGCTTTTGTGGATACTTGGTCTACGTCACTGTCTTTCGATGCCCACCATTCAGGCGAACAGGGGGATGCTTACTGCATTGTGTGAGTGATGGCACTCTAAGACATCGTCATTTCATTTTTCAACTGGAGAGGCAATTGTCACATTGGAGTATGTGTACAAGATACTGAGATTGTCGATTAGAGGAGAGCGGGTGATGTACGATACCTAGTGGGGATTAAATGAGCTAGCAAGATTCTATCAGGTGGATGATATTAGTAGGCTCGGCATAGAGCATTATGAGATCAAATGGCCAGTGTTGGTGGATATATATGAGAGGATTGATTGTATATTGTGTACACTGATAGGTGGAATAGTACTACCAGACCTACGAGGTCATGGCTTTCCTGTTGGATGGGGAGAGATGTTGGCGGGTATGCTGGAGAGAGAGACTGTGTATGCCTAGGGTCTGTGTTTATTAGGGATGTTGTATTTTCACTTATATGATATTGTATACAAAGACACACAATCACTAAGTTGTGGGACCACTTTGTTGATGGTTTAGGCATGGGAGAGGATAGCTATTTTTCGTCCTCCAGTTAAGGTAGAGCGATGGGAGAGATCTCCGTATGTGTTCCAGCACATGGGACACATCACTCAGAGCCATGTGGGAGACATTGGATATTGGAGACATGCACTTGACATTCTAGATCAGTTCACATGGAGACCATACATGGGTTGTGAGATGTGGTCTGATGAGGATAGATATCATTTTGCAGACAGACACAGTACCTGATTAGGACTATTTTGAGTGTGCACATCATAGAGTGACACTTGCTAGATAGAGTGTTGAGACAGTTCAGAGAGGTTTAGGATGAGCCACGGAGTAGAGCAGAGTTTGCTCATTCTTCTAGAGAGGTTCCATATTGGGGGCCCATGATTCCTATGGCTAACACAGAGGCAGAGATACAGGCTTTATAGCCAGTACAGTGGGGATGAAGAGATGGAGTAGTAGATCCAAGGATGATAGCTACATATGATGCATGGTGGGCGGAGCATTGTCCTATTCCTTACACAGATCTAGATCAACCAACACTTGTTGAGAGACCAGGCACAGGGCCGAGAGGATGACAGAGAGGTGGAGGTGCTAGAGTTGGAGGGAGGGGGGATGATGGCAGAGGCGTTAGGCGAGGACGGAGAGGGTAGAGAGGAGGATGAGTAGGTGGACATTCACCTATCCAAGAGGCAGTGGTAGGGGATGTACCGATGTTGGACATCAGAGGTGAATTTGATGCATAGGTAAGAGATGAGCATGCTACCGAGGAGGCAGTAGCAGAGGAGCATGCAGAGGTAGATATTGGTGGAGAGGGCATTGTAGAGGATGAGGAGGTGGATATGGATATTGATGCTCTTGGGATTCTGGTAGGATATGGGGAGGACGATGTCGAGGCAGAGGATGTTGAGGAGGAGGCACCTATGGAGGAGTAGGAGAGAGAGCTCAGAGATCGGATTATGGAGGGGAGATGGGAGGATGATGCTCCTAGGGACAATGATAGGGAGGCTTTGGAGGAGAGACTGAGACTGATGACAACAGAGTTTGATGCCGTGAGGATAGAGAGAGACAGTGCCTGTGCAGAGTTGGATGCTATGCAGATAGATAGATACAGTGCTCATACAGAGAGAGATAGTGCACTTATGGAGAGAGATCAGGCCATAGCCCAATGATAAGAGATAGAGCAGCAGTTTACAGAGGTCAGATGCCTTTACAGTGGCACTTCATCTGATGGTATGTTAGGTGAGCTAGTTAGATCAGTAGAGAGAGCTACTTATTATAGAGATCTATATGAGGCAGTGGTGCCAGCAGAGAGATGAGCTCCTAGCTTCTTAGAGGTTCGCAGCCAGAGATCATAGGGCAGGAGTCATACCAGGACACAAAGTATAGAGGGTGTGGTAGGACCATCAAGGGCAAGTCCATATGAGAGGCCTTCCACCTCACATAGAGCACCTTTGAGGCTTTTCCCACCACCTTCACCACGTGATAGTAGTGGCAGTGGGACATGTTGATACTTTTTATACGTGTAGACATTGTATTTTGATCAGAGAGCCTGTAAGCTCATTTTATTTATGGATATACTCGGACATTGTATGGTGATGCACTATTTTGAGCTATATATATATATTATTTTTGGTGGCTTTTATATGATATGCAGATCTATGTTATGGATGATGCATTATTTCTATATGATTATGTTTCCTAGATGATGCATGTACATGTGTTATGAATGAATGTTTCTACATGTGATGAGTTATGCATTTTATGATGATTCTATATGATGATGGATGTAATGTTCTATATGATGTTTATTTATATATGATGGTGATATGTACATGCAATGTTTACATTATGTATCTTATGATGATGAAATGCCTATTATGCAATGATTTTGAATGTATGCAATGAAGATGTTAACGTTCCTATCTATATGTTTGAAATGCAATGTAACTATATGAAATGCTTATAATATGTATGCATATGAAAATAATCTAATGTTTTTGTTGTGTCACAGGACCTTATCTTTATTTCAAAGAAGAGAAATGTTAGCACAAATGAATTTAGAATGTTAGAAAGAAATGATGAAGGTTGATTTATTGAGAATAAACATGTGATCTTCGATATATTGCCAAATATGCTATGCTTTCTTTTTATCATCATTGGGCGGGACATGACACAAATGGATAGTACACACCACGATATGAGATAGACCATAGTGTACAAAGTCATCCATTTGTGAAAAATAGACAGTCGTAGACAAGGAGTGTCTTAACTCATATTGAGGACAAGATGCCCCAGTCATCGTCGTCTTGACAAACCACATACAACAAATAATAAAAGACGGGTCATGAGACGTCATTATTCCTCTAAATCATTGATAGGACATCCTTGGGGAAACTAGTAACATGACTCAAAAACCAAAGTTAAAAAAGGCAGGTGATAGACAATAGTCAAAGAAAAAGAGTCCTAAGACATCCTTGCTTCTCTAAATCCTTCAAGGGACATCCTTGAGAAAGCTAGTAACCGCACTAATTCACAAATCGATAAAAAAATAAGACAAAATAAGATAAAAATTCATAAAGCCAAATAAAATTATTCGCTAAAACTTGATCTTGTAGGACTGTTTGATTGTTTGATGTTTGACATAGTGTAATGTGAGAGATGACACATACCGCATAAGACATTGAGTCTGGTTTCGACTTGGTGACTATTTGTATAAGGCATGCCAAAGCCTGGTTTTAGAAAAGACACGTGCCGTATAAGACATTGGAGCCTGATGACATTGATGTGACAAACAACATGAGGCTATGACAATTTGATAGCATCTATTAACAAGAAAGACATATCTTGCTTAAGACACAAGTTGATCATTCTGACAATGTGGTTGATATTGACTTGATGACTTTGAAATATTTTGCCTTGTTAATGCATGACTTGTTTTGATTCCTTGAATGATTAACAAGTGTGTGTGGACAGTGTATGACATGAGATGATACCTTAAAGGACTGACCTAAGCTGATGATATGCAATGTGTGTAATAATGATTGAATGTGATAAACCCTATTGGACTGACCTAGTGTGGTCTCGGGGGTTCATCGATTGATTAGCCTTGCCTACGTTGTACACGCAGAGACCTCCTAGTTTGACATGACCAATGACTTTGAATGACAAAGATTCATGATTTTAATGTGTGTAAAACATGACAAACCTAGACTAACAGACCTAATGCCTCGGGGGCGCATTGATTGATGGCCTTTCCTACGTCCCAGTCGTAGAGGAAACATAGTTCGACTATGTCTACAATTGACTTAACATGACTGACTTGACTCTGTTTTTGGTATTTTCGGACATGTTTTGATTTTTTTGGATTTTTGAAGTTTTCCAAATGTTTTTCGGATTTTCCAAGACATTTTCGATGGTGTAGTGTTATGTACAAGGTCTTCAGGGCACAGAACAAGGATTTTCCCCTAGTCAAAAATAAGACTTGTAGGATGGAGTGGGGAATGTGACGGAATGGTCTTTGATGTCAATCATTCAAAGCAATGGATAAGACAACCATTTATTATGATGGATGATGAAAAAGTTTGATTGGAATGATGGTAGATGAAAGAGTGAGTTTGACTACACATAGCACCTATTTGCCAGGTTTTCACCATGGTACTTATCCATAGTGCCACCGAAGCGGTTTTCACTATTGGATGGATTTATTTCTCTTGACTATTTTGATAAAAAAAAAATGGTGTTACAAAGATGCCTATTTGCCAGGTTTTCATCAAGGTAACCATTTTTTTTTGTATTTTCTAGACTAAGACAGATTCTCGGAAGCTACACATAAAACCTCTTCAGATGAAGGCTGTTGATAGGTGACAAAAGTGTCTCTCCTTCAGGATTAGAGAGTTGGTATGCTCCTAATCCAAAAGCTTCTATGACTATATAAGGCCCCAACCAGTTAGGTTCAAACTTACTTGGTTTTTCTCATTCAGCTTGATTCTTAGGATTCTCCACTAAAACTAGGTCACCGATGTCAAAGTCTCTATTTAGAACTCTCCTATTATAGCTACGATGAAGAAGATTCTGAAATGCTTGCAAATGGTCTAGTGCTTTCTGTCTTCATTCATCCAGTAATTCTAGATGTTGTAATCTGGATACACGGTATTCTTCATCGTCAATGTGACTCTTCAAGGATACCCTCAGGGAAGGTATTTCAACCTCAATAGGTAAGATAACTTCGGATCTGAATACTAGGGAGTATGGAGTGGTGCCAGTGGGAGTGTAGATGCTTGTGCGGTAAGCCCATAAGGTAGGATTAAGCTGTAGGTGCAAGTCAAGACTAGTGTCATTGATAGTATTTTTCAGGATTCTAACAATGGTTTTATTAGATGCCTCTGCTTGGCCATTACCTTGTGGGTAATATGGGGTGGAAAAATGATGTTTGATATGAAACTCTTCACATAAATGGTGTACTTCTTGGTTCTTGAATGGGCGACCATTATCTATGATTATGGATTGGGGTACACCATACCAACAAATGATATAGTTTAAGATAAACCTAGATATTTGTGTGTCGGTGATGTAGGTCATGGGAATAGCTTCAATCCATTTGGTGAAGTATTCGGTGGTGATTATGATGAATTTATGGCCATTGGATGATGGAGGGTGTATCTTACCTATGAGGTCAAGTCCCCATTGGGAAAAGGGCCATGGTGATGTAATCGGACGAAGCTCCTATGCTGGTGCTCTTAACAAATCTCCATGTATCTAACACTGTCTACATTTCTTTACAAAGATATATGAGTCTTTCTCCATTGTAGGCGAATAATATCCTAATCTCATAATCTTATGAGCTAAAGTAGGACCACTTGAATGGGATTTGCATATACCCTCATGCACCACTCACAAAGTTGTTTGTGCTTCCTCAGCATTGAGACATATTATTAGGGCATTATCTAAGGTACATCTATATAGGGTATCTCTGATGATAGTGTATTTAGCTAACTTACGGATAAAAGTTCTGCATTGGTTATTGGACAAGTCTAGAGGTAAGGTTTGGTCATTTAGATAGTCAAATACATCTTTGTACCAAGGGGTTATAGGACCAACAATCATACACACCATCACAGTATCGTGGAAATCATAGGTAGGGACCAACAACTGTTCAACTAGAAACTAAAACTTAGGCACGTTACTCGGAATATCCAACAAGGAACCCACGGTTGCCATAGCATCTGCAGCCCTGTTCTGAATACATGGTATTTTTTCAAAGGTAATGTCATTGAAGTACTGCTTGAAACTATCAGCCATGCGTTTGTAGGGGGTGAGCTTCTCATCCTTAGTCTCATAATCATCATTTACTTGCCGGATTACTAGCTGAGAATCACCAAAAACATGTAGGCTCTTAATCTTCCACTGTGCTGCCATTCATAGTCTTGTCACTAAGGCTTCATACTCTGCTATGTTGTTGGTACAAGGGAAAGCAATCCTGAATGATTTAGGAATAGTATCGCCTTGAGGTGTAACAAATAGGATACCTGCTCCTGAACCACGATTCGTATGTGACCCATCAAAATATAGTTTCCATTCATTTTTTAATCTCAATGTTAAAGAGAAATTCATTAGGAAAATCTACCACTAAAGGATGGTCTACCTTCATAGGTGCATTTGCTAGCTGATCTGCAATCACCTATCCTTTTATAGCCTTCCTCTCGACATATTGGATTTCATACTCACTAAGTATCATAACCCATTTAGCCAATCGGCCTGTTAATGTTGCTTTACTTAGGAGGTATCTGAGGGGATCAATCTTTGCAACCAACATTGTTTGGCGATTGAGCATATAGTGCCAAAGTTTCTGAGCAGCAAAGACTACCACAAGATAGGAATGCTCTATGTTTCTGTAATTCAATTCATATCCTACCAAGTTACGACTGATGTAATAGACTGCTCTTTCATGACCTTGATCATCGTTTTGTGCGAGAAGAGCTCCTAATGCTGACTAAGTTGCTGAAATGTATAATATCAATGGTTTTCCATCTGTAGGTGGCATTAAGATAGGTGGAGTGAGCAAATAATCCTTGATTTGTTGGAATGCTTCCTTAAATTTAGGTGTCCACACAAATGAAACTCCTTTCTTGAGTAGATGTTGAAATGGGTGTATTTTGTTTGCCAGTTGTACTATGAAACACCTGATAGACTGTAATCTTCCCTATAGTGTTCTTAGTTGACCAATGTTGACTGGAGGAGGCATTTCTATAATAGCTCTTACCTTCTCTGGATCGACCTCAATGCCCCTTCTAGAAATGATATACCCTAGAAGTTTCCCTGATTTTACTCCAAAGACACATTTCTTCGGATTTAGTCTGACGTTGTAATTCTCTAGCCTCTGGAATATCTTGTCTAGAACCTTCAAATGATCTACCCTTGTTTCTGATTTAGCTATAATGTCATCGACATAATCTTCCATGAGATTATGTATAAAGTCATGAAAAATCATAGTCATTGCCCGTTGATAGGTAGCTCCTACATTCTTAAGGCCAAAAGGCATAACATTCCAATAGTATGTGCCCCATGGACATGCGAAAGCTATCTTGTGTTGGTCTTCAACTGCGATTTTGATTTGGTTATACCCAGAGAAGCCATTCATGAGGGATAACATCTTGTATCCTACTGTAAGATCTACTATCATGTCTATTTTTGGCAAAGGGAAGTCATCCTTAGGACATGCCTTGTTGATGTCTCTAAAGTCTATGCAAATGCAGATGCCCCCAGTTGGTTTAGTCACAAGCACAAGATTTGATATCTAGTCCACATAATCAATGGTCCTTATGAATCCTACATCCAAAAGTTTCTTGAGTTCTGCTTTGATCAATAGAGCAATTTGCGGATGCATTTTCCTTAACTTCTGTTTGACTGGCTTAATACCTGGCTGTAGTGGTAGATGGTGCAATATTAGGTCTGGATCTAGCCCAGGCATGTCAATATATGACCATGCAAATTTTATCTGTCTCTTTCTGAAGAAGTCCTTAAACTCAGGTTTTTCTATCTCTGTTAAAGAAGCTACAAAATATACCATTCAAGGATTCTCTTCTGTACCTATGTTGACTTCAACAGACTCTTCTACCAGCATCGGTGACTTTTCCTGTTCAACAAGGAGAATAATTAAACCTCTATCCTTGGGTGCCTCTGAGAGGTTTTTTCCCTTGGATACGTCCTTTATTTTGACTATTTCTTCGTCCAAAGGTGCCTTTTGGTTTTCACCTAGGGACTCATCATTTTTATTTTCATTGTCTTTTTTGTTTTTATTTTCATTTTTGTGACTAGAGGTGTAAATAGACTCCCCAAAATATGCTTTGTCATCCAATTCTATGGTAAAACTAGCTTTATGATCCCCTCTAGGTACGCCTTCTCGAAGTCCCATGAAATCAGCTAATGATTCATCACTCTCGAATGTATCTAAGATGGGTGTACCTTGTTGGTCCAAGTCGATAAGTTTAGGATATATGAGGGCATGTCATCATTGGAGTTAGCAAAGGTGGAAGGTGACAAGGTGAGTATAAAATGGTTGACATGGTCACAAAAGTTTTGGACTAGCTCCTTCTTGTTATTTCTCCTAGGGGTAGGTAAACTCTGATGTGGGACTATTGCAACAACTAAGTCATCGGAAGATGGTTCATCAAGTGTCCAAGATGCATGATCAAGGGTTTCCCAATAATAGTGCGTAAGCCATTCTTCTTTGGTCAAAAATTTTTGATGACGGGGACTAGATGACTTTGGTAAGGATTTTATCATGAGGTCAAGTTCTTCAAATAGACTATCTAGGTTCATGGTACTGGTAGAGGAAAGGGAATTCCATTCACAATCACTTGAGTCAGGGGATTCATCATAAACTGGGGGTTTTTCATAAAATGGGGGAAGTGGTTCATGAGATGTCTCGATGTCTACATAAGAACTCACTTCTTCTTCAAATGGTGACGAAGTACTAGGAAACCCAATTCTAAGCAATTGAAACCCTAGCCCTAGGTATTTCAGTCATGGTGAGACAATGATCGGTTCTGCCCTTCCATTTTGATGTAGGCCTAACCCACTGTGTCCATCATAACCTTCGTTTTGCATTATCTTAACACCTCTTCCATACTGGTCCTTAGCTATTTGAATAGATGGTGAGGGGTATTCATTGTCTTCTTGATACAACTAGGAGGTAATATCAATTTGGTCAACAACCTCTTCACTTAACTCTCCCCATTTGATCAATGTCATGGTAGGGGGAACATGAAATGTGACTACAAACTGTCTCCTATCTGCCATGGGTAAGCTATATACCTTAGGTGGAATCAACTAAGTGACACAATAGGAGGCCTTCAAGTGATACTCTCCACAACCCTTATCTTGGATCTCGAGCTTTGGAGTGGATGATGGTGGTTTGAATGAAATAGACTTGGTAAGATGTGATGGATCAATGTATAGGGATAAAGTGGATGATAATGGAGCTTCTTGATTAACGGGTACCTGTCATTGTGGAATTCCCTTTAAGCTTGTACAGTATTGAAAAGGATCTGGATCACCATCAATCATGATCTTGGTGCCATTATGCAGGAATTTAAGACATTGGTGATATGTGGAAGGTATGGCTTTCATTGCATGTATCCAAGGTCTACCCGGCAACAAGTTATATGGAAGAGTGAGATCCCAGACTTGGAATCTGGTGTTCATGACTGTTGGGCCAATTCTAATAGGAAGTGTGACAACTCCCTTGGATGATATTTCTTCATCATCATAAGCCTTGATGACTATACTTTTAGAGGTTTCTATGCATTCTTCTAAGAATCCCAATGCCTTAACCAATTTTAGGGTACACAGGTTCAAATCTGCTCCTCCATCTACCAAGACTCGTCTCAATTTGGTTTGATTGATTAGGACTTCAAGATGTAATGGGTCATTATGATTAGTCTTTTCGGTTGATTAATCTTGGTGGGAAAATGTGGTGTGATGGGAGTTGGTTAAATATACCACCATTTCCTTGAAACGATTGACATCTAAGTCCGTAGGGATAGTCATTTTCTGTAAGGCTTTGTTGAGAATGGCCCGATGCTCAGGTGATAATGTCAACAATTCCAAGATGGATATATGTGCGGGGGTTTTGCTCAGTTGATCAAGGAGATTGTACTTAGACTTGAAAGATTGTGTAGGTGGCTGAGAAGAAGGTCCTGGAATGGTTATCGTTGTTCTCAGTGTGTTTACCACACATTCGAGATGCTTCTTGATGGTGATGGTATCGACATGTTCATTTGCAGCTCAGAGGCTATATATGGTCTTTACTTTTCCATAGTCATACTTGGTGTTTAAGTAATTGGATGACGGAGAATTCTTGGTTTCCAAACTGGAGGATTTTCCTTTTGTATGGTCATGTAATGGGTCTGTGAAGACCTTATGATCACTGTTCTTGGTATTTTTCTGCCCATTTACCTCTATGGTTCCATTTTCAACAAAGTCTTGTATAATATTCTTCAATTGGCAACATTGTTGTAGGTTGTGTCCTTTCATTCGATGATAGTCACAAAAAGCGTTATCGTCCCACCATGAAGGTTTAAACTATCCAGGATCATACTCTCTTGGTTCCAAAGGTTTGATGAGATTATGTTTAATCAATTCCTTGAAAACTGTCTCAATTGGTTGTCCTAAAGGGGTAAATTCACGTGTAGGAAATCTTCTTTGTGGTCATTGTTGCTGTGAATTTTGGACATAATTGGCTGTTTGATCTGGACTATTTGTCATGTCTTGATTGGGGTTGTAACCTTTAAATGTGATAACTAGTTATGTATGTATGTTTTTAGCATCGACAATGCTGTCATTTGTAACATTTTTGTTTCTAGGCTAGAATTTATTCCTATCATTGGGTGCGTTTTGATGTTGAACCACTGGATTTCTGCTTGGTACCTTGATTTCTCCTTTGTCTATAAGGCCTTTTTCAAGGATGATGCCCTTTTGTACCAAGTCTAGGAATGAATTACAACAGTGTACTCTTAAGTCACTTTGTAGTTTTGGATTGATGTTTTCAAGGAATATCATGACCTTTTTCTTTTCTGGTATGTCAACTGGACATCTGCTAGCTAGACTTCTCCATCTCTGGAAGAAAGTGGTGAAAGTTTCACCATCTTCTTGTGTTGTGTGACACAAGGTAGCTACATGGTTATTTCGTTGTCTATGTTAAAGGAAAAGTGTTCGAAAAACTTTTTGGCTAATTCACCCCAGGATCGTATGCCATATGGTAATTTTGAGAACCACTCCAGTGCTATCCCTATAAGGGTTCACGAAAATAGTCTCATCAAGTATGTGGGGTCATACGATATGTCTATGCATGCCATTGAGAATTCTCTAATGTGTTCTACAGGATTCTCCTCTCATTAAACTTAGGAAAATTCGGTATAATGTACCCATGAGGAAGGGTGTCATGTAAAGCACTTTGCCGAAAGGACATGGACATAGATCTTGCGCTGAGATAGTTCATTTGCCTGACATAGACATGGTGCCCATCTATTGTTGAAGCATTTGCATTTGGTTTTGGAGAACATCTACTCGTGTCAAGGACATGTTGTTTGCGTTGTTTGGATCAATGTAGGTGTTCTGATATGCCATGTTCTATGACGGGTTGTGATTTGGTGAAGGAATATATCCCGTTAGAATGTTTTGATTTGGTATAGGAGTATTTCCTATCTGAATGTTCTGATATGATATAGGAATATTGCCTATCTGAGTGTTCTAATTTGGTATAGGAATATTTCCTGTCTGAATGTTCTAAATTGGTATAGGAATTCTCGTTCCCACTTTGGATCTCTTACCAGTAGTGTTGGTGCCAAAGGGGTTGGAGGACATTGCCCCCACAGTAAATTATAAAACTTGTGTTATGTTGAAAGGGATTGTGCTTACAATTGATGATGTTTGAGTAGATACGCTAGTTGGTATCGCTGTAGTAATTTGGGGAATAGAAACACTTGACATTGCAGTTTGCATTGTTTGAGTAGACTGTGGTTTCAAAGTATGAATATCAAATCCTGGTGGTAGTGTGGCACCTTCCACTAGCAAATTTGCTAGATATCGTTGGGGATCATTTTCCAAACACTCATCCATAAAGGATGCAAACTCAGGATCTTGTACTTCGACGTCTATGTCTTCTATATAAATTCATCCATGTGTGTCCCTAGTGACATGTTTTTCAAGCAAAGGTTTGTGTGGTCTCTCACTTCCTGATGGTTGATTTCCGAATGGATTGATAAAATCGTTGGGATTTGACATTGCTTTATGTTTCTTTTGAGACCTTGTTTCAACCATGAAAAGTTGCTCAAACTTCGGTAATGCAGACTATGTCTAAAAGCTTATATGACCTATTTCTATGCTTTTTAGATTTTTTGAAAATAAGGATGTTGCTAAAGATCTAAAATGGTGTATTCTAAGATGACATATGACAAGATGGACAATATGCAAAATCTCGAGTAGACTTATGATGGTAAATGATTCTAAGACGGGTATAACCTACCACCTATGAAATAAATGCATGCAATGATTTGTGTTTGACCAAGGAACCTGATTGTAAGACAAGGATAGTTGACAAGGTGAATTTTCCAAACTAGATTGTTGAGTTGAAAAGATTCACTAATAGGACCAAAGTTACTAGGTTCAATGAGGAGGACAAATCAAAACATGAACGTATCCAATGACGCAGAAAGTTGTTCTATTCGACTATGTGAAATTTGCAAGAAAGTATCTATATGCATGCAACTTAGGATGACTTATGACTAAGATGTATATGACACCTAATTATGCAAGGTTTTGAGCAAAAATTTTCTAGTTTCTATCCAAGGTTGATCTTTAGAAATAGAAGCGAAAATGACAGTGATGTTTCAGACTTAGTTTCCGGTTTTTGAAGTTTTTTTTTTGTTGACATTCAAATGTGGTTCACCTAATAGTTGCAGTTCTATTTTTTGACAGATGCGATTTACAATGCACATGTGGTGATTTGACTAAAACCTCATTTTAGACACTGACAGAGTTTGGACTTTTGGATAGATGCAGTTTTTTTTTATGATAGATGCAGTTTGAAATTACGCATGCAGTTTTTTGACAGATGCGGTTTTTCCTATGAAAAATTCGGTTTTTAAATATGCATGTAGTGATAAATTTGGACTTTGTAAACTTGAAATTTTTGACAGACACTTGCGGCTTGAAAATTGACATATGCGGCTTGCATGTACAAATGTGACTCAAAATTTGACAATTGCGGCTCGTAATATCCAGACTGCTACAATGAAATTTTTTAATAGACACATGCGGATTTTCCCCTAACAAATGTGACTCGCTAAGACATATGCGGTGTTAAAACTGACAGTTGCAACTCACTTTTGACAGTTGAAGTTTTTCCAAAAGTTGTTTTGACTGACTCTGTTTGTTGATCAAGATTTTTGATGAATACAACAAACACAAGCATGAAAATCAATGTATTTTTAGTTTGTGATGATAGAACTATTAATACTTGAAAATATTTACAACCTAGGCTCTTTGGACAATATTTACTGAATTCTTACTTGGATTTCTCCAGCTATGCATATTTATGGTGGATGACTAGTAGCTTGACCCCACTAGCTCCCCTCCACGACACTCACTTATACGGGGCAGCAAAGCTATTGTACCCATGAAACTCCCATGGCATACATCTCATCTCTACACATAAACCGTAAAAATGTAAGACGGCTTCATAGGGCCGACCCTACTGCACCAACAAATAGCTAGGATTTTGGCAAAACTACAACAAGGTGTTTAGTAAGGTCATTCCATTTGTGGGGCACTATCCAACATTGGTGAGAGTCCATTTCTGTCCATCTCGTCGAAATAGTGAGCGTGATTCTAGGGTTTCTCCCAAAAATCTATTTTTATATACCGGGTGGATGTCGCTGGCTAAAGCGTGTTATCGGTCTGAGTCATTTTGGGGTGAGTAATTTTTCCCACCATTACAAGCCCAAATTCTAGAGTCAGTAACTATTTCTCTTACACCCAGGATCGCATGACTGTGCAAGGGAGAGGATACTCCGATATACCGAATCGTAAGGGTGACAAATATGTGCTTTCGCACCAAACAAAGAAAACACTGATTCTTTTTATTCCAAATGACAGTTATCTATCTACCAAACAAAAATCTTGCTAAATAAATAAAAACGAAGGAATTAGGTCCTGCATGCAAATTGATCAGTAGTTCATTGTTCTTGTCTTCAGCTTTCATCTTGCAGAAAATATTGTCTTTGGTTTTTATTGTCTTCTATGCTTTGTCCTACAGAAACTACGTTATTCCCCTTAACACAGCTGAAAACAAACATTAGCAAAAAACTAAAATCACACAAAATCGATAAAAGAAAATGCGGATGTACGGAAGTCAATAAAAAAAATGAAAAATATTTACTAGCCAGATGCAGCTTTTGGAGCCACAGATGCGGCGTGGGTTTGAAAATGGATGCAGTTGATGTTGACAGTCGGTCGCGGGTTGAATTTTTGACAGTCGGATGCGGTTCAATACTTCACGGATGTGGTGCAGAATGGCAGATGCATCATTGTTTTTAGCAGATGCGGCTCATAATATAGATGCATCATTGATTCGAATAGATGCGGTGCACCATACGATAACCTGTAAAACTAAAAACGGAAAGTCGAAAATATGTTGCATGAATTTCGAGCATGATTCACGTTGGGTTCACCAAATGTAACATAGAATAAAATCTAGAATAAGATCTACAACTAGAATAAACAATGCCAATCCTAATCTAATCAATATTAATCTAAATCAAACAACAAAGAACGAATAAGTAAACATAATAAACTAAACAAATCAATTGGAAAGCTCTCACCGAATATGCGTTCACCCCTTCAAATTATCTCGATCGTTCTTCTCCATTTTGTTGTTTTAGTATTCTTGCCCTCAAATTTTTAGTATTGATGCAAGCATAACCTTGTTGAATTTCTAAGCAAAATATCAAAGATAAGTTTCTTCTCAAAAGTGTATTATTTCAGGAGGAGGAATAATGATAATGACAGGCCATTTTATAGATTTTGGGTTTTCGAACGATCGGCTCAGATTGAAAGAGAGATCGATGGATGAGATTGATGAATGTCATTCGATGTGAGTTCTATCTCAGATAGAACGTGAGTTAGAACATGATTCAGGAAAGATTGCAAGATAAACTATAACTTAATCTTGTGTCAAGACTATTCGAAAAAAGGAACAACAAGAGTTCAAGATCTTAATCTTCAGTTAAGAGACTTCGAAAATAGGAGAAATAGACTTTGAATGTCAAAGACAAATTTAGAACTCGAAGATGAAGAATCTGAATGCATAATTAAATTAATTAATTAAATAAATATATTCAATTAATAGACGCATTCATGCACATGAGTTAGAACTAGTTAACTGACTAGTTGTGACAGAGAGTCTTCTCGTAGAGAGAAATAGGTGTTGAATCCGGAGATAACTAAAGAACTAAAAATAGATCTCGAGTCAGAAGGTGAGTGAATAATTAGATAACTGAATGATAGAAGAATGTGACATAAATTATTTAAACATGAATTAAATGTTAATTTAATTCAACATTCAAAAATGAAATGAATTTAATTAAATAAATAGAGATAATTTATTTAATTTGACTGTTGAAAGGGTGGAATTGAATAATTAAATAATAAATATTTAATTATAGTTAAAGAGGGTTAAATTGAATAATTAAATAAAGATATTTAATTATAGTTGAAATATGACAAAGGGGGTAATTAAATAATAAATATTTAATTAATGGATAAAGGGAGTTTAATTAGTTAGCAACATAATTAAATAAATATGATTTATTTAATTAATCAAGGTTGAATAAATGAATTAGTGAATTAATTAAAAAGGGGTATTTAATTAATAAAAGAAATATGTGTTTAGAAAAGGTAATTAAATAATTAACATTATTTAATCATGACCATGGATAATAGAAAATTATGTCGAATGTGTACTCGCAGGCCTAGACCAATTTTCGGTGTCTACAACATATTCAATTAGATCCATTATACACTAGACATAAGTGCACTAGGAAACTCCATAAGACTAAATATCATCCATGGTATTGGATGATTGACATAAAATCCTTATAATCAATTACACATAGTTAATGCCATAAATCCCAATGCATAAGAGCACTATTAACATTTTGCAGCCTTCATGGCATATTTCCTTTCATCTCTAGCAACCAAAATTGCTAGATATTCATCATATGAGATTCCAACAACATATGGAAAATATACATTCTTTATTTCCAAACAAAAATTGAATATTGTAGGTCTAAAAATGTGCATATTAGTCAATTTAATTTGCTTCACATTTCATATTAGACTATTTCAAAGGGTCTTAAGTTGGATGCACATTTCATATTAGACCTTAGCCAACATTTTCATTTGGATTATTTGTCATCTATAAGTGATTTTTTCTAGTTTCGGGTGAATTTGAAGTTGTTTCCTACCCATAGAGGGTTCGATAACAATTTTGTAGCAATTACTTTAGAGAGTGTGAGGAAGATGAGGGAAATTTTGCACTAAAGGGAGCCTTTAGGGAGGTTAAAAAGTGTTTTTTGTGGTCTTTGTGGAAAGTGGGATGATCCTAAGATGGATGATTTTTCTTCACTATTATTTTAGTCAAGAGATGAAGAGGAGTATAAACCCTAGGGGAACCATAAATGCAAAAATAGTGAACCTTTCCACAAGGTTATGACAAGGGCTAAAGGATTAGCAAAAGGAGCTCTTTACAAACAAAATTGTGGGCATCAATAGCCCAAATGGAGAGATCAACAACATATACTCAATTTAAAATGTGGCATACCTTCTACTAGTTAGAGAGAAGAATATAGTGACAATAGATCCTACTACAATGAGTTTAGCAGAGGAAATTGTAGAGGAAGAGATTAAGGTTAGAGAAGGGAATAAAGAAAGAATCTATGTGGATATTATATCCATGCAAACAATGATTTGTTTGGTTTCCCAAGAGGTTCATGA
Organism: Sequoiadendron giganteum; assembly: GCA_007115665.2. Classification (NCBI taxonomy): domain Eukaryota; kingdom Viridiplantae; phylum Streptophyta; class Pinopsida; order Cupressales; family Cupressaceae; genus Sequoiadendron; species Sequoiadendron giganteum. The sequence continues at coordinate 199,593,490 of CM021109.1, read as the reverse complement.
TACTATAAGAGTAGCCAAAACACTACGAAGATTGAAGAATTGTCTAGGTTAAATGTGCCAAGAGGGGATAAGGTTATAATGATAATTTTCAAAGGAACCCCCCTTGAATGGTCATAGATGTAAAAAATTAAAAACAAACAATGATGAACATGAAATATGCATTTTAACAAAATCTAATCTAATCCCTTAGAAAAATCTAATGCATTTTATTAAGGCTATGTATGTTAAGCACTCATAATGTTGAATACTTAGCAAAATATAATCCCAAAATCAACATGATAAAAAAACCAAAGCCTTGTATTAAGCATGTATGATAAGAAGTGATAAAGAAACATAAAAGAATGAAGGAAAATGTAAAGAACATGTATAAAGACTTGACATACCTTAAAAATGGATATTCGAATGGAGAAACTACCCTATTATGTGTAGTCTTTTTTTCTTCTTGCATAAAACTCCTCAAAAATTTGAGATTTTCACAAACTTGCTTCCTTTTCAACGTTCAATTGTATATAACTCTAATAGAATTACTAAAAACTATATAATTAACCAATGTATAATGTTAAATTGTAAAAATTTAATTAAGATCAACATTGCAACACTACAAACATTGAAACTTGAGTTGATATAATCAGATTTGATGTAAAATCTCTATTGTTTCCTCCTTCCTAAATTGGAAAACTAAAAAAAGGTGGTGGAATGTGTAAAAATTGTATGTGCTCTTCCCAACACCATCAAAAAGCATTTTTTTGTCGGATCACACGTAGAAGTAGGAGAATAATAGAGCATGTAGGCCTAGATCATGAGTGTCTTGGCTATTTTACCATTTTTAGAGCAAGACAAAAAGTTCTTGCATTATAATGCAAGCACGTTTTAGCTTGATCTAGAAATGGTCATATTAAAAAATCCAAAACACACTTTCATTATGAAAAAGTTTAATTTGTAAAGGTTTCCTAACTCTTATCATGTGTCAGTATGGACTTGGGTTGAGGTACATCAATGAGACCTTTCTTTGACCAATTATGGAATCTTCTAAGTTTTGTGTGTAATGATCTAAATATATTTCCTTTGCAAGATTGATCTAGGGTTTAGAACATGCATGCAATAATAATCTCAATCAATCAATAAAATGCAAAGGAGGAATAAAGAGAAAAGGAATGAGACTAGAATAGTCTCACCCATTTCTCTCCTCCATGGCTCACTTCTATTGAACCTCCTCTACTTGTTGCAAAATGATGGATGCCCTCAGCCTTTTGTGTGAGCAAAATAAGTTTATGACATGACCTAGCAAGTGTTGAAGGATTTAATCTAAAATGCAAGAGAATATAAACCTACATGCAATGTAAATGATCTGCAAAAGACAATGTTAGATGATAAAATATGAAATGCAAGATGCTAAGAGATCTCTAAAATATGACAATGCAAGATGATATGAGAGAGAGATAATAATGGATAGCCAGGGATCTCAAAATGAAGACAAAATTGACATTTTATAGAAAATGCAATTTTGTATGGACGGATGAGATTAAAGATTGAAAAATGCTCTAGAATCTGTGGACAAGATTCAATATGACAACCCACAATTAGGGTTAGGGCAATATTAGGTTAAATTCAAAATGAATGGACAAGATTGATTTTAAGAAAAATCAAATCAAGGGTTGACAATGCATGTGACAAGGCACACAAAATGAAGTTGTTGGGGAATCAAATAATAATAAAATTATTTGATTCAAGAGAGAATGTTGACTTTTTAAATTAAAAACTATTTTAATTCAAAAAGGGGTGGGGTCATGTGACAGTAAATAAATTAAATTAAATTATTTACTAAAGAGGGAATTTAGAAAGGGAGACTTATTTTAAATAAATAAGATTTCTTTAAAATGAGCACAATAAAAGAGGAGAAATTAAATAATAAAATTATTTAATTCAAGTGGTGGGACTATTTTAAATAAATGATTTTATTTAAAATGAGGAGAATGTGAAGATGGCCATAATTAAATAAATAAAAGAATTTATTTAATTATAAGAGGACTTTAAATTAGAGATTAATTAAATAAATAAAGTTATTTATTTAATAATCAAGAGGACATAATGGACAAGGATAATTAAATAAATTAAGAAATTTATTTAATTATAGAAAGACATTAGACAATTAGTGACGTAATTAAATAAATAAATAAAATTTATTTATTTAATAATCATGAAGAATAAAAAAGATATGAATTAATTAAATAATCATGAATTATTTAATTAATAGTCGAATGTGGACCAAGGACATAATTAAAATGTCTTAATTATGCTAGGAAGAAAGAGATTAGAAATAGAGCTTGCAAGCCTAGGTCATTTTTATGTGTCTACATTTGCCCCTCTTTGTCATAATGCAGCCTGTCCCATTATGGCAAAGAAAATAAGTAAAAAATATGCCCTAGTGCAAGATAAGATGAGGAAGAATGACGAGGAGGGTTGCAATATGCCCCCTCGAGAGGACAGTTGGGTTTCAAGAACACAAATGTGCTCTCGAAATGGAATGAGAAGAATAGAATATGGAGAGAAAGAAATATTAGTGAAAAAGATATGGCTGATGATATGAATGCAATGCCTATATGAGATGCATGTTAGTTCCTAGATCAAATCCTTCAACGTTTACCATAGGACTTTAATATTTATTGCTCTTTAATCATCACTGGGCAGATTATTGTAATGGCCAATAAACACCATGATATGAAATAGATCAAGGTGTGCAAGATCGCACCATCACGTAAGACAAGCAGTCACAGAAAAGGATGATCATGACCCACACTAGAAGCGCAATTGCCCCAGTCCTTTTGTCATAACCAACCGCAAGCAAAAAAAAGATAAGGAAAAACCATGAAATATCGTTGCTTCTCTAAATCCTGTTTCCAGGACATCCTCGAGAAACTAGCAACATGATTGACAAAAGAACAAAATAATGCCACCATCATGATACATCATTGCTTTTCTAAATCTCGTAGTCAGGACATCGCTGAGAAACTAGTAACATGAGTGTCAAAAGACAAGACAAACGTTATGAGACATTGTTGTTTCTCTAAATCTTGTTGTCGAGATCTCGTTGAAAAACTAGTAACATGATGAAAAGGCCAAAGACAAGTGCCAAGTATTTGCCAAGTGTTTTAAGATCAAGGTTGCCAATTGTCAAGTGATATCAAATTCAGGAAGGACACATCCTGAATGACATTGATATCTAGGAGATCAATTCTCGGAGTTAGGAGAATCCATCAAAATGCCAGATGATGAGGATAATGCTTAGGAAGGACACATCCAAAAGCATAAAGGATTGATGAAAGTTTCTCTTCAAAAGGACACACCTGAAGAAGAACCCCCAAAGTTTTGCCAAGTTCAATTGTCTTGATAGAATTTGATTACATGTCACTATTGAATTGATCGGAATTGATGATGAGATAGACTATTGATTGCTTGCTCGGGATTGATGGAATATTTTGCTTGACTTGAAGAAAACTTGATGTGTGTGAAAATACTGTGCCATTAACCCTAATGGATTGACCTAGTGCAACCTCAGGGGCTCATCGATTGATGGCCTTGCCTACGTCATGCACTCAGAGACCTCATAGTTTGACATGACCAATGACATTGTCCAAAGGACAAGATTTTGAATCATGATTTTATTTTGACAAACCTAGAAGGACTAACCTAATGTCTCGGGGATTCAAAGATGAATCTTGCCTACCTAGCAAATGCATAGAGACAACGTAGTTCGGACAAATGACAAAGGTTGAATGACTCAATGGACTTGACAATATACCATTGACTTTGACTCTAGTTTTGGGATTTTGACAATGGTTTGGATGTTTTTGTATTTATATTCAGGACATTTTTCAATTTTTAGGTCTTTTTTCAGGACTTTACAGGATTTTTATGACTTTTTTTAGGACTTTTTCAATTTTTTAGGTCTTTTTGATGTTTACAAAAATTGTGACAAATGCATGTGAATGATGCCGACACACATGAATCCAAGGACAACCATGATTTGTCTACTAGTCAAGTTGAATACCGATTGACAAGTGATGATGAAAACAATAACGTTGTTTGATGTGGGAAGGACACATCCCGAAACAACGTGAGGATGACAATGATATGACAAGAGGATAAAATTTTGCAGCAGGGCCAGGGACAAAGCCAAGAAATGTTTTGAATGATGGGCCAGGTTTTCCATATTGTTGCATGTGGAATGAATTGATGGGGACTAGATGGGATGACGAGGGATCTTTAGACCATTGACAAGGGAAACCAAGATGGGTGATAGGTATAAAAGGACAATGGATGGTTTGGACTAGGAGAATATCATATGGTCTCCAAGGATGATGACGCATGAGTCTATGATGGTAATGACACGATATTCAATGACTAAAGTATGACCAGAAGATAGACATGTCAAAATGTTTTCCAAAGCATGATTTGTGTTTCTGCCCCAATCTTTGTCAAGATCAAAATAGGTGGGACAATGGATGGACATGATAAGGTTTGGATAGATAGATGGAAATTTCATAAGAAATGTCATGTGAAGGGCATGGGAGATGAGATGACTTGCCCCCAAGTGCAATGGTCCACATAGATGATTTATTCTACACATGACACATGTTTGCCAGGTTTTCATCATGGTACTTATCCAAAGCACCATAAGAATGGTTTTCACTGTTGGACGAAATTTTTCTCTTTACTATTTTTGTCTTTTTTGGATTTTTCATTTTTTTTTATTTTTTTGCATTTTACCAAATAGCCTTGATGCTTTAGATGATCACTGACTATGTTGAATCCTTTGACGGTGTTGATGTAGAGACTGGTGCCATGACATGCCAATAATGACCTTTCTAAAGTAGTTGCCTTTTTAGGATGATAGCACTTGCATACACCTAATTGATGTCATTGTGATCCTTGTTGATACTAGAGATGGCCTTATCAGAATATGCACATTGCGATAGAGTGCCATGAGAGTCCTTATGATAAAGTGTTGCTGCCAAGATTTTATGGATTTGTGACATGGGATTTTTGGACTTTAGGCGAGATGTAGGATTATGACGGATGATGGTGGACATGGACGGGCTGGTTGGATGTGTGGATGTATTGATTTTTATTTTCCAAACTTTGGGTGTCAGATTAGGATAGTGTTTGGAACCAACACTTTTATATGTCTTTCTTGATGGCCATTTTGATGGAGGTGGACATGTATTATATGTGGGAGTCCTCTTGTGCTGTGGCTCCACATTTTGATTGAATTTTGGATTTGGCATATTTTCTTTGCCTGATTCATTCTTTTCTTGACTTGATCCATTTTGTTTTGGGATCCACTTTAGCTGTATTTGTCTACTTGACTTTTTGTTTGATTCCATGGCCTTTGACATTGGATTGTGGATTTTGTATTTGTAAGACTTTTTTTTTTGTTGGTTCCAAATGGAAGGCTTATTCATGTTGGAATGACAATGTATGGTGTGGATGGAAGGAGTATTGGCAACAATCTTATGACAAGGACTACTCATGACATCCACTTTGATGTTTGTATTAGATAAAGTTGCCCCCAATGTCGAGGAGGGACCACTAACATCTTTTGATTTTCTGACTGATGAATAGCCAAGACCTTGATGTCTATAATGTGCTTGAACTTGTACGGGCTCAATAATTCCTTGCTCATGTATGCCGAGTCCTTTTCCTTGATAATGCATGTTCTGACAGATTTTGTTGGCGATGGGATACTTGTCATTTTGGAAGCAAGATGCTAACCCATCCTTATTGTGTCAAAAACCTTTACTCTGAATTTTCTCATCTATAAGAAAGCCTGCTCTGACAAAGATAGATGAACCTAGTTGATAGGATGTTGTAGCTTCACTGACATGTTGGATAGATTTTTGATTGACATCTTTGGTTTGATTTTTTGACATATTAGATTCTGATGATTCTGTTGGTGCTTCAAAGTTGATATCAAAACCATCTTCATGGTCATTGTCATAGAGCCCACTGAATTCAGTTATAGCTAGATCATTTGCAAATATGTCCATGCTAAAAGACTCTTGTTATAGTGGTATATCATCTATGTGTCCCATGAAGGCAAGTGTCTCATTGTTGGTAGTGTCAATGTTGGAAGCTTGGAGAGGGTTATCTTCAAGTTTTTCATCATGAAGGGCATATAGGTCAAGGAGTGGATCATTTTGGACTTCTTGATCAAAGGTAGTGTCTTGATCAAATATGGGCTCATTTGGAATGACATGATCAAAAATAGGGTCTTGACCAAGGATAGGTTCATCTTGAATGACATGGTTTTGCATAGACTCTTGACTAAGGATAGGTGTATTTGGTATGCCATGATTGTCTAGGATGAATTCTTGGATAGATTTAAAGATAGGGTCATGGGATGGACTACTTTGATCTTGACAAGACGATGATGTTATGATGTCATGCTTTGGATTTTTCATTTGAAATGTACCCTCAAGTTTATGAAATGGGATGGGACTTTGGAGACCATGAATAGATGTGTTTTCATGAAAATATGGAGTGTCTTGGAATGGATTGGGGTGTAATGGACTAGGATATGACATGGAGGTTTGGAAAGGGTTAGTGGATGAAGGACTGGGATGAGATGAAGGATTAGAATAGGACATGGATGCATGACAAGGATATGACGTGGATGGAGGATTAGAATATGATGTGGATGGAGGATTAGGATATGATGTGAATCAAGGAATAGGATATGACATGGATAGTTGGTTTGGATTGATGGATGGTTGATTTCCCCTGTCAAATTTAGGGTGGGTATGACCAATGGACATTTGTTGTGACTTAGTGTCATGGATGGTGTTAGGGGACCCTTGATAGTAGATGGATTGAGGACTAGGACTCTTGGATTGTTGGTAAGATGGATAGATGGATGGAGGGCTAGAGGTTGTAAATTTGGATTTGGATTGGAGGTATAGTGTTTTGAATTCCCTAGCAAGTTGTGCTTGACCATTACTAATGAATTGGCATTTAGTTTGAATAGCAAGCATGTCATAGTGACTTGAAGACATGATGGTGGATGAAATGAGACTAAGGCTATCCAAAGTGATAATGTAAAGTGATAAAAGGGAATGCCTTATGTCAAATGATCTTTAGGAAAGGTTTTCTAACCACTCAAAGTTTGGCCAATGTCTCGATTTGGATTGTCAAAGGACTAGTTTGAAGGACAAGATGATAAAATGACAAAGTGAGATTTCCATAGTAGATTTATGAGTTGGAAGTAGCTCACCAAAGGACAATGACTAAGGACTGATTTGTTTGACTTGGTCCAATGACAATTTAATTTTTGAGACAATGGTTTGACAAAGAAAGGAATTTTTTCCTATCCCAAAGTGTGCAAAATTGAGGACTTGATTTGACAAATGCAGTTCATGATGGAAAATGAGTTGCAGAAAGTGATTGGACAAAATTTTAGGCTGATTGCAAAGATTTGTTTTAGTTTGGCAAAGTTATTTCAGATTTTGACAAGTTTGATGTTTATTTGTCTCAAAACAGTTGGAAAATACATGGTGTTGTAAAAATGATGAAAATCAAGCACATAGAAGTCATTTTACAAAATCTTATGGCTGCAAGGAAATTATTCTTTTGGATCCCACTAACCGCATATCCTTAGCGGATGAATTCAGAAGCTTGGCCCTACAGGATCCCCCTTACAGTGCACTCACTTCTCGGGGCAACAAAGCTTCCAACCTCCATGAAACTCCCATGGCAGATTGATCATCTCTACTAAGAACTACGCAGGTGCAGGTGTCATCACAATGAACATTGTTGTACCAAAGAATAGAAGGTTTTTGGCTTGCTAAAACAAGGGATTTAATTCAGACACCCGTTCAAAAGGCCATCCGAGAGGCATTATCATCCCAGTCTGCAAAGGTTACATTTTGCAGGTTTCGACGCACCGCAAGGGTACTGGGGAATCATATGCTTGTCCACAGGAACTTTCGTAATGCTAAGTTTTCTTTAACATTAAAATTTATATACCGGTTGGGCATCGCTTGGCTTTAGCGCATTCCCAGTTTGAGTCGCTTTGGGGTGAGTACTTTTTCCCACCAAAGCAGGCCCAATTTCTAAGGTTCAACAAAAGCAAATTAGAATATTCATAGTTCAATCGATCCTTGTTTAAAAACAAAGAGTGAAAACATGAATATCCTAACTCACACTCGCACGGTGTTCATTTTAAGCCCAAATCAAAATGTGTTGACAAACATAAAAAAAAATGGAGTTCATTTTAATTGTTTATAGTATTTGTCAAAACATGGGGTTCATTTTAACTGTTTGTAGTGTGAGCTAACTAAAAGTTCATTTTAACCCAATGCTATGAAAATGCAGATTCATTTTAAGCCAATGAGTATGCATGCATGTTTATTTTAACCCATGAATGTAAAATGCAAATTTGTCTAAGATTTGTGAAATGAACAAGTAAAAATCGTTACTCCTTGCCACAAGCTGCAAACAAAAAATTAGTAACCCAAAATATTTAAGCTACTAAATAGAGAGAGAGTGTTTCCCTAACCCTATTTGACCTAGTGTAGGCCCAATTCCTAGAGTCAATAACAGTTTCTCTTACACCCAGGATCGCACAAGTGCGCAAGGGGAGAGGATACTTCTATTATTGATCACCAATATTAGAGGGTTAACTAGTCAAAATAAATCTGATTTTTGGAACTAATTTTTGCATCAAAAGTAAAAACATAGAAAATAGACCTTTAGTGAAATTTAGAGAAATTTCCAGAAATGTAAAGAAGTCTGAAAAATTCTCTGTTTTGCATCTAGAATTAATTTTTTATGAAAAATCATAAAACAACTATTAAAATTCCAAAACAGCTCCAAAAAATCTTATTTTTTAAATGAAGATGTCTGACATCATTCCAAATTTGCAAAAAATATTTTGTGAATAGATCTGCAAAATCTTGTGAGATATATGTCAATCTTTGTAAAACCCTAAGTTTTAAAGATCTATTTTTTGTCGAATTAGTTTGCAAGAAAATTAAAAACATAAAAAATAGACCCTTATTGAAATTTCAAGAGCTTTCCAAAAATGCAAACAAATCCAAAACATTCGCTAATTTGCTCTCAAAATTGATTTTTCATGAAAATAACAAAGAAAATTATTAAAAATTCAAAAGAGCTCCAAAAAATCTGAATTTTGGATTGGAATCGCTAAATATTTTCTCCAATCTGCAATAAAAAAATTGTTAGAAAATGTGTAGCCGTTTGAGAAATATGGTCGAATCTTTGAAAACTAGGGTTTTATCTCCAAAATGGTGCAAAACCTGCAACAAAAAGGATCCAACTCCAAATATCTTCAAAATTTGTCATAGTCTTCTCACTCATTTCGAGAGCACACCCATGTTCTTGGAACCCGTCTATCCTCCCGAGGGGGCATACCACAACCCTCCTCATTATTCTTCCTCATCCTATTTTGCATTGGGGCATATGTTTGACTGATTTTCTTTGCCACAATGCGATAGGCTGCATTATGACAAAGGGGCAAATGTAGACACATAAAAATGACCTAGGCTTGCAAGCTCTATTTCTAATCTCTTTCTTCCTAGCATAATTAAGACATTTTAATTATGTCCTTGGTCCACATTCGACTATTAATTAAATAATTCATGATTATTTAATTAATTCATATCTTTTTTTATTCTTCATGATTATTAAATAAATAAATTTTATTTATTTATTTAATTACATCACTAATTGTCTAATGTCTTTCTATAATTAAATAAATTTCTTCTTGTCCATTATGTCCTCTTGATTATTAAATAAATAACTTTATTTATTTAATTAATCTCTAATTTAAAGTCCTCTTATAATTAAATAAATTCTTTTATTTATTTAATTATGGCCATCTTCACATTCTCCTCATTTTAAATAAAATCATTTATTTAAAATAATCCCACCACTTGAATTAAATAATTTTATTATTTAATTTCTCCTCTTTTATTGTGCTCATTTTAAAGAAATCTTATTTATTTAAAATAAGTCTCCCTTTCTAAATTCCCTCTTTAGTAAATAATTTAATTTAATTTATTTACTGTCACATGACCCCACCCCTTTTTGAATTAAAATAGTTTTTAATTTAAAAAGTCAACATTCTCTCTTGAATCAAATAATTTTATTATTATTTGATTCCCCAACAACTTCATTTTGTGTGCCTCGTCACATGCATTGTCAACCCTTGATTTGATTTTTCTTAAAAGTAATCTTGTCCATTCATTTCGAATTTAACCTAATATTTCCCTAACCCTAATTGTGGGTTGTCATATTGAATCTTGTCCACACATTCTAGGGCATTTGTCAATCTTTAATCTCATCCGTCCATACAAAATTGCATTTTCTATAAAATGTCAATTTTGTCTTCATTTTGAGATCCTTGGCTATCCATTATTATCTCTCTCTCATATCATCTTGCATTGTCATATTTTAGAGATCTCTTAGCATCTTGCATTTCCATATTTTGGCATCTCACAACTTATACTTTCATGTTTTTATCTTGCATTGTCATATTTTAGAGATTTTAGCATGTTTATCATAGCATATCTAGGCTTTCATTTGACATTAGCTTAGAAATTGTAGATGTTTACTATTTGCAGTAGGGCATAGTTTACATCTAGGTCATTTCAAATCCTTCAATATTTTCTTAGGGCTTGTCATTTCTATTGGCTTGCTCTTCACAAATCTGAGGGCAAACAATCATATTCAGCAAATTAAGAAGGTGTAATGGAGGTTAGTCATGGAGGATGAAGACCATCTATAAGATTGTTCATCTATTCTTTTGCACTCCATTACCAACTGTTGGATCTTTAGGTTTTATGCATTATAATATATGGTTTGCTAACCTAAATAGAAATTTCTCATTGTTACATTATGTATGTCTCATTTTGTGTGTGATATGAACTTTCACCATAATTTCCTATATGCTCAAGCCTATACATTAACCCTCAACCCTCAAACCCTAATCCCTTCAACCCTAAACTCTTAAACCCTAATCCCTTAAACCATAAACCCTCAACCCTTAAACATTAATCCCTTAACACACAAACCCTCAACCCTATCCATAAAGCCTCAACCCTCGACACTATACCTTAAACCCTGATCCCTAAACCCTCAACCCTTAAAACCTAATCCTTCAATCCTCTGCCCTATACATTTGATCCTCAACCATAATCCCTCTATCCTATAACCTCAACAATATACCCTCAATCCTTAACCCTAATCCCTCAACCCTAAAACCTCAACCCCTTAATCCCTCAACCCTCTACCCTAAATATTAAACCTTCAACCCTCAATTCTCAACCCTCTACCCTATACATTGGAACCTAAACCCTAATCCATCAACCATTTACCCTCAACTCTGTATCATCAACCCTCAACCCTAATCCCTCAACAATTTAACCCTTAGTCCCTCAACCCTTAAACCCTTAATCCCCCAATCCTCAACCCTAATCGCTCAACCCTCAACCCTAATCCCTTAACCCTGAAACACTTAATCCATCAACCCTTAAACCCTTAATCCATGAAACCTTAAACAATCAAGCCTTAAGCCCTTAATCGCTGAACCCTCTACCCTGTACATTAAACCCTCAAAAGGGTAAGTGCACCAAGATGGTTCCCAAAAAGGGGACTTAAGTGGACAACTTTTTCCTGAAATCGGGAAATACTGACCTTGGATGTGAAATTGAGGATACTTAGACTCAAAATTTTGAGATGGAACAAAAAGAAGGATTCAAGTGCTCCAAGTCTACTTTCTAAACTACTAATTTATTTTGAAAATTATTGAGATTAAGGGGTTCAAACGAGGGACATACACAAATTGGTGTTGTTTTGTCAGAAAAACATAACATAGCAACTCTTGTATGACCCTTGTACGGTGAACTTTTTTTTAGTATTTTTGAAATCACAATGGTCAGAAGTGAGCTAATAGTATGTAGTTAATGCGTGATTTTTCTGATAATTTTTTAATGAATATTTGATTTTTTATGAATTTGCGAAGTGGACATATCCTAAAAATAGAATTTTGGCCGTGCTACCCCTACAAATTGTGGAAACTAATTGATTTTTTTTTTAAATTTTTTAATTTTGTAGAATGGAGTCTAATTTCTAAAAATGTAATTTATTTGAAAAATTGATGAACAATTAATTTATAATGAAAAAAATACCAAACAATGCTTTTTGGCAAAAAAAATACACAGATAAAATAAATTATGGATGAAAGACTTAACATTTTCAGAACGTGAAAAAAATTACATCATTGGATAGCTAAGAGATAACCCAACATTACCAATGTGCTCGATTTTTTTGATATTGAACCACGTGCAATCCTGACAGTGAGCACGAACTCAATTATGAGAAATATGGTGGATTTCTTAAAAACAAGTCTTTGGTCATTGGGGATGTCCTCCAAACCTTTGGGTTGGAATTCCAAGGCAATACCAAGCTTAAAGTTCGGTAATTCTCAAAGCAAGATATAACGCGAGTGCGTTATTTCTCACTTTACATGGTTTTTGCTTCTACGGGGAACATGTCTACTGAGCCATAATGCGTGCGCATTATAACGCGCTCATGTTATTTCTTACTTTATGTTAAATGCTAATATAGTTATGTATGCTGATATATTTTTATGTACATGTATGTATGTATGCTTGTATGGATGTAAGATTATATGCACAAATGTATTATTCTTGTATGTATGCATTTATGTATGTCTTTAGACGAAGGGAGAGGGGGTCGAAGTGAGAGTTTAAGAGAGAGGGAGTGGGAGAGAAGGGGTTGGATTGAGGGGCACTTAGCTAGGTAGGGTGGGAGGGATAGAGGGAGGGAGAGAGAGAGAGGGGGGGTCCATCGAGAGAGAATTGAGGGAGAGGGAGAGAGAGAGTGGGGGGTGGGAGAGAGAGAATTGAGGGAGAGGGAGAGAGAGAGACAAAGAGAAAGAGAGGGTTATGTAGGTAGGGTGCGAAAGGGAGAGACTTGAGAGTGTGAGAGGGAGAGACTTGAGAGTGTGAGGGGGGTGAGAGGGAGAGACTTGAGAGATAGGTAGTGAGAGGGAGTGAGAGAGGGTGGTAGGGATTGATTGAAAGAGAGGTATGTAGAAAGAGGGAGATGGTAGATAGAGACAATTAGAGAGGGTGGGAGGGAGGAAAGGAGGGAGAGGTGAGATGTATAGATAGAGAGAAAGTGATAGGGGTTGAGGGTATAGGGTTGAGGGATTAGGATGGAGGACCTATAGGGTTGATGGTTTCTAGGGTAGTAGGGTTTAAGGTTTGAGGGTTGATGGAATAGGTTTGATGGTAGAGGGTATTTGGTTGAGGGTATAGGGTAGAAGGTTTTAGGTTTAAGCGTTTAGGGTTGAAGGGTTTAAGGTTAAGGGTTTACTTGGTTGAGGGTAGAGGGTTTAGGGTATAGTTTTGAGGGTATATGGTTGAAGGATTAGGTTTAGGGTCCAATGTAAGGGGTAGAGGGTTTAGGGTTTAAGGATTGAGGGTTGAGGGTTGAGTGTTTAATGTATAGGGTAAAGGGTAGAGGGTTTAAGGGTTGAGGGTTGAAGATTGAGGGTTTAAGGTATAAGGTCGAGGGATTAGGGTTGAGGGCCCAATATATGGGGTAGAGGTTATAGGGGTAGAGAGATTAAGGGTTGAGGGATTAGGGTTTAGGGTAGAGAGTATTGGGTTGATGGTAGAGGTTAGAGGGTAGAGGGTAAAGGGTTTAACAATTTAGGGTTTAAGGGGTTAGGGTTGAGGGTCGAGGGTTTAGGGTTGAGTGTTTAAGGGTTTAAAAGTTGAGGGTTTAAGGGTCAAGAGGGTTGAGGGATTAGGGTAGAGAGTTTACTAAGTAGGTTTGAGGGTTGGGGGATTAGGGTTGAGGGTAGAGGGTATAGGATTGGCTGTAGAGGGTAGAGGGTTTATGGGTTAGGGTTTAAGGGTTTAGGGTTTAGGGATGATGGATTAATAGGTTATAGAGTAGAGGTTATAGGAGTTGAGGGATTAGGGTTTAAGGGTTGAGGGTTGAGTGATTCAGAGGGTATAGGGGTTAAGGGATTAAACTTTAAGGGTTGAGGGTTGAGGGTTGAGGGTTGAGGGTTGAGGGATTAATAGGGTATAGGGGTTGAGGGATTAGGCTTTAATGGTTGAGGGTTGAGGGTTCAAGGATTAAGAGGGTATAGGGGTTGAGGGATTAGGGTTTAAGGGTTGAGGGTTGAGGGATTAAGAAGGTATAGGTGTTGAGGTATTAGGGTTTAAGGGTTGAGGGATTAGGGTTTAGGGGTTGAGGGTTGAGGGATTAAGAGGGTATAGTGGTTGAGGGATTAGGGTTTAAGGGTTGAGAGTTGAGGGTTCAAGGATTAAGAGGGAATAGGGTTTGAGGGATTAAGGTTTAAGGGTTGAAGGATTAGGGTTTGAGGGTTGAGGAATTAAGAGGGTATAGGGGTTAAGGGATTAGGGTTTAAGTGTTGATGGTTGAGGATTGAGGGTTGATGGATTATGAGGGTATAGGGGTTGAGGGATTAGGGTTTAAGGGTTTAGGGATTAGGGTTTAAGGGTTGAGGGATTAAGAGGGTATAGGAGTTGAGGGATTAGGGTTTAAGGGTTGAGGTTTCAGGGATTAATAGGGTTGAGGAATTAAGAGGGTATAGGGATTGCGGGATTAGGGTTTAAGGGTTGAGAATTGAGGGTATAGGGGTTGAGGGATTAGCGTTTAAGGGTTGAGGTATTAGGGTTTAAGGGTTGAGGGTTGAGGGATTAAGAGGGTATAGGGGTTGAGG
>CM021109.1:199305779-199578587 GCA_007115665.2 Sequoiadendron giganteum | reverse complement strand
AACCTAACTTGTCTTGTTTGAAAAAATGGGTCCAAGAAATGGGGTCTCTCGGTGATTTACATCTCCGAGAGACCCCATTTCTTGGACCCATTTTCTCAAACAAGCCACTACATTGCCAAGTTCATTGAATTTGCAAGCTAGTGAGCCCACTAGCTTGGCAATTCAGTGAAATTGACTCCCTACCAAACTCTCTTTATTTCTCTCTATCTCACCTCTCTTTCACCTCCCTCTCTCTCCCTCCATACCTCTCCCTCCATCTATACTTCCTTATCTACTCTTTATCTCTCATGTATCTCTACCTCTCCTTCCCTCTCTACTTATCTTTTTCTCCTCTTTCCCTCCCAACCTCTCTCTCTCTCTCCCCAATCCCTCCCTCCCCCTATTTCTCTCTCCCCCTATGAGGGTTGAGAGTGTAAGGTTTAGTGTTTAAGGTATAGAGTTGAGGTTATCGGGTTAATTGTATAGGGAATAAGGTTTAGGGTTTAGGATATTAGGTATAAAGTTAAGGGTATATGGTATAGGGATGATGGATGAGGGTTTAGGGTTTAAGGTATAGGGTTGAGGGTTGAGGGTTGAGGGATAGTGTTTAGGGTTGAGGGTATAAGGTTAATGTATAGGGTATATGGATTATGGTTTAGGATATTGGGTATATAGTTGAGGGTAATGGGTTGAGGATATTAGGTTTAGGGTTGATGGTTTAGGTTTTAGGATTTATGTACAAGTTTAAGGGTTGAGGGTTGAGGTATAATGTTCAGGGTTAAGGGTATGAGGTTAAGTATATAGGGTATAGGGATGAGGTTTTAGGTTGTAGGGTTAAGGGTATAAGGTATAGGGTTAAGACTTGAGATTGTAGGGTTTTATGTTTAACATTATTCCTAAACCCGAAACCCTAAACATTATCCTTGAACCCTTAACCCTATAATTAAACACTAAATCCTACATTAAACCTGTTAGGAATAAGGTGTCTCAACCCTGGATAATTCCTATTCTTATTATTTGTTTTGTAAAATGTATTTCTTGCAAATAATGTAATTAAGTGTGAGTGTACATGTCTAGTTTGCATGTTGATGTGTCACTCCACTTAATGTGTCGGCATCTTGAATTGTCTGTAAGGAGATC
The DNA here is from genome assembly GCA_007115665.2 of Sequoiadendron giganteum. Classification (NCBI taxonomy): domain Eukaryota; kingdom Viridiplantae; phylum Streptophyta; class Pinopsida; order Cupressales; family Cupressaceae; genus Sequoiadendron; species Sequoiadendron giganteum. Next base: position 199,577,468 of record CM021109.1, on the reverse strand, counting down.
ATGGCTGAAACGGTTATGACGGATTCCTATGACACGTAAGAGCTATGTCTGGAAGATTCAATGATAGGTGAAGACATGTGGCAACTAATAAAGTTGAGTACTGTACACAGTTATCTTCGGAAGTTGCCCTAGAAAGGGAAGCGCATGATATAAGCGTTTTTAGGGTTGCGAAGATTGGTGATGTGAGTGTATTGTTGGAACGTTTTGATGCGGCCGCATTTTTGTCTTCAAGTGTTGGAAATCTCCTGAAAGAACTTGCATTGCAAGTGTGTTGTAACTGTTGTGTTGAAGATAATACATTGTGCAGGTTTTGGAGTGCTGGGGTTTTTTACCGAAAGGTTTTCCCCAGGTAAATCATTGTGTCATTAGTCATTTTACTGTATGTATGGTATATTGCTGCAATATCTTTGTTAAGTAGATTAACGAATCTGAAATTGTAAGGGTTTAAAACGAATTTGCACCATACTTTCCTTAAGAGATTAGTGTAGGAAGCTGTTTCCGCACCTGAGTTTCCTTACAAAACCTTGTACTCTAAACCCTCAACCCTAAACCCAATACCCTCAACCCTATACCGAATATTCTAAACCCTAATCCCTATACTCTATACAGTTAACCCTACACCCCCAACCTTGAACACTATACCTCAACCCTACACCTTCAACCCTCATCCTTATACCCTATACCCTCAACCTTATAACCTAAGCCCTGAACATCATCCCCCAACCCTATACTTAAACCCTAAACCCTACATTCAACCTTGTACACTAAACCCTAAACCCTAAACCTCAATCTGAAACCCAATACCCTCAACCCTATACCCATTATTCTAAACCTTAATCCCTATACCCTATACACTTAGCCCTATACCCTCAACCCTATACCCATTATTCTAAACCCTAATCCTTATGCCCTATACACTTAGCCCTATACACTTACCTCCACTCTCTCCCACTCTCCTCCACTCTCTCCCACTCTCCCCCACTCTCCCACTCTCTCCCACTCTCCCTCTTTCTCTATCTCCCACTCTCCACTTCTCCCCTTCTCCCACTCTCTCCCACTCTCCCCCTCTCTCCCTCCCCCTATATCTCCCACTCTATCTCCCACTCTCTCCCTCTCTCTTTCTCCCACTCTCCCCTTCTCCATCCCTCACTATCTTCCTCTCTCCCCCTCTCTCCCTCCCACTCTCTCAGAAACCCCTATACTGTCAAAAATACACTAAGAAAACTTAATTTAACATAGCGCAAGCGCGTTATAATGCGAGCACGTTCTAACATGAGCGCGTTATAACACGAGCGTGTTTTGTAGTTTACTAAAATGGTAAAAAAATCAATATACCTGTGATTTGAAGGCCCACAGTCTGCATATTCCCCTGGTTCTACGTGTGCTCTGACAAAAAATATATATTTGATGATGTTGTGAAGTGTGCAAGCATCTTTTTCACTTTCCATCACCTTTTCCATGATCTTTTTACCACCTTTGCATGAAATAGCAGAGTCTCAACGTTGAAAGACATATAATATCAATTGAAGTTTGAATTCCATTGAAAACTGATATACAATTGAAGTGTGGAAGGGAACAAGCTTTTGAACAAGTCAAATTGTTGTGTAGTTTAAAGAAAGAAGAAGCTAAGGCTACATAATTGGGTTGAATTCCTCCATTTGAAAGTCTGGTTTTTAAGGTATGTGAAGTCTTTACAAATTTTCTTTCATTCTATTATGGCTTTCTTTAATTTTTGTTTGTCATTATAACCTTAGGTTGTCAATGCACATTTTAAATTAGCAAATTATATACACAATTATTTACACTTGCCAATTACCATTTTACACTTTCCAATTATAGAAATTCAGAACCATTCACCAAAATTCATCCTTTAAGACCATTCCAAAGCATCAAACATCTTCAAAATACCTTGCACAAGGTCAAAAGTTCATTACATAGACCCGTCCTTCAACAATTGATGGGGAGTCTTATCTTTGAAGAGCAATATTTCTCTTCCCAAGACCTATTCTTTGGTCTTCCTAGGGTATTCCTCTCTACCCTACTAAGGGATCCGTCCTAAACCCCTCTCACCTCATAAGACTCTCCACCAATTTCAAATTCTTCACCATTGCTCTCAATTCACCACTAAGCTTCCCTGGGCTCCACACTGACCCAAAGTATCCTAACCACTCGAGGGGCTATGAAATGGTATTATCACTATCCCCTTGTTGATTTGACTCCTCACTGATCCATCTCATAGGATTCTTTCACCTTGTGCCCATCGCTTTCTTGAAAAACCCAATTTTAGGCCTTGTAGCCTTTTGCCCAATTAAGCCTCCTAGAACCCGTTTTCTTGGCTTTTCTCAAAAACAGTCTTAACAACCCCCAAATATTTTTATAGATTTTTTATAGTGGTACCATAGGCTTCAATATTTACTAGGTGTTTAGTCCCTTTGGCATCCGTACATAGGACTATCCTCATACCCCCTATTTTTGAGGGTTTCTAGGGTTCTGGCTCCCTTTTTCAACTTTGAGGGCTTCAATGACCTCCTCAACTCTCCTCCTTGCACACACATGTCTGGAATACATGTTCCCACACTCTCTTGCTCTTTATTGGCACAAACTAGTCCATTTAGCAACTTTCTTTACTGCTGTCCTCTCCAAGCCACTAGCCAAAATGCACTTGCACTCGCCTAGTTCTTGATGAATTCACCATCTCCCCTGCAAACCAAGACACCACACACCATATGTACACTGTAAAAAAATTACCCCACTTTATTCCAAGTTTCCATTGTAGCCTTGCCACAAGAATTCAAGTGGGGATCATTATTTCCAAAAACTGGCATGAACTGGCTATGAGACCAAAAACTCTAAAAACTTGCAAAACAAAAAGCAATTGAACTAAATGGCTAATATAATGCTTCACATAGTAATTAAGTGACACAATTGAAAGACTCAAAGCATTAGACAGGTCCTTTCAATCCATTCTTGACTGGATGAAGGCACAAAAACAGAAATTCAATGAAATTTGCACTCTTCCAACTCACAAATTCCCCTCCCAAAACTTGAAATCGTACAATAGCTTTCCCACATGCTCAATTAGGGTTTTTATGACCTTATATACCTTTCTCCCACATGCTAGGACCCTTGGGTCGGGCTTAGAGCATCATTAATGCCCTTTTCCCACTTTTAGGACAAATTGCCAAGTCTACATGGACTAATTTGCCTAATTTCATCATTCAGGCTTCTCCAAACTTCAAGGCTCTAGACTACCCTAAGTTTGCCTTAACTGACACATCAAAAACACTATTGGGACTTTAAATCATAGTCCTTATTCCCTTGGTGTTGGCTAGAACCATCAACAATAAAAGACTACTTTTGTACAAGATGATTGTAAATATTATTTAAATGAAGCCTTCAATGACATATATTTTTCAATTATCTTGAATGGATACATTTTTTAGGAACTAATATTCATCTCATTAGCATGGTATAGATAAAATTATCCACCATGCCGAAGAAACGGACAAAGAGGAAACTAACAGACAAAGAGAACAAAACCTTGAAAGAAAAGGAGAGAGTTCGGGTGGCGGCATATTGTGAAAAGAAGAAACTGGAAACGATTGATGAGAACAACCTGATTGTAGAGGAACCTCAACAGTCAAAAAGAGAACAAGAATTGGTAGCACAAAAGGCACGAATGCGAAAGCATCATTGTAAGATAGATTTAGATACCGTACTTGGAGGCACACCCTCTATGACAAGTGGATATGAAGGGACACCATTAAGCACAAGAGAATATGGAGGGACACCATCTAGCACAAGTGAATATGGATGGACACCATCTACTGCAAGTGAATATGGAGGGACACCATTTACCGCAATTGAATATTGTTGGACACCATCCAACACATCTCAAGTTGCGAGTACATCATCACTCAAAATTGACGAAGAAGGTATGCCATCATTCCCATGTGAACCTCAAGGTATGTCTTCTTCTCCACCCTGGATCGAAGGCATGCAATCTAGCCCACCTCAATTAAATATTGATGAAATTCCTAATGTTGAGATGTATGTACCTAGGAGAACACCACCAAGAATTTTGCGTAGAAAACCAAAGTATTTTATTAATATTGATGATAAGATTTTGCAGCACATGGAAGGTAAGATTTCAACACGCACTTGTAGAAGATATGCTGATAAGATTTGGGAAAGATTCTTTGAAAGGCTAAATGAGACTGTAAGATGTCAACTATTTGTTGAAATGATGTGGGGTGTAAAGTATAGGAACATCATGAAGACTCTTAGGTTGAGAACATCAAATGCATCAAGTGAAGACACTATTGTAAAGAATCTAATGGATGCTTATGAGAGTGTGGGTAAGACCTCGTGCTCAAAGGATAGTAATGTCACCCGATGTGTGATTACATTGACTTTGGTAAGTTGTCAAACAAAGAGAGCTCGCCTAATTAGAAGGACTAGTGAAAAAGTAGGAATTAGTAGAAAAAATTTATCAAGAGTCATTCAAAGGCGGCAAAGAATTGAGGGCAATGATACAAATGAATTATGGGCATTCTCGGGGAGACTATCATTAAAAGATAAAGAAGTTGTCGAAGCCTTGAGAACAGTAATTGAAGAGTATTGGAAGAATAACACAAGGCCATCTCCAAATCAAAGGGATGTGGTAAGAAGGAGAATCGGTAGTCGGAATCGTGAGCCACATCCAAAGCATTTTTTGGATATGACTCAAACCCAAATTTTTTGGAAATTTGAAAATGATTATCCTCAAATTAGTATTTCTCAAAGATATTTTGAATTGCTTAAACCTTTTTATGTCAAGATAAATCACACACGCACTACCTGTTGTTGTAGAATACATATTGAATTTTCTAACCATTATGATATTTATCATTCTATATGTTTAGATTTGCATACTAACGATGTTTTGTAGGATTGTGGCATAGAAGCCCCACCAAAATCTTCAAGAGAGTTCTTATCAAAATTTTTATGTCAAATAGAGGATGGCCAGATATTCTATAGGACAACATGCTTGGATGGTTCATGCGAGCATTGCGGTGGCTTCCAATGTATGCCAGTATGTCAGCATATGGAAAGCATAGATGAGGTGGGACAAAAACTAGTAGAGTTCAGGAAGTATAAAACAGTGGCATATGCTACAAAAGATGGGTCTCAAGCAAAAAGGTGTGATTTGGTTATTGAGAAGATTCCAGTGTACAAATTTATGACCACATTTCATGACAGTATACTGTCTGAGTATGCAATGCATACCCATAGAGCCCGATGGTTGGACACGCAGTTCAAGCTGTGCAAGGACACCTTTCCAATTGGAAGCATAGTATCCGTGGTTGAATTTGTAGAGAATTAAACTCTACAACCACAACATGAGGTGCAGTGACAATATTACAACTCTACACAAGTTTTGATATTTGTGCACATAGCATTCATTCATGCATCTGATAGTACAGATGAGCAAAGGAAGGCAATGAGGGAGTACCACTTTTACATTAGTGATGATAGCACACATTCTGCAGAGTTTGTGCAAGGTTGCTTCCAGATGTTCTGCAGTGGTTTGGCTCAGAGGGGCATAGAATACAATCAACATATAATATGGTCTGATAATTGTGCAGCACAGTTCAAGAATTCGCGCATGTTCTACTAGTTGTGCAAGATGCATGTCATTACAGGTGTTCAACATATGTGGAACTTCTGTGAGGCTGGACATGGAAAGGGGGAGCATGACGGTGCAGGAGCATGCGTGAAAAGAGCATTAGCATGAGAAGAGTTAAAGTATAAAGACAGTGCAAAGTTGATACATGCAAAATCAATCGTCGAGTGGTGTAATGCTTTGATGGGTCCAGGTAATGAAGGTACGTCTTCAGTTCATAGATTTTTTTGGTTGATGGATGATACTAACATTGCACCATATGAAGACTATTGTACACTAATAGGATCGAATGAGGTACACTCTTTCCTTAGCTCAAATACAGGTTCATGGAGTATCGATACACGAAAGATGGCATGCTTTTGTTCTTCATGTACAATGCAAGAATGGAATGATTGTGAGTTAGGGGAGTGGGTTGACAAATGGTTCACAAGTTATCTTAGCCCACTTCACACGTATCACCCTCTGACGACATTGGAACTGACACAGATAAAGTCATCGGTCGATTTTGACCACATATCAGATCTAGTTCAACGAGGTGATATATCTACTTTCTTAGTTGTTGAAATTCCATATCGTTAGATCTTACTTTGTACTGTATTTATAATGTTGAGAAATTCCAAGAGATTTTTTGCACATATCAATGCAGGGCATGTTTATGCAGTTATTGCAGATGAAGAAAATGAAGAGGGAATAGACTATTACTTGTGTCGTTGTGTTGAGACCAAAAACAAATTGGAGGCCCCACTTATAGATGGAGAAAACATCGAATACCCTATAGGCTCAGTTGTGGTTACCGGAACATGGCTTAGAAGGTACCCATATTCAAGTGTTAAACATTGGCTATTTCAGGACTTTGACATGCATCGTAAGATTCTTGATCACTCGAACCTTGTCGTGGCATCCAATGTTCATTTGACCAAATATGGGGGTAGACCTTTGAACAAGACGTTATGGAAGGTCCGTGAGTCTAACCATGAGGCAATACTTGACACAATAAAGAGTAGAGCAGACCCAGATGGCTCATTGGATTAATTTGTAAGTATATGTACATTGGTTCTTATTAATTTATACTTTTATGCACATTAATTTGTTTGATGCCAATGCTATCATCTTCTTTTACAGTGATTGGTGTCCCCTTGCAAAAAATGTTGATATATGAGCCATCGAAGAGAATGTCAACCAGAAAAGCAATGCAACATCCTTATTTTGATGCCTGCATGCAACATCTATAAGTGCCTTCCATCTATTTTTATTTCATTTCCATTTTGGATGCTCTTTCTTTTTCTCTTTTACTTTGCGTATTTGTAAGTAAACTACTAAGGGTTGATTGATCTTTCATTGCAGAAAATGCTGATTTAAGAGCCATTATCAAAAATCTTAGCGAAAAAAGCAACGCAACATATTTATTTTGATGATTTTGACAAATATCAATTTTTATTTCAAGCCATTATAAGAGATCATGTGAAGCTTAGCGAGGGAATCTCAAGTTACTCATTTGAAGTTAACCTCATGATGAGCACCTATGATGTAGACATTTAAAAAGAATCTTGAATGTATGAGTGACATTGTAAAAGATCTGAGAGAACGAAGTGCCAGAGGCATTGTAATAAGATTTAATTGCATAATAAGATATACTCAAATATTGTAAGGTTGAAGCTCATGTTTGGTGTAGTAGCACCTTGTTCTATAAATGCCTTGAGTAGGAAAATTTGCAAACTTTGAATTTTGAAATGTAAACAATGTGAAAAAGGTCATATAAAGGTCATGTAAACAATTTGTACACAATTTTTTGTAACTCGTGTGAGCAAGCGGACTGTTCCAACACATCCTAATAGGTATGTTTACGGTAGGAATGGTCCTCTTTCGCACTGAAACATGTGGAATCGCTCCGAGCTATGTTCCACCAGATCGATCCCTTAAGGGTCCAAAGTGCAAAATAGCTGCAAACTTCAGCATGCTATTACTTGGAAACCGTGATTGTTAGAAACTTCTCGTCTGATCCTACAAAAATGTGTTGGAACCCTCTAGTAAAACCTCTCTTTATTTTAGCTATCTTGGAGTGGTTTTCTCGTGGCGGCAGATTTTCACTTGATGGAAAACGTGTCAAATTCAAGTTGTGCAAAGTTGCAAAGTGGTGCAACTTTCGCTCTGCAACTCGTGTGAGCAAGTAGACTATTCCAACATGTTTGAATAGGTATTTTTATGGTAGGAGTGGTCCTCTTTCACACCGGAACACATGGAATTGCTCCGAGCTATGTTCCACCGGATCGATCCCTTAAGGGACCAAAGTGCAAAATAGCTACAAACTTCAGCATACTATTACTTGGATACCATGATGCTTAGAAACTTCTCATCTAATCCTATAGAAAGGCATTGGATGCCTCTAGAAAAACCTCTCTTGATTTTGGCTATCTTGGAGTGGTTTTCTTGTGGCTGCAGATTTTCACTTGATGGAAAACGTGTCAAATTCAAGCTATGCAAAGTTGCAAAGTGGTGCAACTTTCGCTCTGCAACTCGTGTGAGCAAGCGGACTATTCCAACATGTATGAATAGGTATTTTTATGGTAGGCATGGTCCTCTTTCACACTGAAACACATGGAATCGCTCTGAGCTATGTTCCATTGGATCGATCCCTTAAGGGTCCAAAGTGCAAAATAGCTGCAAACTTCAGCATGCTATTACTTGGATACCGTGATGCTTAGAAAATTCTCATCTAATCCTACAAAAAGGTGTTGGACCCCTCTAGAAAAAACTCTCTTGATTTTGGCTATCTTAGAGTGGTTTTCTCGTGGCGGCAGATTTTCACTTGATGGAAAACGTGTCAAATTCAAGCTGTGCAAAGTTGCAAAGTGGTGCAACTTTCGCTCTGCACCTCGTGTGAGCAAGTGGACTATTCCAACACATTCAAATAGATATTTTTATGATAGTCATGGTCCTCTTTCACACTGAAACACGTGGAATCGCTCCGAGCTATGTTCCACCGGATCGATCCCTTAAGGGTCCAAAGTGCAAAATAGCTGCAAACTTCAGCATGCTATTACTTGGATACCGTGATGCTTAGAAACTTCTCGTTTCATCCTACAGAAAGGCATTGGACCCCTCTAGAAAAACCTCTCTCGATTTTGGATATCTTAGAGTGGTTTTCTCGTGCCGACAAATTTTCACTTGATGGAAAACGTGTCAAATTCAAGTTGTGCAAAGTTGCAAAGTGGTGCAACTTTCACTCTGCAACTTGTGTGAGCAAGCAGACTGTTCCAACACATCCAAATAGGTATTTTTATGGTAGGCATGTTCCTCTTTCGCACTGAAACACGTGGAATCGCTCCGAGCTATGTTCCACCGGATTGATCCCTTAAGGGTCCAAAGTGCAAAATAGCTGAAAACTTCAGCATGCTATTACTTCGATACCGTGATGCTTAGAAACTTCTCATATAATCCTATAGAAAGGCATTGGACCCCTCTAGAAAAACCTCTCTCAATTTTGGCTATCTTGGAGTGGTTTTTTTGTGGCGATGGATTTTCACTTGATGGAAAACGTGTCAAATTCAAGTTGTGCAAAGTTGCAAAGTGGTGCAACTTTCGCTCTGCAACTCATGTGAGCAAGCGGAATGTTCCAAAAAATATGAATAGGTATTTTTATGGTAGGCATGGTCCTCTTTCACATCAAAACACGTGGAATCGCTCTGAGCTATGTTCCACCGGATCGATCCCTTAAGGGTCCAAAGTTCAAAATAGCTGCAAACTTCAGCATGCTATTACTTGGATACCATGATGCTTAGAAACTTCTCGTCTAATCCTATAGGATTGCATTGATCCTATCTACAAAAACCTCTCTCGGTTTTGGCTATTTCAGAGTGGTTTTCTAGTGGTGGCGGATTTTCACTTGATGGAAAAAGCATCAAATGCAAGCAGTGCAAAGTTGCAGAGTGGTGCAACTTTCGTTCTGCAACTTGTGTGACCAAGCGGACTATTCCAACCCATCCAAATAGGTATTTTTATGCTAGGCATGGTCCTCTTTTGCACCAAAACACGTGGAATTTCTTTGAGCTATGTTCCACCGGATCGATCCCTTAGGTTGGAGGAGTCTTAAGTTGCAAATTTGTAAGTTGTTTAAAGAAACAAATTTGAAATGATATTGAATGGCCCACTTAGCAATCATTGCATCTAAGTGATGCTCATAGAGGTGAGGCACTAGGCCTTCTTGGGAGGTCACCCATTCCAGTATACTCCAGCTCAAGCACTTTACCATGAAGTTTTTTCCCCAAGAAGGATAGTGGAAAAGGCAGAATCCAGTGTACTTTTCATGAGTGGAAAGGAATTCCTAAGAGACATGAAGGAGGAAGAAGGAGTTGTCTATGCAATCATGTTGAAGCCAAAGGAGGAGGAGTCACCTAGTCGGCTACCTATGATAGCAGAGGTGAAGCAACTATTGGATCAGTTCAAGGATGTCATTTGTGAAGGCACACCAGCTACACTACCACCTAAGAGGGAAATCAGTCATCAAATTGACTTTGTACCAAGAGCAACATTTGCTAACAAGGCTGCATACAAAATGACACCAGAGCAGAACAAGGAGATAGCAAGGCAAGTTCAAGAACTTTTGGACCAAGGGTTGATCAGGAAAAGCATAAGCCCATGTGTTGTTCCAGTGTTGTTGTCACCTAAGAAGGGAGATAAGTGGAGAATGTGTATTGATTCTAGGGCCATAAATAGGATAACCATAGATATAGGTTTCCTATTCCTAGGATAGAAGACTTAATGGACTGTTTAGGGGGGTGCTAGGTACTACTCCAAGATTGATTTGAAAAGTGGCTACTATCAGATTAGGATGACAGAGGGAATAAGGACTATGATATAAAGTCCCAAGAGTGTTTTTGATGAGTGAATTGGAAATAGGTTTTTTAGGGGCTTACGGTTTGGGTAAGTCTTGGACACTATGAGCATTTTGAGCAATGTTGCCTTGGCTATTTGTCCTAAAAGTTGGAAAATGAAATTAATGATGTTCTAAGCCCGACTGAAGGGTCCTAGAACATGGGAGAAAGGTATATAAGGTCAGAAAAACCGTAATACCTTGGTTGGAGGATTGTTTTCACAAATTGAGACTTGGAGAGTACATTTTTGTGATTGGAAGAGAGCAAGTTTTCATTGAATTTCTGTGTTTGAGCCTTCATCCAGTCAAGAATGGATTGAAGGGACTTATCTAATGCTTTGAGTCTTCCATTAGTGTCACTTAATTATCTTGTATAGCATTAGATTAGTCATCTAGACCGACTGGTTATCTTTTTGCAAGTTTTTGGTTTTCTTGGTCTCATTGCCGGTTTAGGCCAGTTTTGTGAATAATGAGTCCCACTTGACTTCCCATGGCTTTCCTCTCATGGCCACTTGGAATCAAGTTGGGGAATATGTAAATAGTGTACATATAGGTTTTGGGGTCTTGTTTTGCAGGGAGGTGATGAAATCATCAAGCACTAGGCGAGTGCAAGTGCATTCTGGCTAGTAGCTTGGAGAGGACATCAGCAAGGAGAGTTGCTAAATGGATTGGTTTGTGCCAATAAATAGTATCGAAGTGTAGGCACATGTATCTCAGTCATGTGTGTGCCAGGAGGAGAGCTGAGGAGATCGTTGAAGCCCTCAAAGAAGGAAAAAGAGCCAAAAACCATAGGAACCCTTGAAAATAGGGGGTTTGAGGACAATCATATGTACGAAAACTTGTAGGGCCTAAGGCTTGGTAAATATTGGAGCGTTGATGATCAAAAGAAATAATTTACAAAAAAAATTGGGGGTTGTTAAGACTGATTGTGAGAAAAGTCAAGAAAACGGGTTCTAGGAGGCCAAATTGGGGCAAAAGGCTACAAGGCCTAAAATTGAGTTTTTCAAGAAAGCAATGGGTGAAAGGTGAAAGAATCCAGTAAGATGGATCAATGAGGAGATAAATCAACAAAGGGACAGCTAGGATACTAGTGCGGGGACACCTCAACTCTTGAAATTTATGACAAGCTTCATAATTTTGTAATGTTTTACTCATTTAGAATTTCATGGGACCATGTTAAGAAATGGTTAAGTGTTTAAAATTGCAATGATATATTCATCAAAAGGATTAAATGACAGTTGTAACCGAATGGGAATATCGGGTAGATGAACAATTTGTCTAACTACCCTAAATCTCTATAAAGAGACAACATGTAACCGAATACGGGGAGATAGAGGAAATAGAGAGTGCAACTATGGGAAAACAAAAAAGAGAGTAAACAAGAGGGAGAAGAAATCAGGCTCTTTGGCCGAATAATGCATGTATGGTTTTGAAGTATTAATATCTGGAATTCATTAAAGAGGAGTTTCCATTTCCCGTCGTGTCATTCTCTCTATCTTTCCTGGTTTATTATTTTGCAAATTGTGAATGCAGATTAGTTTTGAAGGATTCACTATTGTTTTGAATGTCATGGATGTCTTGTTTTCAGGTTTCTTTATGACAGTCCCGAATGGAATGGGAAAAATGGTTTCAGTTGATAGGGAATATACGTAATATAACCGCGTGTGAAATTCTTGTATGGTTTTCAATGTATAACAATTTTCAAAGAAACCATTACATCGCTCGACCATTATGTGTGACTCGGGCTTTGAATAGCGGAAAGGTGGCGGATAGAGTTAGAGGCTTAAGAACATGTCTTGATTAGTAGTGATCAATAGTGATCAGTAGGATAATGAGTGAGAAGGGTGGATGAGCCACTGTCTTGTGTTGTTTCCTCTACATCAGAATGGTATCAGAGGTAGAAGGTTCTGAGCGTGTAGAAGGCAATCTACACCAGGAAGTAGCATGGGTTCTTGGTTGCAAGTTGATCCATCCAAGCTGCAGGAAGGACACAGTTGTTCTTGCGTGTGTGAAGATCTCAAGTTGGGGTCTTCGTATTGTCTACACCAAGATGAAGCTAGGTAGAAGGTGCAATGAGAGCAACCACTAAGAAAAGGGTGGGAAGCATCTTCCAGAGTCTTGTGTGGGTAAGATGGCAGTATTCAGGATTCAATGGCAGTATTTAGATATATAAATATTGTGATATTGCTATCAAGATTCAATCGTGTAGTTTTACAAGTCAAACTCATTGACCCATGATTCATCAGTAGTGGTTCACAAGAACCCATCTCTTATGATAATGAATGGTTCATAAGAAGGAAGATAAATCTTCATACATTTCTTCTATCACAAATGAGATAAGTGCTTGGTTTCATGAAGGTCATGAGACAACCATTAATGGGGAGTGGATACATGAAGAACTAATGGAGAATGATAATGGCTTTAGACCTGCTATAAATGAATTTTTTTTCGTTTCAATGATGCAAGCGGTTTTTGGTTTCACTACCAAAATGAGCCTACAAAGAATGCATGTGAAACTCCTTTTGACCTTGAGGGTGTACTTACTCCATCTCAAGGATCATGCATTGAGGATGACATAGATCAATGCTACGGCTAACCAATTAATAATTATAACGTGAATAAGTCAAACATGTACATGTCAATAAGGGAACTACAAGTACTCATAAACACGTAAGCCTCAAAAAGTATACAAACGAATACATAGTATACACAAATTAAAATAAAGTATATGCATGAATACAAGGTATATGCATGAAAACATGTAAGCCAAAAAGTATACACTCGAATGCACGTAAGTCACAAAGTCTAAACGTAAGTTGTAAAGTATACACTTGAATATACGTAACTCATATCTATTGAACCATCAATTTAGAATGCAAATATGGACAAGCATCAAAAAAATATATTTGTATTAACCAAATAGCCATGTAGGCATACATAAATATATGTCGATATAAGTATGAAATATATGTACAAAATAGCCATATAGGCTTACGAGAATGCCATCTAGGCATACAATGTCAAATATGTCCAATAAAAAATATGTACAAAACTGCCATGCAGGCATACAATAAAAGACTATGGAATCAAAAGTCATTGCTCTCCATGCCCAGGAAATAAAATCTTTCCCTTTCCTTTTCGCTCGGATGGCGATAGGTCTGTCACTCATTTTTGTTGTGCTCGTGGAGTGCTCCTGCTACTCCTCCTAGGGTTTAGTTCATGGTGAAGTTTTAACTATTACAATAAGAAGTAAAGACATGAATATATAGAAATTACATTATAAAAAATGATATATTTGACAAAATAATCACTTACAGCCATCTCACGATCTCTCTCTATGAGGGAAATATCCTCATGCCCATGCTCAGGCATGCTCAAGCCCTATATAAACCATAAAAATACACAAAAACTACGTGAATCAATAATGGTTTGATTTCTGACTAACTAACATCTATAACAACAAATGTAAATTAAAATTTACTAATTTGCCTCATACCTCTTCTATCAGATCCATCGAGGATTGTATAGCAGATGTCACACCAATATCCATTTCCCTCGTCACATTCGGAGGTGTATCATCTCGTAACAATTGAAAATAAAACAACAAATTATTCAACATAATCAACGATGTGCATGTATAAACTACACAAATCTATTAAGTACTTGATTCATTAGTTAAACTCTTTATTCTATTACCTGCATGAAGGTTTGAGTAAATCCGCCGCCACTGGGAAGTGTTCCATCAAAACCTCCAATATTAGTCTGTTCAAAATCCAAAATTGCATATTAAATTACCATTCATAAAACAATTCCATTAATATGCAATAAACTTATAATTGTTTACTAGTTACATACCCTAGTGATAGGTGCAAATAGGTTGGTGGGGGGCCAGTGTATCCAGTCTCAACACTATGACCCTGCAATTTTATTAAAATCATAAAACATTTTTAGTTAATCTTGCATTTCAAAATTGAAATTTAATAAATTAAATTCAATGAACACATGCAATAACTTTTACTTGACTATCAATGCCATATGCCTCATGCAAAATGTCGGCTGCCCTCTCCATCTCGATAGCTACAGATGGATCCTACATACTAGTCTCCTAAGGGTCAGTGGGGTCATGTGAACAAGTAGCCCCACAAGATTGACACACATGTGTTCTAAGACCACCACTAGAAGACTCCCCTGGATGGCACTGTAGAATAGGACTAGTATGATGGATGACACTCTGGGTCAAAGTGTTGATTGCCTGTAATGTCTCTACGTCAGCACTTTCCTTCATGACGGAAGGCATAACAATGTGCTCATGAGGCAAACTAGCGAGAGCTCGTCTACCTTACCGTGTAGGATCTGGCTGTGCACTAGGTCTTTCCTGAGCTGACCCCCACCTCTCCCCTAGAAATCCCTCATATCAAAATAATTTGGTATTTTGTTCAATATGAACTCACTGTATAGTTTCCTAAGGAAATATTGTGGGACCTCACAATTGTTTCACGGTGGGTAATCGAAGACCATGTACAACCTATCATAAAATCGCTCCTTCATTTGTTGGTGGTGGCACCAATGGATAGGAAACCTCTTTGCATTGAGGGTAAGATTTTGATTTGTGCGTGGGTTGGTGAATAATGAGCACAAATCACCTTTTGTTATTTTTAAATCTTTCACATCCTTGTATGATATTTTATTTGTATAATACTCCCTAGCCGCATGCCTCCTATCTTCCCATCCAGTTATTTGTTTGCGAATTGAATCTATGTTTGTTAACATATCTTTCAAGGAATTTGCTAGGGTCATTCTTTCTATGGTTGAACCATTTGGATCACTCAACCTATTGATCAAATCCTCAATTTGATTTTTGTTATTTTTAATTTCACTCATTAAATTTTGTTGAGTGCTAGGAGGGGGTTGAGTGATTGGTGGAGGAGGTTGACTTTGTGGTTGATTTTGATCTTGAGGATTTGGTTGGTCCTCCTGTTGAGGATTTTGAGGGTTTGCAGGTTGATTTGCATCTCCTAAAATTTCAAACAAATAGATATCAAATTCAACCTAAAACTAACAAATTCAAAATAAAAAGAATAGAATCCTTACCACTTATAGCTCCTCGTCATCGTGGTGCCATCGTTGCAAAGAAATTTGGATGCTTGGTGAAGAAATTCCTCTCCTCGAATGCGAGTGCGCTATTTTGGTGTTTTTGGCCGTGGGTGCACAAAAAAAATAGTCGAAATGCAAATGAGAGATTTGCATTTCTTTTTTTAGTTTTAATAATCGATAATGCGAGCAAGTTATAACGCGCTCGCGTTATCGCTTTGCAGTTTTTATCCATCGGACCTTAACTAGGTTTAACCGACGACATAACACAAGTGCGTTATAATGCGCATGCGTTATAACACGCTCACATTATGTCCAAAAACTTTATTTTTTAAAGGGTGTCAACGGAATGGCTACCCATTTCCATGCACCTGCCCAAACCTCAATTCTTAAACATCTACCCTATACATTAGACCCTCAACCCTAATCCATTAACTCTATACCCTCAACCCTCAACACTAATCCCTCAACCCTATACCTTCAACCCTCAACCCTATACCCTCAACCTTCAAGCCTAGACCCTCAACCCTTAAACCCTTAAATCCTCTATTGGTATTCCAAGTCAACAGATCAAATGAATCCTAAAGACTAGCCAATGTCTTATGTTCAGACTCAAAGATGGATTTGGCCAACTAACAAGATTCAGTCAAAGACTGAAATCTCCTACACTTTTGGTTCTGCAGGACCAAGGTGTGTCAACCTTTACAATGCCTAAAAAACTTAATTCAATTATACATAAAAATTGCTTTTTATAGCAAATAATTCCCAATTCAATTATACCAAAGAAAGCATTGACAAATTCAAATCTGGCTAAATTCTCAGTAAATCAACACTCACTCAGCAATTGGGAGGCATAACACAACATTAAACCTCAACCAAAAAAAAAAGGATTTAAAATGATTTTGAATTTAAAATGTTTCTAAGAATGCATCAAGCTAAATAACAGATAAGTGCCTAACTCTGGGTCACAGAGTCAAAATACAGAATTATGAAAGAAATTTCATCAGCAAACACACTTCAACCAGTGGATTCAAACTATTAATGCATTACACAAACAAATCCACTCTTATCATCAATCAAATTCTTCTTAGTAATCCAACCTGCACACCTGAAATCACAATTATCTGTTCAAAGGAGTTTAACCATTTCTTTGAAATAGACCCACGAACAAATAAAACATTCCCAGGGAAACTGAGATGATAAACTCAAACATACTTTGTATTATTGAATTTAAATGACTTAAAATGTACAAATATGGAGACAATTTGATGACATTTCTTATTTGCTTGCACAAACTAGCTGATATTTACTTATGAAATCAACAATTGCATCTTACAGAATCAACTAATGACTCAGACCCAACATTTCTCTATCTACCCAGCCCATACAAAAATTCTAGAACCCTTTAAAATGAGAGAAGAGAAGATATAGAAGAAAGGAAAACTCTAGAAGTTAATTTGTTGAAGACATCTTGAAGCTCCATCTACCATTAATCTGCAAAAAGAAAATCCTCTCTCTTCTCTCTTCATTTACAACAAACTTTTCCTTTGAAATTTTGCTTTCATTCTTCAACAACAAATTCACCTACCATGAACCAAATTCACCATTTCACCCTGTTGTTGAAAAACTACTTTGTTCCCATGAAAGCTCTTTTTATTCTACCCCTATTTTGTTGTAAAAACCCACTTTGCACCTCCAACAAGTAAAATACTCCAACATTTATAACATAGCAATTTAACCCCTTTTCAGCTTTCACCGTGCCTACAATATTTCAAATATTATTTCCAACATCAAGCTTTTGATCCCTTTATAATAAAGGCTTTTAAAATTTCCATTGGGAAATATATAAAATATTTATCCAAGCATCATAAATTTACCTTTTGATATTTCACATTATACTTTGCACATTTAATTAGTGAAAAGCCCTTTTTTCAAAAAATTACCAAGCACTTTACTTTTAAAAACCTCACACCCATCAAATAATCTTTTGCCCCTTTCACATTTAAGATTTTAAATGTGACAACATTTTCATTTTAACGACAGTTAAAGACTTTTATGTTTTAAAACACCGCCAATCCTTTAACACAACCATGAAAAATCTTGCTTGGGCCCACCTTGGCTTCACCTCACGCACCTCACAACCTTTTGTTGGCATCACCTCTTCCTTCTACGGGTTGGCGAGGTGTGGCGAAGATTTACCCATGTCTCCCATTATTAAAATAAAATATTGGGCAACTTTAATTTACCCACACCTTTCAATTTATTCACGAGCCCATTTGGAAATGCTCGCACACCCCGCAACTTTGTTGCTGCCATCATCCTTCAACGTGCAAAGTTTGCGAGATTCCTCCACGTAGCCTCTCTAATTTTTAATATGAGAAAAAATTAAAATTGAAATTTAATCGGGCAATCTCCTTTTTCCACACACCTCATAGCAAAAATGCTCACATCATCCTCACACCTGTGTGGTATGTGCGATGCTTCCATTTGTCGGCAATGCTAAAAGAGCATTTCCTCAAATAAAAATTTGATATACTTTTACTAAAATCGCTCACACAAAAACATTGCATTGTTGATTTCTTCTGCCATTTTTATCCAGAAATGCCCACGAGAGATGAGTTTTGGAGCCATGAAAGTCATGAAAGCCACCTTTGGACCAATCAGAAGCAAGAATTAAACTTTCTTTGGTCAAAAACATTTGAAATGAATTTTATATTTTCCCTAAATGCCTCATTTATCCTTGCACAATATTTAAAATATTAACATTTGAAACTTTAGAAAAAATGTGACTTTTAATTATGACTGCGGATACATGGAACAATGAAAATTTGTGTATGACACTAATAAATTATTTAGAGAAAACCCATTTCCTCATATTTTTCCCATCCCTTAAAATTCAGGTACCTCCTTTGTAAACTAGCCCCGAGGACTTGTTCACTGCACCCAAAATATATTAAAATAATGTATCATATGACCTCTATTTTCTGATGAAAATGGAGTTGTAGACATTTTAAACCAAAAAATGAAATGGGTTGCCCTTATATTTTCAAAGTTTGACAATTTCCAGAACACCATTTTTTGCCTTGTCGCGATCAGAAAATGATCAAACAACCCATCAAAACTTATTTTGAGACCTTGAAACTGAGAAAGCATGCACACATTTGATCCAAGAATGGAGTACAAAAGACAATTTGGAAAAAGAGATCTTGAGGTGAAAGATATTAAATTTTAAAGTTCCTTACTTAGACTGTTCTGCAATTGCACCTGTTCAGAATCAATCTGGGCTCACCAAATTGTCATTTCGAAAAAATATCAAATCAACTCCCGAAGAGCTTCCCTTGGAAACATAAGCATATTTGGGACCAATGAGTATGCATGCAAGATTTTTTTCCTTGAAGCATTTCCTATCAAAAGATATTGAAAGTCAAAGTTGACCACCTTGAAAGGTTCTAGAAAATGCAGTTGCAAAAATGAACAAATTGTGTTTGCTTTTGGCCTGGTAAGAATATCAAATCTTGTCATGAGGCTCTGAAACCTGACAATGGAGTACATTTATGTGGGGAGAATGGACAAAAACAATCCTTTTGGCTTCACATTCAACCATTTGTGAAATATTAACCTGAACAGGAGGCCACTTTGTAAAATTGAAAGTTTGCAAACAGCAGAAAAGTGTCAAAACCCTCCAGCTTCGCTTTTCAAAACCCTGACAAAACTTATCGTGGGAAGCTAAAAATTGACATACGCGTTCACATATTCCACATGAGTGGGTCCCCCAAGGGGTTTAGCTTGAAAATCAATAGGCTCTGAAATATGACCCTTCAAAGTAGGTCACTTAGGCAGATTTTTCTGGGGTACCTCTGAAAGTGCAAAGGCAAAATTTTCAATATGGGCACTTCAAATTTGAGAAATTTGAGAGTGCCATCATCCTCAACCCTCTACGCTCTACCCTATACATTAAACCCTCAACCCTAATCCCTTGACCCTATAACTTAAACCCTTAATCCCTTAAACATTTAATTCTCAACCCTCCACCCTATAAATTGGACCATAAAACCTAATCCCTCAACCATATACCCTCAACCCTTAAATCCTCAACCCCTTAATCCCTCAAACCTCTACCCTATACATTAAACCCTCAACCATCAATTCTCAACCCTCTACCTTATACATTGGACCCTAAACCCTAATCCCTCAACCCTAATCTATCATCCTATACCCTCAACCCTATACCCTAATCCCTCAAACCTATACCCTTGACCCTATACCCTCAAATCTATACCATCAACCCTCAACCCTAATCCCTCAACCCTTAAACCCTTAATCCCTCAACCATTAAACCCTCAACCCTTAAACCCTTAATCACTCATTCCTTAAACCTTCAAACCTTAAACCCTTAATCCATCAACCCTTTACCCTATACATTAAATCCTCAACCCTAAAATCTCAAACCTCTACCCTATACATTGGACCCTCAACCCTAATACCTCAACCTACACCCTCAACCATATACCGTCAACCCTCAATCCTTAAACCCTCAACCCTTGAACCCTTAATCCCTCAACCCTCTACCCTATACATTAAACCATCAAGCCTCAATTCCCAAACCTATACCCTATACATTGGACCCTCGACCATAATCCCTCAACCCTTGAATCCTAAACTCCTTAATCCCTCAACCCTCAATTCTCAACCCTCTACCCTATACATTGGACCCTAAACCCTAGTCCTTCAACCCTAATCCCTCAACCCTATACCCTAACCCTATACGCTCAACCCTCAACTCTAATCCGTCAACCCTCAACCATAATCCCTCAAACCCTAAACCAGTAATCCCTCAACCCTATACCCTCAATCCTCAACCCTTGAACCCTCAACCCTATACATTGGACCGTAAACCCTAGTCCTTCAACCCTAATCCCTCAACCCTATACCCTAACCCTATACGCTCAACCCTCAACCCTAATCCGTCAACCCTCAACCATAATCCCTCAAACCCTAAACCCATAATCCCTCAACCCTATACCCTCAATCCTCAACCCTTGAACCCTCAACCCTCTACCCTATACATTAAACCCTCAACCCTCAATTCTCAACCCTCTACCCTATACATTAGACCCTAAACCCTAATCCTATACACTCAACCCTCAACCCTAATCCGTCAACCCTATACCATCAACTCTCAACCCTCAACCCTAATCCCTCAACCCTTAAACCCTTAACCCCTCAACCCTTAAACCATTAATCCCTCAATCCTCAACCCTACTCCCTCAACCCTTAAACCCTTAATCCCTCAACCCTTAAACCATTAATCCCTCAATCCTCAACCCTAATTCCCTCAACCCTTAAAACCTCAACCCTTAAACCCTTAATCCCTCAACCCTCAACCCTAATCCATCAACCCTTAAACCCTTAATCCCTCAACCCTTAAACCCTCAACCCCTAAACCCGTAATCCCTCAACCTCGTACCCTACACATTAAACCCTCAACCCTCAATTCTCAAACCTCTACCCTATACCTTTGGACCCTCAACCCTAATCTCTCAACCCTATACCCTCAGCCTTCAAACCTTAAAACCTAAACTCCTTAATCCCTCAGCCCTCTACCCTATACACTAAACCCTCAACCCTCAATTCTCAAACCTCTACCCTATACATTGGAACCTCAACCCTAATCCCTCAACCTTATATGCTCAACCCTCAACCCTAATCCCTCAACCCTATACCCTCAACCTTTAAACCATTAAATCCTCAACCATGTACCTTCTACTCTCCACTCTATACATTAAACCATCAACCCCAATCCGTCGACCCTATACTTTAAATTCTTAATCCCTTAAACCCTCAACCCTCTACCCTTTTCCCTATAGATTAAACCCTCAACCCTAATCCATCAACCCTATACCTTAAACACTTAGAACCTCAAACCTTAAACCCTTAATCCCCTAATCCTCAACCCTCAATTTTAAACCCTCTACCCTATACATTATACACTCAACCATAATCCCTAAACCATTCAACCCTTAAAACCTAAACCCTAAACCTTTAAACCCTCTACTCTATACATTAGAAACTCAACCCTAATCCCTCAACCCTATACCTTAAATCCTCAACCCTCAACCCTAAACCCTAATCCCTCAACCCTATACATTAAACCCTCAATCCTTAACCCTAATCCTTCAACCCTCAACCCTTAAATCCTCAACCCTCAACCCCTCTACCTTATACATTAAACCCTTAAATCTAATACATCAACCCTATACCTTAAACCCTAATCTCTTAACCCTCAACCCTTAAATCTTAATCCCATAAACCCTCAACCCTTAAACCCTAATCCCTAAAGCCCCAATCCTCAACCCTTAAACCCTAAACCCTAAACCCTTGACACTATACCTTAAACCCTAATCCCTCAACCCTCAACCCTTAAACCCTAACCCCTCAACCTTTACACCCTAATCACTCAACCCTTAAACCCTTAAACTCTAAAACCTCAACCCTAATCCCTTAACCCTTAATCCTCAACCCTAAACCCTCAACCATCAACCCTTAAACCCTCAACCCTTAAAAATTTATCCCTTAAATCCTCAACCCTTAAACCCTAAACCCTAAACCCTTAAACCCTAAACTCTACTCCCTACAACCTCAACCCTTAACTCTATACTTAAGCCCTAATTTGTCAACCCAATATCTTAAAACCTAATGGACCTATACCCTAAATGCTGAACATTATCCCTCAACCCTGAACATTATCCCTTAACCTTCAAATGTCTACCCTATACCCTACATCCTCAACCCTATACTTATGCCCTAAAACCTCAAACCTCATCCATATACCGTATACCCTCAACCTTAAACCCTGAACCCTATACCTTAGACACTCAACCTTGAAAATTATCCCTCAACCCTCAATCCTATAACCTCAACCATATACTTAAGCCCTAATCCCTCAATCCTCAACCCTATACCTTAAACCCTGAACCCTACACCAACAAACCCTCATCCCTATACCCTATAACCTCACCCTTATACCCTAAACCCTAAATATTGTCTCTCAACTCTATACTTAAAACCTAAACCATACACTCTCAGGTGATCCCACATTATTGGTTTACAAATTTTGGCCAAACTAGACACTGAATTGATTTTTTCTAGCTAAATCTTCACTTTCGAGCACCTATAGGGGCTAATCCGTGAGGAATTTGAAGATGATGCAAACTAGTGATTTGTGACATTTTGTATGTAGATTCTAAATATATTTTTCTCAAAAATTTTGGAATCCGATTGCACTTCTTTTTCCATCTCCTTCGAAAACTAGTTTTTTTTAGTAAACACCATGTTTAAGGAGTGATGCTCACCATATACAACATAACTTTTTTTCCATGAAGGGGGTGAAACCACATATCTGGTTTACAATTTGTTGGAGGAAGGAAAAATGAATTTTTGGCATTTTCTCAAACTTGAGGGGTTCACCCTTAAAGATTTTTGACCAAACCATATGGTTCAAGCGAATCCCCGAGTTCACTCGAACCCTTGAACACATTTTTTTCTAATATTAAAAAAATGGGTTTGAGTGAAAGGGTGTTCATTCGAACCCTCGAATTAGGATTTTAAAAAAAAAATCAGCATTTTGATGGCCACTTTCATCTCCAATGCTACATGTAAATCTCCTAGGGCCCAAACAATGAATGACAAACCTCTTGTGCACAAATGTGGGGAACGAACTCACTCGCCGCCCTCAACTCACCACCCTCAACTCATCACTCCAGATCGCATGACTTTTAGGTTGGTTATTCAAGCTTGAAAGTTTCTAAACCCTTTTCAAAAAATTCATTTTGTGCATATCTTGCAATCAATGAGCCATTATGTCAAAAAATTCATGAGCTCTATCTATGCTTCCACATTTTTCATACATGTCTACCAGAGTATTCATAAATTATGGAATTTGGCTTCACACATGCCGATTTTATTTGCTTGAAAGTTTCTAAACACTTTTCAAAAAATCCATTTTGTGTGTATCCTCCAATCATGGCATTCCATGAGATTAAATTTGTTTAAATAGTCACCAATTGCATTTGATTGATTTTTTTTATAAACCCTTTATGTATGTAGTCGGCAATAGCATTCCATGAGACCAAATTTCTTTGAGGGACATTATCAAATAGTTTCCATGCTTCCACATTTTGAAAATTTCTAATTTCTAAACTCTTAAATTTTTAATTTCTCCACAATTTTAATGCCCCAAAACATATCCAATCTATAATACTACAATTAGTTAGCTGTGCATAATTTTCCCCAATTTTATTTACCCTATCCTTTATAAAATTGAATGTGTATGTTTTGTGGCATTAAAATTATGGAGCAATTAAAATTTAAGAGTTTAAAAATTAGAACTTTTCAAAATGTGGAAGCATGGAAACTATTTGATAATGTCCCTTAAATAATTTTTTCCCAAAACATACACATTTAGTATTCTAAAATGCCCCAAAATATACACATACACATACACATTCAGTTTTCTAAAATGCCCCAAAACATATCCAATCTATAATACTGCAATTAGTTGGCTGTGAATAATTTTCCCCAATTTTATTTACCCTATCCTTTATAAGCATAAAACTAGTATTTTCCCTATCCTTTATAAGCCTCAATGTGATTTGCAAAACTTTCAATTTTATATTGATATTGAATTTGGTTTCAAACTATAAACATGTGCATGTTATCATTGTGATTGTAGTTGTGAATCTTATATGGGTATTGAACTTGGTTTCCAATTACTAGGATATGTATATGATATCACTATTACTTTGATTGTACATACTTGTGAATCTTATTTGAGTATTGAATTTGGTTTCCAATTACTAGTTCATATATATGATATCACTAATCCATAAGTAAAATAAGTGTCATCCATAATCTAAGAGAGTGAATCATTACAAAACTAATGTTTTTCTTCTTTAATTTATTTCAATTTTAATCAATAAGCATACACATTAAACATAGACCCAAAACATGAAAACATATAGAGAGAAAAATTACACATGTTCACATCAACAAACACATGTACCAAAGATTCATTTTGAAACAACCAAGATGATACACCATATCACTTACAACATCAAAACCCATGTGTGAGTACAATGACATAAAATATGTCAAATAAGGCAATCAATAGACTTCACAAGACCCTCAATTCTACAAGGATTGACCTATAATATAATACAAATAAATTATATGAAGCACCTTTAAAATGAATTTCTACCCACATCCCATATGATAAAAGCTCTCTTCAAGTAATACCATACATCTCAACAAGATATATATGCTTTAAGGAAGAATAAAATGTATTCACTTATTAAGATCAATGATTTTCACGAATTATAGTTTTTTTAATTTTAAAAAGCCTTGATGGGTATCAAATGTAAGCTTGTATTATGCCAACTAAGACTATCCCCATATGTGTAACACACATCATAAAAGGGATAAGATGAGGCCTAGAGAAATCATTAATAATTTCCACCTCTAGTGACATAAGATACTATGGAAACAAATCACTACATTCATACCCATCACAATGTATCATAGTGCCTATAGTGGAATCGAAAAAATATTTGAAATGTGAAGAGCCTATATGACAAAATCAGGAGTTAGAAATTACCATACCCCTCAAATAATCCAATGCCATTTTTCTATGATAATTATATATAATTATCATCTAACTAATCTTGAGATGGTACATCATCCTAATATTGAATATTAGTATATTTCCAATAATCAAAATACTAAAGCTAGGTGCCAACATATTGGAATGCCATAGTTTGCATGGAAAGCCTTGGAAAAAAATTGATGTGAAGAAATTTAATGAAGTATGGAGAATTCTCCATATATAATGTAGCATGTATACATTTTTCCCAAGGGAACCCTTTTGAACTAACATCACACATTGCAAAAATACTAGTGGGCTCCAAAACTAAATTCATGATGTGCAAAGAGTCTATGATGCAATGGACCACCACCACATGCCATAAGAAATAGAGGTCTCTACTTAAAATAATTCAACATACATATATGATCATTAGGAACTAACAAGTCAAATAATGATAAACTAATAAAGTATTCACACCATGTCATGAAAATCTATAAAATACAACATAGACTTTAGAGACATGTGGTGACATAGAGGTTAGTCCAATAAACTTTCTAAAGTGAACATAAAGAACAACTAAATCAAGAAATTCTATGTGAATAATCTACCAATGATTTATGAGATCAAAATATGGTTGAGGAATGAAAACCACAAGGAATGAAATAAATTATCTACAATAAGCTATCATAAAGAATAGGTTTGGTAAGACCATAGAATCAGGGGGCTTTATACTACAAACTTAAGAGGTTTCACCAAGGAAACCAATCAGCACTAAAAAAATCTCAAGGTAACAAGATAATGAAAAATCCTATATGGAATAGGGTTTTAGCCTTGAAAAATTTAAAGGATAAACCCTAAAATAGAAATAGAGACTAAAAATCTAGGGATCAAAATTAAAAATTGGAACAATTCAATATTATCAATGCAAGAGGAAGAGGTAAAGGAATATTTGATAAACAAATTTAATTTTATCATTGTAATAGGTATGGTAATGAATTGAAAGGGAGTGTATATTAAAATAATTTAATAATAAATAATATTTGATAAAGAAATTCAATTTTATCATTGTAATAGGTATGGTAACATTGAAAGGGAATGTATATTAAAAGAATTTAATTAAATAAAACCAGAAATGTTTTTTGGTTTTAATTGAGTTGAATGACTAGCTTTCAACCATCAAACTAATGCCTAATTTAATATAACATAGAGTCTATTGTAAATGAAAATTTAATGGTGTTGTAAACTCAACTTTCACAAGAGTTTGATATACTTGGCTCTTTCTTGTAGAGACCAAACCCTCAAATGCTCTTTGACCTTAGATTTATACAACTTCTACTTAATAATCCATAAAATATCTTAGAGACTTTTCAATTATATATCAAATTTGAAAGGTTTTCACATGGCATAGAATTTTCATAAAATGAAATGATTTTACTACACCCTTTAGATGAAAACTAACATAGTTCTAATATAAAAATATAAAATGTGCATTTAGCGAAGAATCCCCTAAAACTCTAAAAATAAATATGGAGACAAAATGCAAAAAAGGTAAAAGTGATGTCTTATATTGATATTAATGAAAAAATTGCATTGACATTACAAATTATATATAAACTAAAAATTATACGAGTTGTACTCATATGTACATTAGTCAAAACATGAAATATTGTGATTTTTCTTTAAGTAAAAAGTATGACTTTAATAGTTCCCAAATATGAACACCTTTATAAGAAGATAATGGAACTAATTTGTGTCTTTTGTTATTTAAAAATACATCTTTAACGTTTGGTTATAAATTGTGAGATGAAAAGGGAGTTAAGTTATAACTTTTGTTATGTAAAAAATAGGGCTCTTTAAGTCCCAAGTTTGTACTATGAAAGTGATATTAGATGGAATAATATTTAAATTTGATATTAGAACAAGGGTTAATTATCTAATAGAACAAAAGGAGGTGGTAGGATATATTAGAAGTGCATGAATTGATGATATAATTCCAAAAAAGATATTTAGTTATAATAGAAAAACATACATGAGATTAATGTAAAAAATTGGAGGAAAATTTTCAATTGGAAGACGATGACTAAATGTAATAATCGTTTTTGTTAATACTATTATTTTTAAATATCATTACACTTGAAGTACTATCTTAATTGTACAAGCAGCCCAACAACCTTTATTCAATGTAGAAACATTAGCTTCATAATCTTACCAACTGTAGCCATGACAACACCCTTATACTACAATACTACATACTCTAAATATGATAGGTCTTTAATTTTAGTGTCATTCTTAGACCTAGAATTAAACCTCAAGGGTTGATTCATCATATTATTCCTACCTACATATCCCTTTCTAAGATCATATGCTCTATAATTCACCCAATCATAATAAAAATTTATCATCCTTGCATATGGGAAGGGATCCCATGACTCTCTCTTAAATAACAACCATTGTTTGAACTTGGGTTTCTAATCAATTCATACAAATAGTGTGATAGAAAATAACTTCTATTTATATGTTAGTTCTAAGCCAAAATCAATATAAAAACAAGCATAAAGCCACATAGAGACCAACTCATACAAATATCACAAACACACATATAATAGATCAACATGGATGAGCTTACTAAAAACATGAACAAATACCAATCTATTATAAGAGAAACATATACCCATTTAAATAGATATGCCGATAAAGAACACCATTGTGGGGAAAGAATACATGGTCATTATAAATCATCTTGTATTTAATATATATAATCCTAGTAAAATATATAAGACTCTAACTTATAATATTTATCTTTATAATAATAAGAGGGCTAATTTACAAAGTTTAGCTTTATGTATAATTTATTAATTAATTAATTAAAATTATAACCAAAGGTTATAAAGTGAAAGGTTGTGACATATTAATCAACCACTTAGATTTCCTTAAATATGGATAATCATTTTGAAAACTATATATTATGAATGTAAATAAATGGAACAATCAAGAACACCTATTTCAATAGTAAATCCTTAGTATCTAAGTGAATCTAACCCTTATAATTTAAAGAAACATCACATAGTTTTGTTGCATTGATTTTTAGGGCTTATAAATATAATATTTTTTGGATAGGATCCCTTGAATATTGGCCACCTCCTAGACTATTGCATGTAGTCACTCCACCACCTCTTCAATAGTTTCCAAAGATGTCAAACATTAAAATTCAAACCTATAATGGAAAAAAAAACATCTACACACATGGGATGGATTATTAAAATTAATCTTTAATCCTCCTTATGTTTCTCTCCAATTATTAAATCATTCATGCTATAAATCCCTTGATTTGAAAAGAAACATGTTGTCTTGTTTCCTTCATGGTAGCAACATAGTTAGAGAATAATTTTTGTGAATCAAGGATTTCCCATGCCTCATTTAGTATGATGTTTTTCTTCTAATTGATCAATTATATTTTCATGATGCTAAATATAGTTTTCATTGAATATCCTTCAATGATGACTAAATTGATTTTACATGACCACCAATGTTAAGTAATGATGCTTTCCCTTTATTACTAGTTCTAGGAAATAAATCTTAGATGCAACCTTTATCAATTCCCCTCAAAGAACAATCAAAATTAAACTTTCACCTGGTTTCTTATGGAGGAATCCATCTAATATAATCTATAGAAGGGTGATATTTGAACCTAAGAATTATAAATTGATATTTATATATTAAATTAAATAAGTAAAATGTTTAGAAAATTAAATAAAATAGTGAAAATGTTTTGATTATGAAAAACTATGATAAATGTTGAATGTTTTTTTGTTAACATAATATGAAAATATTATTGATGATTAGATGAATTATTTGAACTACTGAACGCTCTATTTTTCATCCCAAGTAGCATTCAAATTACTAGTGATAATATCTTGCATATACAAATCTAATCTAAGATGCATATTTTATATGTGTGCAACCTATAGGTTCAATATATATGTATCATGTGCACACTTGTAAATTTATTTAGAAATGTTTTAGATTATGTTTTGTGTGCAATCTAGTAATGAATGTTTTTTTGTTAATGGTATGAAAATATTATTGATGATTAGATGAATTATTTGATCTAGTGAATGCTCTATTTGTCATCCCAAGTACCATTCATTACTAGTGATATTATCTTGCATATACAAATCTAATCTAAGATGCATATTTTATATGTGTGTAACCTATAGGTTCAATATATATCATGTGCACACTTGTAAATTTATTTATAACTATTTTAGATTTCTATTCATTAGATCTCAATATATTATTTACCAAGGTCTCATTGCTCCTTTAGGTGTATATACATATAACATGGAAAACACATATTTTCCACCTCGAGAAACATTGTTTGCAAATACTACTAGTGAGATTAGGAGACTAAGAGACTCATTAGCAGATGGTACAAACACAAACATTTATTCAAAAGTTTGCATGTCCATATTTTAAACCTTAGAAAAACTAAGAGATGAGCTTGGGAATGCTAGTACATATTCCCTTGATAGAGTAGTTTCTATTCTTTCCCACATGTGGGAAGAAGTACATGGTGAGGTTCCCTATAAATAGATAAATGATGCTATGACCAAAGCAATGATTAAAAAAACTTGCTCTTTTCTTTCCATTATATCAAAATACACATAAGGTGAGGGGATACTAGGTCACCAAATATGTGGATTATGCTATGGACCCATTGATCTACCTGTGATTTATTGCAGCACATGGTCAATATCCAAACAATGACTAGATTCCATTATATTTTGTTCAACAGATGTATGTTGAGGTCCATTTGGGCCTCAAAGTCAACTACTTGGACATTCCACCATATGCTGGTCAAGGGCATGGCAGGATTTCCGATAGGCCCACCTATCCTCATGTAGATAGACTAGCCCTAGGGTTTAGGGAATTGGTTGGCAGTAGGTCTCCTGATCTCACCCCATCTTTGGCCCCCTCAGCAGATCAGGTTGTCATTGCTTCCCAAAAGGAAGCAATTGACAGTGTAGGTGACATTTTAGTTGCCACCACTAGGATATCTATTGATCATGTGGGTTAGTATTTGAAGTCTAAACATTCAAGATTCACACAATTTGTAGCACAACACAATAGAATGGATCCTTTTACAATGGCAGGCATTCCTACACCCACACAACTTGACAGACTTACAAGAGATATGGAACACAAGACTATGCATTCTTTGGTTGAGGACCTCTTGGAGGCATATGCCTTCATTGCATCATATTATGGGATCACTATAAAGAAGGTCAAAGGTCATTTGGATTTAGGATTTAATTAACATCTAGGATCCCATCACTCTCAACCCAACACTAGTGCACATCGGGATCCACCTATAGATCATTTGACTATTGCATAGACTATGGATTTTATGGATTTGTTGAAGTACGGTCCTAGTTTGTCATCACCAATGCCATATCAGTTGCATAGTACCCTTCACTCATTATTTATAGCACGACATGTGACATATCAAATGGATGTAGATGTTGACTTGTTGCTTGAGCGTATGGTTGATTTGGTGGAGATGACCTTTGCAAAGGACTTAGATCATCTGATATCCGATGATGTGTATGTATGTGAGCATGTGCATGTTTTGATTATTTTTTTAATTATTTTTAAATTTTAGTTTTAACTAGATATTCATGTACTAATATATATGTATATATATTGTATGTGGACATACCTCATATTACTCCCAGCCTTGGTTCAGATCATGTACGTTAGCATGACTGTATGAATGATTCTACTACCAATGGACATGTGAGTTTTAAATTTTTATATATACACATTTATATGTACATGCATATGGATGTATAGATCTAGATAGATATTTAAAAATACATGTACATTCTTAAATAACTTTCATAAAATTTATAATGTAATATATGTATTTAACACATTGTGTACAAAATTTTATTTGTAGGGCTTAACACATATACCAAAGTAGGATTCTCATTCAGATGATCGTTCGACTAGGAGTCAACATTCATATTAGGATTTGCACTAGATTTATGATCTTTACTACATTTTCTTATATGATGATCTCTAGTAGTCGACATTTGATGATCTCTAATTTACATTTTCTTATTACGTTGAAAGGCGTTATATAATGAAAGCAATGTGTAAACATTTTGAAGCTGCATTTAAAATGACAGGTAGGTGGAAGTCATGTGTTGTTTTTGCTCTTGGAAACTATAAGACGTCGGAATTCGTCGGACACCAGAAAATTAAATGCCCACAAATGCTTTTTCCATTAGGTTTTTGATTTTCGTGGGCTGGTAACTGTTTTCTTAGGTTCTCTTTGGTTTCCTTCGGTTATCATTTTAGGGCTTTCTTTATTTGAAAAAATTATGATTCATATTCGAGAATCGATAAGATCTCAAGGTTTCTTTGTGATTATACTCGTGAGTTGCAGCAATGGAAGATCTAAAGGTTGAAGTGCTCAAAATTTCCATGGTGGCTTCGGTGGTCACATCATGCAGGCAGTGCATGTTTGTTTACAACCTGGACTTCTTTTGGCTACCCATGAGAAAACCATAGAGGTTTCTTTTCTATAGATTGTTGCTTGCAAATGATTTTTCTTGCATGGAAGAAAACCTGAAGAAAAGCCTCTTTAGGGTTCTAGTCCATTTCTATCCATTTGTAGGATAGTTGGTTATTGGGAAAATATTGAGCAAACTAGAGATCGATTGCAATGATGGTGGAGTGGAATTTGTGGAAGCATCAATCGCTATGGCTTTGCAGGACCTGGAGAAAGAGGAGTTTTAGCGTAACCCATTTTTCAAAAATCTCTCCTATTCCTAGAAGCCGCTTCGCACATGAATTTCCCCCATCCTTTCATTTCAATCCTTTTACAGAAAGAAAATTGGGTCTATCATCATTAGTGCAGGTCTAGCAAGAAAATTCCACACATCGATAGTGAAAAAATTGGGTAAAGACACTCACACGAAAGCTTGTCTTTTCAAAACTAAAAGAAAGTAAGAACTCATGGTATGCATGTCGGCTTGTCTTTTTCAGCTCCTCTGCAAGTTTATATTATCAGTTCTCATCCAACACTCTATTGAATTTGATTTTTGTCTTCCAATGGTGGGTGGGTTTTTGTTTGTTCTTGATTTGGTTTACATGGTTTGTTGTTAGAGCATGGGACAGATTCTAGATAGTATAGAGTGGATATATGAGATAGTGTATTAGCATTGGCAGCATTATATTGGTCTGTGTTTGTTCTGTGTGATACGCATTTGAGGTGGAATAAGTTGTCTTTGGAATACTATTTGTGCTGATAAAAAAATGTTAATACTTGATATGGGTAATAAAATTTGGTTTATATTGGAGCTGGGTACGTGGACATAAGAGGGATGTTGAATTTAGAGGAGAATGAAATTGGGCCTCCATGGTTGAAACCGTTGTTGCACACAAGCTTCTTCATTCCCTACAAAATTTATGGAGATTCCAACTGATGCAAGTGCAATGTGTATTGCCTTGATTATATGGCAAGTGGATTATGCATGTATTGCCTTGAACATCACAATGATCATCACATTGTTTAGGTATAACAGTCTCTAAGAAAAGCATTAAAGTTTAAGAGCTTGCATAGCCTAATTGTTATTGGAGGACCTTATCAACATTGTATAATTGTCTGCTTGAGTGTTGAAATAGTAGCAGTTAAGGATTATGTTTGAAATGGCCTTAGCTCTTTCCTAAGTATAACAAAGATGAAAACTTATCAAACTCAGTGCTTAAAAGTGTCCCCTATACCTCTTTTGAGAAAAATGGTTAGTAATGAAAAACCCATCAAGCTCGGTGTTTAAGCCATTCTTCAAGGATTCATAGTGTCCCCTCTATACCTGTTTTGCGACAATAATTAGAAATGAAAAACCCATCAAGCTCAATGGTTAGGCGAATCTTCAAGAATAGAGTGTGACCCCTATACCTATTTTGAGACAATGAATAGTAATTTCCTATGTTTTTGTTGTATAATTGTCTATTTAAGAGTGGAAGATTGTTTTGTATTTTCCTAATTGAGTTTCCCTATCCTATTGATCTTACATGGTGTTTTCGTTTAATTTGGGTATTGTTAGGTTTTGCAATGGTGTTATTAAATAGGTTTTCACAAAAATATGAGATTTTTCTAAATTTAATATTTGGGTTATTTTTAGTGGATCATAATAGAGTGAAAAATGCATTTTGATTAGGAATTTGTGAACTGTGAAGTTATCTATGTCAAGGGTTACCTTAATGAATCATCATTAGGGTGAAGAATGCATTTGGATTAGGAATTTTAGAACTATAAAGTTAATTATTTGAAAACCATCAAATTAGTAGGATTGTAAATGTTGATGATGAATGAACAAGGGTTACTCCCAACCTTAATAATTTGCGAACTGTGAAAGCTAAATATAATTGGTTAAGTGATAGTTGTTCATGGCGTTTACTGTATTCCTTTTCTTATGAACAGATATGAAGATCTTCCTACCGTAATGTAATCATAGGAAATATTTAGAAATCTGTGAGGGGAGTGTGATTTTGTATTTTTTTACCATACCAATTGGACTAATAAATTAGGTCTATTGTTTGTGTTTGTTTACGTAGTAGGTATAAGACACGATCTTTGCAACATGACATTTTTGTTACAGACAAAACTGCAGCAACACCAACAACAAGGAGGGGTTGAATCTGATCAAAATTCAACTTCCTACAAGAGACAGAAGATTCAAAAGAGTTTCAGGAACAATTTCAATGTTAAGGATTTAATCAATGCATATAAAAAAGGCCAAGAATAGGTTGGCCATGGTGATAACTCAAGTAAAGAGACAACTGTGATCAATTGTAGCCCCAAAAGCAACATTTCACAAGAAATATCACCCCAAACTCCTCCACCCATGATAAAAAATTACAAAACAACAAGAAAAAGAAAGGGTATACCTTGGAAAGCCCCTTTGAGGAGTCTCTATCCTAGATATATTTATTAGGAGGGTACATAAAAAATTTACTTTGTAACTATGACAAATTTGTCTGTTTTCAATGACTGTTTAGTCTCGTAGAGATCCGACCTAGAAAAGAGAATGAAAACAAATTAAGTTGTTTGTCTTGGTCCCATAGATTGTTTAGTCTTGTGGGTGTCATTAAAATCTTTCATTCATTCATTCTATGGATCAGCGAATATGTACAAAGTATATACACAATAGGCTGCAACCCATGTACATATATATACACACATCAACACATGTTCATGGAGGTTGGGTTTGTAATAGAAAACAATCATTAGCCTCAGTTTGTACTTTTGCATAAGTACTCCTTTAGTAGGATGTGTACATTAATATAAAGGAGCATATATATTATACTGTAAACATGTTATTTATATTACAGGTGCCTCCCAAAGATATTTCTCGGTGTACATTACATATATTTTTTAAATATAGGTATGCTAGTATGATATACATACACATTTTCTTAGGTTTATATGTTTATTTTGATTCAATCTACGTGCATGTACCTCTTTTCTTATAACATGTTTATGTTTATACATTGAATCTATCTACATATACATGTTTTTGTTTATGTTTAAATTTTTATGTACATTAATAGATACATGTGTATGTATGTACATATTTACACTCAATAACATGTTTATACAAATTTTAAATCTGTATTTAGAGAACTCATGCTCACTTATTTATGACTTATATATGTTAAAGACATGTTAAATGTGAATTAAATAAGAGTAAGGGGTAAATGAATAAATCTATTATAATCTACACTATTATTTAACATAATCGTGCTTTCCTACAATCATATAAAATTATAGATTTTTAAAGAAATTCAATGCTTAATTTTCCAGTTTCAACTCAGGATAGGAAAACTTTATTCTTTGAAACATTAAGAAAATTCAAATGAAACTATACCTCTATGTGCTCAAATCATTGTTCTACCCTCTCTACATCTCCTCCAAATGAAAATATCTCAACTATTGATATAGAACCATCTGCAATGAGAAGGGGAAAATGAAATAGCCACTAATAATGCACTAAAAAATAAGCTATTTCAACATGAACCATTGAGGACTAGAGAAAAAATATAATTTTAGAAGGAACCCTAAGATGGAAAAAAATGGAGATTAATGGGATGAAATATAAGTGATGCAAGTGGAAAATTTAAAAAATATGAAGACCTTTTCCCTAGAATATTTACTAACCTAAAAGGTATAAAAGAAGAGGTAGGAACCATGCAAATAGAACTAAAAGAAGGATCCAAACCATAAAGGAAAATAAAATATTAACTTAAAACCTCAATGTCAAAACAAGAGTTGAGATAAAATTAGAAAAAATGTTAGGAGGAATGATAAAAAAATTTCAAGATACCCATGGTAGATGATACCAAACAAAGAAAAAACATTTTCTTCATCTATGATACCCATGATGTTGACCATTATCTTTTTACTACATATAGACTTATGAAATATCATTCTATCCCTATTCCTCCCACTACTTCCCCTTTTCCACTTGTTACTATGGAGCCCACTACCATTCTAGAGGACTCTTCCATACCTAAAACATTTCCTATTCCCACTATAACTAATACATGTTCACCTTGTTTTGATGAGATAACAACAAACTCCACAATGAAATAACTTGTTTGATTACCACTTGATTCATTTAAACTAGGATAGGTATTCCATACACTACAATGCATTTTAATTTTAATTTTTCTCCATATGCATATAAATACAAGCTTATTTTTCATTATTCCATATCAAATTGCAAGATTAATTCTCATCTATATCACTTGGAGAGCAGATTTTGGAGAAGATATTTTTGCACATTTATCAAGGAGACAAATTTTGGAGAAGAAGATATTTTAGCATTTTTAGCAAAGAGGGCAGATTTTGGAGAAGACAACTTTGCATTTTTATAAATCAAGGAAAATTTTGGAGGAGAATTTACCTTTGGTAGAGGATTTGTTTTGAGTCATCTTTAACTTGAAGAAGAAAATGGGACAAGAAAGAAAAAGAAAAAATAAGGCTCAACACAAAATTTCAAAAGAAGAAGAACAAAGGAGGTGCGAACAAAACTTGGAAAATTATCATAGAAAGAAACAAGGTACATGCTTATCTCTCTCTTTTGTGTGTTTAAGACTTTTATTAACACCTCAATGTTTTCCTTATAAATATTTGATTTTATTTGTTCAACTCCACTTAAATAGCTCATAGTCTCTCACTTTCTTTGCTTGCATGTAAATTCAAATGACAAGCGGGAAATTGTCAAGTTGAAGAACACATGGACCTTGAAGATAGGGAGGAGGCCCAAGTTCAAACATTGCTTTATGGAGATGGGTCGGGATCAATTCCTTCTACAAGTATGGATGAGCATATAAAACTAGCTGAAACTTCTCTCACTTTCTTTGTTTGTATGTAAATTCATGTATCCAATTTCCAAAACCTAGTGACTTTGAAAATTCATTTTTCCATTTCCGATTGTATTTGTTCCATGGAATTTTTCTAAGTTCAAGAATCAAGATTGATTTCATTTGAAATTTCTACTCCACTTATCTAGCATCATGTCTCTCACATTTTTTGCTTGCATACATAAAGTCCACTTATATAGCATCATCTCTCACTTTCTTCGCAAAATATTTTATGACATGTAGAAAGGGCTCAACAAGCAAGAAGTTCTCATGCTGAATTCGAGCCAAATCTAAGTATTGGATCAAACGAATCCATTGAAGAACACATGCACCTTGAAGATAGGGATGGGGCCCAAGTTCAAACAATGAATTTTGAAGAGGCGCCGAGATCACTTCCTTCTACTGGTATGGATGAGCATATAAAACTAGCTAAAACTTCTCTCACTTTATTTTCTTTCATATAAATTCATGTATCCAATTTCCAAAACCTAGTGACTTTGAAAATTTATTTTGCCATTTCCTTAAATTGATTTTATTTCCAATTGTATTTGTTCCATGGAATTTTTGTTAAGTTCAAGAATCAAGATTGATGTCATTTGAAAGTTCTACTCCACTTATCTAGCATCATGTCTCTCATGTTTTTTGCTTGCATACATAAACTCCACTTATATAGCATCATCTCTCACTTTCTTTGCAACATATTTTGTGACATGTAGAAAGAGCTCAACAAGCAGAAAGTTCTCATGTTGAAGTCGAGCCAAATCTACATATTGGATCAAATGAATCCACTGAAGAACACATGCACCTTGAAGATAGGGAGGAGGCCCAATTTCAAACAATGCATGTTGAAGAGGGGTCGGTATCACTTCCTTCTACTAGTATGGATGTGCATATAAAACTAGCTGAAAAGGTGAGGAAACAAATTTCTTATAGAAATTTAGATCATTTACTTGAGATGGATATGGAGAAACTCAAATGTTATGTCGACCAACCTGTAAATAAGAGTAAGAGGTCAATGACTAAATCTATAAATAGAATAATCAATGATCATTTCAGTCATCTTGAAACACTTGAAAAAACCCAATTGTTATCACGTTTACTTCTTCGTAATGAGTTGAAAGAGTCATTACAATTGTTGGGTGTGCATTCAGAATCAAATAAGAAGAAACACATGGCATTACAAAAATATATTGTTGAAAATGTTAAAAAGGGTTTAGATTCCATTGGGAAAGGATCTTGATCAGTGGATAAGGTCACTGCAAGAAGGGTGATGCTGACATCTATTATAAATCAAGATACAACAAGAAAAAGAAAACTGTCTGCACTTTCGATTGAAATTGGTTATAGTAGAACCATACTAATAAAATATGAGAAAAAGAGAAATGTTCTAGATGTTAGCTCAAAATGCAACTAGGAAATTATGTGTAGAGCTCCCCGTTCTGACAGGATTGAAGATGTTGTTAGGAACTTGATCTCAAGTTTTTGGCATGATCAGACTCATCCATCATCAAATACTAGAGATGTTATGAGACACAAGATTGGGCCTGGTATTTATGAAAATCATATTAAACATTGGCTAGACATAACACAACTTGAGATGTATATGAGATTTTGTAATACATATCCTCATATAAAGATTGGGCAAACAATGTTTCAAAAGTTAAAGCCATATTATGTGAAGATAAACAAGTTTTGAAACTTGTTGTTGTCGTTATCATATTGAATTTGATCTCTACTATCAGGTGTTTCGAAAGATGAGAGAAGAAAGTTATGGTTTTCAAAATGCACCTCCTAAATAGGTAAGTTTGTTCATAAAGGATATGTTATGTGATCATGAAAATGGACCTCAAAAAATTGCATGTAGCACCCCTCCGATTTGCTTATGATTTCAGACAGTGATTTTACTTTGATAGACCATGATACTATGTTGTTGTTATTTGAATGCTGGCATTGGAGAAATGATGGTTTTTATTTTAAGATGTGATTGTACACTATATTGGTGATTATTATTTATGACATGCTTTCTGGTTAGCATAGTTGATTATTTGAGTTGATATTGATATATGCTCATCTCTAGTTATTTGATGTTTTAGATTCATCAGTTTTGATGTGACATTGTATTGGTGAAGGGAACGAGATTGCATCACTTGCTTGTGAGCGCCTTATGATTCCACGATTTTCTCTTCATGGTGTGATTGATTATGATCTATATAAATGTGTGACATATGTTTGATTGCAAGATTGTAGGTACATGACATCGACTCCACCTTGATTCACAGGTTTGAGCATGTCCATTGCCTGAAAAAATAGTTGATTGGGAGATAGTAACAAGGTTTCCTTGTCAAACCACAACCCTAGTCAGAGTGTGTCATCAATCTTTGTTTGGTCATGTTGTCACATTTTCCTTGTTGTTTATTTATTTTGCAAGGTATGTTCTTTGGGAATTTAATGCTTTTAATGTTTTAATTGATTATTTAATTAATCTTGAATAATGTTGTTAGAAGCTTTATATTTGATTTAATTAATTAAATTTATTTTACTTTGTAAAGTCATTTAATCATTGGGATTAAATTTATTTTATAAAGTGATTAAATTAATTAGATTAAATTTAATTAGAAATTAATATGTGAATTTTGAATTATTTAATGCACAAATATGTTAGAAAATATCTAGAGGAAATATCTATGATTTGGTTGAAATTATATTTTGAATTGTGACATGTGTTAGGAAAATTAAACACTATTGTTGGGAATGAATTCTCAGAGAGAATATTTGCATTAATTGAAAGAGGAAAGAGGCTACTTCACAACAAGGAGAAAATATATTTTGGGAGGTTGTTAAAAATTGAAAGAGGTTGTTGAAAATTATCGTTGGAAAAGTTGGGGAAGAAGTTCTCGGGAAAAAATTGGCTTTGGTTATTTTTTCATCTTTTTGGAAAAGTGGATAATTTGGAAGAAGCTTTGGTAAATTAGAATCTGAAGGCGAAACTCTACTTCAAACATCATTTCCCCAAGCTTCCGGAAAAATGTTCTTTAAATTGTTTTTATTTATATGCAAATTGGAAAGATTCCCTATACAAGAATAATATGTTATTTGTTTAGAAGGTTTAATATATTTTGTAAATTTGAAAGATTGTCATGTTTGGAAAATTGTCGAGAAAGCTTAGAGCTTTTGTAGAAATTGTTTTAAGCTTTGATTTGTTTGGAATTGGAAAATTGTCGTAAAAGTTTTAAAACCTCTATAGGAATTGTTTTTAAACAAAAGAAATCCCAGAGGGAAAAGAATAGAATATTTGGAAATTATCTATAGGAATGGATTTAAATCTTCCTATAGAAAACCTCTAGTTGTATTGGAAAAGTTCTCCTATATAAGATTATTATTTTTCTTCCAATTGATCTATTTGGCTAGGAAATTGAAAAAACCTCTGTAAAATTTTGTAAATATTTCCTAAAGAAAATTTGTGAAAATAAATTGCCATCTGGAACAATTATTGGTTTTATTTATATATGTATATATATACATAATAAATATATATGTTTGTATTTTTGAAAAATCTTTTGAAGAAATTTTATTTTGAAAAAATCTATTCTTGAAAATTTTTGTACGATGAATATATTGAAATTCACATGTTTTATTTTATTAAAAATTTTATAAGTATCAATGTTTATGGAGGGGGCGTTGGGGATTACCCCCACCGCCACTGCCCCATAGGGAGGAAAACGATGTAGCCTCCACAACCCGTGCCTCTATGAAAGGGAGCCGATAGGGTACTATCCTACATTGCCAATTAATAAAAGAAGCTTGTGAACTTTCGTCCGTCACTCTTTTTATATTCGATTTCGACTTTGTTTTAGGATGAAATTAAATTTATAAATATAAATATATATATGTATATATATGTATATAAATATATATATATATTTAAAATATATAAATATTTAATAATTATATCAAGAAATTGTAATTACTTTTCTTATTATTTAAATAATATATTTTTATATGTAATGATTATATATTTAAATGTATTTTTTGTGATATAAATGCATGTAAATGTACAAAATGAATGTTTTAAGGGAGGAAATTGATTTTGATTTTGAAGTTATTGGGAAATTGAATTAAATATTAGATTTAAATTCTTTGTTGACTTTAAATGAAATTATATTAAGTTGGTTTATTTCAAGCAATGTATTATTATATTTTCTTGAGATAAAAATTGGATTTAGGAAATCCTAATGGTAGTTTTATTTCCTGCTTGAATTTGCTTATTAAATTATGATTTCTTTTGTTTGCATAAGTTGGGGAAATATGTTAGTAGTGTAGGTGAGTCTTCCAGATGATGTTATTTTAAGAGGGGGTTGTGATTTATGGTTCAACCCTTTGTTTTCCCTTGGGTAGTGCACTTGGTTGTAGTTTAGTTAAACACCCGGTTACTGTGAATGGGGATGTGTTGCCTCTTATATTTTGGATTGGGATTTAATATCTGTCTTGTGCATTGTGTTTACTCTTGGATTTGGATTAGATCCTAGTGTTGTCAGTAGGGGAGTGGCTCTCAATGGGGGCTGACGCACAAAGTGTTGCCAGGGTAGCTCATGTGAGAGTTAGTTAATTAAGTGGAAATTAAATATATGTATTAGGGGAAAGGGTAGCTTAAATCATATAACTTGTTAATTGTGCCTCGCTCATGGGCTCAAGGGATTGTTTAGACTTGGGATGAGACGAGAAGGCATGGAATGGAAAGATCATTATCTTGTCCCTTTGAAAGATAATTGATTCCGCATCAGTTTGCATGTGGAGTTAGGGGTTATGAGAGGCTACCAGGGTAGCCCAAGATGGGGGTTGGGGCCTAGGAAGATCTACCAGGGTAACCCATGCAACTTTGTGATGAAACTCCTCCTATGACAATAGTTCTATTGGTTAGCGGATGTACTTGATTCTTTTACTTTAAAAGTAATGTAACCTTAATGTTAAATAATATACTTGTATGGTTTAGTCTTGTGATTGTCTATGTCTAGAGGTTGTTTGTTTTTCCTAGTAAGCCTTTTTACTATCTCTTAGCATGGGGGGTGGGCCCTCGGGTACCACTTGGTTGGGTGGATTGTGCACCTTACACTGTTGGGTTCCCCCTTCATGTTCGTGATGGTAGGATCTTCCAGTTTGGAGAGCTCGCACATTCCAGATGATGTGTTACATCTCTTATGTTCCTTTGAATCAGTTGGATTCTTATGTATATGTAATACTCCACATTTTTATTCGAGGAAGAATCTTGTATCATTGTAATTGTAACATTATTATTGTATGATCTACCTCATTTTGTAAATGAGCTTTGTAACTACTTTATGGAATGAATACAATCTATGAATGATTCTTTAATGCAATTTGTATCTTATGAGATGAGTTAATGTTTTGGATGTATGCTCTTTATTTCATAAGTATTATTTTATATGCCATGGATTAGTTTATTTTTATATTTTTTGGGATTCAAATGTAAGCATTTTCGCGTACCTTGGAGGGTGTATACGTTAGTGTAGTTCACTTTACTTGTTATTAAACACATTTAAAAAAAAATTGTTACGCTTCCATTGTGTTTGCATTATCCTCTAGGGTTATGTGGCAGGGCGTTACATTGCATAAAAGGAATTTGTGAAACATGTGGAAATTTGGCTAAATTTCCTTCAAGAAATGAAGATACTGACCTAACAAATACAGTAAATTGCAAGAGTTACAAGTATGTAAAGTTTCAAACAAATTTTGGGAAAGAATCCACAAGGTTAAACTATGTAGAAGAGGAGATTCCTATTGGAAAATTTATGGAAGACTTTCAAAAATTGATACAACCATATATACAACATTCCTTTTTTGCTAAGTGGCAAGAACAAAAATTTCAAACATTGAGAGATACTTTCCCACTTGGAATGGTTATATCAGTAGTTGACTTTGCAGAAAATTACTCTTTTGTACATCAAAAGGAGATTCAATCAGAATAATACTTTTCAAAGCAGATCACTATTATGGTTCATGTGTGTTATCAACATGCACAATCAAAATTGGATGGTTTTGAGAGTACAGATGAACAACGAGCCAATTAAGAAAGAATATCACATTTATATTAGTGATGATAAAGAGTATGACACACTTTTTGTACAACATTGCTTTAAATTTTTTTTTGAGAATTTGAGAAGCAGGGGTGTAAAATTTGAAAAGCATTTTGTATGGTCAGATGGATGTGCGACACAATTCAAATCATCACAACCATTTTATGCACTATCTAGATATCATAAAATTTACAAAATACCACATGTTTGGAGTTTTTTTGAGAGAGGGCATGGAAAGGGTGAGCATGATGGAGCAGGAGCTTGCATCAAATGTGCTTTAAGAAAGCATCAAATGAGTTATTCAGAAGATCGTATAGACAATGCACATGATGTTGTTAAATGGTATAAGAAACACTTTGCATCAAATGAGGTCGACACATCTTCAAGAACAAACCAAAGCATTCCACATAGAGTGTTTTGGGAGATATCAGGTATGTATAAATTACA
This sequence comes from Sequoiadendron giganteum, assembly GCA_007115665.2. Lineage (NCBI taxonomy): Eukaryota > Viridiplantae > Streptophyta > Pinopsida > Cupressales > Cupressaceae > Sequoiadendron > Sequoiadendron giganteum. The sequence continues at coordinate 199,534,227 of CM021109.1, read as the reverse complement.
TTTTCAAAAATTTGAATTTTATTTAAATTTAAAATTTATATATATATACATGTTTGTTGACATAAGTTTGTTGTATATGTATCTAGGTATGGATGCAAGAGGGTAGACAAAACAAGATCTTTTCATTGTGTTATGAGTTCACGTAGTCACCCTAGATGAACATTATACACAAGGGATTACTCTTGTTTTTGCACTGGCTGCATTGTGAGAAACTCTGATCATGCATGAAAGAACCAAGAACTTGGATATGTTGGTAAATGGGATATGGTGCCACTAGTTATTTCAGAAACATATGATGAAAATGAGTAAGAAATATTTGAAGACATTCCTTTGATTTCAATTGATTATGACCATATTTCAGGATTGGTTAGAAAAGGCACATGTGTAAGTTTTCAATAATTTAAATATTATATATATAGTTAATCATCTTTAAAGTTTAGAGACATTTCTAACTTTTTGTGTAAATTTGGTGTACAGGAGATGTTTTTGCAGTCATAGTAGAGCTTGGAAATATAGGTGTTAGGTATTATTTATTGCATTGCAGAGAAGAGAGGAATAAGCTAACATGACTTGAAACAAGTGATGGAATGTTATTTCGCATAGGTGATTTTGAATCTAAAATTATATATATATATATATTGTGTTCATATGTGCACATTATATTAAAAACATTAAATATATATTGTACAAACTTTGAATATGAAAATGCTGTACACGTTCACATGTCTTACCTTAGGTTCATGTTTACCATGTGCAGGTTATATTATAGTGCAAGGGATATATCTATAACAATTCAAAGTTGTCCAACATGGGATTCATTTTGTTGATTATCAACCTGATAACAAGGTATATCAATACAATCACCTAATAATTGCTACCTCCCTACATGTAATACCCCTCTATTTTTCCTTCTGGTTGGACAGTGTGTCCTTGTGTTATTTTGTTGCTTTGATATGTTTATGGATATTTAGATACCTTATTATGTGTGTTTTATGTTTGTACCTTGACTTTGGTACTCAACTGTTATTTGATCGCTATCTATAAAGCGACGTTAATGTTATATTTTGATGTGATGGTATTTTATTATGATGTTATCATTATGGCATGTTCTGGATTAGCATTATGGATGTTTGAATTAATGATGTTCTATGCTTTGGATTATATTAGTATGTTAGATTTGTCAGTTAGTTACACTATATTGGTGAAGGGGATGGTATCATATCACTCTCTTGCGAGCGCCCTACGATTCCGAGATTTCTTCTTCATGGTGTGTTTTAATTTTGACATATATATGCATGTGGATATACTCTTTGTTCCCAGGTTGATAGGTACATGACATCGACTCCACCTGGTTTCACAGGTTTGAGCGTGTCCATTACCCAACGCCATTCGATTGGGAGATAGTAGCTAGGATTTCCATGCCATGTCATCACCCTAGTCATAGTGTGTCGTCAGGTGTTAGTCGGGTTAAGTTGCCTTAATGTTGTCATCTGGCTTTGATTTCAGTTTAAAATTGCAAGTTAGAAAAAAGGTTAAAATATATATGCTTTTGTAGTTAAATTGTTATTTAAGCATATCTGGTTTAATGTTAGAAGTATGATTCAATTTAGTAATTAATTTAATTTAATTAATAAATAATTTAATCATGGATTAGATTATTTTACTAATTAATTAAATTGATTATGTCTAAGTGAGTTATGTTATTCATTTTAAATTTATGGATTTATTGTGGAAATTGATAAATTAAAGAAAATGAATTTGTATTTCTTTTAGAAAATTTTGAATTCAAAAATTGAAATTGAAAGATATTTTTTGTTTTCTATTTTTGAAAATTTATTATGGTGGTTGAATAGATATTTCTTTTTTTGGCTATTATTGGGATTTTTCATGAGTTTTTTGAGGGAGCTTGAAAAATTAGAAAAAAACAAGGAAGGAAAGGGAATTTGCTGGTTTTGATTTTGGATTTGGAGAAGTTGAAAGGATCTGGAATAGAGGAGAAGGCTTTGCTTCTTTATTAGCTATCAAGCTTCTGAAATTAGGTTCATTCAATTAGTAGTTTCATTTTGAAAGGTTACACAGTTTGATTATTGTGTTGGAAATTATTTAAATTCTGTTTGTGGATTGCAAGGAAAAAACCCATGTTGAATATGAATTTTGTTTGAAAAAACCCTATTTTGAAATGAACTCCTCTATGGAAAACATGAAATATGTTTGAAAATGATTCTTCCCAGAATTTTATTTGCCCAATTAGGCTTCTAGTTTGGTTAATTTATAAAAAATGCATATACATGTATACACACACACACACACACACACACACACACACACACACACACACACATATACATATACATATATATGTACTAGATTAAATATTGTCATTGGGAAAATACCCAGATTGAAAAACTGGGCGGATTTAAAAAAATCCACAGTCAGATTTTATTTACGTTTTCATTTTTTATAACAAAAAAAAAAAAAAATTGTGGGGAGGTTGCTAGGGGCTTAACCCCACCGCGCCCCCCAATGGGAGGCGGGTGGATGGAGCCACGCCCAGTGCACTCCCCACAGCCCCGCCGCCACCGCTTCCCATAGCCACCTGCGGCCATGGCTAACACAACCGCCACCACTGGAGGTGGTCGGCTGTGCTTAGCACCGTCACCACCACTAGGAGGGTGAATGGAAAACCGTCGCCGCCCCTGTAAAAACTGTGGCCGACCCACTCCATAATGTCACCCACTGTGAAAAAAATAGCGGCCAGCCCTAACCCTCATGTGCGCGTGCGGCCCGAGACAGCCGCCCAACCCTCAGGGTTGGCCCGCAGCCTGAGGCTTTTGTTGGGTTGCATGTTTCAAAAATAAAAAGAGAAAAATATAAAATTAAAATATCTTTCTTTAATATTTTTAATATTATTTATATATAATATTAAAATATTATTATATATATGTATATATTAATTATTAATATATATATTTAATATTTAATATTATATGTATATAATATTAGAAAATTAATTTAAACATATATATAGTTGAGAATATGTTTTAAATGTTTATCTATATATATTTTTAAATATATATATATTAAAATGTTGAGTTGATTAATATCATGTTTTAAATGTAATTGAGAAAATTTTAGATTCAATATGCAATAGTCAAAATTAAAGGATTTATTTTAAGATGTCGTATTTTAATTGAACAAATATTGGATTTATAAGTAAGGTATTTAATGGCGAAATTAATTGATTTCTTTTAAAATGATATGTTTTGTATTATAGAAATAAATTCTCATTTTATTATTTAAAGGCAATTAGGGAATGTAATGTTGGTTCAAATTTCATCTATGTTTGAATGAGGCATTATTAAATTAGTTTTATTATATCAATAAATTACTAATTGATAGTACAAGAAATGGATTTAGAATATCCAAAGGTAGTTTCCTTCGATTGCCTTCAATGAATATTCCCTTCTTGTTCTTGTTTAGGGAGATGGGTTAAATGTGACTATAATTTGTAAGTCTTCCAGATGACCCCTAGAGGTTTGGGGGGTCATAAATTTGTTATGTCAACCTGTTTGAATCCCTTGGGTAGTGCATGAGGCTATGTCAATATTAATACCCGATTTCCATGAAAGTGGATGTTTGTGCCTCCTTGGATTAGGAGTGGATTATGTGATTTGTGCCTCCTTGTAAGGAGTGGTTTTGTTATTGTTGTTACCTCCAGTGTTTGGAGAGGGTTTTATCTTATGTCACCTCCTGAGAAAGGAGTGGTCATGATATCTTGTTTGTTTGCAATTTGGTACCCTTGGTGATTGGATGGTATGTGTGTTGTCAAGTACAAGAGTGGCTTCCGTTAGGGGCCAGAGCTCGTAAGAGGTAAGATTGGGTAACCTTCGAAAGTAGTTTAATCAAGTGAAACTAAATCAATACTTAGAAGATTAGGAATAACTTCTCACTAATCAAGATAATTTCTCCTCACTCATAGACACAAGGGCTCGCTTAGACTTGGGATGAGTGGGAAGGCGTGGAATGGTAAGGTCATCTATCCTATCTGTACGAAAGGATTTTGATCCCACATTAGAAAGTATGAGGGTTGGGGATCGATTGAGGCCACCAGGTTAGCTGAAGCCTATGAAGATCCGCATGGGTAACTCATGACGAACTGTGTGATGACACTCTATCTAGAACAACCGTCGATATTTGATTTTATGGGTATGGTTTCCTTAACATACCTGATGTGACAAAAATTGGTACTTGATTATGTGGGTATGGTTCTCTTAACATACTTGACCTGATTTTTATCTGGAAGCAATGTGACCATGTTTGTGTTGTACTTGGGTTGTACTTGTGTTGTACATGTGTTTGGTTGTGTCAGTTTGGTTCATCTATGTGTTAGCCTATTTCTAGAGGTAGATGGTCTTGGTTAGGATTCCTTTTTACTATCTCCTAGCACGAGGGGTGGGCCTTTGGGTTCCACTTGGTTGGGTGGCATGCACCTTAATCTGTTGGGCTTTCTTCTTGTTCATGTTGATGAGATTTCCAGTTGGAGAGCTCGTGTGATCTAGTTTCATTTCTTGCTCATTTCATTTCAATTTCTCTTGTGATTTAATACCCCTCATTTGTTATTGAGGTGAAAGATGTAATTTTTAATCGTGTTTATTGGACTTGCCTCATTTGGGGAATGAGAGATGTAATCTTATTGTTTAATTATGGATAAATGAAACTAAAAGTTGTCTCTTATGCTTTAATGTAATTTATCTTGTTTGGAATGTATGTGTTTAATTGTTAAGTAAATGAATGACATGGTTTAGATTCATGTTTTTTTGTTGAGGTTCTATATAACCTCTGTCTCGTAACCTTAGAGGTTGTTGGCATTAGGTAGTGAACTTGTATATTAATTTGTACTTAGACAAAAAAAAAATAGTCTGTTTAAGTAGTTAATTGCAACTTCCTCTAGGGTTGCATGGAGGGGCATTACACTACATCTTCATGCAAATTTTCGCATGCATGTGGACGAAAAAATGAGACCAAATAGTGATGATCATGAAAAAAATTACATGTTATTGAAGAGCGGGCTGAACTAGAATGTTTAAGTTAGATTATATCAATGACTTTCAGGTTCACTTGTACATGTATACATGTTCAACTGAGAACTTATAGTAACTTGTACATTGTTGTAAATAATTTTACATAAATTCTAATTATATGTACATATTTATTCCATGGAATTCTTAAGTTCAAGAATCTTTGATTTCATATATGCTTTTGAAATACTTTTTTGAAACCTAGTGAAGTTTTTAAAAATATTTTTTCCTAAATTAAAATTATATATAGCTTATATTTGTTCCATGGAATTCTTAAGTTCATTAGAATTATAATTAGAAATAGAATTATAAGCAAACATAATGTCATTATCTGTAAATAGATCTTATGAAGGAAATGTGCTTATAGTCAATGTATCATTAGAGACAAAAAAATGTACCATCACTTCATATAAGAGATATTTAACATGTGATGATCATGGAGTGGTGAAATAATAATTTCCAACAAAGTGGGAAAGGTGATAATAAAATACCTAAAGAAATGAAAAAGGATACATGTTTTCATTAAAAGCTTTCATAAATAATGTGATCTCATTAGTATGATAGAATGTCATAAGTGAATCAAGAACAATAGAATTATATGTTATAAAATATTTCAAAATTTCAAAATTAGTGATGGAAGCATTAAGAGAGGCTAAAGATAAAGTACCATGACAATCCATAGCATGAAAGTAAGGCTATAAGGATCTATGGTTTACAATGATATACAATAAAATCATAACCAACCTAAAGGGATGATTAAACTAGCACAAAAGTAAAAGAATAATTAGTTTAAAATCATATTTGAAATGTTTGGGAAGAGGTAATTGTAAGGAAAAGCTAGGGGTGTGTAGGGTGAGTAAAGGATAGGCATAGGAGAAGAAGTTCCAAACTCTAAAATGAAGATCTCCCAATTAATCACATAAGAAAAATTTAAAAAATATATAAAAGTAAGATATAATTATAAATAAATGTATATAAAAAAATTCTATTATAAGCTAAATAAATAATTGTTCAAAGATATTGCACTTAGATTATATTACACTTCCATTATATTGAACTTCTATTATATACATAAGAAAATAGAATGTTCCAATCCCTTCAAACCTAAACCCTTAAACCTTATACCCTCTACCCTCTATATCTCTCCCACTCCCTCCCTCTCTCTCGCAAGTCTCTCCCTCATACCCCCTCTCCCTCTCTTAGGTATCTCTCTCTCACCCACTCAGTCCTATCTCGATCTCCTCTCTACCCTCTACCCTTAACCCTTAACCCTTAAACCCTAAAACCCTAAAACCTTAAACCATATACCCTCTATCTCTCTCCCACTCCCTCCCTCCCTCTCTCTCTCAATTCCCTTCCTCCCCCCTCTCCCTCTCTCAAGTCTCTCTCTATCTCTCTCTCACTCCTATCTCTCTCGATCTCTACCCTTAACCCTATACCCTCTACCCTTAAACCCTTAAACCCTTAAAACCATTAAACCCTCGACCCTCTACTCTTAACCCTCTACCCTCTATCTCTCTCTCACTCCCTCCCTCTCTCTCTCAAGTCTCTCCCTCCTACCCCCTCTCAGGATATCTCCCCTCTACCCTTAACCCTAAAACCTTGTACCCTCTACCATCTATCTCTCTCCCACTCCCTTTCTCTCTCTCAAGTCTCTCCCTCCTACCCCCTCTCCCTCTCTCAAGTCTCTCTCTATCTCTCTTTCAATCCTATCTCTCTCGAGCCTCTACCCTAAACCCTATACCCTCTACCCTAAACCCTTAAACCCTTAAAACCTCTACCCTCTATCTCTCTCTCACTCCCTCCCTCTCTCAAGTCTCTCCCTCCTACCCCCTCTTGGGATATCTCCCCTCTACCCTCTATCTCTCTCCCACTTCCTCTCTCTCTCTCAAGTCTCTCCCTCCTACCCCCTATCCCTCTCTACCCTATACCCTTAACCCTAAACCATAAACCCTTGTACCCTCTACCATTAGCCCTCTACCCTCTATCTCTCTCCCACTCCCTCTCTCTCTCAAGTCTCTCCCTCCTACCCCCTCTCCCTCTCTCCCCTCTCCCATTAACCCTAAACCCTTACCCCTTAAACCCTAAACCATTTCTTTACCCTCTACCCTTAACCCTCAAACCTATACCCTAAACCCTCTACCCTCAACCCTAAACCCTTAAACCTTCTACCCTCTAACCTTAACCCTCTACCCTCTATGTATTTCCCACTCCCTCATACCCCATCTCCCTCTTGCATGTCTCTCTCTCTCACTCATTCACTCCTTCTATCTCGAGCTCCTCTCTACCATCTACCCTTAACCCTCAACCCTCAAACCCTAAACCATTAAACCATCTACCCTCTACTCTTAACCCTCTACCCTCTATATCTCTCCCACTCCCTCCCTCTATCTCTATCTCTCATGTCTCTCCCTCCTACCCCCTCTCGGGATCTCTCCCCTCTACCCTTAAGGTCCTTAAACCCTAAATCCTTGTACCCTCTACCCTTAACCCTCTACCCTCTATCTCTCTCCCAATCCATCTCTCTTTCTCTCTTTCTCTGTTAAGTCTCTCCCTCCTACCCCCACTCCCTCTCTCAAGTATCTCTCTATCTCTCTTGGGCCTCTACCCTTAACCCTTAAACCCATAAACCCTCTACCCTCTACCCTTAACCCTTAACCCTTAAACCCTAAAACCCTCTATCTTCTACCCTCTACCCTTACACCCTTAAACCATATAACCTCTACCCTAAACCCTTAAACCCTCTACCCTCTACTCTTAACCCTATACCCTCTATCTCTCTCCCACTCTCTCCCTCTCTCTCTCTCAAGTCTCTCCCTCCTACCCCCTCTCCCTCTCTTAGGTCTCTCTCTCTCACTCACTCCCTCTATCTCTCTCCCACTCCCTCTCCCTCTCTCTCCCTCTCTCCTTATTGCAAACATAACATGATCCTATTGGTAATGGAGCCCGATTATCTTCTTGATTCAAAATTTTTACTTCAATCACTCTCTATCCATCCATCTATTTCCCTCTTATCCCTCTCTCTATATTTATCTATTTCATCTCTATTTATCCTTCTCTCCTCTCTCTCTTTATCTCTCCCTCTCCTTCTCCTTCGCCATCTCCATACCTATCTCTATCTTCCTATCTATCTCTATCTCCTTACCCCTCTCTATCTCTTGCTCTTACCCCCTCTATCTCTCCCTCTTTCTATCCCTACCTATCTCTCTATATATTTATATCTTTCATCGATCTATATATCCTTCTCTCTTCTCTCTCTTTATCTCCCCATATCTTTCTCTCCTCTCACTATGCCTCTCCTCCTTCTCCATCTCCATCTCTATCTCTATCTTCCTATCTATCTTTATCTCCTTACCCCTCTCTCTCGCTCTTCCCCCTCTAACTATCCCTCCCTTTCTATGTCTCCCCCTCTCCATATATATATATTGAGCTATCTCTCCCTCTCTCGCCCATCTTCTTCTCTCTCTTCCTCTTCTACATATCACTTTCCCTCTCTCCCCCCTCTTCCTTCTCTCCCTCTTCTACCTATATCTCTCCCTCTCTCCCCTTCTATTCCCCTCTCTCCCCCTTTTCTCTCTCTTTCTCTTTGACCTCTCTCTCCTCTTCTCTAACTCTCCTCTACCCATTTATCTCCCTTTCTCTCCCTCTCTCTCTCTATCTCCCCATCTCTCTATCTCTCCCCATCTCTATCTCTTTCCATCTCTCCCTCCCTCACTCCCTCCTTATCCCCCTATCTATCTCTCTATCTCTACCTCTCTCTCCCTTTCTCTTCCCATATCTCTCTCTATCTCTATTTAAACTAAATATTTTCTTTTTAAAAATTATAATATATTATTATTTTTATTTTAAATTTTATTTATTTATAATTTTATATTTATTTACACAATATGTTTTTTAAAACCTATTTAATTCAAAAGTATATTGATATTATAGCATTTATTGTAATTATTTATAATATATACGTGTATAGTATATTATTTATATTATTAATAACTATTATATAGATATATTATATATTATAGAGATATATTATATATTATAGATAAATTACATATTATAGATATATTATTTATATTATTATTAACTATTATACATATATATTATATATATCTATGCAATAGTTATTAATAATATAAAAATATACTATAGATGTATATAATAATAATACTATATATTATAAAATAACACTTTTTGGTTGGGGGTTCGAGCAGGACGTCGACTAAGAGTCTGCTTGAATCAACCCAACAATCTTTTTTTATTTTATTTTGAATTTGTTCGGTGATTTTTTTACATTATTTTCAACTGATTTGATCGAACATGGGTTTGATCGAACCCCCATTTGATCGAATGACTCTTGGGGGGTTCGAGTGAACAGTGGTTCGCTCAAACCCCCCATTTCCTCTCTTCTCCCTCTCTGGCACAAAAAATGTCTAGAATTTTGCCCTTCGAAGCTCGATTTGAGGAGGAAAATGGAGGAGACTTCTCAAACTCAACTGGATGAAGGTATTCCTCGGAATGAGCTATTCAACGAATATAATTTTAATATGTTTTGGTTTTAATATGTTTTTTTTTTTTTTAGTTTTATTAAACATAGGTTTTTCATCGAAAATTAAACTCCTTGTTCTACACATGTGGAAAATAGCAGATTATCAAAAAAAAATTAAAAATATGAGTGCACCAGATATAGAAGTCCTTGATCCAACAATTTTTTTTTGAATTTCGATACATACAAATTTTTTTACATTGTATACGGTTCGCCTATGTCTGAATTGTAATTGGTTTGACTTCGAATTGGTTAAGAAAAAATTATTCAATAAAAAACTATGAGAAAAATTGGAAGCACTAGATATCATTTTACAAATCTAAATTCGAAAGAATTAGAATTTTATCCTTCATGGAAAAAAAGGTTATGTTGTATACGGTGAGCATCACTCCTTAAAAATATTGTTTGTTAAAAAAACTAGTTTTCGAAGGAGATGGAAAAAGAAGTGCAATTTGATTCCAAATTTTTTTAAAAAAATATATTTAGAATCTAAAGAAAAAATTTCACAACTCACTAGTTTGCATCATCTTCAAATTCCTCACAGTTTAGCCGCTATAGGTGCCCAAAAGTCAAGATTTAGTTAGAAAAAAATATTTCAATGTCTAGTTTGGCCAAAAATTGTAAACCAGTATTGTGGGATCACCCAAGGATAAAATTCTATTTTTTTTGAATTTAGATTTCTAACTATGATATCTAGTGCTTTCATTTGGTTTCATAGTGTTTTATTGAATATTTTTTCCTTAATCAAGTTTCGAAGTCAAATCAATTACAATTCAGACATAGGCGAACTGTATACAACATAACCTTTTTTGTATGTATCAAAATTCAATTTTCATTTTTTTGTTGGATCAAGGATTTCAATATCTAGTGCAATGATATTTTTCAATTTTTTATTTTGATAATATTCTATTTTTACACATGTGATGAGAAAAGAGCTTGATTTTCGGTGAAAAACCTACATTCACAAGAAATAGAAAATAAATATAATAATTAATTTAAATTTATTTAAAATTATACTTATTGGGAAGCTTATAATAAGGACTACATACTTACAAAAAATAAATTTTAAATGAATTAATTTGATCCCACAAAAGGTAAATCAAAAGTGGTTTTTTATCAACATTTTGATAGGTGTAAATGAGACTTCATTATAGGTATGGTTTAAAACTAGCGGGGTTCTATCCAAGGGGGTTTGATCTAAGGTGGTTTGATCAAACCCTCTTCAATTGGAATCCTTAAAATGAAAGTTTTTAAGGCTTAAATCATCATATTTTCTAAAAATATGTGATTTCAACAAAAAATATAATCTCCTAGAAATTGTAAACCAGCATTATGGGATCACCCTCTCAACCCTTCACCCTATGCCCTATACCCTCAATCCATATCATAAACCCTAAAAATAATATCCTAAGTTCTAATATCTATACCTTACACACTTAATAAGATGAATATTATCCCTCAACTGTAAACTCTCTACCCTCTACCCTCTATCCTCTACCCTTAATCTATTACTTAAGCCCTAATCCCTCATCCCTATATACCCTAAACCCAAAACCATTACATACATGCATACATATAAGCATACATGCATACATACAATCATACATACATACATACATACATGCATGCATACATACATACATACATACATACAACCATACATACAACCATACATACATACAACCATACATGCATACATACATTCATACATAAAGGAATACATACATAAAAATATATACAAACATACATCAAACATACTTAATAAACTTGCACATTAACAATTCCAAGTGAGACATATCATGAGTGCAATATACCATGCTCACATTTTGTCAAGCTTGAGAAACATACAACAAAATTTTGCAAAAGGGAGAAAAATACAAAACATGACATAGTGTGAGAATGTTATAACTTGCTCATGTTATATATTGCTTTGGGAATCCCCAAGCCTTAGGCTTGGAATTTTCTTTGGATTTCCAACCCAAAGGCTTGGAGTGCCTTCCCAACATCTAAAGATGTGGTTTATCACATTCTATAGGATTTCACATAATCTCATTCGTGCTAACCATCAAGTTTGCATGTATTTCAAGGCCGACTAAATCAAACACCTAGGTAACATTAGGTTCTCTCTCAGCTATTTAACGTTCTAATTTTTTTCACATTTTGACAATATTTAGGTTTTCAACTTTAATTTCTTTTGTTTATGTGTCCATTTTTTTGTCAAAAACTAGTGTTTGGTATTTTTTACTTTATTTTTTAACTATTCATTAAAATTTCAAATGAATTACATTTTAATAAACTAGTCTCCATTCTACACATATTAAAAAAATGATTTTTAGTTAGTTTTCAAAAATTATAGCGTTCACACGGCCAAAATTCTATTTTTTCAGGATGTGTCCATTTTGAAAATTAGTAAAATATCAAATATGTATTAAAAAATTATCAAAAAAATTAGGCATAAACTACATGTTAGCTAATTTTTCACCAAAGTGATTTTAAAAATACTAAAACAAAGTTAACCTTTTGAGGGAGCCACAAAAGATGTTATGTTATATTTTTTTGACAAAAACAACAAAAATTTATGTGGCTCCCTTTATCAAACTCCTTAATCTCTACCATTTAAGAAAAAAAAATAGTTTCGAAAGTAGACTCAGAGCACTATAAACATTATTTTTGTTGCATCTTAAAATTTTGAGTGTAACTATCCTCAATTTCTCATCCAAGGTCATTATTTCATAATTTTAAAAGAAAGGTGGCCATTTAAGACCCCTTTTTGTCCCCCAGTTTTTTACACTTACCCCCTAATCTATTCTAAATCAACCCAAAAACTATCAAGTTACAAAAAATATCAAAAGAGGTTTAGGTTTTAAAGAAAAGAAACTAAAAATAAATGAACAATAAAATTAATGGACAATGGCAAGATTAACTTAAATTCTTAGATTTTAAAGATTTGATGAAATCACAAAAAATCAATACTACAATGACTAGTATTCACAAAATCATCCACAATATTAGTTCAGGAGTCTAAAAAATTGACAATGTAAGGATCTGTTTCAAGTATAATGTATTGGAATCACCATATTCCATGTGTAGATTCAATATATAACTCTATTAAAAGTATATTAAGATATATCTCACTAGTTTATTTACTCTCAAAGAAATAAATAACAAAAAACCACTACAAAGGTTGAAATAATTCAAACATGATCCTTTTATTACTTTGAATAGATGAGAAAATTATAATTTTCAATAGGGCTTCTATGCTAAAAAATCAATAGTTCACCGGTATCCAATGTCAAAAACCCTTTGCAATGGCTAATTAAAGTCATGATGCAAACATCCAGTTGCTCACAAAAAACCCACAAAGAAATGCAAACTCTACTGCAACAAAGAACACTCACAATACAAAAACAAATGTAAACAAAATCTATTTTTTTATTGCATCAAATCAACTCATGAAAATTACATCAAATGGAAAAATGAAATGCCATCATAGAGCATACAAAAATCTACACATAAGATTAATAAACCATGGCTCTTCCTGTAGCTTCTTCTCACTGCCCCAAGCTCTCTTTGCTCCTATTCAAACCTTCATACGACTCTTATCTTCTTCTTCACCTATCACACACTGGTCCCTTATCTTCTCTTCATAGGTGCTGCTCAACCCTACAACATAAAGCTCTCCATGACACCTCTACAAAGGCATATATTCTCCTACCATTCCTCACAAACTTCTTGTTATGCCTTGCATAACCACCCCATCTTAACTTTGGTCAAAATTGGTCCCCCTTGTTTCTTGTCCTTGGTGTTTTTGTTTGGGTCTTAGGAGTTGTTCTTTTCTCCTAAGTATTTGTCGTTTCTTTTGTTCTAGCAGAAATGAAACCGGAACGGAATCAGAATTTGGAACTTGTATAGGCTCCATGTCTTGATTTCATCTCGACTCCACTTCTGTTTTGTTTCTTTCTGCTCTTTTATTTCTCATTTCTTTGTTTTGGGGACATGCTTGGTCTTGGTCTCACTTACTTTATTTTTTTCATTGTTTTGTTTTTCTTGTTGTTTTCCTTTCACGGGATCAGATCCAAAATGGATCTTGAACTTAGAAATTTTACAAGCTCCAAGTTTGGTTCTTGTTTTTTTGTTTTTGGGTTCAGTCCTTCTGACTCCATCTCCGCCTTGTTGTATTTTCTTTCATTGGTTTTTCATTTTCTTCATCTTTGGCGGAACCAGAGCCAGAACCAGAACCAAACCGAGAACTTGTAAAAGTTCCTTTGCCAGTTTTGATCTTGATCCCATCCCCGCTTTCTTGTTTTTGTTCCACTTTACTTCAGTTACATAGTGGTTGTGTGCTCGTTCCCTCTGTGATCCCGCGCTCGACCAACCACATTAATGGAATTAATTGTAGGCTCCTTACATGTGCGAAATCAAGTTTTAAATATTAATCAAGGTTAATTTGGCTCTTCGTTATTGCCTAAGTTATTTTTTGTGAAACAAAACTGAAATAGAGGAGTATGATTTGGTCGAGGAGCAAGGATTTGCACGTGGATTTGGATCAACTTGCAACCTGTTGGGTAGCATTTGAGGTAGGTGGGTTTCTCTTCCTTTGTTTTTTGCTTGTCATTTTTTTTTCCTTGTGTTCTTTGTGCATTCATGAGATTTCTCATGGATCTTCGCTTGTTGTTGTAGTGTTGTGTTCGTTCTCCTTTTTGGTTTGTTTTTTCTATTGTTTCTGGTTTTCTTTTGTGTCTATTTTGTTTCCTTTTTCTCATTGTGGTTGTTTTCGTGTTTGGTCACTTTTGTACCGTTGTGCCCTATTTTTGTTTAGGGTGTCATTTTTGAGAGGATTGGGGGGTTATTATAGGGTCTCCGATCTGTTGAGTGACTCTCCCAAATATTTTTCATGTGTCAACTCGATGATTTTCGTGTGGGGTTTTGATGCCCTAATTCTATAATTCAATTGGTTAAGTAAGCTAGAGTTTGTACACCATTTTAATTTAAAATAGTTCCCTAGTTGATGGTTTCCCCCTCGGTCATATGAAGGATTGATTTATGCGGTTATTTTTAGCCTCCTCAGCTTGTCATGTGACCTTGTTTAAAACTCATTATGAGTGCTTAGGTAAGGTGACATCATGCTTGATGATAAAGGGAAGAGTCGAATTTAAGAATGGATTTAATCCATAAACCTATCTTTGAAATGCTCTGGATCCTATTCTGAACTCACTCCCAATGGAATTTTGGCTATCAAGCATCCTTTACTTCGGTGGAAGCGAAACCAAAATGGAGGCGGGATTTGGAACTTCCTAATATATCAACTCTAGTTTTCGATCTAGTCTTAGTCCCAATAACCATTCCAACTCCAAAACTGATCTTGAGATGTAGTTCGTTCCAGTCCCAGTTTTGATGATGATCACGACCCTGACCCCACCAATACTTAAAAATTTCTAATGATGTTCCTGTCTTGGTCCTACCTCCGGTGAGTGGTAAATTTTTCTAAGTATGTAGAGACTACATGAAGAAGGACCAAGTAACATGGAAGGTGAGCTCTCTAATACTAATTTTCATACTTTCTATAGATCTAATCCTGGATTGTCATGCAGGAAGTGAGCGATGTCAGGAGTCTCTATAGGAGCTTCATAGATGGAAAGTCAAAATGCAAAAAGTTCAAAACAAACAAAGCCTAAGAGGATCAAGGTGGAGCAACTCCCATACACCTTGACATATAAACATTAGAGTCCCAATTTTACTGCAAGAAAATTGGATTCAGAGTTGGCTGATATCACAGATACCACTGTAGGCCCATTCAATTATGAGGAATTTTTTGGATGATACCTTCATTGAACATGTGGCCAAGTGGACCAAGAGAATAGTTCATTCAAGGTTGGCACATGTCACCATCTTTCCACTTTCAGTCCAGTGCCCAAAACTTATCATTGCAGCGGTAGGAGCTTATAACCCAACAATTAGGAAATGTGTTGATTTTCAAGGGAATGTGATCATTGACTTGTCTTCACAAATGATGAGGTTAATGTTCAATGCACCTACCCCCCAGAATCCTAGGCTATTGAATGAGGCAAAGGCATTGCATTTTTTTAGCAAGCACAAGGAAGTCAATAGAACTCATTTGAATAAAAGGTGGTTAAAGGTAGAAAAGAAGTCCTTAGCCAAGGTGCCAAATCAACCTAAAAGGGCAGATTTCCAAAGGGACATAGGTGATTTAATCATGTTGTTGTATAGGGTATTTGGAAGAGGGATTCCTCATGTTTCAAGGAATGGATGTATCCATTTATTAAGACAATTCTGGATGGGAAACACCAATCTGATTGGAGAATTATTTTGTCATATTGCCTACACAATCAAATGCAAAGGGTAAGAGAAACCAATAATTTATTCATGACTTCTTATGTCATATATGATGCAACAAGGATGGGCATCTTCCTCAGATTAAATTTTGTAGGAATAATGGGGAAGCTCCTAGAAAAAAGAGACCCTCAGAACATTATGATCAACTTACCCTACATACATCAGAGTTGCACTAGAGAAGGGTCAATGATGCCTTCCTCTATGTTATCATTAATAGGCTAACTGGAGATGCTAGATATAGACTAAGTAGGGATGCTATGGCCTTTATTGTAGAATGGGGACATTGGTATATCCAATACTCCAGGTTCTCCTATTTCAGATTAGCAAGATTTGATGGGAACCCTCACCTACTTCCAAGGTATTATGGTGATAAGATTGTTCTCATGGAGTTTGTGTACCAAGCCTTAGCAGTCAATAGTAAATTTTCTATCAAACATAAAATGATATGTCACAATTTTCCCATGAAGTTGGGAGAATAATGTTGTGCTCATACTGTGGTTGCAAAAGTAGTATGTGATGAATTGAGTCACTTAAGGTTGGGATTGTACACCTCTAGGAAGCATTTTGACCCAAAGAATAAGATGAATAAGTTTCTTCCCACTGTGTTTGAAAATCACTTCAATTTGCTAGAAGATTTTTGGTGTGATTTGCAGGATGAGTATGATGTGAGAAGAAGAAATTATGAAAGACTTCCTATCCCTTGGATGATTGAATTTGGAATAAAGGAAGATATTCTCGACACATTGTCGGATGATGGTGTGACCTTGGATCCAAGATATGAAACTAAAAATATTGGCACCAAGGACTTAGCCCCCATCAATTGGGAGGAAGAAGAATTCATTGACATTAAGTAGATTTCTAGGACCATATTGAATAGAAGTATCCAATGGGTGGTCATGAGAATAAAAGAACCTGAAGCTCAAGGTTCAAAAAAGAGGAAAGCAGGGGCTACTAAAGGATATCAAAGGCTTAAGAGAAGGGCAGCCTCTAGAGAGAAATTTGAATACCTTCCTTCTATCTTTGGAGGAGATGCTATTCTAGAAATACCAGTTCAAGAGGTCCATGAATCACAAGGCATGGATGCTACAACTCATGGAGAAGGTTCCTCTTCTCAACCTTCTCTTACTCAAGATACAAGAAAAGAAATACCTATAGGAATCCTTCATGAACAAGCAAAAACACTGAAGGGAAAAGAGCTTGAGGTTGAAATTCAGGACATAGATATGGATTCAGAAGAAACACGTTTTAATGATGAGATTGTTAAAGATGTGTCTGCTCAAAATGTTGAAGAACATGTTCTCACCTCGGAGGATCAGTGGAAGCTGTTTGAAGATGCTAAAAAAGAAGATGAAGAATTAGCAAAAAAATAAGAAGCAGAAGCTAAGGCCAAGGCTGCCATACTTGCTAAACAACAAGAGTTGGAGGCCATTGCAAAAGCTGAAGAATTAGCAAAACAACAAGAAGCAGAAGCCAAGGCCAAGGCTAACATAATTGCTAAACAACAGGAGTTGGAGGCCATTGCAAAAGCTAAATAATGGGCTAGATAGCAAAAAGAGAAAGAAGACCTTTTATTGCAACAGAGGGAGGGAGAGTAGAAGGCTAAAGAAGAGAGAGACAAGCTAGCCTTGATTAAAAAGATTCATGAGATGGAAGAAGAGAAGGCTCAAAAAATAAGAGAAAAGGAAGCTCTTGAAGCCAAGTATAAAGTAGTAGATAAGCTCGGAGAAAGAAAGAAGAAGAACTAGAGCTAAGGAAAAAGGAGGCAAAAGAACAAGCCAAAATTGACCAAGAAGTTGCTAAAATGTGGGCAAGGGTGGAAGAGCTAGAAAAAAGGGATCAACTGCTAGAAGAAAGGAGAAAGGAAGAGGAGAAACTTTCCAAACTAGAGCGAGAAAAGAAAGAAAAGGCCGAGGCTGAAAAATTGGCTAAGGGAAAAGCTGAGAAGGAGAAATAACAAGAGGTTGACTCTCAACCGAAGGCAACAATTTGGCAACCTCTCTCTCCTACAACATCTTCTTCTACATAGGTGATGAATCCCCCTACTACTCCTACATGGCTAAAGCTCATTCTTGAGAAGAAGAAGATAGCACAACCACAACCCCTTAATTGGGATGATGTTAGAAAGGAAATTGAAAAGGAAAACCAAAAAAAATGGCTTGATTGCTCCATTCTACTAGATTAACGGATGTAGGGGAAATTTTTGCTGAATGTGCTATCCCTATGGTTGGCAAGGATAAGCAAGATATGCAAATAGGTGATTACCAATTGGGCACATTCAATTTAGGGAGGCCTACTAGAAACCAAAAAATTAGCTTGATTGATATTGTGGCTTCTTCTACCAAGTCAAGAATGATCCAGGACAAGAAAAAGAAAGATGAGCTTAAGTCATAGGTTGATCAGTTGCATAAGTTCTTGAAAGACTTATCTTCTCCTATCTCCTCACAGTCTTCTACTCTTGAGATGCCTATTTTTCTAAGAAAGAAATATGTTGATAACTTGATTGAAATGAGGAACAAGGTAGGAATAATAGATAGATGGATTGCTAGATTGAACCAAGAAATATAAGATTTTCTTGTTGTAGGCTAAAAATTTCATAAAGAAGCATTGGAACTAGTTAATGGCATGGTTACACATGTTGAAACTCTTAAGAAACAAGAGGAAGAATATACAGGGCATGTGAGGAAGTTGAAAGATATTAATAATCTTCCCAAGAAAAATTTGCTGGAACAATCCATCCTGGAAGAAGACAATGCAAATTTTTTGGAAAAGACCATCAACATCATCAGATTTAGGTCTTCATTCATTTTTACTCACAGGAATGAGGTACAACATGAAAAGATCTTAATAAAAAAATTGAAGAATTAGGAGCAAGTATTACCATACTTGTCAATGAATATATTCCTGAAATAGATGGCCCCCTCCTTGATAAACTCAAGGAAAAATGGAGTGGTAGATTTGAAGAAATAATGCAAAAAGGGGATGATGATGATGATATTTTAATGGATAAGCTCATGGATGTTAAGAAAGAAGTCAAGGCTGCCAGGAGGGAACTCATCAAACTTAAGGATATGAAGGAATTTGACTCTTCTGAGCTAGCAAGAATAAAGTTTGGAAATAAATAGGTGGATGGGCCTGATACATATATGCTTCAACAAGTTTTCAGCAGCTATGATGAGTATATGTTGGAGCAGAAAACAAAAGGTTAAGTCACCCATACATATGTTCCTTGGCCAAATCAGGATCAAGAAGGCATGGTTTGATGGAGATATCAATTGCCTATTTTGTAGGAAGGTGACATAGGATCAAATGGAGACCTCAACCATTCCACATTTCTCCCTTTGGATGTAGGTTTTGACAAAGAGTTTTCAATCAGCAACTGAAGATCAAAATGAAGACTCAACCTGCATTGCCTCAGTCGCCCCATAATTTGTGGATCTAGATTTTGATGAGAGGAATTAGTGCTAAATAGGTTTATATATAAAATTTCTCTCCACTTTGTAAAGGTTAGCTCATTGAAGCAAGATTAGCCACCTAGAGGAGACTTAAGAAATAGTTTTACACTTTTAGAAGTTTTTACAATTTAATGCAAAATATTTGGATACATTTTTACAAAGTTTTCAATACAAGCTATGTTATTTTTGTAATATTGTTGAATGATAATGTTGATGAGCCATAGAAATTCATATGCCAGTAAATGTTATGCATAAGCATTTCTTACTTGATGCAAATAAATAGAAGATTTCAAATTTAAAGTTATTTCATTAAATTATCTGGAAATGGGATTATTTTATTTTTGTTGATCTGTGAATTAATGATGAGCTAGTAATGTGTTCTTGTTTGATTGTTGAGTTTTGATGGTTGTATATTTTGAATTAGCACTATGAATGAATATAATGGTGCAAAATAGTCCATGGATTGTATCATTTTATAGTTTCTTAGTTACTTGAAATGATCATTGTGAAATTTATATGTTTGAATTGAAAGGAGTTTACGTTTATGATTTTCTATTCTATGCTTTGATCTATCTTTTTCTATTTATTTTACACCCCCAAATGTTAGATTAGTTCACATCATATAGTTTTTTCCCTTTTTACTAGTAGGCCCTTTGAATAATATAGTTGCATGGACTTCTGAATGAAACAACACAGTTGAGAACCAACTATAAAGACCTTGGGAGATAGGTAGTTTTAGATCAGTTATCTTTTTCAAGAGAAATAGAGTAGAAATATTTTGTTTAACGTTGTTGTGCTATTTTGAACATCAAAAATTCTTCCCAGGTTTTTCTTCACAGGAATATTGGAGGGCGTGAAGGGATAAATTGGAGCGAATAGATTCATTCTCACCAGAAAGGTTTGAAAGAACTCTCAGATCTTCTACAAATCTGAACCCATTTCTAGAACTTCGAACACCCACTAGACCAAGAACTTGTAGGGCTCTTACACCACCACCCACTCCACTTGGGTTCCAACCAATACCACCATCGATACAGCCAACACCACCATAAGTGCAACCAAATCCGCCACTGATGGCATTCTTTTCCAATAACCCTTTTCCACTGGGAACCATTCCTAGTGGTATTCATGAGATGCCAAAGAACCCTAAATTTTTTTGTCCTAGGTACTCTCATGGTGAGTCCTTAAGTGCTAAAGAGAACATACAAGAATTCAAAGATGCTTGTACATGAGCTCAGATAGCCCATCATGATGTTGCATGTAGATTGTTTCCATATTCCTTAGAGGATATGGCTTACAATTGGTACCTGAACCTACCTACTGGATCTATTTTGAGTTGGAAAAACTTAGAGGATGCCTTTATCAATCAATTCCATGTTTACGTAGATCCAACTATTATGTATCATCAATTTTCCACAATCAAGAAGGAATCGAATGGGCCACTACCTCTCTTCAACACTTGTTTTCAAAGAATGTATCGAAGATTACAAGATCCTTACTTGGTAGCCAAGAACATTGCTATCCAAGCTTACCTTAAGGCCATAGATCCCTTGATTGGCATGTTTTTGCAAAGAACATAATGTTTAGTTGATATTGATTCTTTATCCAAAGTTTACCACTTAGCCATTAAGCTACAACAACATATTAGTTCGCAAGAAGGAAGTTTAGGAGGCATTTTTCTTCCTATAGGATATCCTCAAATGCCTAACCCCACCCCTCTATTTAACACAGTCCCGAGGATGTCACATTATTCATATGGGCTCTGGCCGAGCTATAGTCCCCATCACAACAAAATTTATTTAATAGGCAAGCCCCTGACCCTTTGTAGCAAGCTCAACACTCACACAATTTCGCTGGAGGATCCAACCCTCCAACTCCCTTACCTATCATGAATTCAGCAAAAAGTGAACACACTACCTAGCTAACCTATGAGGTAGAGACTTTGAAGAAAAACTTATCATAGGTGACAAATGAAATGGCCCAACTTAAGTTGAACCCTTCCCAAGGACAAAACCAAAACTAGGGTTACCAAAATCAGGGAGCGTTTTCAAATCAGAATAATTATTTGAATCAAAATTCCAACAAGAAACAGAGGAATTACTATGGCCAAAACTTTCCTCAACAAAACTACCAAAATTGGAATAGGGAATACAATGAGGGGTCAAATAATAATAGATAGTGGAACACGAGACTGAATAATGGGGAGGTATCTCATAACTATCAGGGCAATGAGGACAAGCCTCATACTGCAGATGTTGCAGATATGAACCTAGTGAAAAATTAGTGTAGGTTGCATGATACAACCTCACATTCTAAAGTAAACTACCCAGAGATGGAGAAGGTCATCAAAATAGCACAAGTTGATTCTTACCTACCACAAGGGAATCCTAACCCAAGTGGTGGATCAGTAGATAAAACCATGACTTTTGAAACTATTGATGAGTAGTACCAATTTCCCATGCAGGGAGAAAATGAACTGGAAGAGGATACTTATGATGCTCAGCCTTCTAGACCAAGGGAGGCCATTTCTTAGAGAAATCAGAATAAAGGCCCATTCACCACATCTGCTCCTCCAAATACCATAGTTCCACCCCATCAGAATGCAGATAACAACTCGCCTCCACCCAAAGTCCCAGCTGAATTCCAAAATAAAGGTAATTCATCTTTTGTTCCTAAATATCAAATGCAAAATGATATGGAATTTGACTTTGTTTTAGAGATGCAAAAGAAAAAGACATCATTGTGATTCTTGACATATTGAAGTGGTGCCCTGCCCAATGTGACATCGTGTTGAGAGCTTTGGAAGAAGAAGATCGGTCGAAAGGAAAAAGCAAGGCGACTCCAACCAATGAAATGAATGCGACCCTGTACAAAGGAAAGGTAGGAACTCCACCATTCCTGTTAAGTTTGAGGATCTTTAGAAAGAATCTACACAATTGCCTCTTGGATTCTGGAGCCTCGGGTAATGTCATGCTCTTTTCCATTTGTAAAAAGTTGGGGTTAAGTCGAATCCAAACTCATAAGAAGGTAATACAACTAGACAAAACTAAGGTTAACGTAGTAGGGGAATTAAAAAATATTCATGTACAGGCTAGGTCAGACCCAAGGATCCAAACTTACATGGATATTCAAGATATTGTTAGTTCAAGAAGATGAAAATTTTGAGTTACATCATGCAGTTTGTGTCCTTTTTACTAGTAGGCCCCTTGAAAATTATAGTTGCATGGACTACTGAATGAAACATCACAGTTGAGAACCAACTAGAAAGACCTTGGGAGACAGGTGGTTTTAGATCAATTATCCTTTTTAGGAGAAATGGAGTAGAAATATTATGTTTAACGTTGTGCTATTTTGACCATCAACACTTATTCCCACATTTTTCTTCACAGGCATATTGGAGGGCCTGAAGGGAAAAACTAGAGCGCATAGATTCATTCTCACCAGAAAGGTTCAAAAGAACTTTCAGATCTTGTGCAAACTAGAACCCATTTCTGGAACTTCGAACACCCACTAGACCAAGAACCCATAGGGCTCTTACACCACCACCCACTCCACTTGGGTTCCAACCAATACCACCACCGATACAACCAACACCACCACCAATGTAGCCAAATCTTCCACCCATGGCATTCTTTTCCAATAACCCTTCTCCACTGGGAACCATTCCTATTGGTATTCATGAGATGCCAAAGAAACCTAAAAAGTTTTGTCCTAGGTAATCTCATGGGGAGTCTAGAAGTGTTGAAGAGCACATACAGACATTCAAAGATGCTTGTACATGGGCTCAGATATCCCATCATGATGTTGCATGCAGATTGTTTCCATATTTCTTAGGGGATATGACTTACAATTGGTACCTGAACCTGCCTACTGGATCTATTTTGAGTTGGGAAAACCTAGAGGATGCCTTTATCAACCAATTCCATGTTTACGTAGATCTAGCTATTATGTATCATCAATTTTCCACAATCAAGAAGGAACCGCATGAGCCACTGCCTCTCTTCAACACTCATTTTCAAAGAATGTACCGAAGATTACAAGATCCTTACTTGGTAACCAAGAACATTGCTATCCAAGCTTACCTTAAGGCCATAGATCCCTAGATTGGCCTATTTTTGCAAAGAACATACCATGCAATTGACATTGATTCTTTATCCAAATTTTAGCATTTAGCCATTAAGCTACAACAACAGATTAGTTTGCAAGCAAGAAGTTTAGGAGGAATTTTTCCTCCTATAGGATATCCTCAAATGTCTAATGCCACCCATCTGTTTAATACAGTCCCGAGGATGTCACATTCTTCATACGGGCCTCTGGCTGAGCTACAGTCCCCATCACAACAAAATTTATTTAATAGTCAAGCCCCTGGCCCTTTGTAGCAATCTCAACGCTTGCATAATTTCACTAGAGGATCCAACCCTCCAACTCCCTTACCTATCGTGAATTCGGCAGAAAGTGAATGCACTACCCAACTAACCTATGAGGTAGATACTTGGAAGAAAATATTATCACAAGTGACAAACAAAATGGCCCAACTTAAGTTGAACCCTTCCCAAGGCCAAAACCAAAACCAAGGTTACCAAAATCAGGGAGGGTTTTCAAATCAAAATAATTATTTGAATCAAAATTCCAACGACAAATAGAGGAATTACTAGGGCCAAAACTTCCCTAATTAGAACTACCAAAATTGGAATAAGGGATACAATCTGGGGTCAAATAATAATAGACAGTGGAACATGAGATTGAATAATAGGGGGTATCTCATAACTATCAAGCCAATGAGGACAAGCCTCATACTACAAATGTTGTAGATCTGAACCTAATGAAAAACTGGTGTAGGTTGCATGATATGACCTCACATTCTAAAGTAAACTGCTTGGAGATGGAGAAGGTCATCAAAATAGCACAAGATGATTCTTACCGGCCACAAGGGAATTCTAACCCAAGTGGTGGGTCAGTAGATACAACCATGACTTTTGAAATTGTTGATGAATAGTGCCAATTTCCCATGCAGGGAGAAAACGAACCAGAAGAGGATACTTATGATGCTCAAGCCTTCTAGACCAAGGGAGGCAATTTCTTGAGAAATCAGAATAAAGGCCCATTCACTACATCTACTCCTCCAAATACCATAGCTCCACCCAATCAGAATGCAGATAACAACCCGCCTCCACCCAAAGGCCCACCTATATTCCAAAATAAAGGTAATTCATCTTTTGTTCCTAAATATCAGATGAAAAATGATATGGAATTTGACTTTGTTTTAGAGATGCAGAAGCTAAGGATCTTGTTGTCATTCTTTGACATCTTGAAGTGGTTCCCTTCCCAATAGGACATCGTGTTGAGATATTTTGAAGAAGCGGATCGATCGAAAGGAAAAAGCAAGGTGACTCCAACCAATGAAATGAACATGACCCTGTACAAAGGAAAGGTAGGAACTCCACTATTCCTATTAAGTTGAGGGATCTTTGAAAAGAATCTACACAATTGCCTCTTGGATTCTGGAGCCTCAGGTAATGTCATGCCCTTTTCCATTTGTAAAAAGTTGGGGTTAAGTCCAGTCCAAACTCATAAGATGGTAATACAACTAGACAAAACTAAGGTTAACATAGTAGGGGAATTAAAAAATATTCATGTACAGGTTGGGTTAGACCCAAGGATCCAAACTTACATGGATATTCATGTAGTTGAATATCTTGAATATTATAGTTCAAGAAGAGGCAAATTCTTTCATTGACTACTGAATGAAATATCATCATGCAATTTGTGTCCTTTTTACCAGTAGGCCCCTTGAATATTGTTAGATCAAGAAGAGGCAAATTCTAAGTTACATCATGCCCTTTGTGTCCTTTTTATTAACAAGCCCCTTGAATATTAAAGTTGCATGGACTACTGAATGAAACATCACAGTTGAGAACCAACTAGAAAGACCTTGGGAGATAGGTGGTTTTAGATTATTTTATCTTTTTTAGGAGAAATAGAGTATGTATATTATATTTAACGTTGTTGTGCTATTTTGACCATCAACACTTCTTCCCACGTTATTCTTCAAAAATCCATAGAAAATGCATTGAAAATCATCAATTATTGCTCTAAGTGGGCTCCTAACTCCCCCCCCAAGAATAGCTCTACATATACTATGTTTATTCAACCTTAAATGAGGCATTTAAACTTCCATAAAATCCTCCAAATGTGACCTTTATTCAAGGGGCATTTTTCTCTATTATGGAAATTTTAAAAGCTCTAAAATCTTAATTTTTTACCTTTTATGTTCCAAACACCCCCATATGATTTATGCAAAGATAAAAAATTAAATATGAAATAAAAATTGATGTTTGAATTCTATGGCCTCCATAATACCTTTACAAAATAAAATTAATCAAATTGGTGCTTTGGAAGTACAAAATCGGTGCTCACAAGCAAATAAAATGAAAGTTATCTCATTCACACAAAAATTGGCATGCAAGCTTGGAATGGTATCCCATGGACCCTTGTAAAACAATTTTACTCCAACCTTCCAAAATAATGAAATATTAAACTTTTTGTAATTTGCTAACAATTTTTAACAAACTTTTGACATTAAAATCTCTCAAACTGAAAAATGTATGAATTCAATTATTTTTGCACATTTTCACATACTACCTCCATGAATGTCCCTACCAAATAATTCTACTCCAATCTTTACAATTTTTTCATAAATAATTTTTGAAAACTTCCCACAGAGCCTTAAAATGATGATTTGATAAAAAATTGACTTTATGCAAATTTGAACACACCAAGAGCTTTCCAAAGCCAATATATGTCAAATGAACCCAAAAAAAAACAAAATTCAAATTCAAATTTGAAACTTGTTTTTGGTTGATGTTGATTGCCAATCTGCCTTGGATGCTCCTACATCAGACATATCGGGTAAAAACAATTTGTGAGTTGAACTTAGAAAATGGAGTGGAGTAGTACAACTACTCTTTTAGATTGTAGACAACCTACAACAAACTCCATCATTGATTTAGACAAAAAAAAATTCCTTCACCTCTTCTAACACCTAGCTGGAATACTTGCCATTCTCCTCCACCAAGTGTGCACTCTATTCTTCCTTCTTTTCATGAACTCACATCCACCAGAGACCATCCTCCTTTCCTTATTTGTTGGATCCAACCAACTACAAATCAACCACCTCCACCAAGTTCCTCCCGCACCATCATCTGCAACCTCTATATATAAATATGCAACATTTGCATACCCATTTTCAACTACAACTTTATCTTCTACTACTACAATATCTTCTTTAAATAGTAAATAATCATCACCTCTAAAATCAAAATCAAATTTACCTTATCTTTTTTTTCTACTCCAATATCACCTTCTTCCTCAAAACCTTGCATGTATGCATTTTCACAAGGTTGTTCAAATTTCTCTCATGTATTCATGTCCTCCAAAGGACTATTAACTACTACATCCCCGTCTTTATTGTTTGCACTAAAGATAACTTCATCCAACATTTTCCTCTCAAATAACCTATCTATCATCCTCATTTCTTCTTCACCAACCCACTTGTCAAATTTAGGACCATCCATGTTCACAATTTCTGATTGCAAACCCTCTTCATCCACTTCACACAATTCACTTCATTCACATGTCATATCTGCAATTTGTACCTTATCATCTTCTTCACTTGTGTGGGATACCCCTACTAAAGGGCTGCAACATTCTTTCTTTTTACTCTTCTTTTCGTTGTCCTATTCTAAGAGAACATTCTTCTTCTCATATCTCTCTTCCCACATTCTCATTTCCTCTTTAAACTTATTTTCTAATATATTCACTTTAGCTTGGAGCTTTTCGAACTCTTCATGGTGCTTCCCATTTTCCACTTCTTCCCAATATTGTTTCCAAAACAAAATTCATACGAGCCTCCTCATGACCTATCCCATCCTCTTAGGTATAGACTGCCTCACACTCGACGATCTATGTACACACTCTAACCCTTTAACTTCATTCTCCACATGCAGGTCTTGGAAAATAATGTATCACATTTAGTGCTTTGCCTATGCACGCAAAACCTATAGCTCTGATAACATTGATGCAAACAACCAGCTACTCACAAAAAACCCACAAAGCAATGCAAACTATGTTGCAACAAAGAACACTCAGAATACAAAAACAAATGGAAAAAAACTCTGATTGTTTTATTGAATCAAATCAACTCATGACAATTACATCAAATGGAAAAATGAAATGCCATCATAGAGCATACAAAAATCTGAACACAAGACTAATAAACCATGGCTCTTCCTATAGCTTCTTCTTGCAGCCCCAGGCTCTCTTTGTTGCTATTCAAACCTTCATACAACTCTTATCTTCTTCTTCACCTCTCACTCACTGGCGCCTTATATTCTCTTCCTAGGTTCTGCTCAACCTTGCAACACAAAACTCTCCATGATACCTCTATAGAGGCATATCTTCTCCTCCCATTCCTCACAAACTTCCTCCCATGGTTTTTTTTCAAAAACCCCTAGAAAATGCATTGAAAATCATCAATTATTGCCCCGAATGGGCTCCCAACTCTCCCCCCAATAATAGCTCTACATATTCTATGTTTATTCAACCTTAAAAGAGACATTTAAACTTCTATAAATTCTTCCAAATGTTGTCTTTATTCAAGGGGTATTTTTCTCTGTTATGGAAATTTTAAAAGTTCTAAAATCTTGATTTTTTACATCTTTTATATTTCAAACACTCCCATATGATTTATGCAATAGATAAATAATTAAATATGAAATAAAAACTGATATTTGACTTCCATGGCCTCCATAATACCTTTGCAAAATAAAATTAATCAAATTGGTGTTTTGGAAGTGTGGAATCAAGTGCTCGCAAGCAAAAAAAATGAAAGTTATTCAATTCACATAAAAACTGGTGTGCAAGCTTGGAATGGTATCCCATGGATCCCTACATAAGGATTTTACTCCAGCCTTCCAAAATCATGCAATATTAAATTTTTCATAATTTGCTAACAAACTTTCAACATTAAAATCTCCCAAACTAAAAATGTATGAGTTTAATTATTTTTGCATATTTCACATGCTACCTCCATGAATTTCCTTGCTAAATAATTCTACTCCAATCCTTATGATTTTTTCAGAAATAATTTTTGAAAACTGCTCACGGAGCCTTAAAACGTTGATTTGATAAAAAAAAATTGACTTTATAGAAATTTGAACACACCAAGAGCTTTCCAAAGCCAAGAGATATCAAATGAACCCCAAAACACAACACAACTAAAATTCAAACTTGAAACTTGTTTATGGAATTGATGTTGATTGCCAATCTACCCTGGATGCTCCTGCATCAAGTCACTTTGACTGTAAAGGTCCAAAGTTACATCCTAAAAGGTAATTAAAATAATATATAATTTAAATTTAAAATTGACCTATAAAAATGGAACCATCCCCAAAAAGGGTGATTCCTTTATTACATGAGAGAAATAAAAAACTCATGAGCATTTGGAAGGCATATTTATTACACTAGAAACTAAAACTAAAATTAATTCAATTAATCCTCAATATGGTTGGTGTAGACACCTAAATCTAACTAACATATTTCTTCCTTCACCATTTTTCATCATTAGGTATCATCAATTTATCTTTTGCATTTAATTCAATAATTTTATTATGTAATTAAATTAACATTATTTACCCTCCATCCTAGATAATTAAGTAATTTTAGTTATTTAATTATTTAAAATTTGGATTCTCCCTAAATTTCTACTTTAATTAATTCACCTATTCCATCACTTTTCCTCTATTAATTAAATAATTTCAATTATTTAATTAATTCATTAAATTTATTCCCCTCCTCCAAATTGATTAAATAATTTAAAATTATTTAATTGATTTATTTCAACATTCTCTCTTTCCAAAATCACATTGATTGAATAATTGTTTAGAATTACTTAATTAATATTAATTATTATTCTCAATATTATCTTCTTCTAAAACAAATACAAATTATTTATTTTATTTATTCCCCTATGCACATGAAATTAATAAAATATTTATTTAATTATTTATTAATTACTCATGCATTTCCATCTCCCCAGTCAACTCCTACTCACTTTAGATCACTTATCAATCAAATCAGTCTTATGTCCAATCTATCATGTCTAACTCATAGTCATACACTTCTTTGATCAATCAAATATTCTTAACCGATCCATACACTCAGTTCACTGAAATCATGTAGTCAATTAACTATCCATCAATTATTTTCATGGATTTTCATCCATTGATCTACTCAATCTCATCAGATCTCAACCATTGATCGATATCAAGGAATATATAAAATGAACCTATCATTCATCAATTATCTCTCTCTCATTCATTACAATAAATCTATATGCATGTTATCTTAAGTGGCTTGTGCTACCAAATCCGAGAGAAAATCATCACTACGCCTTCTCACCAAGTTGCAACATAGGAGAACAATGGAGCTCAACAAGGAAATCATGCAAGTTTGAAATATCTATTTCATTTGATTTTCCTTATACTTCATTGATGTGATCTCTTTTGAGTATGGTTGTGAATTATCTTATTTGTTGTTTTTTATTCAATTTCGTAGTCATTTTATAGGTTATACATTTTGGCACACCCTATGGGACCATTAAGTCCCTAAATTTTAATGTTTTCTATGATTTTTTCATGTTTTGAGAAGTCATAGGTCGGTTCGAAACATCTATTCCTAAATTGGCACATTTGTTTTTAAACTCCATGGTGCATGTTTTTAGGTTTTTGGTGCATCTGTGCAAGAGGTTGGTGGATTTGTGCTTGGGATTGGCGCATTTATTCCACATAATGGTGCATTTGTGTGGTGGAAAGCTAACTAGGTTTCAAAGATTAATTTTTCATTTTTAATTATCATTGATTTTCTATTCTTTGTCACTCTATAGTTTTGCAAGTGTTTGACCATAGAGTAAAAAAAATTGTTGAGAAAAATGTCTCAAACTTACTGGCGTAAAATGCTTTAGGTTTCGGGTTCATCGGGCTGACAGGTAAATGTTGGCGGGATGAAATTCCTAGTCCCCTCGACATCCCAATAAGCACTCCATAGTTTGGCATTAAGTGATTTATTGGTTTGAAAATCATACGTTGGTGGGATGAATCACCAAGTCTCCTTGACAAGAACTTGGCTTATCGCTACACATGTTTGAATTTTGCATCGAACAAAGCTTCATTGTCGAGACAAATGAATGTTCACAGGACTGAATGAGCAATCTCTTCGACATACCAATGAACTGTATGAAGTGTTTCTTTGGAGGGATAGGTGTATGTCAGAGGGAGCCACTTGGAAATCTCTTCAATATTCCATTAGATCTGTGTCGAGGTGATATTACGATATCAGAGGGACGTTGATTCTTGTCTCTTTGATATCCCGATGGAAGGTTGGGCCTCTTCGTTGAAGAGAATGATGGATTTCACTGGGACGTAGATGATGGTCCCTTTGATATGCCGATAAGGTGGGACTTAATGACATGAAGGATAATGTCAACTATACGTTGGTGACATGGATGACACGTAGGCAGTGGGGACCACCCGATTAAGGCTACAAGGTTTGTTGGTAAGACTTTGTTGTATCAAAATGAGCTACTACAACATCCCTTCAACATTCTGATAGGATGTAATGATAGGAATGTCAAAGTGACAAAGGGAATTTAGAGAGACAAGGTTTTATGTCTCTTTGACATTCCGATATGACTTTAATGGTAGGATAAGGTAATGACAGTTACGTCACTTTTGACTATTCGTCTGTTATGGAAGTTGGAATGATGGTTTCCTAGAATTCCTATGATGTATTTACGAATGCCATAGTGAATTGTAATATGGTGAAGTCTTGATCATAGTGAATGTGATTGAATCGTTATCAGATTTGTTTTGTGAATCAACACCTGAAAGAGCGTAGCTCTATACTTGTATGTAATTTATGTTTTACTATAATACAAGGGATCTCTGCTTTGGTGTGTGGGTTTTTTCTTGAGAGAGTTTTCTCACATAAATATGGTATTCATTCTTTGTTGTCTATTCATGTTTCTCATATGTGCATCTTAAATGAACTATAATTGTAAAGTTTTAAATGCTTTATTTTCTTCTCTCTCCTGAATATTAGCATTATGAAGGTGTATTCCATACTCTGCTTTCCTTTCAAAATTATCTTGCAATTTTTGCTATTTTTTTTGGAATATTGGTGCACTTTTTAGGAAGTGGCACAATTGTAAGAGATATTAGATCATCTATCAAATACATTGGTACATCTATATCTTATAATGACACATAAGTCAAGAGAAATGACACATTTATCAAAACAATTGGTACAACTATCTAGTAGACTATGCATGTATAACTTGTTATTTTGATAATTTCTATTTGAATTGGTGCATTTGTTAGTTTTTGATATATTATTGTCTTAATATTCTATGCGATTGAATCACTCTGTTGTGTAATTTTACTGTGTATTTTTTACTCTGGTTTTTTTGGGTTACTAATATTTTCTTGTGCAACTGTAGCTTTCATGGATAGAAGACCAAAAACTGAAACTACTGACATATTTATTACAAGGTCTTCTATCTTAATTTTCTAGAGTAAATTACACCTCAATATCATTAAGTTAAATCAATTGTTTGTTGTGTTTGGTGGAGTCTTGGGTAGGTATGATCTTCCGTCACACCTAATGCAAACTTGGGGATCAAAAACAACTTATAATTCACATTTTTGTTTGTTTACCCAAGGAAGTGATATTTTTGTATGCTATACCCTCACACCTAGTGTGAACTTGGGGATCAACAAAAATATCATTTTCCTTCTTTTTAATTTAGTAAGAGGCCTACTTGGGGGATTTCATCACCCCAAGGGTGACCTCAACCACACTTTTGAGAAGGGTATAGAAAGGAGGGAGAATAAAATTTGTACCCCAAGGTGTGTCTAGCATCATTTTATCCAAGCCATGTTACCCTCAATCTATGAAGACATGTTAGGTGAAGAGAGCAAAGGAGACTCCTCTAATCTCGAGCACTATAGATGGGCTCACTACTCACCAATTCCACTAAAAACCTTTATTTTTAGAATCCTTAAGACTAGTGGTCATTATATCTAGTGGGGTGCAATGTACAACATCATGCATGAAGTTACCCAACATGTACCATCCTAGGGTGAGATAGAGTACTTTTGAGGGTGTAAAATAATTCAAGAGGAGGAAGGTGAGCCCTTGTGTAATTGGAGACCTAGATATCTCTCTTTGAGAGTGGATCCATGTATCTATGGTCTTCTACAATATTTTATTTATTTGGCCTCTACCATCAAGAAACACTTGTAATAAGGTTGTACTTCTTGGAATATTTTACATGTTTCAAACTAGTGACACCATTCAACATATTACCTTGGAACTATCAACAACTATTGTTTCTATTATGTGATTGTTTTCTTGCCAAACTTTACTTAAAAAACACTCAAATTAGACTAAATTATATAGAATTGTGTAATTGAACTATAATAATTCAATCTAACTATTATGTCTCATAAATGTTTATCCTTCTATGCAAATTTCTATCATAGAGTCCAAAAAACCTTTTGTTACCTAAAAATACATAACTATCCTACTATGGAGAAATTGCTCTATTGTGGCACAATTATTTTTCCTTTTAGTGAAATTGAATCACACTATCATCCAAATTGCTCACTGTCATTAGATCTACCAATATTATAAACAAACCTACAGCAGATAGACCTAAGGCACCCCAAATAAGTCCATCATCAAAACATTTGATCAAAATCCATAAATTATACCATTCATTACTACCCCAACTTGGTAGTGGCAAAACTCCTAGCATGGTGGTAAAAATTACTTCTTTACATCATTGGAAAGATCTCCAAGAGATCTAATTTTAGTCCCTTAGAAATAATTCCTTTGGAAACCATTTAAAGGATTGATGATAGTATTGACCCCAAATTCCACTTAGAAGATCGCCTTAAAAATGTAATTTGCTAAAACATAGAAAATACCAAAAAACCAAATTTTGATATTTTTCATTTTTTCTTGTGCCAATGCCACCCAAGTGCTTATGAATTGTTACTAGACCGCAAATTATCCAATTTTTTAATCCCTCACATCATTCACCGAGGTCTTGATATTTTGTCTCTACATACAAATCTCATGGAGTCTAATAAAAAAGAGTTGAAAATTACCATAACCATGGGTGATACTCAACATGAGTTTGGAATGCCTTCTTTGGTCACCCAAAATGCTTACCAAACCCCACTACCATCCTCATCATGGGTTATGCCTACTTTAGAAGACATCACCAATAATACTTCATCATAGACCTTGGGGAAAAAATCTCCAAAAAAATCATACCACAAACCATTTTCTCCATACCACCTTCCATGCAACAACTAAACAACTCCTCCATACAATCTAATGAAAACCTTACAATCCAACCACAAAAAATCCTTTCGTCCAACCTACTAATAATCCTCCAATGTAATAAAAAATCAATTATTATGTCTCTCCTCCTAACAAAACTTCCATTTATTTCTCACACTCTCCTTATGTCACAACTCAAAAAAATTCCACCATTATCCCACAATCAATCATACCCAAAAATTCAATGCTACCTCCTATACACACTAAAGCCCCAACATACACCTTGCAAATAATTAATCCATTATATAACACAAAATCTAATAATATAGTAACCTCCACTTCAATAACAAACCCGAAAAAATCATTACAACCATCCCACATCTCACCCAAGGGTTTATGTAGGATCATGGGGATCCAAAAAGTGGCGACATGAAAAAATAAGTTTTTCATTTCCCAAAATCATGAAATTACGCTTTGACTTTTACTAGGGTTAGGTAAAAAGTACATGTTGCCATGGTAAGAACCAAAGAAAAATGGATATCTGTTATTCATGGATATCAATTTTGTTGAAATCATATAAAAAAAGTATTAATATATAAAATCTATATATTAATATATACATAGTTGGAACATAACAATCTACTCAGAGGGGGGCTGAATCAGTAGATCACTTAAAACTAATTTCTTTTAGCTCTAAATACTTTGCAAAAATTAATTCCTCAAGCCCTTAATGTGTAGATTAAAACCTATTATACAAAACCATAAACATACACACACATAACAACACATAACACCAAATATATGTGGAAAACCAAAGATGAGAAACACCATGATGACAAAGGCTACTTCAGACTACTACTCAAATCCAGGATCACAAAGAAATATTTTGTTTACAATGTTTAAGGGAAACAACCCTAAGGAGACACCAATCCCCTGATTTAGGAGCACCAATCCCCTGCACTAAGCACTAAATCAATTATCTAATGGTACCAACCAATTATATTTACAATGACAAATACAAATTATTCAAATGAATCCAGTTCTCTATTACAAGTCTGTTATGTAAGTGATTAAGCTTTGTTCCACAACTATGTAGAAATTCTCTCTACTATTGATGATGCAATCTCAACAACACATCCCCTTAGCTCTGCACCTCTCTATCTTCTTTGTTCTACAATCTCTCATCTTTCTATTTTTTACTTAGAACATTCTTTGTTCTACCTTGTTGCACCTTGAATGTAAACCTTGAATGATGTTCTACTTTTTGTTTGGGTTTCACTCTATCTCAACATGTGCATTCTCTATTTTTTGCACTACACTCTCTCTACACACTCTCTACTAAATACTCAACTATACATAACTCTTCTCTCCTCTTCTATTCTTACTTTTTAATGCACTTTCTGCTACTACGGACTATTCTCTCCTACACTACTCTTAGAGACACCACACACTTAGTTATATAATTAACTTATTGTCTTTCTTTTTGTCTAACTCCACTATTTAGTAATCAATACCTCGAGCTATGCAGCACCATCTATATTGATTGCATATTCAAATTTTAAAATCTGGAAAGTTCTATTAGGGTTTCCTTTACACACAAGCTTCTTCATCAAGCTACTAGTGTATCAAGCCACACACCCTTTGTCCTAATTCATTGAATCAACTAAACATGACAACATGAAAAACCATAAACCCAATATGCAATTAATGCCATATCCTTTTTTGATTGATTTGATTCTAATCTTTATTGTCTTAGCTATCTGTGTTACCACCTTTTCAATCAAATCTCCAATTGGATGGTTGCTAGAGCAATTGAACCGATTAATTTTTCCCACTATGCCAGTTACTAGTTGAAACCCTTGTTCACATAGACTTAGCCCTTTTACAGTCAAATATGGATCGTCTATCTCTTATCTTCGCACCATGATCCATTGATCTCCGTTCATTTCCAAAATTTAAAACATAGTTGTTTGATTATGTTTATTTAAACTTGTGTCATTGATCTTCATCTCATGCCTACCGCTTTACTCAATGTTATCACATTCTCACTTAGGCCACCAAGATCACTTCCACAATGTGAAGAGCTATCACAATCACCATCAAATTTTTTCCAGTTGATCTCCACCATTGATCATATAACAATCATGAGCACATAGTGCATCACTATAACCTTAAATTCTAAGCATCGAATCAACCTCCTTTAAACTTGCATCATTTACCTTCATCATTTAACACTAACCCACTATACTATAGGGCTTGGCTAAATCCTCAATGGAGCAACCAAAGGCTACCATCTATCACTAGCTAATCTCATGTTCCACTACCATCTCTCACCTTTAAATCATATCCATTATATTGAAATTCCTCAATCTCCACCATCGCCTACTATACCATAGAGCTTAGACAAGGATGTCATGGGCTAGCAGGATAACACCATCTATCAAAATTTCATCATCGTGCAACTCAAAACAACAATGTGAGTTGGCTTATCATCTAACCATTTTTTCCACCTCTCTTCCATGCCACATTTTCTTTTATAGCTTCATCCTTTATCTGGTCTCACCACAAGCACTGTCTGATCAAACATC
This sequence comes from Sequoiadendron giganteum, assembly GCA_007115665.2. Lineage (NCBI taxonomy): Eukaryota > Viridiplantae > Streptophyta > Pinopsida > Cupressales > Cupressaceae > Sequoiadendron > Sequoiadendron giganteum. Next base: position 199,497,806 of record CM021109.1, on the reverse strand, counting down.
ACTCAATCTCAACCATTCGATCTTCAACCATTTGATCTTCACTATTGATTAATTTGTCATCATCGTCAATTGTCTTCAAAATATTTTTATCATATAAATAAGGCAGGGAGGTTTCCTTTGTTGTGTCAAAGGGAACAATCATTTTGTTTTGTCAATATTTATCTTTCTCCTCAATGAATCCCTTAAGTTAATTGTACGCCATTTCTATTTTTTGTTACATCAAAGGGACTCTAAAGCATCTCCTCCCGATATGTTGTAATTTCTTCGATGATTTTTTATGGTTTTTTTATGAAATTTGTCTTATAGGAGGGACTTTAAAGTAACTCCTACCAATATGGTGGTCTCCCCAATATTTCACCTTATTCACCATGGGCTAGTAGGGAAGCTTTCATTTCATCAAAGGGACTCTAAAGCATCTCCTCCCAATATGTTTTAGTTTCTTCAATGATGTTTTATATTTATTTTTAATGAGAATTGTTTTATCGGAGGGCCTTAAAGTAACTCCTACCGATATGGTGTAGTCTCCTTGATATAGGTTATTTCACCATATTCTCTATGAGTTAGTGGGAACTATTGATCTCCAACCTTTGAATGTGCACCATCATATTTTCATCAGGGGCATGCAGACACCAACAACCGGGAAGCTAGGTAAAGGGTCCGGTCATCGAATGAGTTCAAAGGCATAAGTTGTAACTTATGCTACCTACAACCACTAATACACAGTCAACATGAAATTATAATCTTTATTCAATTTCCATTATTGCAACACTTAGGGTTTATTTGCAAAACCCTAGTTCAGACCAAGAGCATGAATAATTGATTCTAGAACACATTTGACACCTTCTGATCCTACAAATCACATATTTGGAATTCTCTCAAAAAACCTATATCAAATTTTCACTTTGTTTTCACCTCTATCATCTAGAACAACCCTCTACAACATCATGTCAACATTCAATGACACTTTTGTAGCATTTTGAGCAACTTATGCAACTTGCACCACATCTTCTAGAATTAGATCTACATCATACCTTATCTCTCCTCAGACATCAGCGACACCTTTTGACATCAATACGAACAACCTCCTTTACTAGATTAGATCCATCTCACCTCTAATCCATTTTTTGACATCAGTGATAACAATATTCCAATAATCTCCCCTTTGTCATTGATGGAAAAACTTAATGCTCAACCTACATCTAATGGTCCGATACCAGTTATGGATAATATCTAAGCTAAATTCTCCTTTGCTCACCCTTATGAGAATTTGCATAATTTTCTCCCATGCTCCTACTTTGATAATTTTCTCACCTTTCTCCCCCTTTGACAAGGGTCGTACTCTTGAACATCTTGTCTTAGGTCACCATGCTTCTGCAACCTCTACTTCTCCTTAGCAGTGACAAAAGGGACTTTTTCTTCCCTTTGACTGATACCAGTATTTTCTCTCCTTTTTTGACCGCAATGGAAAAAACCAAATACTCCAACCACTCTGTACCAATTAACACTAATTGATTCTAGTTGAAGTGCCATTTCATGATCTAGACCAATCAGGTCTAATACCAATTGTTTGTTGTTTGTAGTTTATGCTTTGTGTCATTTAACACTCTGAACTGCATTGTACCAAGTATGACACTGATTTGATACCAATAGCAGCTCCCCCTCAGACCTTACTCTATTATGTCCCTACATACTTGAGCATTTTCTTCACTTCAAGATTTATATCAACTAAACTATTATGAACCAATTCACAATGGTATGACACCAATTGGAACCACTCCATAACAATTATAACAAAATTAATTATGAGTGAATTTATAGAACTCCCCCTCAGATATATCTCTACTTCTTGCAAAAAAGGAGAATTTCTCTCAACATAGCACTTACACAACTTTTATCTCTCTCAATTACAAAGATTCTTCCCCTTTGACAATAATTTCAAAGAGAAAGAGTGTAACCATAAATTTGAAACCATTAAGTTGTTATAAACTTGTAAAACTTGTTTTACCTGACTTGATCTCTCTTTTATTTCTAGGGATGAATAAGATACCAATTGAGCTCCCCATAGACTCATGCTTCATCACTACAAATTAGTGATTTGAGGAAGAAGTAGCCTCATTGAATGTTTCTTGTTGACCTTTCACTCTCCAAAACTTCTTGGGATTCTTTTATGTCTTATCATCCTTCTTCTCAAAAACATGTGAACCATTGTTCACTCTAGGGGATGTATTATTTCTTTCATAGTGTGATATTGGTCTTACATAATTTTTTCTACAATATTTGACTATGTGACCAAAATTATTATGGTTATAGCACACTACATGCAGGTTCACTCTAGGAGCAAATGAATTCCTATTCACATATTTTGTGCTACTTATAGGTGCAGTCCTACACTCTCTAGCCCTATGACCAAATTGATTATAGGTATAATAGTAACCATAAAAGCATGAAGATTACCTGGTCATATCTTTTCTTTGTGTAGGATGAGATGGTATTATTTTCTTTGAATTCTTCATGTTTCTCATGCTTGAGAAACTATTTGCATTAGCTCCCTTTGTATGCTACTTTTTCTTCAAATTTTCAAGGTCTAGTTTCTCCACCTGCTTATCTATTGTAGGCTTCTTCTCCTCTTTTTCTATATTCACCTTAGTAGTTCCTTTATCTGATTTTCCATCTACAGAGGCATTTTCCTTGGAACAACTCATGCAAGCTTTCTCTTGCTTTGTGCAACATCTTTCTTCTTCTCTAAATCTGTCATAATTTTGTAGAAGTATTGGTAGAGGGACTCTTTCCTTTTTCAAAACCAAGGCCATATTTCTATTTGGGTTTTGATGGCCTTTGTGAACTAACCAATTCATCAAGTATTTTTGAGCCACCCTTTAGCTTTAGGCCCTTGTCAATATGCTCTTTAGCCTTTTTGAGATCTCTTCTTAGAGCAACTATTTATGCCTCCAACTTTGTGCATTCATTAGATCTAGACTATAATTCAGACTTAACTACATATTTTGTTCTCTTTGTTTCTTTCACTTGAGTCTTCAAGCTGACTATCATTTGATCAGACTCTTCAAAGCTCTTAGTTAGTCTTTCTATCTCCTTTTGTGCATTCATTTTATACTCTTCATTTTCCTTCCTCAATTTTTTAATCTCATCTAGAGCATAGATGAGTTTTCCTTCTAGGTCCACTTCACCTTCTTCTTCTTCACCAAATATTTCAATTTCTTCATCAAAAGTTGTTCTAAAATCCATGAATGGGGATTCATTTCCCTTAATCTCACAAGCACTTTCATGTTCATCATCTAAGCTGCCACTAAAATTAGATAACCTATTTTCTTTTCTTATGTGTAGATTCTTCTTATCCCTCTTTTTATTATCATCTACTTTCTTAGAGTTATCATTTTCACCATGAGAGAATTTAGTAGAAAAATGATCTATTTTACCAAAGTTAAAACATTTAAGGGGTATCTTGCCTTTTTATTTTCTAGAGCCTCTTCTCAATATTTTGATGAAACCAACTTCCTCTTCATCAGCCTTCTCAAATCTAGAAGTAGATGCTTCTACTATCTCCCTTCTAGCTAAACTTTCTCTCTTGGATGTATCTATAGTCTTCTCATCTTCACTCAGCTTCATACTTTCAGAATCACCTTCATATTTACAAATCAAGGCCTGCACCTCAATTTTATCCTCTTCATACATCCTCTTTAACTTGTTCCAAACTTCATGTGCATTTTGATAGTGCATGGCTTTGACAAACATAGAGCTTGACAACCCACAAAGAATTTCATCCATTTCCTTAGCATTGTCCTCATATTCCTTCTTTGCAGCCTTAGTAGTTGGAGGTGTAGCGGGAACTAGATATCCATTTACTAATAACATCCACACATCAAACCCTAAGGATTCAAAATATGCTTCCACTCAAAATGTATTCTAATCCGTCAAAGAGAGATCCAATATGTACTGATAAGCCTTCTTGACTAGCCATTTTGTGTTCACTTATCCAAGATCTACCCAATCTGATTAAGCTTCATCTAGGGAACATAGGGCTCTGATACCAATTGTTAGAACACAATAATATACTAAGAGGGAGGGGTGGTGAATTAGTAGATTACTTAAAACTAATTCCTTTTAGCTCTAAATACTGTGTAGATTAATTCATTAAGCCCTTAATGTGCAAATTAAAACCTAGTATGCAGAACCATAAACATACACACATATAACATCACATAACACCAAATATATGTGGAAAACCCAATATGGGAAAAAACCATGGTGACAGGCTATTTGAGACTACTGCTCAAATCTAGTGTCACAAAGAAATATTTTTCTTACAATGTTTTAAGGCACCAACCCTAAGGAGACACCAATCCCCTGATTTAGAAGCACCAACTCCAAGGAGAAACCAATCCCCTACACTGAGCACCAACTTAGTTATCTAATGGTACCAACCAATCAGATTTACAATGATAAATACAAATGATTCAAATGAATCCAATTCTCTATTATAATTATGATCTATAAATACTTAATATTTGTTTCACAACTATGCAGACATTCTCTCTATCATTGATGTTGCAATCTCAAAAACACATCCCCTTAGCTCTGCATCTCTATATCTGCTATGCACTCTCCCCTCAAAATTTTTTGTACTTAGAAAATTCTCTATTCTACCTTGTTGCACCTTGAATGTAAACCCTGAATGATGCTCCTCTTTTTGTTTGGGTTTCACTCTATCTCAAAATGTGCATTCTCTATCCCCTACACTACACTCTCTCTCTACACACTCTCTGCTACATAAATCTGCTCTCATTTTCTTTTCTTAATCTGTTCTGCACTTTCTGCTACAACAGACTGTTCTCTCCCACACTACCCTTGCAAACACCACACACTTAGAAAATTACCTTATTGTATTTCTTTTTGTCTAACTCCATTGTTCATTAATCAATACCTCAAGCTATACACCACAATCTAGATTAATTGCATATTCAAATTTTACAATCTAGAAAGCTCTATTAGGGTTTCCTTTACATATAAGCTTCTTCAACAAGCTACTACTATGTCAAGCTACACATCCTCTTTACTAATTTTTTGAATTAGGTAAACATGACAACATGCAAAACCTTAAACCTGATTTGGAATTAATGCCATATCCTTGTTTGATTGATTTGGTTCTGATCTCTATTGTCTTAGCTATCTATGCTGCCAATTTGTTGATCAAATCTCCAATCGGATGGTCTCTAGAGTAGTTGAACCAGTTAATTTTGTACACTGTGTCAGTTACTAGTCAAAACCCTTTTTCACACGTGCCATTTTACATTCAAATATGGGTCGTCAATCTCTTATCTTCGCACCATGATCCTTTGATCTTTATTCATTTCCCAAATTTAAAACACATTTGTTTGATTATCTTTATGTAAATCTATGTCATTCATCTTCATCTCATGCCTACCGCTTTACTCAAGCTTATCGCATTCTCACATAGGGTACCAAGATCAAATCCACAATGTGAAGATCTATCATGATCACTATCAAATCTTTGCCACTTGATTCCACCATCAATCATATAACCATCATGATCACATAGTGCATCACTATAACCTTAAATCTTGACCATTGGATCAACCTCCTTTAAAATATTGTCATTGATCTTCATCGTATAACACTAACCCGCCATACTGCAGGGCTTAGCTGAATCCTTAGTGGGGCAACAGGAGGCTGCCATTTTTCACTAGATAATTTCACATTCCACTACCATCACTCACCTTTAAATCATAGCCATTAGATTGATATTTCTCGATCTCCATCACCTCCCGCTATATCGCAAGGCTTAGACGGGGACATCACGGGCTGGAGGGATAACACCATTTATCACCACATCATCATCATGCAACACACAACAATGATGCAAGTTTTCTTATCATCCAACCATTTGATGCCACCTCTCTTCTACGTCACACCTTATTTTTTAGTTTCATCTTTTATCTGGTCCCACTGCAAGCATCATCCAATCAAACATCACTCAATCTCAACCATTCGATATTCAGCTGTTTGATCTTCACTATTGATTAATCTATCATTGCCATCAATTTTCTTTTAAATATTGATGTCATAGAAATAAGGCAGGGAGGTGCCTTAATTGTGTTGAAGGGGCCAATTATTTTTTTACGTCAATATTTATCTTTCTCTTTGATGAATTCCTTAAGTTAACTGTACACCCTTTCTATTTTTTGTGACATCGAAGTGACTAAAGCATCTCCTCTTGATATGTTTTAGTTTCTTCGATGATGTTTTATGTTTTTTATGCAATTTTTTTATTGGAGGGACTTAAAGTTAACTCCTATTAATATGGTGCAGTCTCCCTGATATAGGTTATTTCACCATATTCATTGCGAGTTGGCGGGAAAGTTGTCATTTCATCGAAGGGACTCTAAAGAATCTCCTCTTGATATGTTGTAGTTTATTTGATAATGTTTTATGTTTTTTTTCATGCAATTTTTTTTATCAGAGGGACTTTAAAGTAACTCCTACCAATATGGTGTAGTCTCCCTGATATAGGTTATTTCACCATATTCTCTGTGAGCTGGCAGGCACCATTGATCTCCAACCTTTGAACACACATTGTTAAATCTTCATCATGAGCATGCAAACACCAACAACCAAGAATATAGGTAAAGGAGACAAGCACCAAATGAGTTCAAAGGCATAAGTTATAACTTATGCTACCTATAACCGTCAATACATAGTCAACATGAAATTATAAGCTTTTTTCAATCGCCATGACTACAACACTTAGGGTTTATTTTCAAAACCCTAGTTCAAATTGAGATCACAATTAATTGATTATAGAACATATTTGACACCTTCTAATCCTATAAAGCACATCTCTGGAATGCTCTCGAAAAAACCATATTGGATCTGCACTTTTTTTACACCTTTTTCATCTAGAAGAACCCTCTACAGCATCATGTCAACATTCCATGACACTTTTACAGTATTCTAAGCAACTTATACAACTTACACTACATCTTCCATAATCAAATCCACATCATACCTTATCTATCCTCAGACATCAATGGCAACAATATGCCAACATATATATATTATATGATTTCTATATATTATATTATATAATTAATATATAATACATTATATTATATATAATATATGTTATATATTATAATAATATATAATTATAATATAATATTTATAATATTATACAATTCAATATAATATATGTTATTTATTATAACATATAATATATTATATTATATAATATATAATATATATTGTAGAAACTTAAAATCATCCTGATCGATATTGGACATCTGAATTTGATTATTAACACCATTTTCACCTTGAATCACCTCTTTTCAATCATTTAATTAAATAATCTTAATTGTTTAATTAAATTCATCATTTTCTCCTATTAATCGAATAATCAATTTTATTAGGGTAATTCATTCTCTTTCATACTAATTTTCATCCTATTTAATTAGAGAATGCAAATTATTTAATTAAATTTCTTAAGCCCTCCCATTTGATTAAATAATCTTAATTATTTTGTTGAATGCCATTAATTCCCCTTTTTGATTAAATGAGTTAACTATTTAATTAAATCTTCAAATTCAACCATCATGCACAATTAAATAATGCCTTAATTATTTAACTAACTAATTACCTTCATCCTCCCACGCAAAGATATATTCCTCCATTTCCACTCCCTCCTAAATGGAAACATCTTGTAACAAGTTCCTCCTAAATTATAGGATTTTTGCTTCTTCAAATCAATTTGAGCCATTGATTAAAATCATTGATACTTGTCAACTTGCAATCTCATCTATTGATTGGATTCTTAATCCATGCCAACTCCTCTTATTGTATTTTTTCCATTGATTGATCAGATCAATCTTGACCATTGATTCAACTATTTTTCCTCTAAATACTCCTCATTTCTATGAGAAAAAGATCCACACTAATTTAGAGTAACTACAGTATAGTAAATTTTAGATTATTCTTCATGATCATTTCATCATTTAGCATCCATTTTAGCTAAGCTTTGCATCCATTTTCATCAATATTCATCAATGAAATCCATTTTAAAGCTTGTTTCAACAAAGGGATTGGGAAAGGGCTGAAATTTCACATTAATGCAACACCAATCCCTCAATGGGATGAGGTTTGAGGCATTAAATAGGTTTCCATTATGCATTTATTGTTTATTTCATGTTTAATAGCTTCTGAGTTTGATTTTTTCAAGAATTTCATTAGGAGCTTGACTTAACTAGTTAGATCTTGGTTAATTCTTATAGTTTAATCATGTTTACCTTAGGTTATGATCATGCTCACATTTTGGTGCTAGAAGGATGACATTACTAACTAGATTTTATGAATTTTCTTTGAGTTTTCCATGTTTTATAGCTTACAGGGCTTGATGATGCAATTGAGAAATTGTGATGCTATTGTTTGCACTAGAACACTATTGTCTTTCTACTAGAGAGAAACAATTGTGTATTGCGACACAATTGAAAAATGGTGATTCTATTGTATGCATTGTGACATGTTTGTCATTTAGCTAGGGTGACACAGTTGTTTATCTAATGCATTTGAATTTTTTTTTTTTTTTGTGATTCAAGTGAACCAAAGTGATGTAATTGTACATTGATGCATTTATCTTGAACTAGAGTGACACATTTTCTAGACTCCAATGTTGTTGTCCAAACTATAATGATGTAGTTGTCTTGAACTAGAGTGATGTAGCTGTCAAAACAATGACACAATTGTTAGGTGAAAACAAAGAGCTAAATCTTCATGTTTAATTTAAATTTTCAATTTTATCTACTCTCTAATCACTTACTAACTTCTGGTTTGTTTGTGTAATGCTAACTATTTTGTAGATTTTAAGTGGAGCATGAAATTTTTGTAATGACATCATTTAATATTTTCTTCTAATATTATTTTTAAACACTCATGCAAGGATAACCTAACTTGCTATTTATATAATTATTTAGAGTAAATAAATTTTAATTTGGGGTTTAAAAACTTACAATGCTATGAGTATTTCAAATTTGACTTTAAAACTTACAATGCTATGAGTTTTCAAAGTTGGCTTTAAAACTTACAATGCTATGATTATTTCAAAGTTAGCTTTAAAAATTACAATGCTATGAGTCTTTCAAATTTGGCTTAAAATTGAACCCAAACATCCTCACATTTTTATTTGGTTTAAAATTGAACACAAAATCACATTCAATTTTGGTGATATTAAAATGAACATAACATCTAATTTTGGTGCACTAAAATAAATTTATGTATTATTTGCAAGCCATGATTATGTAAATTTTTAGTGTGTATCCTCTCCCCTTGCGCTTCATGTGATCTTGGGTGAAGAGAAACACTCTAAGTTTACAAAAACAATTGAGTCACCCAAAGGCTTGCTATGTATTACATCCCCTTGCACTTCATGTGATCTTGGGTAAAGAGAAATAGAATTCATTTTTTTTTTAGAGAAGGCCTACCATTGAGGTACATCTCGCAATGGAGAACTCATGGTGACCTTCAAGCACGTTTACCGGTGGGATATATAAAGTATGTGAAAAGAAAATTAAGTAGCATAAATCTACGAATGTTATACCTTGCGAGCCTACTCTCATGTGAATGAATGGGTTGCTTAGGGGAAGCTAGAGACTTTAGTGTCTCCCATCTGAAGTATACCTATGGTTTTCATGGTTGTCATTAAAAACCTTTGTATTTAGAGGCCAACCAAGTTTTTTGAAATGTCCTTTGAAGTAGTGCATTAGAATAGCATCATTCTGAGAAGTTCCTTACCACATCTAATTTATAGTTGAGGCCTAAAGCTTAAGAGTTCATTCTCTTGTACAAATCTAGGTGTATCAAGATGGTAAATTTCCTTGATATGGCCTATTTGACCCCTCTATAATTTTGGACTTAAAATCATTCCTTCAGGGGTGAGGTAATCCTACTAAGAAGTGGCATACCTTTATTCCTCTAGATTGTTATTGACTGATCTTGTTGAGAAAAACTAGTAAGTCTTATGGAAGAAGACTTGAAAAATATCTCCATACCCATTGAGTTGATTGAAAACATTTCTTGCAATTCAAACAACTTTTGCAAACATCAACATGGTCAAAAAATTCAAACCCTTTGATTATATGTGAGTGCACTTCAAGGATAATATATTACTGGATACCTCTAAATATATCTTGTTTTTTAAAAACAATATATTAGTGGTTTCCCAAAATATTTGACCATATCTCTACCCACTTATATCAAATTTAACCTAGGAAATTATGGATTAGCTCTTTGATTTCCACAATGTCAAGCTTTTGTGAAAGTATTTTTTCGTGTCGTAGACATTCTTAGTTTGAATGTAATCAAGAAATTTGATGTGGTAAAAGAAATCTCATTAAATCAAATTTTAAATCAATGAACCCCCAAAGAAGGTACATATTGGTCCTATGTTTCAAAAATATCTTTAATTCCAAATAACACAAAGATAAAACAAGGAAATTTATTACCAAACATTATACGAAAGTTCTACCATCAAAAAAATATTAGTCTCTTAGGTCTAAACACTCCATGGAAAAAGCATGTCTTTCAACACCTTGATCTTGTAAACAAATTCTCTCTTAGGTTCAAACATTAGGATCAATAATCACATTCACATCAAAACATTTGACATCTCATCTCACAAACAACTTTAAATTTTGGACACAACAACCTCCTAGACTTAGGTTTTCATCAACAAATCACCTAGTTTAGCTATATGCTTTGAAATGAATCCTTTGTCATACATCTAGTTAGATTAGAAAAAAATAATTTTGAACAAGCTTATCCTAAAGTCACAAGTCTAATTTTAGGAAATTCACAAGTTCATTTGCATCCTTATCAAAAAAAAACATCAAAACTAAAGTCTAGTGTTGTCCAAAATTTAGAAGTTCATCTTCCACATCACTCATCCTTTCATCATTCATCATTCATCCTAAAAAATTAGAGGTTCACTTCTACCAAATTTTGAATCAACTCAAGATTTTCAGCAATGCAAATCCCATCACACTACTCCCAAAGTTGAGCCAAAATTTATATTAACAATAAGGTCACAATACAAGAAAGACATAGAGAAATACAAAAATTCATCTAGCATGAGTGATCCAAACCTACAAGAATTTTTTCATAGAAGTTACTCAACCACATCACAAAATCCACCTCAAAATTCACATGAAAAGGGGTATGAAGTAGAATATGTTACCAATAATCCAATTGAGCTCACCGCAAAGGAATTACTTAAATTGCAACAAGATCACAAGACTCACTGTCTTATCACCACTTTGATGAAATTAAATCTAACAAAATACATGTTAGACTTGGAAAAAGGAGCTAAACTCCCTTCAACATTTTATTTGGACACATGTGTTGGAGATTGTTGGATATTTCTGATATGTGGCTGTGATTGATGTCAACACTATTGGAATTAATGTCTTTAAGACTGTATATGTTGAGGATATTAAGAAAATTGTAATAAAATAAGTTACAGGTTGTCAGTGATGCAGTGAAGCTCAATATGATGGCTAGCTGAGTATATTGAGGATAAGGAGTTTCAGATTAAAGGGTTTGTTGACAAGTATATCTAGTTTATCCATTGAAATTTTTAGAGGTTCACATGAATATTTGATCAAGTTACGAGTATCGGTGTTCTGACTGTTGTTTTGTTGTTGTAGCTGGTGTTCCTAGAAGAAGATGATGTGATCTAGTAATATGAGTTGTTGTGAATGATTCTATGGTGATTCATGATGTTTCTAGATCATACTCTATCTGTGTTAGTTCGCATTGATCGTTGTGTTCATGATTGGTGACTTTCTTTTGAGAGTTCATGTTTTTCATGATCATGTCTGACAGGGTGATTGTAGCGTGTTGTGGATCTTCGAGGAAAATTGTTTAAGGTGTTTCATGTTCGAGACATGTTGGTTTGGGTCCCTACTATGTTTTAGCTGACATTATTTGATTTGCATTGATAAATTGTTTATTAGTTCAAGCTAATAGTTTCTACACATTTCATATTTTGTTGGGCTGACATGTAGTTGATGTTATCCCTAATTGTGGATATATATGATCAATTTTTTATACCATTTCATGCATGGTGTGAAGTGAAGAAGTGAGATGTGCGAGTGCTATGTGAAAATAATGTTCTAATCTTTCGAAGGAAAAAGTAAAGTGTGAAGAAGAGAAAGAAGAAGGAAGTGTTCATGTGCTTAACTAGAACTCTAATCAGGCATTAGCAGATGCTATCTTTTCAGTTCAAGATCTCTCATATGGATGTAATCCGAATGTGACTGTAAGACAGTGTGTCTTCCTTTGGGCAGTAAGCCTTTTTTATTTGAGCAGTGGGCTCTAGGTAGTGTGCTTGAATGCATGTGCATTTTCCATTTATAATACTTTTAATAGAGTATAATCTTGTGTATTAACCTCCACCATGGTTTTTCGCTTAATAGGATTTCCACACAAAAATATTGGTGTTATGTTTGTTTTTGATGTGGTGATGGTTTATGTTTTCATGTTTATTTATCAGATCTAAGAATAAGTTTAATAAGTATAATTTATGTGACAACCGATTCACCCCACTCTCAATTTTCTACCCTTTTGTTGCCAACAATTAGTATCAAAGCATGTTCCTCTAGAGAAGCTTGATCGCTTGAGGTGATCCGGGATGGCGACATATAAGAATAATAGTCTAAGATTTGATGGAAGAAATTATTCTCTGTGGAAGACTCGAATGGAGTGTCATCTAATATGCATTGGTGAACCTTACTGGATGATTAGAAAGAGTAGATATATCATCCCACATAATGGTCCTTCTACTACATGTGAAATCAGGGAAGACGAACACAATATCAAGGCTAAGGAAGCATTGTTGAGTGCTCTGACTGATTCCAAAATGACAAATGTAATGGAGCTGAATACTGCTTATGAGGTCTAGAAAAAGTTGGAAACTTTGTATGAAGGTGATAACCATGTGAAGATTGCTAAGATGCAAAGCCTAAATGGAAAATATGAAACATTGAGAATGGGTGAAGATGAGAACATCACTTCTTTTATGCAGAGAGTGAATAAACTTGTGTGTAGTATTAAATGTGTTTGTGGAGCATTGGAAGAATCAGAGATTATTTCTAAAGTGCTCAGATCTTTGCCTACTCCATACAAACAAAAAGCTATTTCTATTGAGGAGATCCGAACCGTGACAAATGTAACCAGAGACATGTTGATTGGTAAGATTGTTGCTTCTGAGTTAAGTGAGTTTGGTGAATCTCTTTCTAAGACAAAATCTGCATTCAAATATATTGTATCTGGGAAAGATAAGTAGAGATATGATCCAGGAGAAAGTTATTCTAGAAAAATGTCCAAGTATGAGCAGGAAATGAGAGAGATTGAAGAAGAAGAGAGAAAAATAGATGAGCTTGAAGCACTTCTTGTCAAGAGGGTAGGCAAAGGAGAGGGTAAGTATAAAGGGAAATTGCCTCTTAAATGTTTTTCTTGCAACAAGATAGGTCATTTTTCCTCAAGGTGTCCTAAAAGAGTTCCTAAGCCAAGATCTCATAAGCCTAGATTCCGAAGAAAGTGTTATTTTACTGCTGATGAAGGTATGAAAGATGACGAATTTGATAAAGGAAATGCAAGTGAGGATGTCTAGGTATTTATTTCTATCAAGGAAAATAATCTTGTACCTACTGATTCTACTAGTTGCATGAATGGGGAGAAATCTCTAGCTTCCAGAACTGAAGAAAAAGATGAATGGGTGATTGACAGTGGATGCTCTCATCACATGAAAGGTGATAAAAGTAAATTTGTGAGCCTAGAAAAGTATGATGGTGGTGTTGTAATATTTGGTGATGAAAAATCCAGTGTAATCTGTGGTAGATGATCCATTTCTTTTGATGGTAAGCATAATACTGATGATGTTCTATATGTGGAAGGTTTGAAGCATAATATCTTAAGTGTTGGATAGATGGTTGAAAATGGATATAATCTTCAATTCAAGGATGGAAAGTGTAGAATATTTGGGGAATTCTGGAAATGTGACTATATCTACTACAAAAATAAAAGGTAATATCTTTCACCTAAGTGCTACTAGTAAAATTTGTTTGATTGCTCAAGTTGATGAAAGTTGGTTGTGGCATAGGAGATTGTGTCATGTAAACTTTGACAATATTATCAATATAAGTTATACTCAGGAAGTGAGAGATCTTCCTAAGTTTATAAAACCTTCTAATACTATATGAAAGGAATGTCAATTATGGAAGAAAACTAGAGTTTCATTTTGAAGCAAACAACATTGTTTAAATGAATTATTGGAGCTTGTGCATACTGACTTGTGTGGTCCTTCTAGAGTCAGAAGTCTACAAGGAGACATGTGTTTCATGTTACTTATTGGTGATTATTCTATATTGATGTGGGTTACTTTCTTAAGGGAAAAATATGAAGCTCTAGAGAAATTCAATATTTTCAAGGCTATGGTTGAGACAGAGACATGTCTGGAGATTAAATTTCTGAGATCAGATAGAGGTGGTGAATTCACTTTTGGTGAGTTTAATCCTTTCTGTGAAGAGCATGGGATAAAGAGACAATTATCTGCCCCATGGACCCCTCAACAAAATGGAGTTGTGGAAAGAAAGAACATGACAATTTAAGAAGCTGCTAGGACTATGATGCTGGAAAGAAATGTTCCTCATATCTACTGGAGAGAAGTTGTGAGTACTAATGTTTATACTCTCAACCAGGTACATGTCAAAGGTGATACTAGTAAGACTCCTTATGAGCTATGGTTTGGTCATAAGCCTACTGTTAGATACTTCAAAATATTTGGGAGTAAATTCTATATCAAAAGAGATGAAGATATAGGAAAGTTTGATGCTAGAAGCGACAAAGGAATATTTCTTGGTTATTCTACTAAAAGTAAAGCCTACCGGTGCTACAATAAGAGATTAAGGAAATTAATTGAAAGTGCTAATGTAAAGGTTGATGAAGAAAAATTTAGACCATCTAGAACCTATAGATATGATTCAGATGATCAGAATAATAGTACAGGTAAAGGAAAGAAAGATCAGACTCTAAATCAAGAAAATCAAGAGGAAGAAACTAGTGAAAGTGCAGAAGTAAGATCACAAGAACCTGAATTTCAAGAATAGCCTAAGAATCCAAGGTATGTAAGACTAAATCATTTAGAAGATCATATTATAGGTGATAAGAATAAAGGTGTTCAAACTAGGAGAAGAATTGTAGAAGAATACTATTTGATTTCAAAGACTAAGCCTAATAGTGTCGATGAAGCATGCAAATATGAACATTGGGTGGAAGCAATGAAAGAAGAATTACTACAAATTGAGAAGAATGATACATGGATTCTTGTTCCTAGACATAAGGACAAAAATGAAATTGGAACTAAATGGGTCTTTTGAAACAAATTGAATGAGCAAGGTGAAGTTGTTAGAAACAAAGCAAGATTGGCATGTAAAGGATATTCTCAGATGGAAGGAATTGAATTTAAAGAAAAATTTTCTCCTGTTGCTAGGATTGAAGCTGTGAGACTATTTTTTGCTTATGCTGCTTACAAAAACTTCAAGGTTTATCAGATGGATGTCAAGTCAACATTTCTAAATGGCGAACTGGATGAAGAAGTGTATATAGAGCAACTTGATGGATTTCAATTGACTGATCAAGGAGATATGGTTTGTTCGTTGAAGAAAGCATTGTATGGAATTAAGAAAGCCCAAAGAGAATGGTATGCCAGATTGGACAAGTATTTATTGAAGCTTGGATTTGATAAAGGTATTGCTAATAGTAAATTCTATTTCAAGATTGATCATGATAAAGATTTGATTGTTAAATTCTTTGTTGATGATATCGTTTTTGGAGGAGATGATAGTTTGTGCATGAAGTTTGCTGATGAGATGCAAAGTGAGTTTGAGATTTCTATGATTGGAGAAATAAAATTCTTTATGGGATTGCAAATTTCTCATCTAGATAAAGGGATATTTATATCTCAGTCCAAGTATGTGAAAGAATTGCTAAAGAAGTTTGGTATGGAAGATTCAAAGCAAGTTGGTACACCTATGCTGACTGGATGTAAGTTGACACAAGATGATGATTCTCGTAAAACAAATCAGACTAGATATAGATCCATGATTGGTGGATTTATCTATTTGACTCAAACTAGACCTGATATCATGAATGTCATATGCATTGTTGCAATATTTCAAGCTGATCATAAGGAATCTCATGTGATAGTTGTGAAGAGGATTTTCAGGTACTTGAAGGGGATAGTTGATTTTGGCCTATGATATCCTAAAGAAGATGACCTTACTTTGAGTGCTTTTACTGATGCTGATTGGGAAAGAGATGTGGATGACAAAAAGAGTACTAGTGGTGGTGCATTTTTCTTGGGAAAGAAGTTGATTTCATGGTTAAGTAAGAAGCAAAATGCCATTTCTTTATCTACTATAGAGGCATAATACATTGTTGCAACTAACAATTGTACTCAAGTATTGTGGATGAATCAGATGTTGAAAGATATCATAATTGTGTATGATGAACCTGTTAGCTCTCAAAAATGTAGGCAAGATGCCTCAAGAGGATGCCAATCTCTTGAT
This sequence comes from Sequoiadendron giganteum, assembly GCA_007115665.2. Lineage (NCBI taxonomy): Eukaryota > Viridiplantae > Streptophyta > Pinopsida > Cupressales > Cupressaceae > Sequoiadendron > Sequoiadendron giganteum. The sequence goes on along the minus strand of CM021109.1, from coordinate 199,481,157 downwards.
ACACTTCAGGGTAATAGACAAGGTTAAGAGAACTCAACCTTCTACTCTTTAGGTGCTGCCAAACCTTGGCGGGTGTACCTTTTGAATTAAGCAGACTTATGAATATCCTTCTAAAATGCTTTGTCCACAATGGTAGATGACAGTGAACAAAATGAAATCAAACTTGATAGCAATCTTCTGATCTAAATCTTAAAATGCTTAATTAACTGATATAATGAAATTGCAGAGACCAGTGCCTTATTGGGTATGCGGAGTCAAATGAAATAGAAGTGGGCAACTTATTTCTGGCAGAGAATCAAATTGCAGGCATATGATCTGTTCATAACTTGTATGAACGATGCAGTATTATGACTGCTAAGCTCTACTTTAATAATCTAGATGAATCTCCTTGATTACTGTGATCAACAAAAAGGATTCAATCTCTACTTAAGAGAACCAGTTTATTAATCACACAAATACAACAAATGTGTATTGACAAACTAAACATAAACTTGTTATGCCAATTTAAAAATCCAGAAAGAATCAAATTGGAGATAGCTTCAACAATACTTTTCAATAGAATCAATAGACAATTGATACCAAAAATAACCTGCCACACCAGCTGATTCCCATTGAATTTGCCATTTAAAAAAAAACATGCACATAGTCTCTGGAATGAGAACTTTATTCTATTGTGCCCATTCCTAATCTATTGTATCTATCCATCCTCAAATCTCCTCCAATCGCCTCCTCTTCAATTATAATTGGGGTGTATATATATACATCGGCATTTAGAAAATAAAACATAATCAAAATCCATGTCGACCTAGCACAAAATTCGGGCTCCAATTGAGCTGGCAAGCAACAACCATCAAACTAGTACATGTCAGCCTCAGTGCTCTGAAATTCTATTTTCACTAGTGAGCAGTCGGTGAGAAATCCATATTTTCCTACCGAAGGCAATTCATTCGCTTGCATCCCTGTTTTAATTGCATTCGCCATAGCTACCCGTTAGTCATATCAAGATCAAATAATGTTCCTTTGTTTGCACTCTGCTTCGCTATAACTCATAGGTATCATGGAGACCTCACACATAATGTATTAAGTTTCACTAAGGCCCATATTGTTTTCACAGTCGCCAAGACATAGGGAGAGTCATACCGAAAAGCATACATGTTTTTTCCACTATCGCCGTGACTAGACCATCGTTACATCGAACACAAGAAGTATCGCCATAGCCCATTGCTCTCAGGGAGACCAAATACCAAAACACATAGGTCACAATGAATCACTCCTGACTCCATTCAACTTCGCCAAGACCACAAGATTCTCTCACCGAAAGGACACCCAACGTGCTCGCCAAGACCCAAGCCTTTTGCCATGACCTCCTGCCGCAAACACATGCCTTTACCGATGTCCTATGTCGCTGAGATAGATATAGAGTTCTACCAAAAGTATATTCAAAGAGAAACTATGTGTAAGGTCAGCAAGACCGAAGGTCACTCGCCAAGACCTTACAACAATAGCCATATCTCCCACTGAGCCGCTCCATCCACTGCTGGTCGGTAAAACAAAATGAAATCGCTAGGACATGATGTCGATACCCCGGACCTCTACTGATATACCCCATCCACAGTTGCCAGTCATCATGACAATAAGAATGTCCTATCGACCACCTGAAATAGAAGAATTTAGTGGAAAAAACATAGTGGGTCGGGGTGACAAATGGTGACCTATGCCGATACATTCCCAAGTGTAAAAAATGCAAACATGGATGAAATCCATGGGGCAAAAGGGGCAGAATGTGGATAAAGCACCATGAAAATAGTGGAAATGTGTCTTAGGTAAATATCACATAGAGACTCAGGGGATACAAGGATATGAAAAATAATCGTCAGATTTTGATAGTCTCAACAGTGGCTCCATTTGGGGATGAATGATAGTCAGATCATTGCAAGGATCTAGAATCCTTGGGAGAGCAGGCCAGATAGAGAAAGAACCAATGAGCAGTGATGGAATGAATGGTAATGGAAATGAATTCAAAGTGAATGCAAGATGAAGGTGAAAAGGATGCAAAATGAAGGTGAACCACCATCCTAAACTACTGTGCATGGAAAATAATTTTAAAGAGAATAAGTAAGAGTTGTCCATGCACTGGCAACCCTCAATCCTCAGTGTGTTAACTTCTCCTATCTTGAGTTGTTACAATTTGAAACTCAAATCATACTTTCCCCTGTCAAATACCTAGTTTTGTTTTGAGTTCATCAAATTTCTCTTGAAGACATAGATGCAATCTTTCCTATTACTAAAAGTTTTTAGAGAATCACTATGCTCAGCTTGGCCCAAAATCCATACACCATTCTGTAATTTATATTCTTCATTATTAGACAAATCTCTGCCAGTATAAAAAATGCATACATACTTAATGAAATTTTTTGTATTATCTCTCTCACTATTATGTATTATGAAACACTCTCCCAGCTGTATTAAAAATTCACAATCAAAGTGCTTCTCTTGAAAAACAAAAAACTCTGTCATATCATCATTGTTTGAAACAAAAATATCTGAAACCATTTGCACTTCTTTGATACTACCATTTAGATACAACACTGGATCATGACTCATGTCTTCAATATCATGCATATGTGAACCAATAAAATCTGGACTTCTATCATCCTTGGTATGCAAACCAATTTCTTTTCCACATGAGTTAGAAATTTCAGAATCACATACCTCATTTTGAATGAACACAGACTTTTGATCAACACCAAAAGTTTCACTATCACTCCAAGAAATGCACTGGGAGTCATAAAAGTCTTTACACAAAGATCTTTCACTGTCAAAAAAATTGTAAGCTAGACACAAAACCCCAAGATAACCTTCATGAGCACATCCCTGGTATTTAGAAATTAACAAATATGAAATCTGTTCATTAACAAGTGAACAAGTCTCAACATTTTCATCACTACAGTTATACTCTTCACCTTTATCATCATCAAGAAGAAATCCAGGACCATCAGAGATTGGGAAATTAGAAACATTATCACCGTAGTCATTTATTCCATCATTTTTCTTGTCTGAAATTATCTCCTCTCTTTCATAAAGTGGGTTTGAAAATTCTTGAAGTTCATTCATGGGGATACCTCCGCAAAATATCATCTAATCTTCATTTAACTCCTCGTCATACAATGGGTTTGAAAAAGTTTGGAAATCACTTTTAAATGTACAAACCTCATCATCATCAACTATATCATTATAATAGGTAGAATAATCCCTTGATTGCAAATCAAAATCCTTTGGTTCATTTGAATCAGAATATTCACTGGATTCTTCACAACATGCACTGCTTTCCTTGTCACAATCTGTGATGCAAGAGAAATCTCTTGTACCTTTATTTTCCTCATGCAAGCTATCACATGAATCATCTTGATTTGCACATGTCTTATCTTCTATTGGATGCACCATCTGATCAAATTCTCTATACTCATCAGAAATACAACAATTCGATTCAACATTGATAGTGTTCTCATACCTTATTTCCTAGGATAGCGCCCATATGAAGTTAAAAGAGGAGCCTTCTGCCTCAATCCTTTCCTTTTGCTCTGATGTCTCTCCTTCATTCTCTTCCTTCTGATTAGCAACAATTAGTCTCTCTATCTCTTCTTTTGTAAGTCTCTTCATGCTGTATTGAGTAGGTACCTCAATAGAATGTGGCTCTATATAATCTTCTTCAGAGTCAGAAAGGACCTGCTGTTCAGGCATATGAACATTGTATTTCTGATTTGAAACATCATGCTGATAACCTTCATCCTCGGAAGATGAATACCTCTCCACAACATGGTGAAAAGTATTTGAAGTCAAATATACTGTGTGATCTTCTCTATTGTTTCCCATCAACATTCCTTCTTCTTGCATTCTCTGGACTACAACACAGTAATCTGGGGAATGTCGCATGTTACAAACTCCACAAAAATAATTGTTACCTACCATATAGGTTCCCCTCTTTGTCAATGGATTAGGAGCTTCTTTGTTTCCAGGCCTAGCTATTATTGGTTTCTCATCCTTCTAGCCTGTGTTATAAGGTATGTCATGCAACCTCAACTTTTTAGTTTTGTAAGTATTCTCCTATCGGTACTGATAACTGCTACTTTGTTGATGAACCTTAGGATTGTCTCTTTTATCCATTATCCCTGTAGCCCTCCTATTGTTTTCAATTGTATGTGCCATCTTTTGAGCTTCAACTAAGTCTCTTGGGAATTTATTTCTCAATTCATACCCCACCTTAGGATCAAAAGCATTCAAATAAATACTTAGTGCTACAGAATCTGGCAACTTTGATCCAGGAGGTATTTTATTCTGCAACTTATTGAATCTACGATTAAAATCATAGACTGTATCACTTTGATCTTTCTAAATGTGTATTAATTCACGAAGAGCAGCATCTGGTGCACTTAGATTTCCAAATTGCTCGAGGAATTGATCATGAAATCCTTGGAGAGAATCAATAGAGATTGCTGGCAAGCTATTGAACCAATCCCTAGCATCTTCAATAAGAGATATCATGAATAGCCTCATGTGTAAATCTTCATATGGCACACCCAAATCCTTGATGAAAGAATTAATACTTCTTAGATGCTCTTCAGCAGTGATTGCATCACTCCCTGTAAACTTTGGAACAAGACCTCTCCAACTGCCATCCATTGGAAAAGGGGATAATTGAATCCCTAACAAATCAAACTGTCTAATCATTGTTGTGTATTAATGAGGGGGGGCATTAGGTGGGTACTGATGCTGATACATCAGACCACAATATTGTGTATGATGATATGGCATATGTTGTTGACCATGAGGAGCTCCGACATGACCTCCCCTGAACTGAGATCCTCCATTCATCTTTGAACAACTACAAAAATTCTTTCAGAGTCACCACCTACTTTTCCAAAAGTAGGAAAATCATTATTTCTGATCTTTTCCCTGAAGGAATCACTCTTTCTGAGACTTCTAAAATTACAACTTTTCTGCACTGACTCTATTTGATGGTCTTCAACTGAATTTTTTGATGTATTCCCCAGCAGAGTCGCCAATTTGTTAGCTCTCAAAAACACAGGCAAGATGCCTCAAGAGGATGCCAATCTCTTGATACGCTTCAGGGTAACAAACAAGGTTAAGAGAACTCAACCTTCTACTCTTTAGGTGCTGCCAAACCTTGGCGGGTGTACCTTTTGAATTGAGCAGACTTATCTTATGAATATCCCTCGGAAATGCTTTGTCCATAATGGCAGATGATAGTGAACAAAATGAAATCAAACTTGATAGCAATCTTTTGATCTAAATCTTAAAATGCTTAATTAACTGATATAAAGAAACTAAATTATTTCAAAAAATGAATTGCAGAGACCAGTGCCTTATTGGGTATGCGGAGTCAAATGAAACAGAAGTGGGCAACTTATTTCTAGTAGAGAATCAAATTGCAGGCATATGATTTGTTCATAACTTGTATGAACAATGCAGGATTGTGACTGCTAAGCTCTACTTTAATAATCCAGATGAATCTCCTTGATTACTGTGATCAACAAAAAGGATTTAATCTCTACTTGAGAGAACTAGTTTATTAATCACACAAATACAACAAATGTGTATTGACAAACTGAACATAAACTTGTTATTCCAATTTAAAAAACTAGAAAGAATCTAATTGGAGACAGCTTCAGCAATAATTTGCAATAGACTCAATAGACAATTGATACCAAAAATAACCTGCCACACCAGCTGATTCCCATTGAATTCGCCATTTAAAAAAAAACATGCACATAGTCTCTAGAATGAGAACTTTATTCTATTATGCCCATTCCTAATCTACTGTATCTATCTATCCTCAAATCTCCTCCAATTGCCTCCTCTTCAATTACAATTGAGGTGTATATATATACACCGGCATTTAGAAAATAAAACATAATGAAAATCCATGTCAGCCTAGCATAAAATTCAGGCTCCAATCGAGCTGGCAAGCAATGGCCATCAAACTAGTACATGTCGGCCTCAGTGCTCTGAAATTCTATTTTCACCAGTGAGCAGTCGACAAGACATCCATATCATCCTGTCGAAGGCAATTCATTCGCTTATCGCTCCACTTGCATCCCTGCTTTAATCGCATTCGTCGTAGCTACCCGTTAGTCATATCGAGATCAAATAATGTTCCTTTGTTTGCACTCTGCTTTGCTATAACTCATATGTATTGCAGAGACCTCACACATAATGTATTAAGTTTCACCAAGAGCCTATACTGTTTTCACAATCGCCAAGACACAAGGAGAGTCATACCGAAAAGCATACATGTTTTTTCCACTATCTTCGTGACCACAAAACTTCAGAGAGAACTCATATAGATTGGAACTTGTTTTCATTGTCGCCATAGCTCATCCAGGTCGGTAAGAGGTCACATAGATCATTTTAAGTTTCACCAAGAGCCTACATCCAATTTCATGTCGCCATGACCAGACCATCGTTACGCCTAACACAAGAAGTATTGCCATAGCCCATTGCTCTTGGGGAGACCAAATACCGAAACACATAAGTCACAATGAACCACTCCTGACTCCATTCATCTTCACCAAGAACACAAGATTCTCTCACCGAAAGGACACCCAACGTGCTCGCCAAGACCCAAGCCTTTTTCCATGACCTCCTGCCGCAAACACATGCCTTTGCCGATGTCCTATGTTGCCAAGACAGATATAGAGTTCTGCCAAAAGTATATTCAAAGAGAAACTATGTGTAAGGTCGGCGAGACTGAAGGTCACTTGCCAAGACCTTACAATGATAGCCATATCTCCCACCAAGCCACTCCATCCACTACCATTCGGTAAAGCAAAATGAAATCTCCAGGACATGATGCCGATACCCCGGACCTCTGCCGATATACCCCATCCATAGTTGCCAATCATCATGACAATAAGAATGTCTCGCCGACCACCTGAAACAGAAGAATTTAGCGGAAAAAACATAGTGGGTCGGGGAGACAAATGGGGACCTATGCCGATACATTCGAAAGTGTAAAAAATGCAAATGTGGATGAAATCCATGGGGCAGAAGGGGCAGAATGTGGATAAAGCACCATGAAAATAGTGGAAATGTGGCTTAGGTAAATATCACATAGAGACTCAAGGGATACAAGGATATGAAAAATAATCATCATATTTTGATAGTTTCAACAGAACCTATTGATATATTCTATGATAATTCAAGTGCAATTAACATTTCTAAGAATCTAGTGCTGCATTCAAAAACCAAGCATATATCTATCAAGTTTCACTTTTTGAGAGAGAAGGTGAGTGAAAAGGAAGTCAAATTGGAGTATGTGCCTACTAAGGAACAAATTGTAGATATATTTACCAAGCCATTTCCTAAGGATACTTTTGAGTATCTCAGAGGGAAGCTAGGGGTGATTATCCCTCCTAATTAGAATTAAGATGCAATGACTTGCATCAGTCTGTGCATTTCATAGTCATATCCTATGATCCAGATTGATGTTGTGGTGGCTACTACTTAGGGGGAGTAGTCAGATGTTCAGATATGTGGTTCAGAGCTTGTATGGAGAAAGATAATGTACCTTTTTCATTGATGTCAATGGGGGAGAAGATTCATGTGAAGATCTATGAAAGAGTTAAGGAGAAAAGAGTCAAAACCTAAGGGGGAGAAAGTGTTAAGAGAAAGTATCATTGATGGTGTTTTTCACATCATGTGTTGCCATCAATGCCAAAGGGGGAAATTGTTGGAGATTGTTTGATATTGCTGATATGTAGTTGTCATTGATGTCAACACTATTGGCATTAATGTCTTTAAGACTGTATATGTCGAGGATATTGAGAAAATTATAGTAAAATAAGTTACAGGTTGTCAATGATGCAATGAAGTTCAGTATGATGGCTAGCTCAGTATATTGAGGATAAGGAGTTTCTGATTAAAGGGTTTGTTGAAAAGTATATCTAATTTATCCATAAAAATTTTTAGAGGTTCACGTGAAGATTTGATCAAGCTATGAGTATTGGTGTTCCGATGGTTATTTTGTTGTTGTAGTTGGTGTTCTTGGAAGAAAATGATGTGATCTAGTAATCCGAGTTGTTGTGAATCCTTCTATGGTGATTCTTGATGTTTCTAGATCATACTCTATCTATGTTGTTAGTTCACATTGATCGTTGTGCTCACGATTGGTGATTTTCTTCTGAGAGTTCATGTTTTTCATGATCATGGTCGATAGGGTGATTGTAGTGTGTTGTGGATCTTTGAGAAAAATTGTTTAAGGTGTTTCATGTTCGAGACATGTTGTTTTGGGTCCCTACTATGTTTTGGATGACATTATTTTATTCACATTGATAAATTATTTATTAATTTAGGCTAAAAATTTGTACAAATTTCATATTTTGTTGGGTCGACATGTAGTTGATGTTATCCCTAATTGTGGATATATATGATCAATTGTTTATACCATTTGATGCATGGCGTGAAGTGAAGAAATGAGATGTGTGACTGCTATGTGTGAATAATGTTCTAATATTTTGAAGGTAGAAGTAAAGTGTGAAGAAGAGTGAGCAGAAGGATGTGTTCATGTGCTTAACCGAAACTCTAATCAGACATTAGAAGATGCTATCTTTTCAGTTCAAGATCTCTCAGATGGATGTAGTCTGAATGTGACTATAAGACAATGTGTCTTCCTTTGGGCAGTAAGCCTTTTTTATTTGAGCAGTGAGCTCTAGGAAGTGTGCTTGAATGCATGTGCATTCCCCATTTGTAATACTTTTAATAGAGTATAATCTTGTGGATTAACCTCCACCGTGGTTTTTCCCTTAGCAGGGTTTCCATGCAAAAATCTTGGTGTTATGTGTGTTTTTGATGTGGTGATGGTTTATGCTTTCATGTTTATTTATCATATTTGAGAATAAGTTTAATAAGTATAATTTATGTGACAACTAATTCACCCCCCCCTCTCAGTTGTATGCCCTTGTGTTGCTAACAACATGATGCAGGAGCATCCAGACAGATTGGAAATCAGCATCAACCAAAAACAAGCTTCAAGTTTGAATTCAATTTTGGTGTGTTTTGGGGTTCATTTGGTATCTCTCATCTTTGGGAAAAGCTCTTGGTGTGTTCAAATTTGAATAAACTCAGTTTTATCAAATCATTATTTTAAGGCTCTGTAAGCAGTTTTCAAAAAATATTTTTGGAAAACTCATAAGGATTGGAGTAGAATAATTTGGTAGGGGAATGCATGAAGGTGGCATGTAGAATTTGCAAAAAGAATCAAAATCATACATTTTCTAGTTTGGGAGATTTTAATGCGAGAAGTTGGTTAAAGTAATGTCAATAAATTTTAAAAAGTTTAAAATTTGAAAATCTGTGAAGGTTTGGGAGAAATCCTTTTGCAGGGTCCATGGGATACCATTCCAAGCTTGCATGCCAATTTTTTGTGTGAATTAGATAACTTTCAATTTTTTTGCCTACCAACTCCCGATTCCGCACTTCAAAACCACCAATTGTAAATCCTTTTATTTTGGAAAAGTATTATGGAGGCCATGGAAGTTAAATATCAAATTTTATTTCATATTTAATTTTTTATATATTGCATAAATCATATGGGGGCATTTGGAGCATAAAAGAGGTTGAAAATCAAGATTTTTAAATTTTTAAAATTCTCATAATAGAGAAAAGGGACCCTTGAGTAAAGGCAGCATTTGGAGGAGTTTATGGAAATTTAAATGCCTCATTTAAGGTTGAATAAACATAGCATATGTAGAGCTATTCTTGGGGGAGAGTTGGGAGCCCATTCTAGGGCAATAATGGATGATTTTCAATTCATTTTTAGGGGTTTTTGAGGAAAAACGTGGGAAGAAGTTTGTGAGGAATGGGAAGGAGAAAGATTCCTCTATATAGGTATCATTGGGGGTTTTGTGTTGCAGATTTGAACAACACTAGTGAAGAGAAGATAAGGCACCAGTGTGTGAGAGGTGCAAAGATTTTGGAGTTGTGTGAAAGTTTGAATAGCAGCAAGGAGAGCTTTGGGGAAGCAAGAAGAAGCTACAAGAAGAGTCAAGAAATTCTATTTCTTGCGAATATTTTATTCTTAAATTTTATTGAATAAATTAATAATTGTTTCAATGTTGAAGAAAGTTTTCTGATTTGAATTAAATGGTTTCTCTCTATTTAGCCTTTGTGATATTTTGAGTATTTTATTTATAATTGGTTTTTGTTTGCATCAACACATTAAAGGAACAACCTTTGGGAAATATTTCATCTATGCCTCAAACACCTCTCACACAACCCTTGGTTCAAAGTGTTGTTCAATCGATCACTCAACCATCTTCATCACATGCACCAAGTCAACCTTTAACTTCTAGTCTTGCAAATCGACTTGGAACCCAGCTTGGTCTCACTCCAAATCTAGGAAATGACACAACTATCCCCCAAAACAGAAATTTGACACCAAAATTTCATGCCCAACCCTATTCTTCAATTACAACAAGTACCCAAAGTGTTCCCAATGTTCAAAAAATTCAAGTGAGTCAAATACCCCAAGTGAATTTACAAGGAACAGTGAACACAATAGTGCAAGGTCAATCCTCAACACAACAAGGTGAATCATCAAACCATCCAATTGACACTCAAAATCAAATGGATCCATAAGTCCCTGAAATCAACCAAGGAAACACATCAAATCAATTGGTCCCAAATAAAAATGCATCAAGGAAATACATCACATAAATTAGTTCCAAATTAATTCAATCAAGGTAATCCATCAAGTCAATTGATCCCTCAACATCAAGTCAATCAAGGTAATCCTTCAAATCAATTGATCCCAAGTCAAGTTATACCACTAAAATCACAACACCAAGAGGCATAATCTCAACCTTTGGTCCGTCAAACAATGCAAAATCAAATGGGACCTCAAACGTATATTCCTCCATCCCAATCCCAAATTTTGCAAGGATTGATAGCACAAAATCAAGGAAAAATCTCACAAAAAGGTGTACCAAATCAAAAATTTATCATACATCCACCACCCCAAAACCAACTCAATCAACCTTCACAAGCCACTCACAACATCATTCCCCAAAATCAACCACTCATTCCATAAAATTAAAACATTTCAAGACAATACATTCAAAAAATTCAATTTGTCCCAAATCAAAACATCATTCAACAAGCTCAAGTACAAAGTGCATTGACTTGTCAACAACCTATTGTGAATCAAAAACAACAAAAATCTCAATTTCTAGCGTAACAAAAAAAAGATCAATTTCTAGCATGTCAACAACAAGCTCAATTGCTAGCGTAACAACAAAAAGATCAATTTCTAGCACAATAACAAGAAGCTCAATCACTAGCACAACAACAAAAATCTCAACAAGAACAAGCTCAACTACAAGATAAACAACAACAAGATCAAATACAAACACAACAACAAGCTCAATTGCAAGCACAACAAAAATCACAATTACAAGCCCAACAATTGCAAGCACAACAACAAGCACAATTACAAGTCCAAAAATTGTAAGCGAAACAACAAGCTTAATTACAAGCACAATAATATGCTCAACAACAACAAGTTCTTGTACAACAACAACAAAAACAACCATACACAAGTACACAATAAAACTTCTTGAACCAAAACACTCAAGGAGCATACAACACTACACCACACTATCTCCATTCAATACACAATATCAAAAACCATCACACACACCATATAACACACCCCCTTATCAAAATCCCAAATTTAATTCATATGTCATTCCACAATATAACATGTATGCTCCACCACCAAATGATCCTCATGATGATTTTTCCTCACAAATCATAACACTTACACAAAAAATTCAAGACATCCAAGCGGGCAAAAAAAAGAAATCACATGCACAATGAGACTTGTGTCCATAACCTTTTGATAGAAACATTGCAATGATATGATTCCTGCTCGGATTTGAAATCCCCAAATTTGACAAATATAGATGGCATGGAAATTTAGAAGATTTTATCAAGGAATTCTATGTGGCATGTATGAAAGTAGGATATAATGACTCCTATTTGATGTGTCTTTTCCCACATAGTTTCAGAGACCAAGCAATAGAATGGTTCTCACATTTACCTCCTCAAATTTGAACCTTCCAAGAAATAATAGATTGGTTTGTGGAACACTTCCCCTACAACCTAGACATGGACATTAGTTTGGAAGAACTATACACCCTAAAATAGAACAAGGGTGAATCATTTGTGAATTTCTTGCAACGATGGAGGCATAGAGGTAGAAAATGAAAAATGGTCAATTCCCAAAGATAAAAAAATAGGTATCATTATTGCCAATGTGGAAACAAATCTATCCTTCCAACTGAAAATGCAATGTGTCTCATTATACGAAGAGCTCATCCGTAGGGGTCTTAACATTAAAAGAGCCCTTATTGTACAAGGAAACACACAAGCATACAAGGACAAATTCCCATCTACTAATTCCAATGACAAGCCCCGCATTTGGGCCAAGAAAAAAATTATCTAATGATGGTGTCATTGATGCAAAAGTGGTCCTAAGTGCTCCAAAACAAAAAAATCCCAATAAATGAACACACAACAAAACATACAACGTCCAAACAAACAACTTCAAAACAACCAACACATAGTCAGCAATGCCAACACTCAAAGAGGACCACCCCCTAGAAAAAACTACCCTTAACAACATAAGTACACAACTTTGGGGGAACCTATTGAAGAAGACATGTAAAAAATAGTGCAATCCAATATCATCATGCTCCCTAACTATCAAAATTATCAAGAACCTCAAGTCAAACCACCATGGTATAATGAGAAGGATGTTTGTGATTTTCATAAAATCAAGGTACGCAAGACAACAAGCTACATGAAATTGAAAAAATCATTCAAAATCTTATCGATAATGAAGACATGGCTTTAGATCAACAATTAGGAAACCAAGACCTTAAAATATACAAGAACTCGATGCTGAATCACAAGGGAAATACCAATGGAAAAGGGAAGGATTGCACTAATATAGGTCATGTGTATAACAATGTGGTAGCATTGTGTGATAATTTTATATCCATCATCATAATCAAAGGGCCTAGTGTAGAGTTTGGAGTCACCACACATTGAGGAAAGGTCATCCAAGTTGCACCATCACAACCTAGGACACCACCCACATTTATGAAGTCAAACCCTAGTGATTATAGTCTCCTAGACTAATTGAAGAAGACCCCTGCCCAAATCTCCATCTTGGAGTTACTGAAAATATCTTCCATACATAGGGACATCTTAGAAAAGGCTTTTTCAACTTCTTTCATACCTGATAATCTTGATATCAAACACTTCCAGGCTATGGTTAGACACAATACCACTCCTCATCTTTTCATCTTTTCTAAACAAGACCTCCCAATGTAGTGACCACACAATCATGCATTGCATCTTGAGGTCCTCATTAACAAAATTAAAGTCAAAAGAAGCCTAGAGGATCGAGGTGCTGGTATTAATATTTGTACCCTTCAGCTAATTTAGAACTTGGCTTACTTTGAAAATGTCATTGAAAAGGAAAAATGTATTACTATAAGGGAATATGATGATCAAGAACAAATTTCTCAAGGCACAATCAAACTCCCCATCCAAGTAGGACACACAATTTCAAAAACTACTTGCCAAGTGCTTGACCTTGACCTTCATTACAATATTCTTCTAGGTCATCCATGGATCCATGCCATGAAATTCGTAGCTTCTACATACCATCAATGTGTTAAATTTCCCTATAAAGATACATAAGTCACAATTTATGGTGATCCCAAACCATTTCATTACTACAAGAACCTTGAAGAAAAGTACTACAAGATCCTCCAAGTGCATAAAAATTATGAAATGCCAGAACCATCCTCATTCATTGACCCATATTCCCTAGCTTCCACCTTCAAATCAAAAGCACCCATCATACATAATATCCTTGATATCAAAGTAGTGATCAAAGACAATGGTTGTGTAGGCTACAACTTGAATAAGGATACTTTTTTAACTGGAGAGTTTCCTCTTTATCCTAAATCTCATTGGAAGAATCAACCTATTAATAAGGTATCTGAGACAATCAGGGTAGCATCTACCACTTTAACAAAGTGAGGACATTTGAAAAAAGAATTCATTGTTGGGAGAATGTATCCAAATTTTTATACCAAGATGATAGACCAAAGAACATTCTTCCAATGGAAGATGACAACAAAGGATTGCAGCTAATGATGGGCTGGGTATAGAACAAGAATGAGAAGCTGGGCCAAAACAATAATGGTTTTCTAGAACTCCTTTCTCCCAAGAAACAAGATAAGAATCTTGGTCTTGGATGTACCACCAACAAAGTGACCATTCTTAGCAAGGGTGCTATTGTTAAGGGTGTCAAATCTTCCTCTTGGTTACCTACATCGCAAAATGATACCATTGATGACTTTCCCCTCAATATCATAGAACTATTTGAGGATACTTGTATATTCATGATAACCACTACATCCTTTTCTCCAAATAGCCAAATTATTGATCTAAAGCTAGTCTAACCACAACTCATAAACTGGGACAATGAGGACCACTTATTTTGGATTCATTCAAAAATGATGAAGTTATCTCTAAGTTTATGGGACTTCATGACAACATGCCATATGAGGATCACAAAAAAGGTTTTGAAATTGAATTGGATACACAAGCTTAATATGGGGAAATGATTGAGTCCCTCAGTCACAAAATGAATGATATGAGAATCACATGTCAGTCCTTAAGTGAAAACCACATTGTGGCACTTTCCAATCATAAAATAGTGAAAAACAAAGGAAACATCCAATGGTGAAAACCTCTCTAAGGTGTTGAAGGATGAGGGATTAAATCTTCCTCATAGTACAATACATCAAGAAAAGTCAACAGTTCTTGTCAAGAAAGCTAATCTAGTAAATGTCAAGACAAATGAGACACCTTAGATCAATTTCTATGTAGAATCACTCTTAGATGAAGAGAAAAAGAACTTGGAAGCCTTCTTAAAAGAGAAAAAGGAAAAATTTGTATAGTCCCATATAGATATGTCTGGCCTTGATCCTGAAGTGTTTTTCTACCATCTTGCAGTATATCCTCATGCTAAACTAGTAAAGAAGAAGGTGAGAAATATGCATCTGCAAATAACATTGTTCGTCAAATTGGAATTGTAGAAACTTCTCGATGTGGGATTTATCGAACCAATAGATTATCTTGAGTGGGTTTCAAACCTAGTTCTAATCTTAAAACCCATAGGGGGAATCTAAATATGTACTGACTTTAGATATTTAAATAAAGCATGTCCCAAGGATGAATTTCCTCTTTCGAACATTGACACCATTTTAGATTTGATTGTTGGAAATGAGATGTCACTTATGGATATATTCTTAGGATACAACTAGATAATGGTTGCTAAGGAAGACCAACATAAGATAAAATTTACATGTCTATGGGGAACCTATTACTGGAATATGATGCCATTCAGGTTGAAGAATACTAGAGCTACTTATCAGAGAGAAATGACATTGATTTTCCATGACATGATCCACAAGATTGTAGAAGACTATGCGGATGACATTTTATCCAAGTCAAGAATGAGGAAGGAAAATATAGAAGTATTAGGACCAATATTTGATAGACTTGAAGAGTATAAGGTGTGGTTGAATGCAAAAAAGTGTGTCTTTGGTGTAACATCAATCAAAATCATGGATTATACATTGTGTCATAAAGAGGAATTGAGATATAGCTAATATCAAAGTAGTTTTAGATATGGAACCACCACAAAAATTTTAAAAAAATTTAAGGTTTACAAGGGAGATTGTAGTCTATTAGGAGATTTATAGCACAACTGGCAGATAAGATTGATCCCTTTTCTCATCTTCTTCATAAGGGGATAACCTACAAATGGGATGAGAAATGTGATAAAGAATTCTAGGAACTCAAAGATTATCTACTGGAACCTCCCATCCTTATACCACCAATACCAAATAAACCTTTGATTCTATATATCTCAGCTAGATCAACAACTTTGGGTGCTCTTCTTGCTCAACATGATGAAATAGGGAAGGAGAGACCAATTTACTACATTATTAGGACTTTTGTTGGATACGAGATGAATTACCCATCCATTGAAAAGGCTTGCCTAGTAGTGGTGTTTTCCTCATAGAAGTTTAGACACTAGATGCTCACCCACCAAGTAAGTCTCATTGCTAAGACAGATCTGTTGATGTATCTATTATCCAAAGCTACCCTCACTGTAAAAATGGCTAAGTGGGTAATGATCCTAACAAAGTTTGATATAGAGTACATAGATTGAAAAGATATCAAGGGTAGGTTATTGTAGATCAACTGGCAGAGGAACATATCTATGCAAAGAACCCATTGATATCTGAATTTTCTGATGATTTTGTATTTGTCCTTAACATAGTGGATGAGTGGAAAATATACTTTTACAGTTCACATACACAACACGGATTTGGAGCAAGAATTATTTTCATCACCCCACAAGGTCATTGTATTCCTAAGTCATATTGGCTATATTTACCATACACCAATAACATCACCAAGTATGAAGCTCTTATCACGGGATTGAGAATTGAAATACAATATTGGAAAATCCAAGAATTGAAGATCTATGGAGATCCATAGCTGATTGTAAATCAAGTCAATGATGATTATCAGACCAAGGATGATAAGCTCACTCCTTACAAAAAGATGGTAGAAAGTATCAAAGATTTATTCATCAACAACACATTTTATAAAATACCTTGTATCAACAATCAAGCAGCTAATGTTATGGAAACTATTGGGTCCTTATTAGATATGTTGCATAACATTCTTAAATGTGAATTCGTCATTGAGCAACTTCTTTTCCCAACATTCGAGGTACTAGAATTAGAATTCATATGCGAAATCGTTGGTCCCTATAATCCCTAATATCATGACATCTTTACCTACCTACACAAAGGTATCCTCCCATGTGACATTACTCCAAACCTTAAGAAAACCTTTGTCAAGAAATAATTTCAATTTTTTATCCTAGGTGATACCCTTTACCATTGACATATCAAAGGGACATTATTGTGATGTCTTAACTAGAAGGAAGCTTTGAATATGTTAAAAAGAAGTACACGAAGGCATCTATGGATCACATTCAAGTGGTATGACCTTGGCTAAGAAACTGTTGAGGATAGGGTACTACTAGCCTACCATGGAAGGAGAAGCTCATCAATATGTTAAGAAGTACATACATTGTCAACAACATAGGGACCTTATCCATGCACTAGCTCAAGAACTCCAACCAATCACTTCACCTTGGCCTTTCTCACAACAGAGACTCAACCTCATAGGAAAGATCACCCCTACCTCATCTAACGGTCACACATTTATCATTATAGCCACTGAGTATTTTATGAAGTGGGTTGAAGTGATCCCTATGACCTACAACATGGGAAATTTTTTTTCTAAATTCATCCTGAACTACCTTATTTTCCACTATGGTGTTCCATAAGCCCTTATCTCAGACAATGGAACACCTTTCAAAAATTAGGATGTCCATGAGTTATGCTAAAGGCTCAATATCCAACATTTATTTTCTACCCCATACTATACCCAGGGCAGTAGTCAAGCTAAGTCTTTGAACAAAACCATCTTAAAGATGGTCAAAAAATCTATCTATGACTGGAATTTGAAACTAAACCTCACCTTTTGGGCCTATAAAACTAGTATTTGCATTCCTATAGGTGCCTCCCCCTTTACCCTAGTTTATGGAATTGAATATATCTTTCCCATCAAGATCAAGTTCCCATCACTGAGAGTATCATTGCAAAATGTTATTATCGATGAAGAATACAAGGTGTCTTGGTTGAATGAGTTAGAGTTGCTCGATGAGCGTCATCTTGAGAATTTGAATCATTTGCAATATTATTAGAACTAACTAAAAGGAGCTATAATACAAAGATCAAAAATTCGGTCCTTCTAGGTGGGAGATCTTGTACTAAAGGAGAATTCGAACATGCCAAATCTAGATAACAAAGGGAAATTTGAACCTAATTGGCTAGGATTTTTTGTTGTCATAACTAGTTATGGTTTTGAAGCCTATAAATTTTCAACACCTAAAGGAGAACCCTTGCAAGAGCCTATCAATATCTTGCATCTCAAGACCTTTTATACCTAGGATTAAAGGGTATAAATAAAAAAATCTAAAAAAGTCAAAAAATAACAAAATCCAAAATAAGTAGAAAAAGGATTGAAAAAAAATCATCCTCTAGAGAAAACCACTTCGATGGTGCTTTGGAAAAGTACCTTGGTGAAAACCTTGCATAAATAAGCACTATCCATACATCATTGACTCTTTGGCTTATCCTTCTTTTCCATCCATCACATCCATCCTTCATCCTATATTTTCCTATTTATTCCATTACCCATCCAAATCTATATCATAATTGGATATTGGGTAAGTATCATGTTTCCCTTTAGTACTACTTGGTACATTCCTAAGGTTAGTTTGTCTTGCCTATATCGAGGTAGTTTATTGCATAACCCTAGGGGAATCTATCTATACTTAAATCGGATTGGGTTCTTGTATATTCCTCTGAAATCTTTCAAAAATACAAAAACATTCATAAAATCACAAAACTCAAAAACAATCATAAAATCATCAAAAGCCAAAAACATCAAAATATTGTATAGCCAAAAAATCCAAACACATCCAAAAATTTATATAGTTAGAAATCCGAAACATCCAAATCACATCAAAATCCCTAAACAAGTCAAAAATTCAAAAACATGGTTGTTGAACTATGTTGTCTCTAAGCTTGAACATAGGTAAGGCCATCATCAATGAGTCCCCAAGGCATCATGTCGATTTTTAGGAGTCTATCAGAATAAATGTATAATCCATCAATGTTCATATGCCATAAATAAATGGTTACTGGTTAGAGTCAATCGAACTAAGGCATCTCTGTGTGTATAACATAGGCAAGGCCATCATTGATGAGCCCTCAAGGCATTAGGTCAGTTTCCCCTTAGGTCTTTGTCAAATCTTAGAAAACCAAAAAAAAAATGAAAAACTTCAAAACTCAAAACATTGGAAAACATTCAGAAATCCTAAACAACCTCAAATAACTATAAACCTAAACATTCACATACACTTGAAAAGACCAAAAGTAGCCTCAAAACATTGTAAAAAATCAAAAACATTGAAATTTTTTAAAAAGTCCAAAACTACCCATCCCATTTTTCTTTCACTTGAAATAAAGTGTCATCCATAACAAATCAATCATAATCATCAACCTTTGGTAGAAAAAGTGGAAACTAGTATGGAAATTCGTGAAGCATAAACCTAAATGTAAAAAAATAAAGTCTAGATCATGAATAAACAAGTCGATAACATTTGTATCAATGACCTATCAAGCAAATTATTCTTAGTCTAAACATCTCATAAAAAAATCATAGGATACATCTTTCCTACAATGGAAATCAACATCGGATTTCATCTTAGTTAGGCTACTTTGGCAAGAGATATGAATGACACTGACTGTTTGTTGATTTTGACCTTTTCTTATGATTTATCTGATTGGCCCATTCCAAGGACCTCTTGATTATATCTATCAAAATGATTTAGAGAGAAAGGAATGGGGCATGAATCATCATTTTTCAATTGTTTTTCTTGTTGGATATTGTAATATAACCTTGGTGAATACTTGCTTTGTTCTGTTTAGGGATGTTTTTTTGAATAAATTATTGACTATTGTGTATGCTTTGGTCCAAAATGTTCTAAACTTCTAAACTAGATTCCAACAATGTTTTCATATGTTAGGTGTGAGCAAGGATTATTCTATCTTTTTGTAGAGTCAAAGTTCATCGTATTCGATACAATGACATCCTGGTTATCAATACCTTGATGCATCGTGTCTATGTGTTATATCAAAAATAAGGAATGAAATGATGAAGTATCCCAATCCTTAAAACAAGAAAATCATCACTCTCATCACTATATCTAATAAAGTATCAAAGAATCATAGGATTTTTGGACTACTAAATCAATCTAAAAATCAATGATTAATCCATCCTATTCTTCTATCTTCTTTCCATGCTAACATGGTGTCATGATAGTAAAAATTAATAATAAATGCATCCATCCTGCATCCACAAACCATTAGCATATATACATCCTACATAATCATAATCATATCATGTCATATAACATAGAAAATACACAAAAATAACTGAATGCATCTCATAGCATGAACATCCTGCATCATCATGGCATGACATTTAAAAAAGATACTAAAAAAGAGAGAGGTACATTATCCATCGTATCTGCATTCATTTCATAAACCATACATTGTGTACATCCATATAACATCACATCATGAATCATAATCATCACATCATATGCATAATAAACACATCATCATAAACATTTGCATCCATATAGAATCATAAAGCATGACATAAAATAAAATGCCACATCATAACCATCACATCAAATGTCATCTCATATATATATCATCAAAATACTATCAGGATACAAAACCTGAGTCAGTGTGTAATATCATCAAAAAATGAGTATACATGAGACTATCAAAATCAACTAATGAATGTATATACATAGCATATCAAGGTTGTATATCAAAAATGTGTTTATTATACATATATGCAGCTATCCACGATTCTCTCTGTCATCATGATGGGAGGGCTGCTACGAGGGATATCTATGAGCACTAATAAAAGGCTACTTTACCGATGGTGCACCACCTAAACCACTATGAGAAACACCATTCCTATGAGAGAAGATTGGCTATCATCATTGTCATGGAATTTCTTTGTGGTACAAAGTCCTATAATACTTTCCCCTGTGTCTAAATAGCCACATCCTCTAACTAATGTCTATTGCCTATCTCTTGAGCTAGCTAAATAGTTAGCTACTAGAAATGTTGCCACTCCTAGTCACACTCTCCCCTATATCTATTGTGGTTTTTTGCTGTTGTATCCTACTCCTGACGAGCAGTGTCTCGCTCTTATCTTAGTCTATCTCTCTATAATTAATGCCTATATCTGTGCACTATGAGGATCAGGACCCTTTCCCTACAACTATCCCACACCCGGTTGATGTCCATCACCCTAATCCTACTGTCTCTGCTCCTACTAGTGCCCATCACCAGGAAATTTTCCATCATGACCATCCCATAGAGGCTACTTGGGAGGCTATTGTACTCTTCCCCATCCTTTATCTTGCCTTTTTCCTCTACCCTTGCTAGGAACTTGTCCCCCAATTGGATTAGTCAACTATATCGGGGCATGCTATAGAAACCATGTATCATAGGTAGGAGTATTCTTTGCATCATAAGGACCACCAACATATACCTGTGATTATGGAATGGGTGATCTGAAATCATCTATTGCAACCTGAGGTGGATTTTTTTGTCCCCACACTATCTTTAGTTGTGCAGGAATAAAATTCTTTATATGCAGGAGGCAACACATCCTACACCTCCCCGAACTACCTAGCCACTCGATCAGGTAGGTATTGCTCAACCCTGGTGTGATCTTGTCCAAGAATATATCTAGTCTAATGTGTGAAGAATAGCTAATATTGGATGTCATACCATGGATGGACCTATATCCAAGGCCTCTATCAGAATATAGTCATATCATCTATCACTCATTTCCAATATGTGATCCTCGTGGTGTCTGTGTGATGTAGGGTAGTGATAGCTCCATATCCATATACTATAGGTTGATATAGATCAATGTTGGCTAGAGTAATGATGGGTCTGAGCATAGCAATGTGCTCCTAGATCCAAATGTGCAAAAGGGTAATATCAATTGCTAAACTTTTTCGTCATAGGTAGAGAACCTAATGCATTTCATGGTATAAAGAGGTGAGTATGATGGGGCCCCAAGCATAAAGATTCATCCTTTGTACCATCCCCACCCAAGAAATTCCCCAACCAAAGCTAAACTCTCTACCTTGTCTCGG
Source organism: Sequoiadendron giganteum (assembly GCA_007115665.2). Classification (NCBI taxonomy): domain Eukaryota; kingdom Viridiplantae; phylum Streptophyta; class Pinopsida; order Cupressales; family Cupressaceae; genus Sequoiadendron; species Sequoiadendron giganteum. The sequence continues at coordinate 199,459,148 of CM021109.1, read as the reverse complement.
AACTAGTACTCCGCTAATCAAATCTCAGATAACCAATGTAAGATCTGGTACCTATCTTCGATACTATTGTAGGTCGATTTAATGGCTATCAACCCACATGACATTTACATCGAAAAAATCATAAATCACATCCATACCAGCATTAGTGTCATAGATAACCCTCTCCCATGGATTAGGACCCACAGAATGCACCACACATCCTCTAGAGTAATCGTGGCATCTCCAGTTGGAAGATGGAATGAAGAAGTCTCAATTTGCTAATGCTCCACCAAAGATGTCATCATCGCTAAATGGGTTTGAATCTCTAACATATATGCTACAATCCCAATCCGATCACATTGAGGAATAATTTCTCATCATTCCCAAAATGGAAAACATGAGAAATCATACTAGGTCTATACTCATGAGACATGAGTGGTTGAATGGTCTCCTACACACACAAAGTGGAAAAAATCAAATTTGCTAAAAAAATGACAAAATTTTGAGTCTAAAACCCTAAATCTGTAATTGCATGCCTATTTTAATTGTTACACTCTTATCATTTGCAATTGCATTTTAATTTTATAATTGTGTCACTATATACAATTATGCATCGATATTCAAAAGTGTCATGGGAAAAAAATTACTCAGTGCAATCCTATTTTACAATTGTGTCACTAGAGCAAAATGGCACATTGTGCCACTATTTCACAATAGCATCGTTATCCTACAATTGCGACCCTGTACCTAAATTGACCATAGTGATGCATTATGAAAAATGTGTCGCAATAGTATAATTGTGTCACCAACCATGACAAAGGCATCACAATATTGTGACACAATTGTCTAACCTAACTAAACTCAAAATAAATATGAAAAAAATGCAAAAATGAAAAAAGTCTCAAAGTGCGTACTGGGGGCCCTGCATTGGCGGGCCGCTAGAACTCCTCAAACCTATCTGCAAGGTGTTGGGGGAGCACCTAATCAACCATAACATCTAGGTGTTAGATCAAAATCAATAGCAATTCACTAAGGCAATGAGTTCAAATGAATTGAAAGTGACCCCTCCACTCCTATTTAAGCTTCCCTAAAAATTAGGGCTTTTTCCCTAATTAGAGGGGGGAATGGGATTTTTAAACCTTTTAATCAATTTTTTGAGCTATGCAGCCTATTTTGAGGCATTTTTTAGTGTTTTGAGCCTGTTTTTCGTGTCTTGGAGCTTATTTTCTATAACTAAACCTATGTTGAATCTTTGTTGTGATCTCGACCAAAAAATTAAAATTTACACTCAATCTCTCGAGTGGGCGATATGCCAACATAATTCCTTTTGTTGGGGAAATAGAGGGGCATCCAAAAAAATCAAGAATTTTTTTTATTTTTATTTGAGTGGTAGTGTTGATGAAAAAAGTATCAATCTTTGAACCAATGCAACAAGTACCTCGCTTCAAAGAGGGAAAAATGTAGACACTTAAAATCATCTTGATCGATATTACACATCTAAATTTTATTAGGTTAATTAATCCCCTTCCATGCTAATTTTCATCCTATTTGATTAGATAATATGAGTTATTTAATTAAATTTCTTAAGTCCTCTCATTTGATTAAATAATCTTAATTGTTTAGTTGAATTTCATTAATTCCCCTTTTTGATTAAATGAGTTAATTGTTTAATTAAATCTTCGAGTTCATCCATCATGCACAATTAAATAATGCTTTAATTATTTAATTAACTAGTTACCTTCATCCTCCCACTTGTAAAGATTTCCACTCCCTCCTAAATGGAAATATCTTGTAACAACCTCCAAAATTTTAGGATTTGTGCTTCTTCAAATCAATTAGAGCCGTTGATTAAAATCATTGATCCTTGTCAACTTGCAATATCATCCATTGATTGGATTCTTAATCCATGTCAAATCCTCTTATTTATTTTCATCCATTGATTGATCAAATCAATTTTGACCATTAATTCAACTATTTTTCCTATAAATACTCCTCATTTCTATGAGAAGATGATCCACATTCATTTAGAGTAACTACATTATAGTGAATTTTAGAGCATTCTTCATGACAATTTCATCATTTAGCATCCATTTTAAAGCTTGTTTCAACCAAGGGATTGGGAAAAGACTGACATTCCACATCAATGCAGCACCAATCCCACAATGGGATGAGGTTTGAGGCATTAAATAGGTTTTGATTATGCATTTCTTGTTTAATCTATGTTTAATGGCTTCTTAGCTTGATATTTTCAAAAATTCCAGTGGGATCTTGATCTAACTAGTTAGATCCTAGTTAATTCTTATAGTTTAATCATGTTTAGCTTAGGTTATGATCATGCTCACATTTATTATATCTTATTAAATATTAATATATTATATAAAAAATTACTAATTAGTATATATTATATATTAATCTATTTAATAATGTATATAATTATTAATGTATAATTATATACATTAATATATTAATATAAATATTGCTCGTTAAGGGGTTGGTTGGGCTAATCCAACTTCAAAAAAATGTGTGGAAGTAATATGAGAGAAACCTCAGGAAGGCTGGTGGAAGTTAAACTTTGACGGGGCCTCAAAGGGAAACCCTAGCCCATCAGGGGAAAGTTTCATAATTAGGGATTGGAAGGGGAATGTTGTATCCCTAGGGGTGAATAAATTGATGGATAGAATGAATAATGAAGCTGAAGCGACAGCAACTCTTCTAGAAATTAGATGTGGAAAATGACTAGGAGCGTCAAAGATTCATCTAGAGGGGGACTCTTTGATTATAATTCAGGAGGTAATTAAAGGAACCATAAGTTCATGGAATTTCCAAAGTGCTATTGAAAATATTAGGGAAGAATTAACAATGTGTGCTAACTTTTGTGTGAGCCACATAAGAAGAATGGGCAATATGGAAGCCAAAATTTTATCCAAATGGGATTTAACCTTTAAAGAGACTGAGGATTTGGTGTTAGAGGATTTTAGAGAAGTTAATCTAGCAGATTAATTGAGGTTGCCGATGAGGACACTACATTTATTAAACACGGATGAAGGTAGGCTGAGACAGTTTGGATATGATAGGAGAAGTGCAGGGAAGGAGATTGGTGGCTCCATAGTAAAAGCAACAATTATTTTGAAATGGGAGCTCCAAGAATGTATTTACTCCTTGGTCCTTGGTTTTGGCATAATAAGTGGCACACATTTGTGGTGAGTGTGGTGAGGAAGGAGAAGCAAAGTATCAGTGTTAGTTTCGACATTGACAGTGTAGAGCTTCAATGGAAGCTAACTTTACTTTTCGCTCCTGCAGGAAGCTAAGACCCTTTTTCAGTGATGCCTCAGATAAGAGGTTAATGGGCCTATTCCTTATGGAGGATGGAAGATTAAGGCAGAGCGTAAAAATGATTCTGGGTAGGGATTTTGGAAGCTTGTGGCTTAGATATAGAACAAATATGGATGTTATGTTTTGATTGCCACATGGGGACTAGATTTGGGCAAAAAAGTTGAAACGGTCCACAAGGTGATGGAGTTAATTGTCCATGAAGACTTCCTAGGTGGCATGGAATCTATTTTGGAATGGTCAATTGTTGGGGTCAAGATAGATATCAGCGAAGGGATAGTGGATGAATTAATGGCTGAACTATTTAGGTCGGGAGGCTACATGTATTTCATTCATTGGCTAGAAGGTAAATATAAGTTGAGATGTAGGGAGGATGTTCGTCTTGGTTTTCAGGCTCTTAAAATATTCATTGAGTTAATGGAGCTCGAGGAGGTAATAAAGCGGGTAAAAGTAGAATTACAAAGTGAGGAGAAGAAAGCGAGGAAAGAAAAGCATTGGTCGAAGAAAAAGAGGAAAGGCCAGAGGAAGCAGAAGCTGAAGGAAGTCACGACAGTAGTGGAACAGGGTAGTGAGAGCTAATGGAAGTCCTTTTGTTTTAGTTTTATCTTTCACTGTTAAAGCTATGTAAGAAGTAGGAGGAGCTATGCTTAATAAGGTCATGATTATTTAGGCAATAGATAATATAGATCGGGTGGTAGTCTTTTGCAGTAGTTTAATACTGGGAACTGAGGTTTTTTTGGTGTGTTTTGCATGTTTAAATGCCTGTTGGTTTGTACTTTACAAAAGTTGGGATTTTTTGGAATGGAAGCAATTTGATAATGATGATGTAATCCTTTTTACAGTAATACAAAAATCAATCATTACCGACCAAAAAAATAATATATTAATATACATATTATTATATAGATTATATTTATAAAATCTATATATTAATATATAGATATATATATATTATATGATTTCTACATATTATATTATATAACTTATATTAGTTTACATATATTAGAAATTATATTTTATATGTAATTTCTAACTTTTATATAACATAACATGGGTGCCATCCCTTATAAACTAAGGGATGGACCTAACTTTTTTTGAAATCATTTGAAAGGAAACATATATCTGTTATATGTTGCATTAATAAAAAAATAACGGTCAAAACCATTTTATATAATATTAATATTATATTATATTATAATATATATTATTAGTACATTAATATATATGTTAATATATATAAAATCTATATAATAGATACATTAATATATTAATATATATATATATATATATAATATATATATTAAGGGTTAGTGTAGGATCATGGGGGTCCAAATTAGGTCCCTAAGTGGCAATGAAAATTTAGAAAAATAGAGTTAGACAACTTGACATAAAAAAATGAATAGGTTATTAACATAATTTGAAAAATATGTAAAAAGAAAATTTGTAGAAAATTGAATGTAGTTTCTAAGCTACTAGTCATTTTGTGGGAAAAAGTAAATCTATTTTGTGAAGATTTGAAATTTCAATGTAGTAGTACTAAATTTTTAGGAAAAAATTAAAAAGTAGGTGTATGTTTGACCAACCTAAGTACAAGATTTTTTTTTTTTTGAAACTTTCAATATAAGTAGATGACACATGCATGGATGTGCTACATTATTTTTATAATTTTTTTGAATGTAAATAATTAGTTATGATTTTTTCATTAGAGCATTTCAAAATTATTAAAACGTCTTTGTTTGACCACCATAACTTGGTCAAAAATTTATGAAATTCAATTTTTTTATCCTATAGTTTGAGAAGCATAGAATGTGACACATCTTTTAGATTTGAAAAATGTGAAATAGCTTGAAAATTATAGAAGTTTTTCAATCAACCTATCAATCAGGGCTTTAGTAGTAATGCATATAGAAAATCACTAATAATTATTGATTAAATTCAAAATAAGGCATATGCTATTGTAGACATTGAAAAATGTCTTGATCTACAAACAACATTTTTCTGCATCAATCTCTCTTCTTCCCTCCATAATTAAATAATTTAAATATTTTTTATTTATTTTTGGTTGCAGTCTTCTATTAATTAAATAATTTTACTTATTTAATTAATTTTTTTCCTTGTCTTTATTCTTCTTTGATTAATTGAATAAATTAAATATTTATTTAATTACGTCGTTAACATTCTTTTCTCCCTATAATTAAATAAATTCCCATTTATCTAATTATTCACCTTTCACCTTTTCATCCATAGTTAAATAATTATTTTTAATTATTTAACTATTCATTAATCTTTTCATCCTTCTATAGATAAACAATTATTTTAATTATTTAATTATTCTTTACCACTCTTCCACTATTAAATAATTAATCTAATTTAATTGTTTAATTCCTCTTTCCCATTTCCTTCAAATTTAGTTAAATTTTTGCACAATAATTTTAATTAAATGTCCTTTTCCCTTATTCTCTCACAAATAAATAATCTAAATCATTATTTAATCCCTCACATGCTTCTCCAAGAATTAAATAATTCCTCCATTTCCTCCCCTAAATTAAATAATAATATGATTTAATTATCAAGATTCCTTTCTTGAATAAAAAATTATTATTTGATGCCTCCACTTTCCCTCTACTTCCTCTTTTGAATATTGATCGTTGATTCCTTTTGGTCTTCTTTCAATATTGACCATCTATCCTTACTTGTCTCGAGCCCCACTACTTTATGGTGCATGAAACATCAACCATTGATCTTGGCATCTTCTAAACTTTTGATGTCGTCTGTTGATTTGCAAATATTTTCTATAAAAGAGAGCTATCTCCTTTATTTTGGCTTTACAACCACATTTCTCAAAAATTATCGCTATTAGTCATTGTTATTTTTAGGTACTTGGACATACCAAAATCTGAGGGCAAGCTTACAACTTGAGAAGAATGGAAGAGAAGCAAGGAATATAATCAAGTTCAACATGGGGCATTTAGATTAGTTTTGTTATTCATTTGATTTTCTTGTTGATTGTGCTTTCTTGTTTTGGATTTGGATATTCTTGGCTTATATTCTAGGTAGTGGTCGCTACTTGGTCTTAGCCTTTTTATTTAGGAATTTTCCCATTTCTGACATTGGTGAACCTAATGTGAACCTGAAACATTTCATAGAAATTCGTGTTCTTATTTTCTTTATTGTTTTGTAGGTCTATGAGCCACAATTGCAAGATAATGAGCCACAACCATTAGAGAAGTGATGAAAATTCAAATAACGATGCATTTTTAGGTTCCTATGATGCAACTTCCAAACACTAGAATGACACATTTGATGCATAGTGAGATGCATCCCTAAAGCTAACCACCATTGTCGCTAAGCCATGAGCCACAGTCATTATTTTCTAAGCTACATTTGTGTGATGCATCTATTTAGCAAAATGATGCATTCACCTATTAGGGTGAAAGTTTTGATTTTTAAATTTCTTTCAGCTTTTCTTTTCTTTCCTTTCATTAGGATATAGGTTTTTGGTTTGCTAATACTCTATTTGCAGCATGTGTCTTATGTTTGGGAGAAGACATTTTATTTTGAAACTACTAATCCATCTTTTGTAGGGTTTTTGTTTGTCTTCGTTTAAGATAGGAACATTTTAGATTTTTGGGCCTAAAATAAATCAATATCCTTTGTTAATTAGGTGCATCTCATTTTGTGTTTTTAAATAGAACTATAATCTTCACATTTCATTTTGGGTCAAAAGAACCATGACTTTCACATTTTATTTTGAGTTTAAAACAAACAACTGGAATTTTGTTTTGTCTTTCATGCTAATTAGGCACATTTAAATGCAGGCTTAAAATTAATCATTGTCTTCCATGTTTGGTGTGCTTGCAATTTTTTTTTTTTTTTGTGAAAGTATCTTCTCCCCTTATGCTTCGTGTGATCTTGGGTGTAAGAGATCACTAAATATTTTTTTCTTTTGTAGAAGGGCTTGCAAATTGAGACACATCATAATAAAGAACTGTGAGACAATGAGCCACACATTTTTTATCATAAATTTTTAGAGAAATCCTTTTCTAATCTCAATCCTCATAGCATTTTGACAATGAACTTACGTTCCTATTACAAACTTGCTTAGTTTAACCAGTTTATTTCATCACATTCATCTAGGTTTGATTAGCTAGATTGCATTTCCTAGTTTGAATTTCTTAGTTAGTTTTAGATCATTCTTAGCTATAGGCACCCTTCATATTTCAAATTAGGAGGCCTTCCACATCTTTGATCAATATATGGTTACACTTCTAGATTTGTATTGACCTTACCATTCTATCAATCAATTATCAGACATTATTGGGTCTCAAACTTACATCTTAGTTTAGACTCACTTTGGTCAAATCAATCATATTTTTTGCATCCATCTTCTAAGGTCTTGACATTGTAGTTTGTTAGCATCCTTTTTCTTAGATCTAAAGGTGCATACCCTTAGTTTCATTTGGCATACCTTAATCCTAGTCTCATATCAAAACCTTAGTGATAATCTCATTTGGTCTCATTACATATCATATCCTCTGGTCATTGTGTCATTATCATTGTTGGATCTCAAACCTTAGTCTTAGTTGCGTTAACATTTTACATCCTCATACCTTCAAAAGTTCAAAAAACTCCAAAATTTTAGCTTAGTCTCATATCTCACCTTGCAATATCACATTTTCATCATCAATCTTTAGGTTGCAAGTATTATATGGTTCAAACAAGGTCACGAGGAAAAAGAAAGGACATGGACTCTTTAAGTTACCCCCTCTTCAATCCCACAAGTGAAATGAACCTTGGGTCAAATTCAAATCCACCTCAAACACCACAAATGGAAACATTAAATCCATTTGCTAATCTCACATTAACTGGTGTGAACAAATGTTTGACCTTGAAATAAATTGAACATGCTACTCAAGACCCAATAATAATATGTATTGTGGATGAGTTTGTTAGTGCAAACCCCAAAAAATTATTTCTCACAATTGGTGCCAAACTTCCCTTTGATTATGAAACTTCAACAATTATATAGGGAGTAACACTATCACAAACACAAGATCCAAATCAAAACATATTCATACATCGTCAACCTATTTCACAAAAAATGTTCACTAGCCTACCCCTTGGGGACACAACACACATTGCAACAACTAAATGCATTCCTAATCCACCAATATTTGGAGCTAAGAGAACACATACCATGTCCCAATGTTCAACATTCACATTTGGTAGCTCATCTTCTAATCCTATGGGTCCAAAATTTTCAAATCCATTTGGCACACAAAACAATACACCCTTAATCAATTCAATTCAAAATACACCAAACAAGACAAGACAAATTCACATTGTTAAATCTAAGGTGACAACACAAATGATCAATGCTACACCTAATACCAATATGACCTTTCATCACAACATGTCACATCGAATGAAAATTTTATGCCACAAAATCAAATCAATATCAATGCCAAATTTACACCCCTTTATCAAAAAGGAAATATAAATCCTTGCAACAAAATGTCAATCCTAATCACACAGTGGTGCAAAATTTATCATACAACACTCCTAACATTAATGTCGATCCCCTGATGCAAGGACAACCCAACATGACACCATCCCCCATGGATACCTTGATGCAAAAAATGCAAGAAATACAACAAAAAATGGAAAACATATACTTGGGGATAACTAAGAAAACATATTCTATGGAGGAATTGTGCCCTTACCCTTTCCACAAAAAATTATACATGCCACCTTTCCCCTCACATTTCACTGCACAAATTTTAATAAATGCAAAGGCAAAGGGGATCCAATGGAACATATACAAGAATTTAATATGATATATATGGATTTTTGGCTTATGGCTTGTAAGTGTTGTCATTGATGGCCACCTAAGTCATGCATCCAATCTATGACACAATTTTGGTTTTCATCGGTAGAATAGGATGAAGAATAGGGCATCTGGTAAAAGGAACAAATGTTGATCTGCATACCTCTACAAACTATTATTTTGGGTTATGGATCTCAAAGGAAGGTTTGTTGATGTTTGTACTGCATTATTCATGAGATATGATGATGTGCATTCACTATTATGTGATCTAGGAGATCCGATGCACTAATCTATGGGTTATCTATGCTTGAAGGCCGACCCGTCAAATATAGCAATTGTGGATGTATAAGGAGTAATTAATTCAATATACTCATGCTTGATTATGTATTTTTTGGGTCCTCTCTTTGTCTTAACCGACTTTGGAGGATGCACATAAAGAATTAGTGGTGGATTTGGCCGACATTTGAGAAGAATTGAATGTTTTATAAAGCTGAAATATGAATGATCAAATCCTTGATAGCGGATATATATGAGATTGGTTTTATCATTTTGAAGTGTGGAGTAGTGTGAAAAGATAGAAAATGTGTGGAATATGAATATGGTGCAAAATTCAACAAAGTAATAGTGTGAATTTGTTTATGTGTGATGCACTGAGCAAAAAAGAGCAAAGCGGAGCAGAAGGAAGTACAGAGTCAGAAAGAAGATCCAAAATTGAATCTATGAGCTTCATCGAAATTGGAACCTAGCATAAATAGATGCTACTACCTCACTTCATCCTTCAAATGGTTTTAATCTAATTTTTTTTAAGGTAGTGAGCCTTCCCTTTTGAGAAGTGAGCTCTAGGCAGTGTGCCTGAATGCAAGTGCATTCTCTTTTGTAAAAATTTAATTTGAGTACTCAAATTGTGGATTAACCTCCACCGTGGTCTTTCCCCTAATAGGGTTTCCACACAAAAATCCTTGTGTTATGGTGTTATTAATTTTTCCTTTGAATTCTTGCATCTTTCTTTTAATGTAATGATAGAATGGTTTAAGTTTCAGAGTAATAAAAGTTAATATTTGCTGAAAACTGATTCACTCCCCCTGTCTCAGTGTTCCCTTGAGTCCAACAATTGGTATTAGAGCTTCTGGTTCCTCATAAGAAGTTTAGCAGCTTGAGGTGGATCTTGGAATGTAATGGACTCTGGTAGTCTTCAACAACAACTTTTGGTGGCACTTGATGACCTTGATCAGTCGAAAGAAGAAGTCCAAGAATTGAAAGAAAATCTTAAGGATGCTAAGAAATTCATTCAGTGATTGAAGGATCAGATTGTTAAATCTAGGGAGAAAATGAAGGATCTTTGTTACCAGATACAACAACAAGAGAGTGAAAACATGGATGATTCTCACCTAAATTAGACCTTGAAGGAAATAACTAAAGAATGTGAAAATATTTCTAGAAACAATGCTACTTTAAATCGAGAGATGGAATCTATGGTGATGAAGCTAACTAAAGAGAATGAATAAAGGAAGAAGAATTTAAGAGAATCTTTCTCAGTCCTTAAAGGAGAAATCTGATGAATGCAGAAGAATAAATGGAGAATTCAATCATATGGAAAGTGAACTGTTATAATTCAGAAATAATGGAGAAGAACTTGAAAAGAAAATTGTTATTCTCAAGAATGAACTTACTATTGAAAATGAATACAAGGAGAAGTTTAAGATCAATTCAGTAAAGCTTGATGAGTTGGATAAAGGTCAGAAGAGTGGAAATGATAAGAGAGGTCTTGGATATGAAAAAGGAGAAAGTTCCAGACCTGGACGAAAGAATTTCAGACAAGGAAACCTGATAAACAAAGGTGGAAGGCATCCGATAAGACAACCTAATGCTCAAAAATTTAATGGATATTGTTTTGCTTGCAATAAATTCAGCCATATGGCTACTCAGTGTAGAAGTAATATGAAATCAAGAGATTCATCATTTTATGGTCAGTGTTTCAAATGAAAAAATCTTGGTCATAAATCAAATGAATGCAAAAATGTGTCAAACTACTATGTCAATAGAAAGAATGTTGAATGTTACACATGTGGAATACTTGGAAATATTGCTAATCAATGCAGATCAAGAAGAAATCAATGGAGTGATTGGTTTGGACAAGGAAATACTTTGTGTTTCAATTGCAATAGATATGGTCATATTGCAAGATTCTGCAAAAACTAGAAGGTGGATAGAAGAGGTCCGGTTTACAGAAGCAGAAACATACAAGAAGATGACAAAGGAAAAGGAAAAGTAACTACATATGAGATAAGATATCCGATGAAGAAGACATGGGTAAGGAAGAATGATTCTGATGCTAGAAATGGTTCTGCACTAGAAACTGCTTTTGATAATTCTTCTGGTAATTTCTTTTAGGCCACCGACCTAGGGGAGTTTTTCAAGAAACTATTTCCTCCCTTGTTTGTGGATGGTACCGAAATGAAAAGAATGGTCAAGAAGGTGTATTTATGATGTGCAGAGGTTTTGGAGAACTTTCACAAGAAAATTCAGAGAATTCATAGGTCCTCGGAAAATTTCTCTCGCTATCTGAGAAAACAAAGCACCTGAAAAACTTAAGGAAAATGCATTTATTGCACGTGTGTGAACTATAAAAGTCAAGTTGGAATCATCATTTTTTACTTTGCATCGAAGAAGAAAAGGAGAGCACTCGATAGAATAATTTTGAAGCAGAGAAGTTGATTCATCGTTGAAACTCGAAATCTATCAGGTATTTCAATTATCTTCAGAATTTTCATATAATTTGGTGTGTGGTTGCTAAACCTAAGAGCGAAAGGAAAATGGAAAAAATCAAAGGGTCAATCATTTTGGATGAATATAACAGTGGAAAGATTAGGTCCATGAGGAATTTTTTATTACCCAACAAATTGAAGCAATTTAATGAAGCCAAGCATATACATTTGGATATTTTGAATGAGTTTTCATACTTTGAGAACATAGAATTTGTTAAATTCATCTTGAGCAGATTGCATGATGATAATTTAACCTTGGACAAACCCTACATCATCTCAAAAGAGGTAATTGAGAATTTGACTGGATTATGCAAAATCAGAGATATACCAAGGAAGAAATCCATCTGAAACAAGGAAGTTGAAACCTTAACCAAAATACTTGGAGATCAAAGGGCTCTGATTATTGTGAAAATCAATAATCCTGTTATAAAATACATTGCGCATGGAATTTCACATAAATTATTTTTCAGAAACCGAGAAGGAGCGACCTCGACTAGAACTATCTATATTTATCACAAGATGATAATCAAAGGTGAGAACTTTGACATGTGTGGGTTGATAAAGGATCAGTTAATGGAGAATGTGCAACTAACAAAAGAAATAGGCTACCCTTTTAGGTTTGGTACTTTAATCATATGCTTAGTAATGTATTTCTTGAATTGTTTTTCAAAGATCAACAATGTGGTATGGAAAGAAAATGAACCGGTATGTAGAAAAATATACTCATATTCTAGGAGCTTGGTTGAATGGGATCTAGAATTTGAAATTTTCTTTAAGAATTTTCTTGGAAAGTGTGGATCAGTTAATATTTCCCTTCTAGTAAGAACAACTAAAGTTGGTTCATCTTCCAGTGGCATGGATAAAAGGCATAGAAGAGAAAAATAAGTTATTGAATACAACCATTTGAAATGAAGAGTTCCTAGAATTGAGGGAAAAGATAAAGAAAAGGAAATTGTGGATATTCCAAATGAAGAATCTGATGAAGAAACTGAGGATCCATAGAAAAATGAATCAGAACCAAAAAAATCTAGTGATGAAGAAGATGATTTGACAAAGGAAATTCTACAACAACTTATTCAAGAAGAAGGTGGAATGAAAAAGATCACTAAGTTATGGTTTATTAGACCATCATATGATCAAGATATGATTCCGAGTGTACTAAATGCTCATATTGAGCACTGCAAGATCGAATTGGAAAGTTTGCAGAACATTCTACCTGAAGAAATGATTGAATGCAGTAAAGAAATAATGAGCTCCAAGGATAAAGATAAAGAAGAAGGTGAAGTCATTTCTCATTTGAAGGAGCAATTCAGAATAACCCTTACCAAACTGAAGAAGAAAATGAATGAGTTGAGGTAGTGCATAAATTTAGCTAACAACATCTACAACTATTGCATCCGTTGGCCCCATGCAGTTAGTAATTACAAAGAGAAATTGGAATATATTGAAATAGAGTTGAATGGAATTGGAAAAATCTTTGACATGTTGCATGATCAGGATGGCACCATCAGAAAAAGGATTTGGGAGTTATAGTCTGAACACACCAAAATTCAATTCACCAAGAACACACTTGTTGATACTTTTTGGAAGGTGAAGGATCAAACTGAATGCAGATTGGAGCAGATGGTGGAGATTCTAAGGAAAGGTGAGAAACTGGAAGAAGCAATTACAATTCCAGAATCTTCAACTGAAATTGTCAACAAAACATCCAAGAACAACAGTTTAATCATTATCATTGGGATAACAATAGATTCTTGGAAAAAGTTTCTCTTAGAAATGAAGAAAAATCATAACATAATTTTCTAAAGTAGTAGTCAATTGTTTTCAAATTTTTGAAGTTTTGGTCTAAGGAGGAGGATTGTCAACATATACATTTTGAAGTTTTGGAGATTTTGAACACATGTTTTGTCTTTTTGGCATATGGTTTCTATTATTTGTCATTGATGTCAAAGGGTGAGAGAATGCAGTGAAAAATTCTTTATAAATCTTAGGAGGAGAGAGTGTCGCAAAGCTTGGCATCATACTTATAATGATTCTAACACTTAGTCATTTTTCACTAATTGTTGCAATAAATTCCAAAGGGGGAGATTTTTGGATTATGGCTTGTAAGTGTTTTCATTGATGGCAATCTAAGTCATGCATCCGATCTACATCACAGTTTTGGTTTTCATCGGTAGAACTGGATGAAGAATAGGGCATTCGGTAAAAGGCACAAATATTGATCTAAATACCTCACCGGACTATTATTTTGGGTTATGGATCTCAAAGGAAAGTTTTTTGATGTTTGTATTACAGTAATAGTGAGATATGTTGATGCGCATTCATTGGTATGCGATCTAGGAGATCCAGTGCACTAATTTGTGGGTTATCTGTGCTTGAAGGTCGACTCGTTGAATATAGCAATCACGGATGTATAAGGAGTAATTAATTAAATATCTTCATGCTCGATTATGTCTTTTTTGGTTCCTCTCTTTGTCTTAACCGACTTTGGAGGATGCGCATAAATAATTAGTGGTGGATCTGACCGACATTTGAGAAGAGCTTAATGTTTTATAAAGACAGCATGTGAATGATCAAATCCTTGATAGAGGATATATATATGAGATCGGTTTTATCATTTTGAAGTGTGGAGTAGTGTGAAAAGATAGTGAATGTGTGGAATATGAATATGGTGTAAAATTCAGCAAATTAATAGTGCGAATTTATCTATGTGTGATGCGAAGAGCAGAAAAGAGCAGAGCAGAGTAGAGTGAAGTGAAGAGTTAGAAAGAAGATCCAAAATTGAATCTATGAGATTCATCGAAACTGTAGCCTGGCGTAAATAGATGGTTCTATCTCAGTTCATCCTTCAAATGGTTTTAATCTGAACTTTTGTAAGGAAATGAGCCTTCCCTTTTGAGTAGCGAGCTCTAGGCAGTGTGCTTGAATGCAAGTGCATTCTCTTTTGTAAAACCTTTATTTGAGTACTAAAATTATGGATTAACCTCCACCATGGTTTTTCCCCTAACAGGGTTTCCATGCAAAAATCCTTGTGTTATGGTGTTATGAATGTTTCCTTTGAATGCTTGCATCTTTCTTTTAATGTAATGACAAAATAGTTTAAGTTTTAGAGTAATAAAAGTTAAGATTTATTGAACACTGATTCAATCCCTCTCTTAATGTTCCCTTGAGTCCAACATGGATATCAATTATGGTCCCACATATTTTATGAGACTATTTCTACTCATTTGAAGCCTTTTGGGATCAAATCTAGAGTGGTTTTGACACCTTCCTCCTGAGATATGAACATGGGATGAATTGGCTAACAGATTCATTAACCACTTTTCCTATAAGATAGAAAGTGACATGACCCTAGCAACATTTTGCACCACCATACAAAATGAGGGAGAGTCACTTACATCATTCTATCAAAGATGGCATAGCATGGCTAATAGATTTCCTTGTCACATACCTGAGAAATAATTGGTTACCATTTTCATAGACAACCTAAACACATAATTAATGATCCAACTTCAAATTGAATGTTGTAACACCTTTGAAGATGCCATTGAAAAGGGGGTCTTTATTGAGCAGGCTCTTGTGGAAAATGGACTAGTCAAAATCTTCAAAGAGACCCCTAACGCTCCTAATGACAAGGGTAAATTTTGGTCTCAAAAAAAGAATGTTACCAATGATGGAGTCATGGATGCTAAAGTGGTAAATCAAGGTGACCCCACCCTTCATATTGAAGGTCCATCCACATCAAAAACACCAACACCTAGCCATGATTAGACATTGAATACAATACAAAATAATCAACAACACAGAGGACCTCCATGCACTAAAAGAACATATACACCCTTAGGGGAACCCATTGAGTCAGTTTTGAAGAAGCTTTTACAATCCAACATCATTCAACTTATTGACATTAAGACATATGAACTGACATTGATTAAACCAAATTGGTGGAATGAGAATAATTTTTTGAATACCATAGTGGCAAAGAACACAAAACATCATCATGTTGGACACTCAAAAACCTCATTCAAGATCTTATTGAACAAGGAGACATATTAGTGGATAATTCACAAGGTAAGACCAATGTTGATCATACCATATTGAAAACTCCCTTGCAAGACCATGGGAAAGGGAAGGCCTCTAGTTTATGAAATAGTAACAATGCTAATTATACCCATGTTGCGCATGAATATACCATTAATTACATTCAATCCCTTGATAATCATGTTGCTACTTGTTATCAATAGGATTTCTCCTTTGCATGAAAGCAAAAATTCCTTGTGATCCTATGAAATATGGGAATAATTTTAGGTTGTGGATACCCTATGTTGAAATTAGACCTCCGGATTATAGGCCGGCTTCCTTTATGATCTTCTAATGATTGACTTTAACTTTAGTGGAAAAGGGAAGAAGGCTTGAATTGAATGCATAAATGAACTTAAAATGAAAGGTGATGCACCTAATGATTGAAACTTAATCTACAACCTACCTCACAAATGAATTCTCAATATTTCTATTTTCACAACCAAATATGACAACTTAATCACTTGAATGTTTCATTCAAAGGATTTGATAGAATATCTCTTCCAAAGGAAAACTCTATTTTCACAACTAAAATGATAAAGTAATCATATGCACAATGTATAACCTATGAATTATAGCATTACTGCATACATACATTTATGAAAGAGACATAAAATTAGAGGTTTCAAAATTGAAACACAATAATCATCTTAATCAGATCCAACACAATGATGATGCCTGAAATATCGAAGGAAAAACTTAAAAACATTGAAAATCAAAAGGAATTCATCTACTAATAACAAAGCTAAAATAAACTATAGAGAGTTTCTATATTAACTATAAAATATCTGAGTTACAAGATCTCTCTTCTTTGTAGAAATGCAAAGGAAAAACTAACAAGAACTGAGGAAAAAGAATGAATTTTTCCAATAAATACAATGAAGGCATGCAAAAACCACCTAAGAAGTGAAACTCTGAGCTAACTAAAAGTGAGAAATAAGCAATGCATGCCTCTCACGAGTAGAATCAGAAACCCTAAA
Organism: Sequoiadendron giganteum; assembly: GCA_007115665.2. Taxonomy (NCBI): domain Eukaryota; kingdom Viridiplantae; phylum Streptophyta; class Pinopsida; order Cupressales; family Cupressaceae; genus Sequoiadendron; species Sequoiadendron giganteum. The sequence continues at coordinate 199,442,187 of CM021109.1, read as the reverse complement.
AAAGAGGAGGTAAAACTAAAGTGATCCATACTGCAATAGCTCCAAACTCCACATGATGATTCACTTGACTTAAGTGAACTCGAAAATAACTCTAATTTGACTAAAATTCAAAGGAAATCTCTGAAAACTCCGGTTAGATGCATAATTTCTATTTTCACCTTCAAATCCTCTCTTTTGCATAAGTAAAAATCTCAAAAAGACTTAAATCTTACTCCTCATCGAGTCCATAATATATCACCTCATCCCTTAGTTCACTTTCCCTTTAAAATAGTTTAATTCAACAATTATTAAAAAAAAATTAGTGAAATTGTTTTAATAATGTCAAATAAACATTTACAAATAATGTGAAGGGCTTTTAAAGAATTTTTTTAGAAACAATAAATATAAATGGCTCCTTACTTGGCTCACAGTCTCCACATATCATTAGGTTTATTGACTTCAAGAGTCAAGACCATGATAATAATCATACATAAATATTTTTTTCTAAAAAAGTGGTCAAAAATAACCATAATCTACTCGATCATGGTAAAAAAACCAAGGGAAAATCCCTAATCATCACACTCATTCACTTGGCTTGGATACTTTGAAAGAAACTTTTGCTTCACTGGTCACCATGCTATGGTTGAACTAGATCTCTCTTTATTTGATCAAGGATTTTTCTAGTGCAGACCGAATGGTAATGTTTGTTTCCTCCATTTAACGTTCTATGTATTCCTTCCTTTGTGAAAGAAAAGGCTTTGTATCTAGGTCATGGTTATATATTTTTGTATTCCTTTGAAAAATAATGAAAACAAAAACTTGATCTCTACATTCATCCCTTCTTGGAAATAATATGAAGAAGAATTCATTGTAAAATAAAATAATTATGCTCTTCTATTTGCACATTCAAGGGTTTCTCTCCTTCGCAGGTTGTGGGTTTACATATCATGTGTCTAGTCGTGGGTTTGAAAAGATTATAGTTTGGAGACATTTTTTTGTTCTTTAAATTCATTGCAATACTCATGGCCATGGGCTTTTATTTGTGTTACCATTACAAATGGAACTCTATATTCAAGGGCTTGCATCTAGTAATCTCTTATTGCTATGATAAAAGGTTCCTATCTTTTCTTAACTCTCCTATTCACCTTGCATGGCCTAGAAATATCGCAGAGTCACCTTTTCTTGGCTATGTGATTCCTCATCTACCTGACTTCACCACAACTCTTCTAACCCTTTAGTGCTCATCTCCAAATACTTTCCCCATTCCTCTTTGCACAGTTTGAAATCAGACTTGTTGATGGTGAAGATGACACAAAGAACGTTAAAACATAATATTTCTACTCTATTTCCCCTGAAAAAGAAAGACAACATATAGTAGCCTAACTCTAGAGGTCCTGGTAGTTGGTTCTCAACTGTCTGGTGTCACTCAATTGGTTCATGTAACTGTAATATTCAAGGGGCCTATGCTGGTAAGAAAAGATTTAAGCAATGACTAATTTTTACTGAACTGTTTAGTAAATCAATGGGGTTTCAAATAAAAGAAAAAGATAGGAAAAAAGGGGTAAATCAGTAAGTATGAATCAAATTTATCTAGTATCTAGACATATACCTTGAACAATGAATGTTTCCTAACAGATCATAAAACAAAAGCATGACACAATCCATAGCATAAAATATACTATTGCATGCATCTAAGGTGATTAATTTAACATCACTTTTCGCTTATCACAACTATCTCCCAAATTTCAAAAACATTCATCCATTCATTGCTAAGGTCATAGATCAACAGACTTTAATAAATTTAACTCAATGATAATATAATAAGATAATCCTTAAATCTTATTCCTTCAAATGACTTTCATCATTCAAGAAACTCTTATGTGTAGCACAATCACTGCATACAGATAGATTATAACTTATTAGCCTTATCAGACAAACAATTTAATTCTAAATACCATATTTCGAGAAAACCTATAATTCTATTAACTGTAAAAGATCAAGTACAATGTATCTCTGTAAAATCACTACAAAATTCTATCTCCTATTCTCAGGTAAGCCAATTCTATTCTCCATTAGCCGACCCTTACAATATGATACCCATCAGGTATTTATAGATTATACAAAAAGCTTGAACTTCACCTATATTTTAAGTTATCCACCTTTTTAGGAACTAAAATTCTCTTGGAAAATCAGATCAATTTGATCTTGAGTTCTTACATTCAACGTCCAGTTTAACTAAAAATAGAAGATAGAAGATAAGAAGACATCATGCGCTCAAAATTTGTCAATGTTGCATGCAACATGCAAAGAAGAAGAAAATTATGCATGCAGGGACTCATGCATGTGAAGCTAGATTTGTAATAAACTCATCATAACTGGTGAAGACTTGTTGTAATGTATCTATCTCTAGCCCATCCATCCAGCTGTCTTCAAATTTGATTCGATCCATTTTTGCTGCAACAAACTTCCTCATACTTCTTATTTTTATCAACTCTCTCCCAACAGCTTTTATCTCTTCTTTGACCTCTACTAGTCGATCTATTATCAACTCTTCTCCATCATCCTTTTCCTACATGAGTCCTTTGAACCTTTCATCCTACTTCTCTTTAATTTGACTCAAAGGCATGCCATCTTTTGTCAGCACATTTACATCTACAATTATAGCAATGATTGCTTCTAATTCTTCCAAATGCTCAGTCAAATTATTAACAGCCTCTTGAATTTCATTCTTATGCTTACACAAAAAAATAGTACTAAATCAGAGTATACGAGAGGTTTTCTCCACAAAATACTTATTGTCCTCCTCAAGTATCGATTGCTCCAAAAGAGTAGCTAAAGGCAATGCACTTACCTTTTCTAACTTTTGATTGTATTCTTTCTACTCTTCTTCTTGTTTTTGCGATGCCTCAATGTATTGATGCATCTCTTTTATCAACCCTTTCATGTCCTTGTAGGCTTCAAAACCTTTAACTAAGACTTTGCCTACCTCTCAGTTCAATTTTTTTACCCACCGGTCTACAATTTCTGCCTTTCCTCTAACCTGCACCAAATCATCTACCTCCTTTTTGCTTAACAAAATAGGAGTCTCAATGGCTACTACCTATTGTGATCTTGGAGAGGAGACACTCTTCAAGAATAAATGTAGTTGATCTAATTGAGCTTTAAGCTCATCCTTCTTTTGTTTGTCCTTCATCATTCTTGATTTGGTCGTTGAAGCCACCACATCAATCAAGTTCATTTGTTGATTCCAAGTGGGCCTTCCCAAATTGACCGTACTCAATAGATAATCTATTAGTTGCATGTCCCCTACCTCCTTTTCTATCATTGGCATGGCACATTCAACAACAATTTCTCCTTTTTTTGTGAGTCAAGTAGAATGTAGAATCTTAGCCTTCTTTTTAGGCCTCTCCTGCTCAATTCCCTTCATCATATCCTCCCAATTGAGAGGTTGTGGAGGTATTATTGCTCTCTTTTGCAGGTCCAGTTTTAGCCAAGTAGGAGAACTTGGAGTAGTAGTCATCATAGAAGAGGAAGCAACAACTGTAGAAGGTGGCTAAACATTTACCTAAGGTTGAGAGTCAACCCTTGCCTTCTCTTGTTGTTCTTGTAGTATATGCATCTGCATCAACTTCTTAGCCTCTTCTCTATCTTTCCATTCTTTCCTTTTCTTATCTTCCTCTTCTTTCCTCAACCTCTCTTCCTCCAACCGATCCTTCTCTATTCTTTCTCTTTCTAGAGGTTCCCTTTCCAATTTCTCTTTTTCCAAAGCTTCTAGTTTTTCCCTCTCTAACCTTTTTGCCTCCAAAGCCTTAAGTTTTTCGGCTTCCGCTTCTTCTTCCTGTTGTTTCTTAACCAGCTCTGTAGTATCTTTCTCCTTTTGCAATAGTAGTACTTCTTCTTCCTTTTGACGAGCTTCTTCTGCAAGTTTCAACCTAGCAATCAAGATTTCTTTCTCACTTCGGTTTCTTGCTTTCTCCTCCTCAAGATCATGGATCTTTTGTATCAACTCCAACTTATCATTCTCTTCCTTCATCTTGAGCTCTTGTTCTTGTTTCCTTCTTTGTCTTTCCATTTCATGAATTGCTACCTTTCCATCAGAATCTCTTTCCGCATCTTCAAACAGCTTCCATTGATCTTCATGTGTTAAAATCTGCTCAATATTCTCCTCTGAAGGCATGTTCTCTTGCATATGTTTCTCTGAGAGAGTCTCATCTGAATCTGTCTCGACCTCCATAATTTCATCCACTTCTTTTCCCTTTCCAACTTGAGCCATGCTATGAAGAGCTCCTTCTTGAATTTATTTACTCTTCTTCCTTGTAAGTGGGACTTGAGCGGATGATTCACCTAATGTAGGTGTAGAGACAACAGATCCTACTAGAACATTTCCCTTTGGTGCTTCTTCTTCATCATCTACCACCTCAAGTTCTATTTCTTCAATGTCCAGAGGAAGGAATTCTAATGGCTCTTTGAGAGGTGTCTTTCTTTTGATCCTCCTGTATCCCTTACCCTTTTTAAGGACTAGTCCTTGAGGAGCTTGAGTTCTCAACATTAACCATTGCACACTCCTATCCAATATTGTCCTTCCTATCTTCTTGATATCAATCATTTCTTCAGCATCCCAGTCAATTGGATCCAAGCTCTTGGTGCCAATTTTCAAAGCTTCATAGGATGGATCCAATACAATTCCATCATCCACCAATGTGTCAGGAATATTTTCTTTAGCACCTAATTCTGCCATGAGTGCAACCGACAATCTTTCATAGTTCTTCTTTCTCAAATCATACTCATCCTGTCAATCACTCCAAAAGTCTTCTAACAAATTGAAATGTCTAGTGAACACTGAAGGTAATAAGGCATACATCTTCTTCTTTGGATCATAATACTTACGAGTTGTATACAATCCCAATTTCAACTGTATTAACTCATTACAGACCACCTTTGCTCCCTTCAAGTGTTAAAAACTATATTCACCCAACTTCATGGGAAATTTATGACATCCGATTTTATGCTTGATCCCAAACCAAGCATTAACTCCAAGAGCTTGATAGACAAATTCCATTAGCACTATCTTGTTACTGCAACACCTTGGAAGCAAGTGTGGGTGGCCTTCAAAACCAAATAACCTGAAGTATGTAAATTTAGGGTATCGGATGTACCAACATCCCCATTCAATAATGAATGCCCTAGCTTCTTGACTCAACTGGTATCTTGCATCTCCACTCAATTGGTTGATGATGACATATAAAAATGCATCATTGACTCTTCTGAAATCAATCTCAACTACTTGAAGAGACAACTGATCATAGTGTTCCCATACCTTCTTTTCTCCATCCAAGGCTCCCATTATGCCTACTCTGTTCAAACCTGGGAATATCCCCAATCTTCCTACTATATATACCACGTAAGAAGTCATGAAGAAAGATTTAGTCTGCCTGATTCTTGTTAGTTGATCATGTATGGCATCAGAGACAATCATTGGCCAATCAAACTATTGCTCACCATTCAAGATGGTCTAAATAAAAGGAAACATCCACTCCTTCAAGTGAAAGGAATCCCTCTTCTCAAAAACTCTTGATAGAATCATGATTAAATCCAAAACCTCCTTATAGAAATCTACCCTCTTTGGCTGATCTGCAAGCTTGCTCAGAGATTTCTTTTCTGTCTTCAACCACCTTTTATTCAAATGGGATTTATTGGAGTCCTTATGCTTACTATACTCCTCTAAGGCCTCTACCTTAGTTATTTGCACCAAGGTCTTGGGATCCGGAACACTAAATATATTTTGAAACATTGGAGGAGTAAGATCAATAATCACATTATTTTGTGAATCCATGCATAATCTCGTAGTAGGATTGTAAGTATTGGCTACTGTTAAGATCAACTCTGGGCACTGGATTGAAAAAGGAAATACAGTAATATGTGCCAAGCCTGAATCAACAATCCTTTGTGTCCTTCCTGTTAGATTCTCTTGTTCTGCAAAGGTTTCTGCATGTAACTCGTCAAAGTTGTACTGGCCCAAGTTCGTATCCGTGTTGTCTGACCAGTCTGACTCCACCTTGCTCACCTTCACAACTGGACTCCTATGATTATACCTCAAGGTATAAGGCAGTTGTTCTAGCTTTACCTTCTTTGACTTTGGTGGTGCCTTTGATGTTCCTATCGGCTAGTTCCTTTGAGCAGCTTCCCCTGATGTTCCTGACATCCTTCAACTTTCCTGCAAGCAAAACTCTAATTAGATCTTTAAACATCCTCATGAAACATGCCTTAAAAACCATACGTTTCACATATGCATCAGAGTCATAACCAAGTAGAAACTCAACTAAAATAGTCTCTCTTACAAAACTATCGGACTCAGAACCAAGACCAATAAAAACATTTTTGCTAACAATTAACGGGCTCGGAATCAGAACCAGGAAGGTTATCGGAACTAGGATTGGAACCAAAAACAAATTTGGTTTTTCTTCAGATTTTTCATTTTTTCGTATTCCATTTCCACTCCACCTCCGCCTTCATTTAGGTTATCGTTATTTCAAAAGAAGACCTCTCATTATACGTGGAGCTGGACATGAGATGGAAACGGAATCGATAACTTTTGTAAAACAGAATTTTCAATTTCATAATTGATTCCGATCCCGTCTCCGCCTAGGTTGACCATGACGTCAATCAAATGATTTCATTGTTTTAACATACAACCTCATGATTAAAACCAAGGTCACTTTAAATGAAGAAGGGCTTTAAAAACACTACACTCATATGACCATGGGGAACAACTGTATGTAGGGCATCATATTCTAAACATTTAAAAGTGATCACAGGAACCTACGAAACCCTAATCTAATAAACATGATAAAAACTAGGACACAGATTTTAAACCTTTCCATTTTACCAGTCTAAATGCAACAAAACCCTAAGTAAAAATGATGAATTAATTAACCCTAACTCACTGTAAATCTCTAATATACCTCACTGTAAATTTCTAATCCAACCAATCACCATTTAAAACCCAAATTTAATCCAACTCACCACAAATCAAAATAGCATGACGCGATCGCGACTAAAAAGTGAAAGCGACCGTGCCCTAAAAAAAAAGAACTAAAAACAAAAGCAAACAAAAAGAAGAACATAACCAAATAAACAAAATAAAACAAGAACCTACTCGTACAATCATACCAAGAAATACAAATCCATTTAGAATGAAATGATTCAAAGCACAAGCAGATATAAAGCAAAACACAACAAACACGACAGTAAAGAACAATAACAATGAAAAAAAAACCCTACCTCAAATGCAAAAGAACCTTGCTAACCTTCTGAATTGATTCGTCGACCATAACCTTCTTCTCCTTCAATCAATTCACTCAAATGAACTTTGTCACTGCTCTTTTGTGCTTCTTAATCTCTTAACGATGACAATAATGATTCATTTAATCCTTAATGAAGGTAAAAATGAGGATTTCTACCTACACGAGCAGCTGTCATTAATGCATTGAAATGCAGTTAAGGCAAAGTTGGGACTGTGAGAGAACGAACACTCCTGTAGTGTAACTCCAGTCAAAAAGTCAATGATCAAAAACTGGCGGGGGCGGAACCAAAACGGAAACTGATTCTCACATTTAAGGAATTCACAAACTTCATTCCCATTCCAGTTCTGGGTCCACCAACTAGATGCAAAACAAAACCAAACACAAAAAGTAAACCAAAAGACCGACATAATAAAACTAAACAAAAGGACTAAGACTAAAACCAAAAGTCAAAATAGCGGAGGCAGGAGCGGAATCGATTATGATTTTCCAAATTTCGATAAAAGACCAACTTAACACCCACTCTAGCTTTGAGTCCGCTGAAGAAAAAATAATAGACCAAAAGAAAGATTGTCAGGATGGGAACCAAAACAAGTTTGAAAAGAACTTTCAAAACCTGATTCATTTCTAGTTCTGGTTCCGACAGAGAAACCAAAAAAAAAACAAAGTATTGGCAAAACAAGACCCCAAACTTTGTTTCAAAAACAACTAAGTATAAAAATAACAAAGGGGGACCCATTTTGACCAAGGAAAAAGATGGGGTGGTTATGCAAGGCATAACAAATGGTGACTCGACTGGGAAAATGGTTTACCCATTTTCAAGATACCCAAAAAAAATTTCAGTCACCGAGAAACTATTTTGACTTATAAACACTTTAACTTGAATAAGATCAGATATTTTTAGGATAAGTTTGAGCTAGAATCTCAGATGTATGTGCTCATGAGTTATTTTTGAATTTGAGTGTGTGCTTATATTGTGCATCATTCTTTGTAGATACTTTCTCCACTCTTTGAACCACCATACCTAAAATTCAAGCTACATGAGTTGAGTCCTTTAACTATCATGCAGTAAAATCCTGGGTATTGCTCTGCTGCCAGATAGGCGTCCATAGCCCCGACAGAGATGCCTCTAGTTCTCATAAAGCATTGCTCTACTACTAGCCAGGCATCTATAGCCCCGATAGAGATACTTGATTACCCACTTGATATTGAGCTTTCCTTTTCTTTCTTTCTTTTCATTCTCTTTTTTTTTACTTCACTTGTGAAAATTCTTTTATGCATCTTTCCCAATACTTAGATTCAAATGAATCTAAAATGTGGGTTGAGAACTACTATGGATTTCATGATAGTCTTGGAATCGGATTTTTCACTTGAATCAAAGGTAGAGTCATTCTAAAATAGATAGGTATTTACTTATGCAGATGTTTTATCTAATTTGGTGACATTTTTTATCACAATTCATGAGATATTCATAGTATATCTTCCATCCTTAATAAATTTTCCAACCCAAACTAGAATGATTATAAAACATAAGTTTTAGAATGAAATCCTTTTCAATGATGATAATGAAAATAACTAAACTAATTTCTCTCCTAGTACCAATAGTATATTTTGAATAACAACCCCAAGTGTTGACATGAACAAAATAGAGATCCCCAACAAAACAAAACATAACAAAACAAACAAACAAAACAAAGAAAGAAAAAAAAACAAAAACCAAAAACCAAAACTAAAACCTATACAGAAACTTAATTACATATGATATCGTATAGTACATTCTCTTCCTAAACATCAAACCTTCTATGCACCAAAATAGTGCTTGAGAAACTGACCATTAACTGGTAATGGAACAGGCTCTCCTGTTAAGGTACTCAAATGAAAATCATTCTCTCCTAAGATTTCAGCCACTTGATAAGGACCTAACCAAAGTCTATCAAAATTTTGGTGATCTCCCTTCTTTTCTCTAGCCTTATCCCATAATAACACAAGATCTGATATTCTAAAGGCTTTTATCTTGGCTCTTTTTTCAAACCAGCATTTAACAACATCCTGATGTTTAGAGAATTTTTGCAAAGTAGCATCTCTTTGCTCTTCCATATTTAACAAATTAAGTAGTCTAACCTCAATCCTATCATCCTTATTATAAAACACCTTCATAAACTTTAGAACAGGTATTTGCAAATGAATGGGGAAGATTGGATCTTGGCCATAAACTAACTTAAAAGGTGAATTCCCTAGGGCTGCTTTGATTCTAGTTCGATCTGCCCATAAGAAAAATCTCAACTGAGTATGCCAGTCCCTAGGATTACTTTCTAACAAGTTTTTTATAACTTCCAAAAAATTCTTATTTGTGGACTTAGCCACTTCATTTCCCTGAGGGTAATAATTGGAAGAATATTTTAACACAATCTTATGTTCATAGGCCCATGAAATAAACTGAGTAGAAGAAAAAGCAGGGCCGTTATCACATACTAGAGCAAATGGAACTCCAAACCTGGTTGTGATGTTCTCTGTTAGAAACTTGATGACCACCTTTGTGGTGCTATTCTTGCAAGGTTGTGCCTCTTTCCAACATGTGCAAAAGATGAAATCATGTCCTCCAGAAGAAGTTGGATTAATTACACCTACAAAATCTAGTGCCCATTGAGCAAATGGCCTTACCTCATATACTGGTTGTAGGGGCATTGCAGGATTTATTTCTCTAGATGCAAAATTTTGGCATACATGACAAGTCCTGCAATGTTGATGTGCATCTCTAAACACATAAGGCCAATAGTATCCTGACCTTAAAATCTGATGAGCCAAGGCATCAACAGATCCATGCCCTGTCCCATGCCTTCCATGAAATTCAGAAATACCATGTTTTGCTTCTTGCTGATCCAAACAATGTAGATAGATTCCTTGAAAATTCTTCCTATAGATTGATCCCCCTTTAAGCATATAATGAGCACTCTTCATCCTCAATGCTCTCCTTTGAGTAGCATTCATTCCTTCTGGACACTTGTTATTGAGGAGGAAGAAAACTAAATCGGTATACCAAGGATCCTTTGTAAATGATTGGACAGTGTATTGTTGACAAGTTATACTTTTATCCACTTCAGCCATTACTTTTGACAATCTGTGGCCTTGAACAAGTTTCATTGGGTGAATCTCCAGGTCAAATTCTTGTAAGATGGAAATCCATTTCCCTCTTCTTTCCCCTAATTCACTTTGCATCAAAAGTGACTTCACAGCTGGATCTGGGGCTATGGCCATCACTTGACTTCGGATTATGTAGTGCCTGAACTTTTTCACTGCTCACACCAATGCAAAGGCTTTTTTTTTTATTGATGAATACCTCACTTCTGCATTCTTAAATGGAGAGCTCATAAAATCTATAGGCCTCTCCTCATTCTCCTCTCTTCTTTGTGTTAAAACTGCTACACATGAATGTTCAGAAGCAAAAGAATAAATGTAGAAGGGTTTTAAATAATCTGGGCTTGTTAGAACAAGTGCCTCAGATATAGATTGTTTAATCTGCATGAAAGCAGATTTAGCCTCTTCACTCCATTCAATCTTTGCATCCTTCTTCATCATTTCATTGAGTGGTTTGACAATCTCTGCAAACCTTGTTATAAATTTCCTAACAAAATTGATTCTTCCAAAGAAATACATCATTTCCTTCTTACTTCCTAGCTTTGTCAATTTCAAAATGGCCTCCACTCGATTAGGATCTATGGAAATCCCTTCCTCTGATACAATGTAACCTAGGAGCTTCCCTTCAGAAACTCCAAATACACATTTTTTTGGGTTGAGAGAGACACCATAACTGATGCATTTCTTTAGCACCTTTTCCAGGTCAACAACATGATTTTCTCTATTCTTAGAGAATATAGTCAAATCATCAACATAGATGATTATACATTTTCCTATTAGATCCTTGAAAGCTACATCTATTTCTCTTTGAAAAGAAGCACCAACATTGATTAGACCAAAAGGCATTCTTCTGTAGGAAAATGTACCCCATTTTGTAGTGAAAGTCGTCTTCATCCTATCCTCATAACTTACCAGGACCTAATTGTATCCTGAATATCCATCCAAGAAAGACATCATCTGAGATCCATTAACTTTTTGCAATACTTCATAAAGGGAAGGTAATGGATAGTTGTCCTTCTTAGACGCCTTGTTTAAATTCCTAAAGTCCACACATAACCTGATTTCACCATTCTTCTTCCTGACAAGAACTAGATTAGCCACCCAAGTAGAGTGTCTAACTGGAAAGATTATTCTTGCAGCCAAAATCTTTTATACTTCTCTCTGAATTAGAGGCTCAATTAATGCATTGACCAGGCGTTGCTTTTGGAAAAACGACTTAGCTTCTAGCTTGAGAGGAATTATATGTGTGATCACAAATGTATCAAAAGTTTTCAAGTCATCATAGCTCCAAGCTATCACTTCAATATTACGCTTCAAGACCTTGATTATCTCATCCTTTATTTCCTGAGGATAGGTCTTCCCTATAAGAATGTTTCTCTTAGGGCTTGAGTGAGTCAAATTAACTGATTCATACTTACCTCCCTCACTTTTCGTAGGCATTCTTTGATAAGCCTGTGGATCTGAATCAAATATTCTTTCTAATGCTATCATCCCTTTTGGGATGTTATTGCTCTTTAAATCCAGTATCCCCTCTAGATTGTCACTTTCTGGATTCCAATCTCCCTGATCTCTGTCATATTCATCAATTATTTTTCCCTCAAAAACATTAGAATTTTCCAAGAAGGCCAATATATGTTGGTCATCATTAAATACCTGAAAGTGTCTGACATTATCAAGAATTGCTGGGACTGAAATCAACTCCACTGAAAACCTCTTAAGGTTAGAGTCTTGCATGGGATCTAATGTACTAGCAGCAATGGCAAGAGCATTTGCAATTTGGTTAGCTTCCCTTGGGATGAGAGTAATCCCAAAGGCATCAAAATCTTCAATTAAATTCCAAACTCTGTTCCTATATGCAACCAATATTTTGTTATGGCATGTGTATTGACTACGTACCTATTTCACAATCACCTCAAAATCTCCCATTAATGTCAGAGCAGTTACCTTCTTCTTATGAGCAAACATAAGCCCTCTTGCAAGTGCCTCATATTCAACCACATTGTTAGTGCAACCAAACTACAATCTATAAGAAGCAAAGTAAGCCTTCCCTTTCGGGTTAGTTAGTTCAATCCCTGCTCCACTTCCTGCTTTAGATTTAGAACCATCAAATTTAAGAGTCCATAACTGGTCTTTGGCTGGGGGCTCTTTCTTTTTAGAAGTAACAGGGGATGACTCACTTGAGATATGTGGTGGCTCAAACTTTTGCTGTTTGTCAAAATTTAACTTGGGAGAATATTTAGCTAAGGATTTTTCTATGTTCTCAATTTGTTCAACAACTACTTCCTGAACACCCTCTTGGGTTAAGTTTCAATCCAACTCATTCCTCATCAACACCTTAGGTATGGGCAAAGTATCTGGAGTAGGAGTCTTAAATAGGAACTGGGATACCTTAATCTCCCCTTGGAATTTAGAACAAACAACCTGAGTCTATTCTTCTAGTGAAATACCTTCCTATTGAGAAAGACTAGCCCTTGTAAGAATAGTTGCATCCTTAACTTGGAAAAAAAACTCATTGGTGGGATTTTGGGCTTGTTTCTCTTGACACACCTATTGAGGCTGATCTATATGACTTAGAATATCTATGCATGACTAACATGTCAACTCTGAATGGTTGTGATAGTGAATCCTACACCAGTTAGGAAGTAATAAACTACTCCAGTCAGTTTCTTCCCCTAAAACCAGCTTATCTTGTTTCAACTTTCTTACTAAAACCTGTTGGTTGATGCAGATCATGGGATCACTATGTTCCATAGGCGAAGTATCCTCAGAACTAATTATAGACAAAGTAAGAACTTCCTCTTGCCTATAAACACATATCTCAGTTTTAAAATATGCTACTTCATTGGGGGCATCATATTCCGTGATCATGTGCTTGAGTCTAGGTTCACTTTCAATTCTTATCTGGGTTGCAACCCCTTTCCATGGTAACCACATGTGCGAGAAGTCCAAGGATAGATATCCACCTATACTCTTCATTAGCTCTCGACTTAGGAGCATCCCATATGTTTTTGGGATATCAGCTACTTGGATATCTATATAGGTCTGAATCCTTGGATCTGATCCAACCTGCACATGCATATTCTTCAATTCACCTACGACATTGACTTTGGTTTTATCCAATTGAATCACCTTTTTATTGGTTGGGATAGGACTTAATCCTAACTTTTTACAAATCGAAAAAGGCATGACATTCCCTGATGCTCCAGAATCTAATAAATAATTGTGTAGAATCTTTCCAAAGATCCTCAAACTTAACAAGAAAGGTGGGGTATTGGTCTTACCTTTATATATAGCTGCATTTGTCTCCTTTGTGGGAGTCACTTTACCTTTCCCTTTTAAGCGATCTATCTCCTCCAAAGCTTTTAATACCACCTCCTGTTGGGCTGGGCACCACTTCATGATATCAAAGAAAGACAATGATGTCTTCTGCCTTTGTAATTTTGCAATGAAATCAAACTTTGAATCACTCCTAACTTGATACTTGGGAAAAGGAGGTGGATTACCTCTATTATGAGAATTAGAAGGTCCCTTTGGTGGGGGTGGATTGTTATCTGCATTCTGATTTGGTGGAACCATGTTGTTAGGGGGTGCAGATGTAGTGAATGGCCCTTTACTTTGATTCCTTAGAAAGTGACCACCCTTATATTGGAAAGCTTGAGCATCATAGATATCTTCCTCTAGCTCATTATCTCCTTGCATAGGAAACTGATACTTTTCTTCAATGGTTTCATAAGTCATGGCAGTGCTGACTGGCCCATTATCTTGATTGGAATTTTTTGTTGGAGGATGGGAATCAGCCTGTGCAATTTTCACAATTTTCTCCATTTTTGGGCAATTGACCTCAAAATGTGTTGCTGTATCATGCAGTCTGCACCAATTAGTCATAAAATTTAAATCAACAACATTAGCAGTATGTGGTCTTTCCTCACCTATTTGATAATTATGGGGAACTCCCCCATTGTTAGACCCAGTATTCCACTGCCTATTATTGTTGTTGTTGTTACTGAACCTCTAATTGTACCCTCTATTCTGATTTTGATAATTTTGATTTGAGGAGTTCTAACTCTGGAAGTTCCTATTGGTGTTCTGATTTTGGTTCTGATTAGAGTAATTTCCCTAATAGTTATAACCTCCTTGATTGTTGTAATTCTAGTTTTGGTAATTGGGAGGAAGATTTTTCCTAAGCTATGCCACGTCATTTGACATTTGAGAGAGAGTCTTCTTGAGATTCTCTAACTCACTTGTGAGTTGAATAGTTTGTTCATTTTGCACATTTTGGACAATGGCTAGGGAATGGACATGGGTTGATCCTCCCCCTTGTTGTGGTTGATTCTGAGGTTGGTGGTAGTGATCTTGCATGCCATTACCAAAGAAAGGTATGGTAGGTGGAGCTTGCAACTCAGATGCAGGTTCATATTGGAAATAAGACATCCCAGGGATAGTATTATATAATGGTGGATTAGGCATCTGATAATTCATTGGAGGAAGAGTTGCTCCTAACCCTCCAACCTGCAAACTTATCTGTTGTTGTAATTTGATAGCCAAATGATGAATCTTAGATAGTGAGTCAATCTCAGCAGGTAGATAAGTTCTTTGCAAAAACAAGCCAATCAAAGGATCAACAACTCTCAGATACGCACGTATGGCCATAGCCTCTGGCACTAAGTAAGGCTCTTCTAGCCTACGATACATCCTATGGAACCTAGTGTTGAACAAGGGAAATGGTTCATCATGTTCTTTTCTGATGGTGGCAAATTGGTGATATAATATGGCAGGGTCTACAAAAACCCTAAACTAATTAATAAAAGCATTCTCTAAATCTATCCAACCCAGAATAGATCTTTGGGGTAGATTTAGATACCAATTATATGCCATATCTCCTAAACAGTAGGGAAAAAATCTACATACCACATCTTGATGAGAAACTTGAGCTCATGTGCAAGCATCCTTGAATGCTTGTATGTGTTCCTCAACACTTCTCGATTCTCTGTGCATGTATTTCGAACAAAAAATCTCTGGGTTCTTTGGTAAATCATGGAATCCCCTAGGAATAGTCCCTAATGGAGAGGGATTATTCACAAAATAAGCCATTGGTGGGATTGGTTGAGCAGGTATAGGCTGAATTGGTGGTGATACAGGCCTAACTGGAGGTGGTGATGTAGGTTGAACTGGTGGTGGCGTAGGTGGATTTGGTGGAAATCCAGGTGGAGTGAGTGGTGGTGGTAATGTAGGTATCAAAACCCTATGAGCATGAGGTCTAGGTCTTATCGAGGTTTGTAATTCTTGTAAAGGTTCAGGGTCAGTAGAGGATATCAAAATCCTTCCATATCTCTCCGGTGAGAAAGACACTATGTGAGCCAGCTTGTCCTTTTAGGCCCTCCTTCTAGCGCCAATTTTTGTTGATGGTGAAGATGACACAAACAATGTTAAAACAGAATATTTCTACTCTATTTCTCTTAAAAAAGAAACACAACATATAGTAGCCTAACTCCCAAGGTCCTGGTAGTTGGTTCTCAACTATCTGGTGTCACTAAATCAATTCATGCAACTATAATATTCAAGGGGCCTATGTTGGTAACAAAAGATTTAAGCAATGACTCATTTTTACCAAACTATTTTAGTAAATCAATGGGCTTTCAAATAAAAGAAAAAGATAGGACAAAGGGGTAAATTAGTAAGTATGAATCAAATTTATCTAGTATCTAGACATATAGCTTCAACAATGAATGTTTCCTAATAGATCATAAAACCAAAGCATGACAAAATCCATAACATAAACTATACTATTGCATGCATCTAAGGTGATTAATTTACATCACTTTTCGCTTATCACAACTATCTCCCAAATTTCAAAAACATACATCCATTCATTGCTAAGGTCATAGATCAACAGAATTTGATAAATTTAACTCAATAATAGTCTAATAAGATAATCTTTAAATCTGATTTCTTCAAATGACTTTCATCATTCAAGAAACTCTTATGTTTAGCACAATCACTACATATAGATAGATTATAACTTATCAGCCTTATCAAACAAACAATTTAATTCTAAATACCATATTTTGAGAAAACTTGTAATTCTATTAACTGTAAAAGATCAAGTACAATGTATCTCTATAAAATCACTACAAAATTCTATCTCCTAATCTCAGGTAAGCCAATTCTATTCTCCATTAGCCGACCCTTACAATATGATACCCATCAGGTATTTATAGATTATACAAAAATTTTGAACTTCACTTCTATTTTAAGTTATCCACCTTTTAGGAACTAAAATTCTCTTGGAAACTCAGATCAATTTGATCTTGAGTTCTTACATTCGATGTCCAATTTAACTAAAAATAGAAGATAGAAGATAAGAAGACATCATGCACTCAAAAGTTGTCAGTGTTGCATGCAACATGCAAAGAAGAAGAAAATTATGCATGCAAGGACTCATGCATGCGAAACTGGATCTGTAATAAACTCATCATAACTAGTGAAGACTTGTTGTAATGTCTCTATCTCTGGCCCATCAATCCAGCTATCTTCAAATTTGATCCAATCCATTTCTGCTGCAGCAAACTCCCTCATACTTCTTATTTTTATCAACTCTCTCCCAACAGCTTCTATCTCTTCTTTGACCTCTACTAGTCGATCTATTATCAACTCTTCTCCATCATCCTTTTCCTACATGAGTCCTTTGAACCTTTCGTCCCACTTCTCTTTAATTTGACTCAAAGGCATGTCATCTTTTGTCAGCACATTTACATCTACAATTATAGCAATGACTGCTTCTAATTCTTCCAATTGCTCAGTCAAATTAGTAATAGCCTCTTGAATTTCATTCTTATGCTTACACAAAAAGTCAGCTCTAAACTAGAGTATATTAGAGGTTTTCTCCACAAAATCCATGTTGTCCTCCTCAAGAATCGATTGCTCTAGAAGAGTAGCTAAAGGCAATGCACTTACCTTTTCTAACTTTTGACCGTATTCTTTGTACTCTTCTTCTTATTTTTGTGATGCCTCAATGTATTGATGCATCTCTTTTATCAACCCTTTCGTGTCCTTGTAGGATTCAAAACCTTATACTAAGACTTCGCCTACCTCTTGGTTCAATTTGTCTACCCACCGGTCTACCATCTCTGCCTTTCCTCTAACCTGCACCAAATCATCTACCTCCTTTTTTCTTAACAAAATAGGAGTCTCAATGGATGCTACCTATTATGATCTTGGAGAGGAGACACTCTTCAAGAATAAATGCAGTTGATCTAATTGAGCTTTAAGCTCATCCTTCTTTTGTTTATCCTTCATCATTCTTGATTTGGTCGTTGAAGCCACCACATCAATCAAGTTCATTTGTTGATTCCTAGTGGGCCTTCCCAAATTGACTATACTCAACTGATAATCTATTAGCTGCATGTCCCCTACCTCCTTTTCTGTCATTGGCATGGCACATTCAGTAACAATTTCTCCTTTATCTATGATTTGAGTAGAATGTAGAATCTTAGCCTTCTTTTTAGGTCTCTCCTGCTCAATTCCCTTCATCATATCCTCCCAATTGAGAGGTTGTGGAGGTGTTATTTCTCTCTTTTGTAGGTCCAGTTTTAGCCAAGTAGGAGAACTTGGAGTAGTAGTCATCATAGAAGAGGAAGCAACAACTGTAGAAGGTGGCTGAACATTTACCTAAGGTTGAGAGTCAACCCTTGCCTTCTCTTGTTGTTCTTGCAGTATATGCATCTGCACCAACTTCTCAGCCTCTTCTCTATCTTTCCGCTCTTGCCTTTTCTTATCTTCCTCTTCTTTCCTCAACCTCTCTTCCTCCAATCGATCCTTCTCTATTCTTTCTCTTTCTAGAGCTTCCCTTTCTTTTTTTTCTTTTTCCAAAGCTTCTAGTTTTTCCCTTTCTAACCTTTCTGCCTCCAAAGCCTTATGTTTTTTAGATTTTGCTTCTTCTTCATGTTGTTTCTTAACTAGCTCTACAATATCTTTCTCCTTTTGCAATCATACTACTTTTTCTTCCTTTTGGCGAGCTTCTTCTGCAAGTTTCAACCTAGCAATCAAGATTTCTTTCTCCCTTCAGTTTCTTGCTTTCTCCTCCTCAAGATCATGGATCTTTTGTATCAACTCCAAGTTATCATTCTCTTCCTTCATCTTGAGCTTTTGTTCTTGTTGCCTTTGCATCAGAATCTCTTTTCGCATATTCAAACAACTTCCATTGATCTTCATGTGTCAAAATCTGCTCAATATTCTCCTCTGAAGGCATGTTCTCTTGCATATCTTTCTCTGACAGAGTCTCATCCGAATCTGTCTCAACCTCCAGAATTTCCTACACTTTTTTTCCCTTTCCGGAATGTTATGAAGAGCTCCTTCTTGAATTTCTTTACTCTTCTTCCTTGTAAGTGGGACTTGAGCAGATGATTCACCTAATGTAGGTGTAGAGAAAACAAATCCTACTGGAACATTTCCCTCTAGTGCTTCTTCTTCATCATCTACCACCTCAAGTTCTATTTCTTCAATGTCCAGAAGAAGGAATTCTAATGGCTCTTTGGGAGGTGTCTTTCTTTTGATCCTCCTGTATCCCTTACCCTTTTTAAGGACTGGTCCTTGAGGAGCTTGAGTTCTCAACATTAACCATTGCATGCTCCTATCCAATACTGTCCTTCCTATCTTCTTGATATCAATCATTTCTTCAACATCCCAGTCAATTGGATCCAAGCTCTTGGTGCCAATGTTCAAAGCTTCATAGGATGGATCCAATACAAATCTATCATCCACCAATGTGTTAGGAATATTTTCTTTAGCACCTAATTCTACCATGAGTGCAACCGACAATCTTTCATAGTTCTTCTTTCTCAAATCATACTCATCCTGTCGATCACTCCAAAAGTCTTCTAACAAATTGAAATGTCTAGTGAACACTGGAGGTAATAAGGCATACATCTTCTTCTTTGGATCATAATACTTACGAGTTGTATACAATCCCAATTTCAACTGTATTAACTCATTACAGACCACCTTTGCTCCCTTCAAGTGTTAAAAACTATATTCACCCAACTTCATGGGAAATTTATGACATCCGATTTTATGCTTGATCCCAAACCAAGCATTAACTCCAAGAGCTTGATAGACAAATTCCATTAGCACTATCTTGTTACTGCAACACCTTGGAAGCAAGTGTGGGTGGCCTTCAAAACCAAATAACCTGAAGTATGTAAATTTAGGGTATCGGATGTACCAACATCCCCATTCAATAATGAATGCCATAGCTTCTTGACTCAATCGGTATCTTGCATCTCCACTCAATTGGTTGATGATGACATATAAAAATGCATCATTGACTCTTCTGAAATCAATCAGCAACTTGAAGAGACAATTGATCATAGTGTTCTCATACCTTCTTTTCTCCATCCAAGGCACCCATTATGCCTACTCTGTTCAAACCTTGGAATATCCCCAATCTTGCTGCTGCATATACCACGTAAGAAGTCATGAAGAAAGATTTAGTTTGCTTGATTCTTGTTAGTTGATCATGTATGGAATCAGAGACAATCATCGTCCAATCAAATTGTTGTTCACCGTTCAAGATGTTCTGAATAAAAGGAAACATCCACTCCTTAAATTGAAAGGCATCCCTCTTCCCGAAAACTCTTGATAGCATCATGATTAAATTCGACACCTCCTTATAGAAATCTGCCCTCTTTGGCTGATCTGCAAGCTTGCTCAGAGATTTCTTTTATGTCTTCAACCACCTTTTATTCAAATGGGATTTATTGGAGTCCTTATGCTTGCTATACTCCTCTAAGGCCTCTGCCTTAGTTAGCTACACCAAGCTCTTGGGATCTGGAACACTAAATATATTTTGAAACATTAGAGGAGCAGGATCAATAATCACATTATTTTGTGAATCCATGCATAATCTCATAGCAGGATTGTAACTAGTAGCTACTATCAAGATAAACTCCAAGCATGGGACTGACAAAGGAAATATAGTAATATGTGCCAAGCCTGAATCAACAATCCTTTGTGTCCTTCCTGTTAGATTCTCTTATTCTACAAAGGTTTTTGCATGTAACTCCTCAAAGTTGTACTGGCCCAATTTCATATCCATGATGTCTGAGCAGTCTGACTCCACCTTACTCACCTTCACAACTGGACTCCTATGATTATACCTCAAGGTATAAGGTAGTTGTTCTGGCTTTACCTTCTTTGGCTTTGGTGGTGCCTTTGATGTTCCTATCGGCTGGTTCCTTCGAGCAGCTTCCCCTAATGTTCCTGACATCCTTCAACTTTCTTGGAAGCAAAACTCTAATTAGATCTTTAAACATCCTCATGAAACATGCCTTAAAAACCATACCTTTCATATATGCATCAGAGTCAGAACCAGGTAGAAACTCAACTAAAACATTCTCTCTTACAAAACTGCCAGACTCAGAATCAAGACCAATATAAACATTTTTGCTAACAATGAATGAGCTCAGAATTGGAACCAGGATCAGAACGAAAAATAGATTTGGCTTGTCTTCATATTTTCATATTCCATTTTCACTTCGCCTCCATTTAGATTATCATTATTTCGAAAGAAGACCTCTCATTATATGCGAAGATGGACACAGGATGGAAATGGAATCGATAAATTTTGTAAAACAAAATTTTCAAGTTCATTATTGATTCTGATCCTGTCTCTGCCTAGGTTGACCATGACGTCAATCAAATGATTTCATTTTTTTAACATACAACCTCATGATTAAAACCAAGGTCACTTTAAAATGAAAAAGGGCTTTAAAAACACTACACTCATATGACCATGGGGAACAACTGTATTTAGGGCATCATATTCTAAACATTTAAAAGTGATCACAGGAACCTACAAAACCCTAATCTAGTAAACATGATAAAAACTAGGGCACAGATTTTAAACCTTTCCATTTTACCAGTTTAAACGCGACAAAACCCTAAGTAAAAATGATGAATTAATTAACCCTAACTCACTGTAAATGTCTCACTGTAAATCTCTAATCCACCTCACTGTAAATTTCTAATCCAACCAATCACCATTTAAAACCTAAATTTAATCCAACTCACCACAAATCAAAATAGCATGACATGATCATGACTAAAACATGAAAGTGACCGTGCACTAAAACAGAAAGAACTAAAAACAAAAGCAAACGAAAAGAAGAACATAACCAAATAAACAAAATAAAACAAGAACCTACTTGTACAATCATACCAAGAAATACAAATCCATTTAGAATGAAATGATTCAAAGCACAAGCAGATATAAAGCAAAACACAACAAACACGACAGTAAAGAACAATAACAATGAAAAAAAAACCCTACCTCAAATGCAAAAGAACCCTGCTAACCTTCTGAACTGATTCGCCGATGATAACCTTCTTCTCCTTCAATCAATTCGCTCAAATGAACTTCATCGCTGCTCTTTCATGCTTCTTAATCTCTTAACGATGACAATAATGATTTGTTTAATCGTTAATGAAGGTAAAAATGAGGATCTCTACCTACACGAGCAGCTATCATTAATGTATTGAAACGCAGTTAAGGTGGAGTCGGGACTGTGAGAGAACGAACACTCCTGTAGTGTAACTCCAATCAAAAAGTCAACGATCAAAAAGCAGCGGGGGCGGAACCAAAATGGAAACTAATTCTCACGTTTAAGGAATTTGCAAACTTCATTCCCATTTCGGTTCCAAGTCTGCTAACTAGACACAAAACAAAACCAAACACAAAAAGTAAACCAAAAGACCGACATAATAAAACTAAACAAAAGGACTAAGACTAAAACCAAAAGTCAAAATAGTGGAGGCGGGAGTGGAATCGATTATGATTTTGCAAAATTCGATAAAAGACCAACTTAACACCCACTCCAGCTCTGAGTTCGCTAAAGACAAAACAATAGACTGAAAGAAAGACTGTCGAGATGGGAACCAAAACAAGTTTGAAAAGAACTTTCAAAACCCGATTCATTTCCGGTTCTGGTTCCGATAGAGAAACCAAAGAAAAACAAAGTATTGGCAAAACAAGACCCCAAACTTTGTTTCAAAAACAAATAAGTATAAAAATAACAAAGGGGGACCCATTTTGACCAAGGCAAAAGATGGGGTGGTTATGCAAGGCATAACAAGACTCTTGACTTTAGTTCATAACATCTACAAACTCCACATCCTCACTATCACGTCAAAAGTCTTCTAGTGGCAGCTCGCTCCTCTACTGGTTTCCTAGGCTGCATAGGGTTTTGTGTCTTCTCTCCTCTTCCCTTTCATTTCTAGTGATTCCACTTTGCTTATAATTTCTTTTGTTATCACTCACTTTTGGAGCCAGATCTATTTTATCTTGATACATATCTTCTCTAATGTGAGATTTTTTATGTGTACCTCTATTGGTTTCCTGCTCTCAATATTTTATTTTTTTCTACAGTCTCTCTTATAATTATTATGTGAAAATTCATCATCTGAAGGCTCTTCAATTTTCCTAGTTCTTGTCTCTCC
Organism: Sequoiadendron giganteum; assembly: GCA_007115665.2. NCBI lineage: Eukaryota > Viridiplantae > Streptophyta > Pinopsida > Cupressales > Cupressaceae > Sequoiadendron > Sequoiadendron giganteum. The sequence goes on along the minus strand of CM021109.1, from coordinate 199,419,280 downwards.
ATTTGGTTTCGATACAAATGTACCTTTCTAATCCTTTCTTAACCTTTCCATTTTAAGCTCTATTTTAAGACATCTTATCTCATTTTTTTGTCAATTCCAGATATGTTTCAAAATTGGCCATCTATGACTGAATGCTTTCTATAGATATTTGAGAAGAGTTTGTTCCTTCAAATGGGACCTCTTTTCCTCAATGGTTTTTGTAAATATCTTGGACTATAGAGGCTGCCCTATTTGTATAATGAGGAGTGAGACTGTCTTACCAAGATTGGCAATGAATTTCCCTATGATTTTTTCAAATAAGAAATACCTCTATCAATTATAGTATGTAGCCATTCCATTGGAACCCCTCCATACAAATATGCCTTACAAATTCATTGACAATAACTTTTCCTTTATCAATTGTAGGATTGAATGAGGAAATGATTCTTAATGCTGGTTGTGTGGAAGTATCCATAACAACTTTAAAACAAGAAGTGAAGGCCATAAATTACTGCACCCTTATATCATGATTTGCCTCTTGTTGATGCATCCTTTCATGAGTAAGTATGCCACTAATTGTTTGATTAGCTACTAAGACCTTCAAAAATCTCCTTCTTATGTTGATGCTTGCTTTAAGTGATTTCCTTTGTAAAATATGCATCATGGAATTTCTCACTTTATAGTATATCTTTCTAAAAAAAAGAAAAAGATAGATTCCTTTGAAATGTTGTAGCATTGTTCCCTCCTTGACAGAGGTTGCCTTCCTTGTTTTTCACACTGATTATTGAATAAATCCTACTCAAATTTAAGATATGATTGCAACTATATTGATGTTGTTGTTTGAAAAATAGAAATGAAAAACATGTAAATTGCAATACTGCCCTCTTGATGATAATGTTGGAGTTAAATTTTATGGCATAGTTGTACAACCTATGATTGATTTCATTGATTATGAGTTTTATGATTGCTATCATGCATTCATTGAGGCATTGACTTGAGAGAATATCATAATTTTGTTATTATTTACTTGTGAACATGATAACTGTGATTGCTTTCTTTTACATGTTGCTTATGTCATTGTTATGTGTTGGGCTCAACCCTTGTGAGAGCCACAAATTCCACCACACATTACCTTTAAGAAATATCTGAATGATATGATTGTACCTGTACCTGCACATTCAATATACATGTTAGATAAAAGCAGTTCAATATTCCTTATGATGATGATTTCACTTTCACTTTGATGATTTGATCTTGATTCTCTCTTGTACATTTTTGATATATCTGAATTGGATTGATAGCTCGTAGGTTTAAGTTATTCAATTGCTGATAACCTATTATAAAAATTTATATCCCGAGCTCTAAAAAATCTCTTTAACATCTCATAGGTACACTTGAACATAGGGAATGAAGGACTGAAGATAGGAGGGAAGTTGATGATAGAGCTGAAGATAAAACATCAACACAACATTGAACAAACAATGAGGGATATAATGCTTCGTTATATGCTTTCCTATTCTTATCTTCATTTGAATATATTAGATCTTATATTTTATCAATATGGTTCAATCATTCCCACATCTTGTGTGGGATTCTTAACTACTCTTTTTCCCTTTAAGCATGAAACAACAATGTTTATGCAATCTTGTATGTTCCTTGATTTTAAAATGAATAAAATACAACACTATGCAATTTTAATGAATCCTTTGTGTTGTGTGAATTTTGGATAATAAATTAAATCTTATTTGAATCCCTTATTTGCAAATGAACTATAAACATAAATTAATATACCTTTCACCTTAGATATAGCAAACAATTCCAACTCTACCAAAATGAGCTAAATGTAGAAATTTTGGTACTATTCTGGCGATTTCTATTGAATGCTTGCCTGCTAAGCATGCCAGATCAATTTGCTTGCATATCAATTGGGAATGGATTCCATTCTTTCTCTTTTGTGACTCTAAGAATTTTGTAACTTAATTTGAACCAAACTGAAAGAAACTAGCATAACTTTGTTTAAGACAAAGCCATAAAACTGTGTAGCATCTACACTTATTTGAAAACAAAAATGAACTAAAATTAAACTACTATGTGCTTAGAGAACTTATTGAAAGAAAATTATCCTGCCCTACACTACCCAGCAGTGGTAGTTCTCAGATATGACCATTCACTGGTTGTGAGAAATAGCTGCCCTTGCTTAATAATAAACATTGATTTACATGCTTATGAACAACTGAAACTAGATGAAGCACAAAAATATATTCAATCAACTGTTGCAATTATTCATGAAGAATATAAAAAAACTCACTCATCCTATGATTTTGATCAACTAAACTGTTGATTTGGAATGAATGAGAAAGTTGGTTCTATTGTCCTTTAATCTCAATCTCTTGCTTGAACTCTAGTATGGAGAGATGCTTGATTGGGCATCCTATTGAGATACTAAACCGAGGACTCTTTTTTCTGGCTTCTTTCTCATGTGTTATCTCTTCAACCACAACCTCTTTGGTCACATGATTATGTTGATCACAATCTTTTGTCTTGAAAGGTGCTCGATTGTCAACAATGTTAGAGAAAAAAACTTCAATGATGCTTGAGAATAAGTATGTATCATGATCAACCTTATTATAGAAAGTATGCTCTAACTCATTTTCATTATGGTCTTCAAAGATTGTACCTTCAAAATCCATTATTTTCCATTTTTATTTCTCTACATGAACATCCTTTGCTTGTGAATCAAAATTTGGACTTTTCAAAACATGACTATTTTCATTTATCTATTATTGGATCTGCACCTTGTCAAACTGAATTCTTTCATCCTTCTCAATAGCTTGTTGTTTCTGATTTTCTTCTTCAAAAGGTGGAATTCTTGAGTCTAAACTTGAGACAAATACCTCAAGCTCATCCCAAAATGAGTCCTCTTCATTTTGGTTTTCATTTTTCTGTAGAAGAGGATTATTGCAAACTTGTTGAGGAGTTAGAACATCACCCATTGTGCCTTCTTCTTTCTGAACTGAGGCTAATATTGTTGTGATCTGAGATTCATCTTTCTCATCATAAAAAAAATGGAAGTTTGTTAATCATATCAATTAGATCATAAGAAACATCATCCTTTTTTTATCTAAAACTTTTTGATTTTCTACTACACCCTCCTCTTTTTCTTGATCTACAACCTTACTATCTTGAGAAATCAAGATATCAATGGATCTCTATGGATGGGGTGATTGTGTCTAAATAGGAAGTCTTATTTTGTTGAGGTTCTTGAGACCGCACAAGTTTGGGGAAAGGCTGCTCCTGAAGGATTGTAGGTTGAATCTGCTCAATAATAGATTCCTCTTGTATGAAGCATAGTGTTTTGAACATAGGAATACCTTCTTCAAAAAATGGGTTTGGAGAACTAAGAGCTGGGCTAGTTTTTTGCTCAATAACAGGCTCTTGAAATGAAGGTAAGCTCCTAAAGCTTGGAATTTCAAAATTGGAAGACATAGGAGACTCACTTGGACTGAAACTTGGAATTTTAACTTTGGGAACCTCTTGTTAGGCAAGTTTTAGCCTCATTTTTGTATCTTTTGCAGCAAGCTATTGAGCAAGATCTTCTTCAAATTTCCTCTTTCGAGCTACCAACTCTTTCACAAACTGCCTATCTTGTGCCTCCAATTCTTGTTCATGAAGGTAGGCTTGATAATCTAATTCTTGTTGCTACAATTCAAGCTCCCATTGTCTTTTTCCTTCATCCAACTGCTTTTTGATGTTCAACAATGTGCTTTTTATGCCACTAAACTAAAATTTGTCAGCATATTGGGGTTGAATTTGAGTGTAAGTACGTTGATATGGAGGTTGAGCAGGGATGGGTAGGTGGTAAGTGTATTGAAGTTGTTGGTAAATTTTTTTTCTATATGAAAAACCAAAATTATGGCTGTGAACCCCTAAACCTGCAAATGCACAAAGATGACAAACATTGTTAGTGTTAGATCAAAATGCATGCAAACAATGAGGGATTCCCCATGAAATCCATTTGTTAATAAACTTAAAATAGGAACAAGGGAAGAACAACAAAAATAAATGAAAACAAATCCTAATTAAGTGAACAAATTGATGATCCCATGGGGGAATCGGTGCCAATGATATGTTGCAATTGGCCCTTTCCCAATTCCTAAGTAGCAATGATATGATTGATGAAGAAATGGTCAAATCTCCAAAGAGATTTGAGCATAACCTTGATGAAAATTTGAAAATATAGTAGATGCTTCGATGAAATGAGCAAAATTAGTTCTCAATTGGAGAGAGTAACTTTGCATGTGAATTGTGGATCAAGATGGATTTGAGTATAATAAGTTTACTCAAATTGTGGATGTTAGAATGAGAGGAAGGGTCTCTCATTTATAGATTCCAATCTTGGAAGAATGAGTGAAAATAAGCAATGTGGGATAAAAGATAATCCAATGGCATTGTGCCACTTGTCCACATGTGATTGGAGGAGGAATGAGCACATTTTGGTCAATGTGCATGATAAATGCCAAGAGATTCAAATTTCAAATTTGAATGTGACATGTGAGAGGGAAAGAGAAATGGAGTTAATGTCACTTGGCTCAATGCACAAGGCCATGTAAGAGGCATTGAATGCCTTGTTGGAAGGACCAAGTCCACTTGGACTTTTTGAATTCAAATTGAGGGAATATTCCCTTTTGATGCTTTGTGAGGGAAAATAGATGAATTAATAAATCAAAGTAATTGATTTATTGTGCAACTTGCATTCTCTAGAGGAATTTAAGGATGGAGATTAATTTAATCAAGGATTTGATTAACTTAATGAAGAATTAGATGATGTGACAATTTAGACTTAGGTTTCTCAATAATTGAGAGGAAATGATTTATCAAATAAATGTTTTGATTTATTTAACCAAAGAGGAATATGTTAGATTAAATCAAATAAGGTTTAATTTATTTAATTTAATAAGAGAACTTTAGAGATTTAATCAAATAAAATGAATTATTTAATTAGAAGGAGGTTTACAGAATTAATCAAATAAAATTGATTTATTTAATTAACAGGAGATGATGACTTAATTAGATAAAGTGATTTATTTAATTAAGAGATGAATAGTGATGAATTTAATCAAATACAGATTATTCGATTAAATGACTAGCAAGAGAGATGATTCGGGATGAAATAGTGTTAGTAAATCAAGATCTAGTGTGTCGGATCAAATTGTACATTCTCCATGTCTACAATGGCTATTTAGGTGTGACTGATAAGAGGGTTCATGGGCAATATTTTCATCATATGGTGGTGGGTATTCATAATAACCATATAAATCTGTCATTTCTACTCATATAAATGTTGGAAATTAGAATAAAACCTATATTTGAAACATACCAGCACTGGACTTGTTGAAAATAGTCGACGTGTTCGGAGTCACCAGGTATAAATTGTAACCTCCGAAAGGAAAAAATGCTAATGTATATACCAAATAAACAGATTGAAACTCTTGAATTCTTTCTCTGAAGTGATCTTCAGAGTCCCACCGAACGTGCCAAAAACTGTTATCAACAAGATTTCTCCTCTACGTGAAAGAAAATATGCCTTGCGATCCTATGAAACATGGGAATACTTTCAAGTTGTGGGTACCCTATGTTGAAATTAGACCTATGGATTATAATTTGTCTTCCTTTATGATCTTCTAATGATTGAATTTAAATTTAATGGAAAAGGGAAGAAGGCTTGAATCGAATGCATAACTAAACTTAAAATGAAAGGCGGTGCACCTAATGATTGAAACTTATTCTATAACCTGAATCACAAATGACTTCTCAATATTTCTATTTGCACAACCAAATATGACAACTTAGTCACCAAAATGTTTCTTACAAAGGATTTAACATAATATCTCTTTCAAAGAAAACTTTGTTTTCACAACTAAAATGATAAAGTAATCACATGCACAATGTATAATCTGTGAATTTAAGAAATACTGCATACATACATTTATGAAAGAGACATAAAATTAGAGGTTTCAAAATTGAAACACAATAATATTCTTAGTCAAATCCAACACAATGATGATGCCTAAAATCTTGAAGAAAAAACTTAAAAACATTGAAAATCAAAAGGAATTCATCTACTAATAACAAACCTAAAATAGCCTATAAAGAGCTGCTATATTAACTGTAAAATATCTTAGTTACAAGATCTCTCTTCTTTGTGGAAATGCAAAGGAAAAACTATCAAGAACTGAGGAAAAAATATGAATTTTCCAATAAATACAATGAAGGCATGCAACAACTGCCTAAGAGGTGAAACTCTGAGCAAACTGAAAGTGAGAAATAAGCAATGCATGCCTCTCACAAGAAGAATAAAAAGCCCTAAAAAGGAGGAGGCAAAACTAAAGTGATCCATACTACAATAGCTCCAAACTCCACATGATTATTCACTTGACTTAAGTGAACTCAAAAATAACTCTAATTTGACTAAAAGTCAAAGGAAATCTCTGAAAACTCTAGTTTCGTGTGTAAGTTTTATTTTCAGCTTCAAATCCTCTTGTTTGCATAAGTAAAAGTATCAAAAAGACTTGAGTCTTACTCATCATTGAATCCATAATATATCACCTCCATCCCTTAGTTCACTTTCCCTTTAAAATAGTTTAATTCAATAATTATTAAAAAAAAATTAATGAATTTTTTTAATTAGTGTCAAATAAACATTTACAAATAAAGTGAAGGGATAACAAAGTGTTTTTTAGAAAAAAATACTTATAAATTGCTCCTTACTTGGCTCACAGGCTCCACATATCATTAGGTTTATTGACTTCAAGAGTCAAGACCATGGTAATAATCATGCATAAATATTTTTTTCTAAAAACAAGGTAAAAAATAACCATCGTTTGGATCAAGCATGGTAAAAACACCATGGAAAATGCCTTAATCATCAAACTCATTCACTTGTCTTGGAGAATTCGAAATAAAATTCAATTGCAATGATTTCCATGCTAGGGTTGAACTAGAGCTCTCCTTATCTGATCAAGGAGTTTTGTGATGCAGATTGCATGGTAAGGTTTGTTTCCTCCATTTAATGTTTTGTTTATTCCTTCCTTTGTGAAATAAAATGCTCTATATCTAGGTCATGGTTATATATTTTTGCATTCCTTGGAAAAATAATGGAAACAAAAACTTGATCTCTGCATTCAACCCTTCTTAGAAATACTATGAAGAAAAAATCATTGTGAAGTAAAAGTATTCTACTCTTCTATTTTCATATTCAAGGGTTTCTCTCCTTCACAGCTCATGGCTTTACATCTCATGTGTCTAGCTATGGGTTTGAAAAGATTATAGTTTGGAGACATTTTGTTGTTCTTTGAAGTCATTTCAATACTCATGACCATGGGCTTTTATTTGTGTTACCATTAAAAATGACACTCTATCTATATTCGAGGGCTTGCATCTGGTAATCTCTTATTGCTATGATCAAAGATTCCTATCTTTTCTTAGCTCTCCTATCCACCTTGCACGGCCTAGAAAACTCACAGTCACCTTGTCTTGGCCGTGTGCTTCCTCATCTACCTAACTTCACCACAACTCTTATAACCCTTTAGCACTTATCTGCAAATGCATTCTCCATTCCTCTTGGCACTGTTTGAAATTAGAATCACGATTTTAGTTCATCACATCTGGAAAATCCACATCCTTATTGTCATGTCGAAAGCCTTCAAAGGGTAGTTTTGAATATTACGCTTCCTTCTATATTTCTTAATGTCTCACTCCTCTAGTGGTTCCTAGGATGCACAAGGTTTTGTGTCTTCTCTCCTCTTCCCTTTCCTATATAGTGATTCCACTTTGATTATATTGTCTTTTGTTATCACTCACTTTTGGAGCCAGTTCTATTTTATCATGATAAATATCTTCTCTAATCTGATATTTGTTGTGTGTAACTCTGTTGGTTTGTTTCTCTCAATATGCATTTATTGTTCTACAACCCCTCTTGTGCTTATTATGTGATAATTCATCATCTAAAGTCTCTTCAATTTTCTTAGTTCTTGTCTCTTTATTTGGTTTCCATATAAATTTACCTTTTTGATCCTTCTTTAACCTTTCCATTTTAAGCTCTATTTTAAGACATCTTATCTCAATTTTCATCAATTCTAGAAATGTTTCAAAATTGGTCATTTGTGACTGAATTCTTTCTATAGATATTTGATAAGAGTTCATTCCTTCAACTGGGACTTCCTTTCCTCAATGGTTTTTGTAAATATCTTGGACTATAGAGGCTTCCTTATTTGTATATTGAGGATTGAGTCTGTCTTACCAAGATTGACAATGAATTTCCCTATGTTTTGTTCAAATAAGAAATGCCTCTATCAATTACAGTCTGTAGCCATTCCATTGGAACCCCTCCATACAACTATTCCTTGCAAAATTAATTGACAATACCTTTTCATTTATTAGTTGTAGGATCGAATGAGGAAATGATTGTTAATGTTGGTTATGTGGAAGTATCCATAACAACTTTAAAATAAGAAGTGAATGCCCTAAATTGTTGCACCCTTATATCATGATTTTCCTCTTGTTGATGCATCCTTTCATGAGTAAGTATGCCACTAAGTGTTTGATTAGCTACTAAAACCTTCAAAAATCTCCTTCTTGTGTTGATGCTTGCTTTAAGTGATTTCCTTTGTAAAATATGCATCATGGAATTTCTCACTTTATAGTATATCTTTTAAAAAATAAATGAAAAAATACATGCCTTTGTAATGTTGTAGCATTGTTCCCTCCTTGTTTTGCACTCTAATTATTGAATAACTCTTGCTCAAATTTATGATATGATTGCAACTATATTGATGTTTTTGTTTAAAAAATAGAAATGAAAAATATGTAAATTGCAATATTGTCCTCTTGATGATAATGTTGGAGTTGCATTGTATGGCATAGTTGTACAACTCTATGATTGCTATCATGCATTCATTGAGGCATTGACTTGAGAGAATATCATAATTTTTCCATTATTTACCTATGAACATGATAACTTTGATTGCTTTCTTTTACATGTTGCTTATGTCATTGTTATGTGTTGGGATCAACCCTTGTGGGAGCTAAATTTTCCACCACACATAACCTTTGAGCAATATCTAAATGATATGATTTTACCTATACCTGCACATTCAACAAACATGTTAGATAAAAGAAGTTCAATATTCCTTCTGATGATGATTTAACTTTCACTTTGATGATCTGATCTTGATTCTCTCTTGTATATTTCTGATATGTTTGAATTGGATTGATAGCTCATAGGTTTAAGTTATTCAACTATTGATAACCTGTGATGAAACTTTATGTCCTGAGCTCTAAAAAATCTCTTTAACATCTCATAGGTACACCTAAACCTAGGGAATGAAGGACTGATGATAGGAGGGAAGGTGATGACATAGTTGAAGTTAGAACATCAATACAACATTGATTAGGAAATGAAGGATATAATGTTTCGTTATATTATTTCCTATTCTTATATTTAGTTGAATATCTTAGCTCTTATATTTTATCAATTTTGTTTAGTCATTCCCATGGTTTGTGTGGGACTCTTAACCACTCTTTTTCCCTTTAAGAATGAAACAACAATGTTTATGCAATCTTCTATGTTCCTTCATTTCAAAATGAATAAAATACAACACTATGCAATATGCAATTTTGATGAATCCTATGTGTTGTGTGGATTTTTTATAATAAATTGAATCTTATTTGAAAATGAACTATCAGAATAAAATGAATGTACCTTTCACCTTAGATATAACAAACAATTCCAGCTCTACCAAAATGAGTTGAAGGTAGAAATTTTGGTAACACTAATATCACCATTAAAAAAAATTCAAAATGTGTCATTACCACCACCAAAGCTAAGGTGACCCTACAAGGGGATGCCTCAAATCTATAACCAAAAAACCAATACAATCTCTTGGATCATCTAGGAAAGACACCTGCATAGATATCCATTCTTGAACTACTTCACATTTCCCTAGAACATAGGGCCATTCTAGACAAAGCCTTGCAAGATACGTCTATACCCTTTGATCTAAATGTCAAAAAAAATTAGGCCATGTTTGGATACCTAGCTACATCCCACCATGTCACATTTTCCAAACAAGATCTTTCCACACAAAATTTAAATCATAATGAACCCCTACACCTTGAAGTCTACAATAATAAACATAAAATCAAATGAGTCTTGGTAGATGGTGGAGCAGGTCTAAACATATGGAAATTAAAATTGGTTACAACATTGGGATTATTTAAGGCTTGCATAGATTTATCTAGGATAATTATTATCAAGGCTTATGATGATTCTAAGAATTCGTCTAAAGGAGTAATCACACTTCCCTTAAGGGTTGGCCCCACTATTCAAAACACAATGTTCCATGTGTTGGATTTGGACTTGCCCTACGATATTCTCCTTGGTCACCCATGGATTCATGCAATGAGAGTTGTGCCTTTTGATGCAAGTATGGATGTGTTTGGTGGTGTTTTCATTAATGTTGTCATTGATGTCAACATTGTACAGGTTGAGTAAGTTGTGTATTTTCCAATTTTTTTTGCATTGATTTGAGAAAGAATGTGCATGATCCAAGATGTTGTTTGGGTCCTAAATTAATATGTATTTGGTCCCCTCACATTGTTATCCATCGCCGAAATGTTGAGTAGCCAACCTAGTTTGAATTTGTAAATGAAATTGTATAGCTGACCTTGGAGAATGTTCTTGATTTTGAAGATGGTATAAATGCAAGTTAAGTTGTAGAGAATTTGATATCCATATATTATCCAATTTGAGCAAGAGAAGAGTGTGTGAAAAAGTGCACAAATCAAAGTGTGGAAGAGTGAATTGTGGTAACGGTACTTTATTGTATCTATAATCTTCTGATCAAGTTGTGAAGTGTGTAGATCTCCTAGTGGTGGATCTTTATCTATTTATTTGTATGCTTTTGTAGGTAGTGAGCCTCTCTTTCTAGATAGTGAGTCCTAAGGCAGTGAGCCTTTGTATTCGGTATTGCATTACTACTATATTGTGAGTTAATCCTCACCGTGGTTTTTACCTCATTAGGTTTTCCACGTAAATATGGTGTCTCTAGTGTTGTTTTTTTGTTATTTGCATTTCATGTTCACACTTAATAACAGATTGAGGATAAAGTGGAATTGATTAAGTTAAGGAGTAAATAATTTGATACAACTGATTCACCCCCCTCTCAGTTGTCTTGTTCATTTCAACACCTTCCACTTACCATCAATGCCTAAAATTTCCCCACAATGGCACTGAGATTAACATACCAAGTGATCATGATCCATTCCAATACTGTAATAATTTAAGAGGGACCACCGAATATCAAGTGCCCATTAATTGAGAAGCTTCATCATCACATTATATTGATCCATCTACTCTCATCAAATCATCCACTCCATTCACTACACCTTCCAAAACCAAGGTCCAAATCCATGACATGGGATGTGGAGAGCACCGTATGGATAGTTCACTTTGTGATAAAAAGTCATTTGTAGGTGAAAATGTTAATGTTGCTAAGGATATCTAGACTCTTAAGAATAAGGTTAACTCAACTTCAAATATTTGTGAGAATACACAAATGGATGGCCATGCCTAGACAGAAACCTTTTGGGATCTTGATGATTCCTTCATATTTACCATATCTGCTCATGATCCTAGTGAGGATATTCAAGATCATCCCTCTCTATCTCATGATTCTTTTCCTTCCACTCCATCTTTTGAACCATCACCCATCTATTTTGACCATCCTAAGTTAGGGTGTGCATCCCCTATCATTGCCTCTACGGAGTCTTCTTTCCAACTCATTAAGGATATGCAAGCTTCCTATGATGTTAACAATGATGAAGAAGATAGTCCTAAAGAATCCATTGAGTGCATTGCTAACCCTTTTAATGAACCACACATTCTTGTCACTTCATCTATTTCACCCATCTCACCCACATCCATCCACCTCAAGAAAATAATGAAGATACAGTTAAATAATCAAAGATGAAAATGCCTTCTATAAATGGAGATCCAAAATAAAAAGAAATAATGTAAAGAAAGAAAAATCAAGAAAATTCCTTTAGTCAAAATCAAAAGATGTTAGGCAAGTCAAATATAAAATTCAAGAATGAAAGAAAGAAAAAATTGATCTCCAATTATGTCTCTTCATCAAGAACAACTAGGGGAATTTATCAAAGTATAATGTCAAAATAAGAAATTGTTGATCCAAGGTCTCCATCTTCATCATCTTCACCCAATCCATACACTTTATCAAATCCACCCATCATATCACACTATCTTTGTTGGTGATGTTTCTTGATGGACCTTTGAGGATGACCCCTTCATGTGTTATAGCTCACTAGTTTCCCAAGCTTCTTTTCATATGAAGCTTGACAGCCCATGTAGTTTGTACATTAGGAATCATACCCTAGCTCCTATCATTCATCGCATCAGTCATCCTTTGTATCCATCATTCGCACCCTTCGATCAAATCATATCCTTTCATCCAGCATGGTCATCCAAATATGAGCCTAATTGGTTGGGTCCCTACATCATCACAACAACTTATGGATTCAGTGCTCATCATATTTCTACTCTTGAAGATAAACCATTACTTGAGCCCATCAATAGTATGCACCTTCACCAGTATTATATATAGCTTCTAGAGAATCCTTTTCAAAATGTCAAAAATACAAAAAAATATAAAAAATACCAAAAAAATCAAAAAATTAAAAAAATCGTCACCTTGATGAAAACCTGGAAAATAGGCATCTTGGTGACAACAAAAAAAAAAAAAAAAATAATTAAAAAAAAAGTAAAGAGAAATAATTTGTTCAATAGTTAAAACCACTTCGATGGCACTTTGGATAAGTACCATCGTGAAAACCTAGCAAAGAGGTGCCATGTTTAGTAAGTCTTTGCTATATCATCTACCATCATTTCATCTAGTTTCTCACCTCCATCTGCCCATCCTTCTTGTGGCCTCAGAACCATTGACATTTAGTGTTCTTTTCCTTTCAAGACCATCCTTGGCATCCATCAATTCCCTCGCGCATCATAAGTTTGTCCTATACATGACTGGGGGAATTCCTTGAACTACATCTTTATGGGATCCTACACATGGTATTAGCTCTTAAAACATTAAAAAAACCAAAAAATTCATAAAACGTCAAAAATCCAAAAAAATCCAAAAAAAATCATAAAACATCAAAAATCCAAAAAAATCAAAATCTAAAAAAATTTAGAAAACATCAAAATCCAAAAACTCATAAAACATTAAAATCCAAAAAAATCGAAAACATCAAAATCCAAAAAAATCTAAATCTAAAAATCAAAACATCAAAATCCAAGAAAATCGAAAACATCAAAATCCAAGAAAATTAGGAAACATCAAAATCCAAAAAAAGAAAACATCAAAATTCCAAAAAAAAACAAAATCAGAAAAAACTAAAAATCAGAAAAAAAATAGAAAACCATCTAAATCCAAAAAAATAGAAAACCGTCAAAAATTCAAAAAACATCATAAACCCCAAAGAATAGAGTTTTAGTCAGAGTTAGTCTGTGTTGCAAGTATGAATGAGTATGATGATGTTGTCATTAATGTTGTCATTGATGTCAACACAGTTCAGGTTGTTGTAGAGAAATGAATCATGTAATTGTAGGTGGTACATGTATAGTTGAGATATTGTAAAAGTGTTGAGAGTGCATGGAGCTATCTTTATTATGTTTCAAGTGCTTTTGAGAAATTTAATAAATAGTGAGGACAAAATTGTGTGTGTGTTCTGAATGTGCTCTGCATTTCGTTTGTGTTGATCTGTAGTGTTGTTTATGAGAATCTTTGGTTGATATATCATGAGTTATAGCTTCTGGGTTGATGGAGAGTGAAAGTTGTGTTCACCGATGTGTGAACTGGTCTGGTAGAGTTGTTTGTATATGGACTGGGAGAGATATTTATACTCTTCAATCCTCTGATGGTTTTTCTTAGATCTTGTGGATCTGGAAGAAGGTTGATAATGATTTTATCCGTGTTCTAGAAAAGGCATTCATGGTTTGGTGCTTTGGAAGGCTTGTTCCAGAGCTACTATATGTGTTTGCATAGTTTGGTTGGACTGTTGGAAAGAGTTATGTGTATGAAGTTGTTGCAGTTGCTACAAAAAAATATGAAGGTTTATAAGAGGTGTTCCAGTGTATGGTGAAGCATGTTAGGTGGTCCACATGTTATCATCTTGTTGTGGATGCTCATAGTTCAAAGTTCATTGGTGTTTTCATTAAGTTTGGCCAACTTGCTATCTACACGTTACATGAAGGATAAGCATCAGTTAAGGAAGTGTGTGATTGATCCAAGATGTTGTTTCGGGTCCTAGTTAAGTATGTATTTGGTCCACTCTCATTTTTATCCACCACAGGAATGTTGATTCACTGACCTAATTTGAATTTGTAAAATAAAGAATGTGTAGCTGACCTTGGATAAAGTTTCTAAGATTGAAGGTGGTATAAATACAAGTCAATATGTTGTGAATTGTAGACCACAAGTGTGACAAGTGTGAAACAAGTGCGAGAAGAAGAGTGTGTGAAAGTGAATCAAGGTAGTAGTACTTTAATGTGTTTGACTCCTAAAATCAGTGAGCTAATAGTGTCTGCAATTCTCTAATCAAGGTTGTCAATGTGTGGAACTTGTTGTGGTGGATTTTCTATTATCCATATTTATCTATAGGAAATGAGCCTTGTATCTGGATAGTGAGTCCTATCTTGGGCAGTGAGCCTTTGTATCCAGTTTTGCATTACTATTATATTGTGAGTTAATCCTCATCGTGGTTTTCCATCATTGGGTTTTCCATGTAAATATGTTGTCTCTGGTATTTTCTTTATGTTATCTGCATTTCATGTTTATACTTATTAAAAGATTAAAGTGAATGTGGAATTGATTGAGACTAGAAGTGAATGCGATTAGTTACAACTGATTCAACCCCCCTCTTATTTGTCTTGTGCAATTCAACAATTGGAATCAGAGATTTGGTTCCTCAGAGAATAGCTTAATTGCTTGAGGTAGATCTAATGTCACACAAGTTGTCAATATCTGTGTATGATGGAACTGACTATAGTGATCGGAAAGTGTAGATGAGAGGTTACTTGATCTCTCTTGGTTTCAAGACTTGGAAAGTTGTTGAGATAAAATATGTTGAGCCAGCTAGTGGTCCTTCTTCTATAGAGATTTCTTCCTATGAGGCTATAGTTTTTTATCTAAGACTAAGAAGACAAAAGTTATTTCTTTAAGCATTGCTTATGAAGTATGGGAAAAGTTGAAAGATATCTAATAAGGAAATGATAGAGTCAAATTATCAAAGAAGCTAACAATGAAGCGCATATATGAGAACTTGAAAATAGAAGAAGGTGAAGACATTGCAAGCTACTTTCAGAGGGTTAATATTGTAGCAAATGAAGTCAAAAATCAAGGTGATACTTTGATAGATGAAGATGCAATAGAGAAGATCTTGATGACCCTACCATAGAATTATAGTGATAAGTTCTCAACTATTGAGGAAATATATGATCCAAATGAATTCACTAAAGAACAACTATTTGGCACCTTAATTGCATTTGAGATGAGAAAGTTTAGAAAAGGAAAGGAGAAAACAAAAAAAACCTTCAGATCCACTAAGACAGAAGATGATCTAGATAGTGAAAGTTCAAAGGTGTTGGAAGAAAAATTTACAAGAAAATTGAAGAAAGATACCGGTAAGTACAAAGGTATGTTACCTTTTAAATGTTTTATTTGTGGAAATATTGGTCACTATGCTTCAAGATGTCCAAATAGAGCCATACACAAAAAGAACAGAGATAATAAAGACAAAAAGGACAGAAAGTCTTAAAAATTGTACTATGTTAGAGAAGATGCTAGAATTTTTGATGATGAATTTGATTTTGTGGATGATAAAGATGAATGCTTGTTTCTAGCCTTGGAGAATAAATTTGTGTCTACTAACCATGGAATATGTGCAAGAGAATTTGGTGAGGAGAACAAGAAGGATGAGATGGAAGGTACTCTGGTTACTACCTTTCATGGTAGAAAAGACGAAGATTATTGGTTAATTCACAATGGATTTTCAAATCATTTGACTGGAGACAAAAGTAAGTCACTAAACTTGAAAAGTATGATGGAGGATTAGTCATATTTGGAGATGATTTTGGTGCTAAGATTGTCAAAAAAGGAACAATTAGTTTTAATGGAAAACACAATACTGATGATGTCTATTATGTTAAGTGCTTAAGGCATAATATTTTGAGTGTTGGAAAAATATGTATCAAAGGATTTAAGCTTGTGTTTCAGGATAATACCTGTGAGATCAAAAAAGAGTCTGGAACTATGGTAGCTATAGGAAGAACATATGGAAACATTTATTAGATTAACAGTGCTGATGGTTAGTGTTTTGTGTCTCAAGTTAATGAAATTTGGTTATGGAATCAAAGGATGGGACATGTAAACTTTGACAATCTGATCAGGATTAGTTCAAGAGAAGTTGTCAGGGATCTGCCTAAAATTACAAAGCCTACCAATACTGTTTGCAGAAGTTGTCAATTGGGAAAACAAAAACGATGCAGTTTTAAAGGAAAAGAACAATCATCTACTTGAATGTTGGAATTGATTCATATAGGCCTATGTGGTCCCACAAGAATAGTAAGTCTTAATTATGATAGGTATTTTATGCTTTTGATTGATGATTATTTGAGAATGAAATGAGTAACTTTTGTTAGGGATAAATCTCAAGCTCTAGATAGATTCAAATTTTTCATGCCAAGGGTAGAGAATGAAGTAAATCTAGGAATCAAATGTTTAAGGTATGATAGAGGTGGATAATTCACTTCTGGTGAGTTTAATGCATTTTGTTAAGACCATGGTATGAAGAGACATTTTTCCACTCCTAGAACTCCTCAACAAAATAGATTTGTAGAGAGGAAGAACCGAACTATTCAAGAGGCTGAAAGGACTATGATGAAAGAGGAAAATGTTCCTAATGTATATTGGAAAGAGGCAATCCACACTATTGTTTATATTCTTAAAAAATCTTAGATCAGAGGTAACAATACAAATACCCTTATGAACTATGGACTGACAATATTCCTATTGTTAAGTACTTTAAGGTTTTTGGAAGCTAGTGTTATATTATAAGAGATGATGAGAACCTTGTAAATTTTGATGCAAGTGTCAAAAAAACAAGAATAGACAACTAAGAGGGGGTGAATCAATTGTTAGAAAATTTAAACTTATTTAACCTTTATCAACCTTTAATCTCATATCTAATAATTAATAGTGAAAGAAGGAATCAACAACACATTAGAAACACATGAACACCAACATTTTATATGTGGAAACCCTATTAGGGGAAAAACCACGATGGATGTTAGTCCACAAGATTATACCTTGTTAGAAGTATAATGAAAAATGAATAAGGAATGCACATGCATTCAAACACATTGCCTAGAGCTCACTGCTCAAAAGGGAAGGCTCACTACCTTACATAAAACAATCAGATTAAATCTATTTTATGAGGTTGAACTGAGAAATTAGCTTCTTCAAAAGCCTGATGACAGTTCCAATTAGGCACATAAACACTTCTTCACACTTTGCTCAATCTGATTCACACTCTGCTCTGAAATTGAATGATCTGATTTTTATTTGCACATTACACATTCACACTTCATATCCATTCATTGAGCACACCTCGCACACTTCAAAATGAAGAAACAATCGCTCTTATATATCCACTACATGGATTTACATCAACAACTCTATTGGCCACAAATAAATAATATATGAACACAAAATGTCAGCCCAATTCATAAACAGATCTGAATGAGCACCAACCATAGTCAGCCACAACATAATGAGGTCCTAAATAAACTTCCTCAAATACACTAAGCATTCAAAAAATAATCCATAAGGATCTGCAGCACACTACCACCATCATGTTGGCCAAGAACATGAAAACTTGAACATACAAAGAAAAAATCTTGGGTCACGAACACACCAATCAACATGGACGTATCAAAATGATAGAGAACAATCTAGAAAAATCACTGATCATCACAAGAGCATACACAACAACTTGATTTACTAGAATTGCATTCTCTTCTTCCGGAAACACCTGCTACAGTAACAAAATAAATGTAGGAAGTTAGAAACTCATAACTCGCTCCAATATTGATGCATACCATTGAAACTTCCAGAGAACATACTACATAGGCTCAACAACAAGCCCTTTAATGTGTGACTTTTGAAAAAAAATTGTAGAAATTTCCACTATTCTGATCATCACAGCTTCATATACTTCTTACAACATATTTATTCTAATTTTCTCAATATCCTCGACATACACAACCTTCAGAATCATCAATTTTAATAGTGTTGACATCAATGAAAACCACATATCAGCAACACAACCACAACATCCAATAGAAAGATGTGATGAAGGTATTTTCCTTGAATATTGAACAAACAACAAAGCATATAGATGCTTCAATAAAATATTGGGGAAGATAGTTGAAAGTGCAAATGTAAAAGTTGATGAAGATATGCATAGACCAATTGAAATAAGCGATGTTGAACTAGATGAACCTATCTGTGGACAAGTACAAGAAGAGGATAAGAAAGAAGAAGAAAATATTGAAGAAGAAGAGACTTCAGAATCCACTCCTAGGACTCCTAAGTATGTACAAAAGAATCATCCAGAAGAACGGATAATTGGAGATAAAAGTGAAGGTGTAAAGGATATGTACAAAATCATGATGGGCCAAAAAGTGGCGATATATAAGTGATATGATGGCCCATGTGGCTGATGACTTTTTTTACCCAAAATTTATGAAACAAAAAGGGTTTTTAAAGGAGATTCTTAGCTTTCCACCAATATAAATTATGATTTACTTTGAATTTAATAAATTATTATTATTCATTTTCTATTTGAATTAGGACTAAAGTCCTGATTGATAGGTTGACTGAAAAACATCTATAGCTTTCAAATGGTATCACATTTTTTGACTCCAAAACATGCATCAAATTCTATGATTTGCATACTATAGGATTAAAAAAAAATGAATTTCATGAAGTTTTGACCAAGTTAAGGTGGTTAGACATACATGTTTTTATATTTTTTTAAGTTGTAATAAAAAAATCATAATTAATTATTTACTTGGAAAGAAATTAAAAATAAATATGCATCACATCGGGACATGAGTCCTCTACTTATATCTAAAATCTTATAAAAAAAATATTATCATTTTATTGTGGTTAGGGTGGTCATACAGACACCTACTTCTTATTTTTTCACTAAAATTTATGTACTACTACATTGAAATTTCAAATTTTCACCAAATAGAATTTAAAAAATATAAAATAAACCTAGTAGTTTAGAAAATATATTCAATTTTCTATAGATTCTATTCTTACATATTTTTGAAATAATATAGATAACTTATTCAAAATTTTACGTCAAGTTGTCTAACTCTGATTTTCTAAATTTTCATTGCCACTTAAGGGCCTATTTTCTCCATGATGATCCTGCACATACCATAAAGAAAAGAAGTAAAGTGATAGAAATTGAGGTAAATTTGTGTTTAATTTCTAAGATAGAACCTAAAACAGTGTGTGAATCATGCAAAGATGAGAATTGGGTTAGAGCAATTAAAGAAGAGTTGCAGTAGATAAAGAAGAATCTGACATGGAAACTAGTTCCTAGACCTGGAAACAAGAATGTAATTGGTACAAAATGGGTATTCATGAATAAGATGAATGAATATGGTGAGGTATTAAGAAACAAAGCAAGGCTTGGATGAAAATCTCATTCACATGTTGAAGGAATAGACTCTAAGGAGACATTTTCTCCAGTGGAAAGAATGGAGGCTATTCGGATGTTTTTGGCATTTTTTGCTCACAAAGATTTCAAAGTATACCAGATGGATATTAAATCAACATTCCCGAATGGAGAATTGGAAGAAGAGGTATACATGGAAAGACCAGAATGATTTCAATTATCAAATAAACCAAACATGGTCTATGTTGGTGTTTTTTCCAGCTAGGCTTTGAAACTCTCTAATAGGTAGCTAACCTCTATATTCAAGAACCACAAAGGCTAGTGGCCAACTGATAGGAAATGGAATTGACACACATTTCCTCTGCACTTCAGGCTCTGTAAGACCTAGGGGGGTAACCCTTTAGCAACATCTAAAAATCTAGACACACAAGTAACGAGATATTGCGTAATAGATAATTCTCTCACCGAATTATGCTGAGAAACCTAAAATATCACTCAACATTGGCAATATATTGAATGAATTTCATCAACCAACATGGAGAACATGGAAAATACACAACTTAACATACATAATTAAAATGGTTTTGATTTAAAGAATTGGGACAAAGCTGAAAACAACAGAAGCATGATAATGGACCAGTGCCACAAAAATGGGCTATGGAGTCATATAACTAGCATTGATCCTTCAGTGTTGAACATGCTTTGAAGGTCTTTGTGAATGTTATCACATTATGACAACCGGAACACTGAAGCCTTTATATGATAATCATTAGTTTAAATCCACCTGAAATACAACAGTCCTATCACATTTGTTGAAGCAATTACACTGTTCCCTGAACAATAGACAATAATAGATGCAAATAATATCTATTAAAGTAATTACATCACTCAGAAATAGAAGGCAACAACTATTGTAACTCAAATGCAACAACTGTGCATGAAAAGACTTAGATAATCTTTTATTATTGAATCCAAAAGAGCATTACATTCCAACAATGGAGACTATCAATTAAAATATGAACATAAAAGAATAATTCAGAACATACACTTTCAGATTTAATGATTAATAGTCATATTTCCCCCTAGCTTTACAATCTACCCATAGCTTTTGCTTGACTTGCAGAGCTTTTAGAAATTGGAACCCTTTACAAAGAGAAGAGAAAATAAGATATAGAAGAATAGAAGACCCCAAAAGAAGATCAGAAAATGTCATCTAGAAGCTCCATTCTCGTTGATCAGCAATGTGCAAAGCCTCTCTCCTCTCTCTTTCCTATAACAAACTTTACCTCTCAAAACTTCCTTTGCACCAAGTTGTTGAGCAACAAAAAACTTTCCCATGTGGAAAGTTTCATCATTCACTCAGCTACTGAAAATTTTGCCTTTGCTTGCCCCTAAAAACATTTCACATTTTTGCTCTTTTGGTTAGAGCTGCACTTTACATTTCATCCCACAGCAAAATATTGTTCTCAACAATAGTGAAAACTTTATTCACTTTTACCCAGCAAAATAAGATTGTGGCCTGTGTAGTTCCACATGCATTTTACTTTCACTTTCAATGAAACATATTACTTTCATTTCCCTTTGCATTATATTTTAATGCTTTTTCTTTTAAAAACATATAAAAGGCTCTTAAGAGATTTGCATTTTCTCAGGTGAAATTTTAACCCATATCTCCATATTTGCACCTCGCAATTGAAACATTTTCTTTTCAAATAATAAACTGCATAGAGTAAAAGATTTTACCCATCCACCTTGGAGCTTTTATTTTATTCACCACATTTTTTACACCATCGTGTAAAATAACCATCTTTCATTTAATAATCGTTCTTTTAAATGCAGATCTATTTGATTTCATCGGGCACGTTAATCAATTTTTTTTTTCTTTGGCCACCTTTAAATATCTCCATCGAGCCACTTTATAGAGCTTCACCCTCACATCAAAGACTCTACCTAGGCCCACCAACCACGTGCTTTAATCTCGTGAGCCTCGTGGGTTTTTTCCAACATCACCAATATTTGTGTGAGACTCACGATCAAGGGCTGAGATTTGGTTGTATTGTCTCTATTTATGAGCCATAGATATTTGTTCCCCTCCTATCATGTGCCCTAATTTCTCTTCGTCCTTCGTTGCTCGAGCTCATCTTTGATCATGGCAGCTCCCTCTTAATGGAATTTGGAGTTGCTGCTCTATTCAAAATGCATTGCTTTCATTTCTTGTTTATACTTTCATTTACATGAAAGTTTTTGAAGCCTTTTCACATATTCATTTTGTGTATATCACACAATCATGGTGTTCCATGAGATCACATTATTCGGGTGTTCTTTTCAACAGGCCACGCACCCTCTCTACTCAGCGAACACCTCTGCTCCTTACATTGTCTCAAAAACTTAGGATAAAAAAAGAATTATCATTTATGCTTCGATAGGTTTCCATACATTTCCCTACTCCAAATGCATTATTGCAAGAATTTTGTTCTCATTATATCCTGCCTCTGATGGCGCCTAGCTACATTTTCTTAAAAGTTATTAAAACATTTTCAACCATTCCATTTGTGTTTATTTTGTGCCTTTGTTGTTGGGCACAACAACAGTGGCATTCCATGTTCCTTTGGACCCCTCCATTCAGCAGGTTCGAGCCAACACTCCCTTTTCATTTTTTATCGACCCCCTAAAGAATCTAATGGAGATCCATAACCTGCTCGAAGGATCCCACACATTTTCTTGAAAGTTACTAAAGCATTTTCAACAAATTTGTTTGATGCACTGGCTGCAATAGCAAGTGCGCCATTCTGTGAGACCACATTAACAAAGGCATTTTGTGTCAATTAATGGCATCTCCCTTGCAAGCGTAGACCACACTCTTTGGGCGTTTTATCCAAAACAACTCACACACCTTGAGCATATTGCATCAGCCATCACTATAGGCACCTCCCCCATGCGTTCTAAAGGTTAGATGAGGCAAATCAAACTAGAGTCAGTTCCCATTGAATCCCTCCATATGGTGCGGGCCTCCCTAAAGAATGGAAATAAATCTACCAAATGCACATGCCTAAAAATTTCCAAAACCTTCTCCATTCATCACACTTCCTTTATACTTTGATGGATGTCAGTAACCTATTCCAAATTGTGCCTCCTCTTGCAATTTCATCATTGCATATGCGAATTGCATTTGCTTTGAAGTCTCTAAAGACTCCTACAAAATAGAATTTCCTCAAACAATTTAGAAACATTTTTTTGCTGCTGGTGCAAAACTTCCTTCATATGGTGCAATTGAATCAACCCTCTCTGTACTGGCTAAACCCATATGTAATATTTGCATTTAACAGACTTCATGCATCTAAAGGCTTTTCACATTAGATTCCAACCTTTCCAAGCAAACAAGTCTGTGGGAATTAGAGCTCATGACCACTTCACTTTGCAATGAAAATGAGAGTGCACAACAACCAATTCAAGACTATATTGCCACTGATCTTACCATCATCTCATAGAAAATATAGATTATGAGGGATACTTTCTATTATTTAAGGGGATCATTGAATCCTAAGCTGATGAATCATATCTAGAATTGGATGTTCCATTATCGTTACCGTTATATTAACTATCATTTCTCTAAGTATTCCCATATTTGATTTCATATCTCATTTATAATCATCCCAATCCCATCACTGAGAGTTTTCCTCCCATGGTATTGAGGTTATCTATACTACCATAACTGCCATAGATGTGAAGAGTGCAATTGCATTGAATTTTTTTTAAAAGAATGCTCCAATAGCCATTCCATTATCTTTACAAAATTCAGGAAATCCAACATCAAACTAAACACAAACCTTACCCACATCTCACCAAATAATAATGCCATCAATGCTTTTGCAATTACCATACATGTTAATTAGAACACTCCCCAAAGAAATATTATGTAGCTTCTCAAATAGTTGATGGCAAGATTAACAAGTGTTGTGACATTGTCCCATACTGAATAGCAATATCCTCAAACTTTGATAAAACTTCCTTAATGCTTGATAAATCTTTGGAACTAAGTAAGGCATGTCGGGTCCTCAAGTGGACCCGGCTAAAAAAAACTCATTTTCAAACAAGCTTCATCTCCAAATTAGTCAGACACAACTTTTGAGTGCATCTAGAATGAAAACATGAACTGGGTTTTGATAAAACCTTGTTTTCAGGCACTTTTACAAAATGGTGAAAACTGGCCAAGTGGGTTGTGGAATCACATCTGAAAACTAGGCAAACAACCTTGTGAAGCAATGAAAACTTGTAAGCTTGTAGACATTCATTACAGGAATGTAGTGCAACAAACGGCTCAAAGAAATGAGTCATGAGCTGAAATCTATTAACTATCAAAGTTACTCAGTCGAACCTTTCTGAAATAAACAGTTGTTCTGAGCCAATTGAAACTGACCCCATTGTCATTTGCAAAAAATAGCAAATCAACTTTTGGTGAGCTTCCACTGGACACAGTAGTTCATTTATGTACCTTGAGGATGTGTGCAAAAGGAATTTGCTTGAATCATCACCCATCAAAAGATATTTAGGGTCAAAGTTGACCACCCTGAAAGGTTTCTGAAAAAGCAAATGCAAAATAGGAAAAATTGCATTTGGTTTTGATCTGTTAAATATAGCAAATCAGATCATGAGGCTATGAAATATGACATACAAGCTCATTTAGGTATGGAGAATACAAAACAACATTTTTTTACTCATGACAGTCAACTGGTTGCAAAATACAAGCTCAAACAAGATGCAACTTTGCAAAATTGAACGTTTGCAAATAGTAGAAAAGTGACAAAACCCTCCAGCTTCACTTTTCGAAACCCTGACAAAATTTATTGTGGGAAGCTGAAATTTGACATGCATATTCACATGTCAATTTAATATTTTAGAAAATGGGTTTTGCACGAAAATTAGTAGGCTTTAAATTCTGACCCTCCAAAGTAGGTCATTCAGACTGATTCATCAGGTGCACTTCTAAAAGTGCAAAAGCAAAATTTTTGAAATGGGCACTTCAAATTTGAAAAATGTGAGTGCCATCAGTTTACAAGTTGAAAAAGGAACTATATGGAGTTAAAAAAGCTCTTAGAGCATGGTATGCAAGGTTGGATAGATATTTGACACAACAAAGGTTTAGCAAAGGCTCTGCAAATAGTAATCTCTATTTCAAAGTTGAAGGAAAAAAAATGTTGACAGTTGTGGTGTATGTTCATGATATTATCTTTGGATGAAATGAAGGTATGTGCAAGAAATTTGTAGAGGAAATGAAAAATGATTTTGAGTTGTCTATGATTGGTGAGTTAAATTTCTTTCTTAGACTCCAAGTGAATCAAACTAATAAGGGCATATTCATTTCACAATATAAGTATGTTAAAGAATTACTGAAGAAGTTTGGAATGGATGATTCCAAACTAGTTTGTACCCCTATAGTGACTAGATAGATATATGTTTTATTTTTGAATGTAACACCGGATTCTTGGAAATGTTTATGGCACTTGAGTTATCACAACATATAGAAATATGCTCATTATACTCAATTATGATATCTCTTTGCATCTACTTCATCCAAATTACTTGAGTACAATTGTTTCCAGTAGCAACATATTATACCTCAGCAATAGATAAGGAAATTGAATTCTACTTTTTACTTAGCCAAGACACCAACTTCTTCCCCAAGAAGAATGCGCCACCACTTGTACTTTTCCTATCATCCACATCTCCTGCCCAATCTACATCTGTAAAGGCATTCAGAGTAAGATCATCATCCTTAGGATACCCAAGACCAAAATCAACTATCCCTTTCAAGTATCTAAATATTCTCTCACATGTGATTCCTTTGGATCAACTTGATATCTAGCAACCATACATAAAGCATTCATAATGGTTGGTCTGGTTTGAGTTAAATAGAGCAATCCACCAATCATTGACCTGTACCTTATTTGATTAGCCTTAGGAGAATCATCATTTTGTGTTAAATTTCATCTAGTTACCATGGGTGTACCAATTGGTTTTGAGTCTTCCATGCCAAATATTTTAGTAGCTCTCTTACATATTTGGACTGAGATATGAAGATTCGATCCTCTAAATGAGTAATTTGCAATCCTAAGAAGAATTTCAGCTCTCCAATCATTGACATCTCAAACTCACTTTTCATTTCATCAGAAAACTTCATGCATAAGTCATCATCACCTTCAGAAATAATGTCATCAACAAAGACTTCAATAATCAACTCTTTATCCTAATCCATCTTGAAATACAAATTATTGTCAATAATACCTTTATTGAATCCAAGCTTCAACAATTATTTATCCAATCTAGCATACCAGGATCTAGGGGCTTGTTTGAGTCCATATAGTGCTTTCTTCAACCAACAAACCATGTCTTTTGCATCAGTAAATTGAAATCCATCTCGTTGATCAACATAAACTTCTTCTTCTAACTCACCATTCAGAAATGTTGACTTCACATCCATTTGATAGACTTTGCAGTTCTTGAAAGTAGCATAAGCAAGAAATAACCCTACAACTTCAATTCTGGTAACAGGGGCAAAGGTTTCTTCAAAATCAATACCTTACATCTGTGAGTATCCTTTACATACCGGTCTTGCTTTATTTTTTACCACTTCACCTTGTTCATTCAACTTATTCTGAAAGACCCATTTGGTTCCAATCACATTTTTATCCTAAGGTCTAGGAACAAGAATCCATGTATCATTTTTATCTATATGCATCAGTTCTTCCTTCATTGCTTCCATCCAATATTCATCTTTACATGCTTCATTGGTATTGTTGAGCTCAATTTTGGAAATCGGGCAATATTCTTCTGCAATTCTTCTTCTAGTTTGCACACCTTTGTTCTTGTCTCCTATAATCTAATTTTCAGAATGATTTATCTTAACATACCTTGGGACTTTGGGATTCTCTCTGACTTATGGTTCTTCTATTCTCTCTTCTGCACTTCCACTAGCTTCTCCTTCATGATTCTCTTGATTCACCATAACAATTTGAACTTGATTATGTGTCCGAGTAGTCTTTCCTTTATTTGTACTATCTTGTTGATCATCTAAGTCATATCCAAAATATCCGGATGATCTAATCATGTCTTCATCAACTTCAACATTTTCACTTTCAACCATTTTCTTCAATCTTCTATTATAGCACCAGTAGGCCTTGCTCTTAGTAGAGTAACCCAAAAATATTCCTTCATCACTTCTAGCATCAAACTTGCCAATATCTCCATCTCTCTTGATATAACATCTACTTCCAAGGATTTTGAAATATTTAACAGTAATCTTATAACCAAACCACAACTTAAAAGGAGTCTTACCAGAATTACCACTAACATTTACCCGATTGATTGTGTATACAAAAGTGCTTACAACTTCTTTCTAATAGATATGAGGAACATTACCTTCCAACATCATAGTTGTAGCAGCATCTAGATTTTTTTTGTTCTTTCTCTCAACAACTCCATTTTTTTGAGGGGTTCAAGGAGTAGATAACTGTCTTTTGATTCCATGTTCTTCATAGAATGAATTGAACTCCCAAGAAGTGAACTCACCACCTCTATCTGATCTTAAGCATTTAACCTTCAAACCTATCTCATTTTCTGCCATAGTCTTGAAACATTTGAACTTTTCTAGTGCTTCATGTTTTTCTCTCAAGAAAGCAACCCATATCATCCTAGATTAATCATCAATGATCAACATAAATTACCTTTCTCCTTGTATACTTCTAATTCTGGATGGACCACATAGATCAGTATGTACCAGCTCAAGTACTCCATTAGAATGATGTTATTTGCTTCAAAAATAAATTCTTGTCTGCTTTCCCATCTGACATTCCTTGCATATAGTGTTATTAGGCTTCACTAACTTAGGTATATCTCTGATTGCTTGAGTTGAGATTACCTTGACAATGTTATCAAAATTCACATGAAACAACCTCCTATGCCGTAACCAACTTACATCAACTTGAGCAATTAAACAACTTTCACTAGCAACACTTAAGTGAAAAATGTTACCTCTTGTCTTTTTACCTGAAGAAATTATATTTCCAAAGCTTCCCAATATCCTGCATTTTCCATCTTTGAACTCAAGATTGTATCCCTTGTCTACCATTTTTCCAACACTCAACAAATTATTCTTCAATCCTTCAACATAAAGGACATCATTAGTATTATTTTTACCACCAAGAGAAATAGTACCTCTACCACAAATCACACGAGCATTTTTTATCTCCAAATCTTACAATGCTACCGTCATATTTTTCCAAGCTTAGAATTTTTTTTTCGTCACTAGTCATATGATGTGAGCATCTGCTGTCAATCACCCACTCATCCTTTTCATCAATTTTGGCTGCAAGAGCTTTCTCAATATTCTGATTGTTAGCAGATTTAGTGGACACAGTGCCATTTTCCTTGATAGCAATGAATACCCATCCATCTTCATTTCCAGTTTCTTTATCAGATTCATCATCAGTAACACCTTCTTCAACATAATAACATTTCTTTTGAAATCTAGACTTGTCAGGTTTGTACTTAGAAACTCTTTTAGGACACCTTGATGCAAAATGACCTATCTTACTGCAAGAGAAACATTTAATAGGAAGATTTCCTTTATACTTACCTTATCCTCTAGCTTCTCTTTTCACAATCAATGCTTCCACTCTTCTAGCTCTCTTTCTTAATCTTCAATCTATTTCATCTCATCTTCATATTTAAATGTTTTTTCTGGAACTTTCTCTCAGATCATATCTTTGTTGTTTTTTTTTGGATACAGTAGCTTTAAATGTAGATTTTGTTTTAGGAGTAGACTCACCAAATTCACTTAGCTCAAAGGCATCTAGTTTACCAATCAGCATGTCTCTTGTCACATTTTTTACTATTTTGAGTTCTTCAATAGCATGAGCTTTCGTTTTGTAAGAAGTAGGTATTGATCTAAGCACTTTAGCCACAATATCATCTTCTTCCATATTTCCACCGACACACCTAATACCAATCACTAGTTCATTTACCTTCTGCATGAAAGCAACAATGTTTTCATCTTCACTCATCTTCAAGTTCTCCCACTTACCTTTCAGACTTGTTAGCTTAGCAAGCTTCACTTGTGCATCTCCTTCATACAATGTTTCCAATTTCTTCCAGATCTCATGTGCTATCTTCAGACCTATCACATTTGTCATCTTTGAATCTGTCAAATCACTTAGTAATGCTTCTATAGCCCTAGTATTAATTTTATCTTCTTTAATCTCATTAGGAGCAGTGGGACCATTCTGAGGAATATTATATATGTTCTTTGTAATCTTCCAAAAAGTTTCACCAATGCACTTCAAATGACACTCCATTCTAACCTTCCAAAAAGAGTAACTTGTACCATCGAATCTAGGACTATCCTTCTTGTATGATGCCATCTCAGATCACCTCAAGCTATTAAACTTCTTTAGAGGAACCTGTTCTGATACCAATTATTGGAAAAACAAGAATAGACAACTGCGAGGGGGGGTGAATCAGTTGTTACAAAATTTAAACTTATTTATCCTTTATCAAACGTTAATCTTAGATATGATAATTAACAATGAAAGCATGAATCAACAACACATCAAAAACACATGAACACAAATATTTTATATGTGGAAACCCTGTTAGGGGAAAAACCATGATGGATGTTAGTCCATAATATTATACCCTGTTAGAAGTATAATGAAAAATGAATAAGGAATGCACATGCATTTATGCACACTGCCTAGAGCTCATTGCTCAAAATGGAAGGCTCACTACCTTAGATAAAACAATCAGATTAAATCCTTCTGATGAGGTTGAACTAAGAAATTAGCTTCTTTAAAAGCCTAATGACAGTTCTTGTTAGGCACAAAAACACGTCTTCACACTTCGCTCAATATTCTTCACACTCTACTCTGAAATCGAATGATTTGATCTTTATTCACACATTTCACATTCACACTTCATATACATTCATTGAGCACACCTCGCACACTTCAAGATGAAAAAAAAATCACTCTTATATATCCACTACATGGATTTACATCAACAACTTTGTCGACCGCAAAAAAATAATAGATGAACATAAATTGTCTGCCCAATTCATAAAAAAATATCAATGCACACCAACCATAGTTAGTCACAACATAATGAGGTCCTAAATAAACTTCCTCTAACATGCCAAGCATTCAAAAAATAATCCATAAGGATCTACAACACGCTACCACCATCATGTCAGCCAAGAACATGAAAAATTGAACACACAAAGGAAAAATATTTGATCAAAAACACACTGATCAACGGAGATGCACCACAATGATAGAGCACGGTCTAGAAACATCACTGATCATCACAGGAGCATACATAACAACTTAATTTACCAAAATTGCATTCTCTTCTTCTAGATACACCTACTACAGTAACAAAATAATTGTAGGAACTCATAACTAGCTCCAATCTTAATGTGTACCATTGAAACTTTCGAAGAATATACTAGATAGGCTCAGAAAAAAACCCTTTAATGGGTGACTTCTGAATAACAACTTACAAAACTTTCCACCATTCTGATCATCACAGCTTCACAGACTACCTGCAACATATTTATTCTAATTTTCTCAATATCCTTGACATATACAGCCTTCAGAATCATCAATGCTAATAGTGTTGACATCAATGACAACCAAATATCAGCAACACAACCACAACATCCAATACAAAGATGTGATGAAGGTATTTTCCTTGAATATTTAAGAAACAACAAAGCATATAGATGCTTCAATAAAACATTGGGGAAGATAGTTGAAAGTGCAAATTTAAAAGTTGATGAAGATATGCATAGACCAATTGAAATAAGTGATGTTGAACTAGATGAACCTATCTTTGGACAAGTACAAGAAGAGGATAAGAAAGAAGAAGATCATATTGAAGAAGAAGAGACTTCATAACCTACTCCTAATACTCCTAAGTATGTACAGAAGAATCATCCAAAAGAACAAATAATTGGAGATAAAAGTGAAGGTGTAAGGACAAGAAGTAAAGTGATAAAAACTGAGGTAAATTTGTGTTTAATTTCTAAGATAGAACCTAAAATAGTGTGTGAAGCATGCAAACATGAGAATTGGGTTAGATCAATAAAAGAAGAGTTGCAATAGATAGAGAAGAATCGGACATGGGAACTGGTTCCCAGAACTAAAAACAAGAATACGTAATTGGTACAAAATGGGTATTCAGGAATAAGATGAATGAAGATGGTGAAGTATTAAGAAACAAAGCAAGGCTTGTATGCAAAGTTTATTCACATGTTGAAGGAATAGACTTTGAGGAGATATTTTCTCCAATGGAAAGAATTGAGGCTATTTGTATGTTTTTGGAATTTTATGCTCACAAAGATTTCAAAGTATACCAAATGGATGTTAAATCGACATTCCTGAATGGAGAACTGGAAGAAGAGGTGTACATGGAACAACCAGAATGATTTCAATTATCAAATAAACCAAACATGGTCTGCAAGTTGAAAAAGGCACTATATGGACTTAAACAAGCTCTCAGAGCATGGTATGCAAGGTTGGATAGATATTTGACACAACAAAGGTTTAGTAAAGGCTTTGAGGATAGTAATCTCTATTTCAAAGTTGAAGGAAATAAAATATTGCTAGTTGTGGTGTATGTTGATGATATTATTTTTGGATGAAATGAAGGTATGTGCAAGAAATTTGTAGAGGAAATGAAATTTATTTTTAAGATGTCTATGATTGGTGAGTTAAATTTCTTCCTTGGACTCCAAGAGAATCAAACTAATAAGGGAATATTCATTTCACAATCTAAGTATGTTAAAGAATTACTAAAGAAGTTTGGAATGGATGATTCCAAACTGGTTTGTACCCCTATAGTGACTGGATGAAAACCGAGTAAGGATGATGATTCTCCTAAAATTGATCAAATCGTGTATAGATATATGATTGGTGGACTATTATATCTTATTACTACTAGACCAGATATCATGCATGCAGTATGTTTGGTTGAAATATTTCAAGAAGAACCTAAAGAAACACATGTTACAACTGTGAAGTGGATATTCAGATATCTAAAGGGTACTCTGGATTATGGTTTGTGGTATCCTAAGGATACTAATTTCACTTTGAATTCCTACACTGATGCAGATTGGTCTGGTTGCGTAGATGACCTAAAGAGTACAAGTGGTGGTGCATTCTTTCTTGGAGGAAGATTGGTTTCATGATTAAGAAAGAAACAGGATTGAGTTTATTTATCCATTGCAAAGGCTAAGTATATTGCATCATCATCTTGTTGTACACATGTACTTTGGATGAAGCAAACATTGAAGGATATAGGTGTGATGTGTGATGAGCCTATCCCTATTTTCAGTGATAATACAAGTGTAATAAATATTTCAAAGAATCTAGTAATTCATTCAAGAACAAAGCATATATCTATTAGATATCACTTCTTAAGGGAGGAGGTGTTGGAGAATGAAGTCAAACTTGAACATGTGCCTACAAAGGATTCGATTGGAGATATATTTACTAAGGCTCTTCCTAAGGATACTTTTGAGTATCTCAGGGAGAATTTGGGTGTTACTACCCCTCCTTATTTGAACTAGGTGCACATGGAGGTGCATCAATCCAGTGGATCTACAAATTCTTCATCTGTCTAGATGGATGATTGAGGTCTACTCCTCGGGGGGTAGAGAGTATCATTGTTGTAGTATGAGATGTGGGTGCACTCCTAAGAGGGAGTAATCAAAATTTTATGGCTAAAGAATCATGAAAAACTTTTCTTCTCCATTGATGTCAAAGGGGGAGAGAGATTCATGTGAAAAATTTGAAAGGGGAGAGAAAGTATTGTAAGGAGAAGTGAGTGTGGAAACGTTGTGTAGGTTGTCTAATATGAAAAAAAGGGAAGAAGTAGGAGAGTGTCTATGTTTCCTTTGATAGTTTTTCACATTATGTGTTTCCATCAATGACAAAGGGCGAGGTTTTTGCAAGTATGAATGAGTATGGTGGTGTTGTCATTAATGTTTTTATTGATGTCAACATAGTTCAAGTTGTTGCAGAGAAAGGAATCATGTGTTTGCAAGTTTTACATGTATGGTTGAGATACTGTAGAAGTTTTGAGAGTACATGGAGCTATCTTTATGATGTTTCAAGTGCTTTTGGGAAAATTAATAAACATTGAAGAAAGAATTGTGTGTGTGTTTTGAATGTTCTTTTCATTTCT
Source organism: Sequoiadendron giganteum (assembly GCA_007115665.2). Taxonomy (NCBI): domain Eukaryota; kingdom Viridiplantae; phylum Streptophyta; class Pinopsida; order Cupressales; family Cupressaceae; genus Sequoiadendron; species Sequoiadendron giganteum. The sequence continues at coordinate 199,386,235 of CM021109.1, read as the reverse complement.
TTTGTATTTATCCTATACTTGTGTGGATCTATAGTGTTTTTATGAGCATATTTGGTTGATATATCCTGAGTTATAGCTTTTGGGTTGATGAAGAGTGAAATTTGTGTTCATCGGTGTGTGAATTGGTCTAGCAGAGTTATTTATTTGTGGATTGGGAGAGATATTTATGCTTTGCAGTCCTTTCATGGTTTGTCTTAGATCTTGTGGATCTATAAGATGGTTGATAATGATGTTATCTGTGTTCTAGAAAAAGTGTTCATGGTTTGGTGCTTTGAAAGGCTTGTTACATAGCTACTATATGTGTCTACACAGTCCGTTTGGACTATTGGAAAGAGTTCTATGTATGAAGTTGTTGCAGTTGTTGTGGATGAATTTTAAGGTTTTTAAGAGATTTTCCAATGTATGGTGAAGCATGTTAGGTGATCCACATGTTATCATATTTTTGTGGATGTCCACACTTTAAATTTCATTGGTGTTTTCATTAGGTTTGGTTGACCTGGTGTGTACATGTTACATGAAGGATAAGATTCAATTAAGGAAGCATGTGATTGATCCAATATGTTGATTTGGGTCCTATTTAAGTATGTATTTGGTCCACTCTCATTCTTATCCACCACGGGAATGTTGAGTCACTGACCTAATTTGAATTTGTAAAATAAAGAATGTGTAGCCAACCTTGGAAAAATTTTCTAAGATAGAAGGTGGTATAAATACAAGTCAAGATGTTGTGAATTATAGGCTACAAGTGTGAAAAGTGAAAAAAAATTGTGAGAATTAGAGTGTATGAAAGTGAATCAAGGCAGTAGTACTTTAATGTGTTTGACTCTTGAAAGCAGTGAGCTGATGGTGTCTGCAATTCTCTAGTCAAGGTTGTGAATGTGTGGAACCTGTTGTGGTAGATTTTCTATTATATATATTTATTTGTAGGAAGTGATCCTCCCTTCTAGATAGTGAGTCCTATCTATAGGCACTGAGTCTTGTATCTAGACAGTGAGTCCTATCTTTAGGCAAAGAGTCTTGTATCTGGATAGTGAGTCCTATCTTGGGCAATGAGCCCTCTAGTAGTGAGCCTTTGTATCTGGTTTTGCATTACTATTATATTGTGACTTAATCCTCATCATGGTTTTTCCCTCATTGGGTTTTCCATGTAAATCTAGTGTCTTTAGTATTTTCTTTATGTTATATGCATTTCATGTTTATGCTAAGTAATAGATTAAAGTGAATGTGGAATTTATTAATATTAGAAGTGAATGTGATTAGTTATAATTGATTCACCCCCCCTTGCAGATGTCTTGTGCAATTCAACATTTTGTTTCAGTCCAAGTGGTTGAACTACAATTTATTTGCATGTATAACATAGGCAAGTCCATCTTTTAATGAGCCCCCAAGGCACTAGGTCAGTCCCTTAGGGTTTTGTGGAGTCATATCAATCATGATTCACATCATAATAATGAGTCATCTTTGGTCAAAGTAAGTCGAACTACATTGTCTCTATGCATTGCTACATAGGCAAGGCCTATTGGCATATGGCTTCTAGTGTTGTCATTGATGGAAACCTAAGTCATTCATCTGGTCTATAGTCTAGTTTTGGTTTACACCAACATAATAGAATGAAGAATAGGGCATCCGATTAAAGGCAATAATGTTGATCTGAATTTCTCACCAGACTATTATTTTGGGTTATGGATCTCAGAGAGCGGTTTTTTGATGTTTTCGATACCTTATTTGAAAAGTATATGGATGTGCATTCACTGGTGTATGATCTAGGAGATCTGGTGCACTAATATTTTGGTTATCTGTGCTAGCAAGCCAACCTGTCAAATATAGTAATTGTAGATGTATAAGGAGGAATTGATTAAATGTTTTTTCTTTTTGAATATATTTATTTGTGTCTTCTCTATGTCTTAACCAACTTTGGAGGATGCACATAAATATTTAATTAAGTTTCTAGCCAACAGTTGGAAAGAACTTAATGTCTTATAAAGCTGACATATGAATGATCAAATCCCTGATAACGGATATATATATGAGATCAGTTTTATCATTTTGAGATAGTGAATGAATGGAATGAAAATTATTCTAGTGTATGGTGTGAAATTCAGAAGGGTAATAGTACAAATTCATCTATGCTTGAATTTATGATGCGAAGAGAAGAAAAGGGCATAGTAGAGCAAAGCGGAGCGAAGTACAGAATCTAATAGAGGATCCACAATCTAATACATGAGCTTAACCAGAACTGTAACTTGGAATAAGTAGATGCTACTATTTCAATTCAACCTTCAGATGGTTTTAATATAAACTTTTTTAAGGCAGTGAGCCTTCCCTTGAGTAGTGAGCTCTAGGCAGTGTGCCTGAATGCAAGTGCATTCTCTTTCATAAGACTTTTAATTTAGTACTCAAATTGTGGATTAACCTCCATTGTGGTTTTTCCCCTAACATGGTTTCCACACAAAAATTCTTGTGTTATGGTGTTTTGGATGATTAATTTATGTGTTTACATGTTTCCTTTGGTTTATTGTTCAACTAGTTTTAATATCATATTAATAAAGCTAAGATTTGCATAACACTGATTCAACCCCCCCTCTTAGTGTTCCCTTGAGTGCAACAATTGGTATCAGAGCATTTGGTTCCTTGAAATAATTTTAGCAACTTGAGGTGGATCTTGGAATGTGATGGACTCTGGTAGTCTTCAGCAGCAGCTTTTGGTGGCACTTGATGACTTGGATCAATTTAAAGAAAAAGTCCAGGATTTGAAAGCAAATCTTAGGGATGCTGAGAAATTCATTCAAACATTAAAGGATCAAATTGTTAAATCCAGGGAGAAGAGAAAATATCTATGTGACCAGATTAAGCAACAAGAGAGGAAAAACATGGATGATGCTCACCTGAATTAGACTTTGAAGGAAATAACTGAAGAATGTGAAAATCTTGCTAGAGACAATGCTACCCTAAAACATGAAATGGAATCTATGGTGATGAAGCTGGCTAAAGAGATTGAAGAAAGGAAGAAGAATGGGGAGAACCTTGCTCAATCCTTAAAGGAGAAATCTGATGAATGGAGAATTCATTCGGATGGAAAGTGAATTGCTACAATTCATAAACAATGGAGAAGAATTTGAAAAATAGATTGTTATTCTCATAAATGAACTTACTATTGCAAATGAATATAAGGAGAAGTTTAAGATCAGTTCAGTGAAGCTTGATGAGCTAACTCAAGGACAAAAGAGTGGAAATTATAAGAGAGGTCTTGGATATGAAAAAGGAGAAAGTTCCAGATCTGGACGAAAGAATTTCAGACAAGGAAACCAGATGAATAAAGGTGGAAGGTATCCGGTAAGACAACCTAATGCTCAAAATTTTAATGGATACTATTTTACTTGCAATAAATTTGGTCATATGGCTACTTAATGTAGAAGGAATATAAAATCAAGAGATTCATCATTTTCTGTGATGAGGGCCTGTATTGACCTCATAATCATTAAGTTTTTACCATTTTAATACTTTATATCTAGCTTTAAAAACTCATGATCTTCTCTTTTATGTATGTTTTATGAACTTATGGAGGTATAAAATACTTAGAGTATGAATGGTTAATATAAGTGCTTATTTTCTATTGTATGCATGATTAAAATGTGGTGATTAATCTATAAATGCTTTATTATATGTATACATTTATTATGAATCTGGAGCTAATGTTTAATACTCAGCCAAGTGATTGTTGATTCTATTTCAAAGTGATGAATGGTGGGATTGTTTGTGAATCATTGTCAAATGAGTTATGATCCACTAATATCCTTTTTAATGACTCATCATGTTGAATGAATGCTTTATTAACTACAACTCGAGCTCCAACATCGCACACCCAGTTCACAAATCTGGAATTCAATGCAATTGAAGGCAGTTACAAGGATCCATGCCAGCTTTATTCTTGCAAGCTAGGATATCTTTTAGAATTTGAGTAGATTAAGTTCCTTGCTTATCTGTTATTTTTGAAATAATGTTGGATATTTATATCCAAACCCAACATAGTTGGATGTTAGATCGTATCAAGTTTTTGATCTTTCTCATGTAATTTTCCCTTCTATTTTAAGATTATAATCATTTATGTAATTCAATCCTATTTGGACACATTAGTTGGAAATAAGAAGAAAGTTGATCTCAACATTGTGTTCAAGACTCTTTCATAACACTTTCAGAATGAGGTGATCCTGTTAGTTGTTAAGATTTGATTATTACTACTATGTTTCATTTTCCACATTAGCTTAAGTTGAAATAATTTCATTGTTATAAGTTGAAAGACAATTTAGATTGAAGTTGTATTGCATCGTTGTTTTTACATTGTTCTGTTTTATCGAGTTTTGTAGTTCATTTATTAGTTTAAAGATCATTTGCATATCTGAGATAATCTAAAATATCGTTTTAATGGATTATGTGCAAAGAAAGACAATTACTTGTCGATTTAGTAAGTGAGGAATGGAATAGTTTATTTTCAAAGAAATTAATCAAGTTTTAAATAGATTTTAAAGTTCTCCAAATTAGATTAAGTTAATTCTCCATTCCCTCATAAACTAACTTGTCTTGGAACAAAATATCTCTATTCAAATTCCATTTTGAAGGTTATTTAGGATAAATCAGGAATAGAAGGTTAGTTCAGAAAAATGCTTAAAAAAAAAATTAAAATAGCTCTTAATTGCTCCTAACCGAGACAGAACTACCAAAACCCCCCCCCAAAGACCAATCCAACTCTTATCGTAGATAGCTTTAGACACCCCTGGGTTGACATTAAAGAAATTAAATGAGTTGGAATTGTGACATCAATGACTTCCTACCATCATTCTGGTCAGTGTTTCAATTGCAAAAAGTTTGGTCATAAATCAAATGAATGCAAAAATTTGTCAAACTACTTTGTCAATAGAAGGAATATCGAATGTTATACATTTAGAAAATTTGGACATATTGCTAATCAACAAAGATCAAGAATAAATCAATGGAATGATTGGTCTGGACAAGGAAATACTATGTCCTTCAATTGCAATAAATATGGTCACATTGCAAGATTCTGCAGAAACAAAAAAGTGGATATAAGAGGTTCGGTATATAGAGGCATAAATATATAGAAATATGACAAAGTAAAAGTAAAAGTGAGTGTATATGAGATAAGAGATCAGATGAAGAAGAAATGGGTAAGGAAGGATGAGTCTGATTCTGGAAATGGTTCTGCATCGAAACCTGCTTCGAACAATTCTTTCAGAAATTAATTTCAGGCCACTGGCCTAGGGGGGTTTGTTCAAAAAAATATTTCCTCCCTTGTTCGTAGATGGTACCAGAATGTGAAGGATGGTTGAAAAGGTGTATTAATGATATGAAGAGGATTTGGAAAACTCTCACAAGAAAATTCAAAGAATTATAGGTCCACAAAATAATTTTTCTCTTGTTGTTTGAGAAAATAGAGTATCTGAAAAACCTAGGGCAAAGGCATTTATTACAAGTGTGCGAACTATAAAAGTCAAGTTGGAACCATCATTTGTCACTTTTCATCGAAGAAGAAAAGAAGGAGAGCACTCAGTAGAAGAATTTTGAAGCAGTGAAATCAATTCGTCGGTGATTCTCGAAACTCATCAGGTATTTCAATTATTTTTAGAATTTTCATATAACTCGGTGTGAGGTCGATAAACGTGAAATATGAAAGGAAGAATGGAAAAAATCAAAGGGTTGATCATTTTTTATGAATACAACATTGAAAAAATTAGGTCCATGAGAAATATGTTGTTACCCAACGAATTAAAGCAATTGAGAGTAGCCAAACACAAGAATTTGGAAATTTGGAATGCGTTTCCATACTTTGAGAATGCAGAATTTTTTAAATTCATCTTGAGTAGATTGCATGATGACACTTTGACTCTAGAAAAACCCTACATCATTTTTAAGGAAGTAATTGAGAATTTGACTGGATTATGTAAGGTCAGGGACATACCTAGAAATAAATCCATCCAAAACAAAGAAGTTGAAACCCTAACCAGAATAATTGGAGATCAAAGGGCACTGATAATTTCGACAATCAAGAATCCTATTACAAAGTACATTGCACACGAAATTTCATATAAAGTCTTTTTTAGAAACATAGAAGGAGCAACTTCTATTGGTGTAGTTTACATCTCCCACAAGATTATAATGGGAGGTCAGGACTTTGACCTGTGTGGGCTATTAAAGGATCAATTGATGGAGAATATTCAATTAACAAAAGAGATAGGTTACCCTTTCAGGTTCGGTACTCTAATCATATGTTTACTAGTGTATTTCTTGAATTGTTTGCCAGAAATCAATAATATGGTATGGAAAGTAAATGAATCGGTATGCAAACAAATGTATTCATACTCTAAGAGCTTGGCTGATTGGGATCAAGAATTTGTAAATTTCTTTAAGAATTTGCTTGGAAAGTGTGGTTCAGTCGGTATTTCTCTTCCAGTAAGAACATTTGAAGCTGGTTCCTCTTCTAGTAGCATGGAGAAAGAGCAGAAAGGAGAAAAATAAACTGTTGAATATAGCCCTCTGGAATGCAAGATTCCCAGAATTGAAGGAAAAGAAGAAGAAATTATGGATATTCTAGATGAAGAATTCAATGAAGAAACTAAGGATCCATAGGGAAATGAACAAGAACCAGAAAATGAAATGTTAGAGGCAAGTGAAGAAGAAGATGACCTGACAAAAGAGAAGCTACAATAGCTTATTCAGGAAGAAGGTGAATGTAGAAAATTGCTAAGTTATGGTATGTCAAACCATCATATGATCAGGATATGATTCTGAGTGTACTAAATGCTCATGTTGAGCGCTGCAAGATCAAATTGGAAACTTTGTAGAACATTCTACTTGAATAAATTATTGAATGCAGTAAACAAACAATGAACTCTGAGTTTCAAGACAAAGAAGAAGGAGACACTATCTCACATTTGAAGAGGTAGTTTAGGCTATCACTTACCAAATTGAAGAAGAAAATGAATGAGTTGAGACAATGCATCAATTCAGCTAATAACATCTACAAGTATTGCATTCATTGGCCTCATGCAGTTGGAAAATACAAAGAGAAATTGGAGCAAATTGAAACAAAGCTAAATGAGATTGGAAAAAGCGTTGATATGTCTCAAGATCAGGATGGAACCATCAAGAAAAATATTTGAGAGCTACAGTCTGAGCAAACAAAATTTCAATTCACCAAGAACACACTTGTGGATACTTTTTGGAAAGTGAAGGATCTAACTGATGCAAATTGGAACAGATGGTTAGGATTCTAAGGAAAGGTGAAAACTAGAGGAAGCAATCACAATTCCAAAATCTCTCACTGAGATTGTCAACAAGACATCCAAGAACAACAACATGATCATAATCATTGGGATCACAACATATTCTTGGAAGAAGTTCCTTCTGGAAATGAAGGAAAATCATAAGATAATTTTCTAACTCTTTTTCAAAAGTTTTGAATCAGTTTTGTAGTTTTGGAGATTTTGAACACATGTTTTGTCACTTTTGGCATATGGCTTCCATGATTTTTGATTGATGTCAAAGGGGGAGAGGGTGCGGTGAAAAATGTCTCATCAATCTAAATGGGAGCTATGTTTTGAAATTTTTGAAGCGTAAGGGAGAGAGAGCAGTATGGCAGTGTACTCATAATGATTTTGACACTATCATTTTTCACTAAGTGTTTCCATCAATGCCAAAGGGGGAGATTGTTGGAATATGGCTTCTAGTGTTGTCATTGATGGAAACCTAAGTCATTCATCCTGTAACACCCCTCCGTTTGATTTTTGTTCAAGTTGCTTTATGCTATGTTTGGTTGCAATTACTTTGATATTGGATACATTTTGTTATGATGTTTTGATCGCTACTATTGAGCGACAACATTATTGTGGGATGTAGTTATCTGATTATTGTTTCACATGTATTATGGATTAATCATGTTGTAGAGTTAACATGAGATGTTATTATGAGATTATTAGAATTATGATGGAAGTGTCAGTTTCGATGAGTGTATTGGTGAAGAAGACGGGTTCGCATCACTCGCTTGCGAGCACCTTACGAATCTGTAATTCCTTCTTCACGGTGTGTATTATATGCTAGATATATTGTATGATGTTGTTTACTTGGTTGTAGGATTGCAGGTACATGACATCGACTCCACTTAGTTTCACAAGTTTGAGCGTGTCGATCCAATGGTTAAGTTGAATGGGAGATAGTAGCTAGGTAACATGTGTCAAGTTTACACCCTAGCCTTAGTGTGTCGTCAGTTGTGTGTGTCGAGTTATTGTTTGTCTTGTTTTAATGTTATTTATTTCTGAAGCATTCTTGATTTGGAAATAGATATTTAGAATAATTGCATTTAAATCATGTTGATGGTTATTTAATTTAATTAATGCAATGTGGATAAAAGTTTATATTTAAATTAATTAATTATATTTAAATTATTTAATTAATTAAATTTAATCCAAGGGGGTTGAGTTTAGTTATTAAATAATTAAATTAATTAATTAAACGTGATGCAAGAGAATGAAAGGAAATAAAAGAATTGAAATTAATTTTGGAATTTTATATAGACGTGTGGGAATTAAATTAGAAATTGTAATTAAATGTTTATTTGGGAAATTGGTTGCAACTTTGGAAATTAATTTATTATTTGAAATTTCATTTTAAATTGAAAGTGGGTTTTTGAAAAGTGAAATTGAAATTGAAATTGAAATTGAAATGATTGAAATTGAAATTGAAATTGAAATTGAAATATCTAATTTGCATGTAATGTGAATTAGGGTTGTAAATATTGAAATTGAAATTGAAATTGAAATATCTAATTTGCATGTAATGTGAATTAGGGTTGAATTAGGTATTTTTGATTTATAAGAATATATGTTTTAATTTTAGGGCAAAGAAAGTTTTTAGAAAAATACATTTTTACAGCAGGGAAGAAATTTTGGAAAATTTGCACAAGGGTTTGAAGAAAGTTTGATTGTAGAATTGATTGAAGGAAAGATTGTTTGCATTTGTTGGATTTTGGATTGGATTCATTGGAGGATTGAAGAAAATTCAGGAAATCTTTGGAGAAGGCTTGCATCAAAAATTCATCTCTTCCTGTAGCTTCTTGTACCAGGTTTTCCTTTTTGTATATTATTCTTATTGATTGTTTTTTTTAAAATAGTAGTGATTAAAGATTTATTTGTTAAATCTGTTTTAGAAAATAAATTTGATATTAGAAGAAAATAATTAAACAAATTTACAGCTTTTGCTTGTGAAAATTCTTGAGTGAAAATTGTGAAAACCTTAGTTGAATTTAAATTATTTGGAGAAATTGATTTTATTGTTATTGAAATTAAACATAGAGATTGAATAAGGCATTTAGAATGTTTTTAGAAAATGAAACCCTTTGTTATTATTAAAAATCGGATTTTAAAATCTGCAGTATAGTTATATTTTCATGGTAAAATGGTCTGATTTCGTCGCCTATAACTTTACTTTCACAAACTGGGTTTTCAAGAAATTTAAAGGGTTTTTGCATTTTGATATTTTATTAACCTTGTCCAAAACTCGCAAATACCCAGATCGTAGTTTTTGAGTTATGTTTGAAACATGAGACTGTTGTTAAGATATTTTCCCATGACTGTTCTGAAAATAAAATAATAATAAATTGATATTTATAAATATTAATATTTTATGTATTGTTATTATAATATTAAAATATTATTTAATAATATTTTATATTATAATTTATAATACTAAAGTATTATATTTATTTATATTATTTTAAATAAAATTTGTATATTAGATTAGTGGAATTAAAATTATAAACATATGGGGAAATTATTGTTTATTTTAAAATGGCATGTTAAAGTTTAATTGAAGGAGTTAAATATTTGATTTAAAGAATGCATAATTTAAAATTGAATTGTGAAATTTAAATCCATATGTAAAAGGTCCAATTATTAATTTGATTTAATTGGAAAAATATATTTATATTTTGGAATATTGATGATGAAGGATATTTTTATTTTGAATTAATCAATTTGATATTTTGTAAAGGATAGAAGATATGTTAAGAATTAAATATATTTAAATATATTAATTTATATTTAGTATATGTATATTGAAGGTATTTATCCGTTTGAGAGAATAAATAATATTTTATATTATTTTATTCTTTTGTTTGCAAATTGGGTATTATTAGTGTTCTAAAAAAAATGATTAGTATGTGTAGAAAATGTATAGAGAATGATATTTTCTAATAGAAGTAATTATTTGATTTAAAAGAAAATATTTATTTTGTTAATATGATTGAAGAAAATATATTGAAATGTATATATATATCCATGAGTATTTTCAATCAGTATTTACCTTGTTTTATTTGAGTGCGTGTAATTTAGCTTTGCATGAAGAATTTAAGTGATAAGTTTTGAATGTATGGTCAAAATTGATAAGGAAAAGGATATTTAAATATATTGAAGAATTATAGAAATATTTATATTTAAATGTTTGTTTTAATTATGACATTTAATTATAAACAATATGAATGCGTGGCCAAATAGACAAGCCAAAAGATATTTTTATACATTGATAAAATTTCATGTTTTTAAATGGATAGTTGATGAGACATAGACTCCGGATAGAAAATTGGAAAAGATTGTTTGCAATAGTGTTAGGTTGCATTATAAGTAAATTTAGGAACTAACTACATTGAAAAAGGAAAATAGTTATTATGTTCTATTTAGTTCCATAGAAAAATCTAGTCATTGTGAATGGAATATTAATGGTGTCTATATAATATGGAGCATATATATATATATTCAGTGTAAAATTCATTATCGTATTTTATTTTAATGAGATGCATGCAATGTATTATTGAATAGAGATTTAAAAATGGATTGATTAGTGTATATGGAAAATGGATAGAGAAACAATATGTTATTATATTAAAGTGATTGAATGTTTTAAATAGAAAATTGAATGAGATGTAAGATTTGGTTAGGAAATGAAAAAAGTTTACTTGCATGGATTTGTGTCGATTTAAAAGTAAATTAAGAAGTTGTTTTATTGATGAGGCAATCAATTATGTTATTTATTAATTTCTATTTAGATTAATTGAATCATTGTGATTGGATTATGAAAGAGATATGGATTTAGTATATCCAAAAGTAGTATCTTCCTCATGCTTATCTTAAAAGATTTAATTCTTTGTATTCAGTAAAGGGAAGTAAGTTTAATTGTTTTAGATTTCCAATAATGAAAAGGGAAATAGGGGTTATGATTATTTTAGATGATTTACTTATCATGTCTTTGACTTTGTCAACACTACCTATTGAATGAGTATGGATTTAGGAAATCCAAATATTAGATTTGATTGATGACTTGAATGTTTTTGTTGCTATGTCGTCTACTTGCATTGTTGGTTTTGGGATTTAGTGTTAGTCCTAAATTATAAGTCTTCCAAAAGAACTTAGAGGATAAGGGTTGTTGAATCTTTGTGCCATCCAGTTGTTTTCCCTTGGGTAGTGCATGGCGTCTTTTTAGTTTTAACCAGTTTTCACAAACGGGGATGTTTGCACCTCCTTGGTTTAGGAGCGGATTATGGGATCCGTGTCTCCTTATATGGAGTGACCTTGTTATGTGGTTTCATCTTGTTTCCTCCTGTGAAAGAAGTGGACTATGTGTTTGTTGCCTCCAAGATGTTTGGAGTGAGATATTTTGTACCTCTTGTGAAAGGAGTGGACTATGTGTTATTTCCTCCAAGATGTTTGGAGTGAGTTCTATTATTTGTATCCTCCTTATGTTGGAGTGGATTATGATGCCTAGTTAGTATGCACTTGTGGTTCCCTTGGTGGATTGTTTGGATGTGTTGTCGAATAGAAGAGTGGCTTCTGTTAGGCGCTAGAGCCCAAAGAGGTAAACTGGATAACCTTCAGGAGTGATTTAATCAAGTGATAATTTAAATAATGTACTTAGAAGATTAGGACTAACTTCTCACATTAATCAAGATAATTTTACCTCACTCATAGACACAAGGGCTTGTTTAGACTTGGGATGAGTGAGAAGGCCTGGAATGGCAAGATCAACTATCTAGTTCTTGCGAGAGGTAGTTGATTCCGCATGAGTGAGTATGAGTGCCAGGATTCGGTTGAGGCCACTAGGATTACTTGTGCCGGAGCCTATGAAGAATGCCCAGAGGAGATCTCATGACAAACCTTGCGATGACACTCTATTTATGACAACTGTTGTTAATTGTTTTATGTGTATGGTTCTGTGAACATACTTGATCTACTTTATGTCTAGAAACAATGTGACCTATGTCAGTGGTGTTGGAGTTGTACTTGTATTTGATTTGTACTTGTGTTGTACTAGAGTTGTACTTGATTCGTACTTGTATGGTGAATGAGTTGTACTTATTAATTCATTTGGTTGGTTATAATAGTATGAGTCAGTTTGAGTCTGCATTTGGTTAGAGGTAGTAGATCTTTGTCCATGTTACTTTGTTACTATCTCCTAGCATGGGGGGTGGGCCTTCGATTACCACATTGGTTGGGTGGAACATGCACCAAAACCGTTGGGTCCCCATCTATATTCAGTACTTGGTGGCGAGACATCTAGATGGACAGCTCGCGGTTCTTGTTGTATTATCTTGCATTGTAATATTTTAACTTGTATAAGTTATTTTATCCCTCTTATGTTTATGAGGTGGAATTTTGTAATTGTAATCTTTTGTACTATTGCCTCATTCTGAGAATGAGTGATGTAACTATTGATTTAAGATAATGTTTATGAGATTGTATCTCGGTTGATTATCTTATTATGTTATGTGGTATTCTTATGATGTATGATGGTGATTTCATAAAGTTCATAAGGCTATGGTTATATGTATTATGTATGTGTGGGTTTAAGTAATCCTAACCTTGTAGCCTTAGAGGTTGTTGTGAACTAGTAAGTGAATGTGTATGTTAAATGCACTTTATAAAAAAAAAAAATTAGTTCACTTAAGATGTTAATTGCAACTTCCTTTTAGGTTACTTGGCGGGGCATTACACATCCAGTCCACAATCTAGTTTTGATTTACACTGACATAATAGAATGAAGAACAGGGCATCCGGTTAAAGGCAATAATGTCAATCTGAATTCCTCACCAGACTATTATTTTGGGTTATGGATCTTAGAGAAAGGTTTTTTGATATTTTTTGATACCTTATTTGAAAAGTATATTGATGCGCATTCACTGGTGTACGATCTAGGAGATCCGGTGCACTAATCTTTTGGTTATCTATGCTAGCAAGCCAACCTGTCAAATATAATAATTGTGGATGTATAAGGAGTAATTGATTAAATGTTTTTGTGTTCAAATATGTTTATTTGGGTCCTCTTTATGTCTTAACTAACTTTAGAGGATACACATAAATATTTAATTAAGGATCTAGCCAATAGTTGGGAAGCACTTAATGTCTTATAAAGTTGACATATGAATGATCAAATCCTTGATAATGAATATATACATGAGATTGGTTTTATCATTTTGAGATAGCGAATGAATGGAATGTGAAGTATACTAGTGTATGGTGCAAAATTTAGAAGGTTAATAGTGTGAATTCATCTATGCATGAATTTATGATGCAAAGAGTAGAAAAGGGCAGAGTAGAGCAAAGTACAAAATCTGATAGAGGATCCAAAATCTAATACATGAGCTTAACCAAAATTGTAACCTAGCATAAGTAGATGCTACTATTTCAATTCAACCTTCAGATGGTTTTAATCTGAACTTTTGTAAGGCAGTGAGCCTTCCCTTGAGTAGTGAGCTCTAGGCAGTGTGCCTGAATGCAAGTGCATTCTCTTTTGTAAAACTTTTATTTGAGTATGCAAATTATGGATTAACCTCCATTGTGGTTTTCCCCCTAACAGGGTTTCCATGCAAAAATCCTTGTGTTATGGTGTTGTGGATGATTACTTTATATGTTTACATTTTTCCTTTGGTTTATTGATCAAATGGTTTTAATATCATATTAATAAAGCTAATATTTGCAAAACACTAATTCATCCACCCCACCTCTCAATGTTCCCTTGAGTCCAACAAGGCCATCTTTCAATGATCCCTTGAGGCACTAGGTTAGTCCCTTAGGTTTTTTTTGAGTCGGATCAATCATGATTCACATCATAATAATGAGTCATCTTTGGTCAAATTCAGTCAAGCTATGTTGTCTATATGCATTGCTACATAAGGAAAGCCATCTTTTGATGAGACCCTGAGGCACTAGGTCAGTCCCTTAGGGTTTTTTGAGTTGAATCAATCATGATTCACATCATAATAAGTAGTCATCTTTGGTCAAATTCAATTGAACTAAATCTCTGCATGTATAACGTAGGCAAGGCCATCTTTTGATGAGCCCCCAAGGTGCTAGGTCAATCCCTTAGGGTTTGTTAAGTCTATCTCGATCTATCATCTTTATTCCAATAATAAGTTGTCCCTTGCTAAGGTCAACACATCAAAAGAAAGAAAACAAATATCTTTAACCAAATCACGAATCAACAGATCAACTATTCAACTGGTCTTCAATTCAAAGTAGTAAATTACCTAATCATCAATATTTGACATATCAATGGTCTTATCATTTTATCTTATTCAGGATGCATCCTTCTTGAATTGAAGACATTGGTCATTTGTCAACTTTGCCATTTTCCTTATATAAGATATGTCTTTTCTGAAACTAGGCATGGTCAATCAATCTTACCAATTTGGTCAATCCAATCAGCCAGTCAATCCTATCAGTCAATCGATCTTGTCAACTAGTCAATCTAGTAAAACAATCAATCATCAAACTTTTTCAGTCAATTAATTTGGCTAATCAATCAATCAAACTTGTCAACCAATCGGTCAATCAATCTAGTCAACCCTATCAACAAATAAATTTTGGAAAGCAATCTAAATGGTTATTGAATTTTTTGGTCTAGTTGGTCTTATGTTTTTTATTTGTCTTTGGTCATGTTAATAGCCACCTTGAGGATGTCCTAAGAAGGATTTAGAGGAGTGATTATGGATCATGACATTTTCTTTTGATTGTTTCTTGTGGTTTGTCTTGACAAAAAGGTTTGGGAAATTGGGTCCTTAGTATGAGTTATGATATTCCTTGTCTGTTGAGTGTTGTTTTTTGCAAAGGGGTGACATTGGACACCTTGGTCTATATCATACCATGGTGTTTATTATCTATTTTCTATAATTTTTCTCGCCCAATGATGATAAACATGCAATTTGACAACTATTAAGCAAGAACATCTATCGCTTTTTCATTTGACTAACTTCATGCTAACATCCATCTTCTCTACGCTAACATTCATCTTCTATGTGCTCTCACCTTACCTTTCCATAATCATCCTAATGGTATCTAGTGACATACAAAAAAATCCTTCATACATAATCATGTTAGAAGCATTATGGGAATCATCATAAGCATGTTAGGTCATCCATATTGTATCTAAAAATACAAAAACATAGATAGCATCATCATACATACATGCATACATACATCCATATAAGCATATTGCATTCATAAACCACTAGTATATATCTCATTGCATACATCTTATCACATATTGTATCAAATTTTCATATCAAAAAGGAAATTATACATACTCATCGTATTTCATGTGCATCATCCATACCCATATTCATTTTCCATATCATTGCATGTGCATACATCATACATATCCATATTGCATTATTTCATAATCATAAAGAATCTATAACATCATAAATAAGGCATACATCATAAGATCATATAAGCATCACATGTGCATCCACATAAGCATCATAATCATATAAAACCATCCATCAAAGAAATATAGATTAGATGCATCCATAGATAATCATAAATGACCATAACCATAAACCATCATCCATAAGGCATCATAACATGTAGAATTATCTCATAAATGCATGACATCATAATAGCATTATCCATCATATCATAGAAACATACATTATGAATAACGCATTAGATAGTAGATAGTTTTCGCAAAAATCATGTATCTCACATATATATATCAAAAATCAATATCACAATACAATATATGGATGAATCTCAAAAATAGAGCTCGTAGGCTCAGTCAAAAATATACATGTCTCAGTGTCTAATATGTGAACCAAAATTAATCATACATATTGATATAATATGTCAAATTTTGATTCCAAACCCTAAAGTGAACATCTTGAAGGTCTCTAAGGTGAAATTATTTCATTGTCAGTGCATCAAAATTAATTTTTGATTTTTTTTCCAAGGGCATGGGTCTATCTTTCCTTTGTCTAGGCACGTTGGGACATGTTTTGAACCAAAATTTTCTTAATTATTCTTTGACACAACACTCAAATCACATTATGTCAAAGAGGGGTAAAATGTAGACAGTGAAAAATATCTTGGTCTGCAAACAACATTTTTCCACATCAATCTCTCTTCTTCCTTCCATAATTAAATAATTTTAATTATTTAATTATTTTCTTTGGTCACATTCTTCTACTAATTAAATAATTTTAATTATTTAATTAATTCATTTCCTTGTCTTTATTCTTATTTGATTAATTGAATAAATTAAATATATATTTAATTACATCGCTAACATTTTTTTCTCCCTATAATTAAATAAATTCCTATTTATTTAAGTATTCACCTTTCACCTTTTCATCTATATCTAAATAATTATTTTTAATTATTTGACTACTCGATAATCTTTTCATCCTTCTATAATTAAATAATTATTTTAATTATTTAATTATTCTTTACCACTCTTCCACTATTAAATAATTAATCTAGTTTAATTATTTAATTCCCCTTTCCCCTTTCCTTCAAATTTAATTAAATGGTTGCACAATCATTTTATTTAAATGCCCTTTTCCCTTATTCTCTCACAAATAAATAATCTAAATGATTATTTAATCTCTCACATGCTTCTCCATGAATTAAATAATCTTATTATTTAATTCCTCCATTTCCTCCCCCAAATTAAATAATAATATGATTTAATTGTCAAGATTCCCTTCTTCAATTAAAAATTATTATTTGATGCCTCCACTTTCCCTCCACTTCTTCTTTTGAATATTTATTGTTTATTCCCTCTAGTCTTCTTTCAATATTTATTGTCTATCCTTAGCCATTCCTAGCCACACTACTCTATGGTGCATGAAACCTCAATCATTGATCTTGGAAACTTATAGACTTTTGATCTCATCCATCCATTTGAGAAGCTTTTCTATAAAAGAGAGTTGTCTCCTTCATTTTGGCTTTACAGCCACACCTCTTCAAAATTATTGCTATTAGTCATTGTCATTTAAAGGTACTTGGACATACCAAAATCTAAGGGTAATCTTGCAACTTGAGAAGAAGGGAGGATAAGCAAGGAAGATAATCAAGTTCAACATGGGGAGTTTAGGTTAGTTTTGTTATTTATTTTCTTTTCATCTTGATTGTTCTTTCTTGTTTTGGATTTGGGTATTCTTGGCTTAGATTTTAGGTAGAGTGGTTGATACTTGGTCTTAACCTTTTTATTTATGAATTTTCCCCTTCCTTACAATTATATTGGTGGAAAGGTGACAATTTTTTCAATAAACCCTTTTCATTTTATCAAATTTGGATAAAAAAAGTCATCAGCCACAAGGGTGAACTTTGAAAAACTAAGGAAATTTTATAAACACATTTTTGAGCTGACTTTCTAGGTATGGCACCCCCAAGCCAAATCCTGAGGTAAATCTTGAGCCTAAATATTTAAAAAAAAAAGGATATCTATTATTTCTAGTGTTTATAATATTTTATATTATTATTAATAATACATAATATATATAATATATTAATATATACTATATACTAATATACTATATGTTTTATATATTATAGTTTATATTCTATATTATATATATTATATATATTATATTATATATTATATATTATACACTACATATATGATATATAATATATATTATATACTACATTACAATATATATAGTGAGACAAAGAGAGGGGGAGTGAGAGATAAAGTTATCTAGGTACCTAGTGGGAGGGATAAAAAAAGGGAGGTACTTAAGAGAGGAAGGTATATAGGGAGGGAGAGAGCTCAAAGAGAGAGAGAGAGAGTTGTCTAGGTAGGGTGGGAGGAAGAGACCCGAGAGAGAGGGGTTTGGGATGGATAGAAGCATGGACAAACCTAAGAGAGAGGTATTGAGAGAGAGTTTTCTAGGTAGCGTGGGAGGGATAGAGGTAGTGAGAGACCCAAGAGAGAGAAAGGGTGGGAGGGATAGATGGAAGGAGATACATGTGAGAGAGTGGGTGGGAGGGAGAGACCTAAGAGATATGGGGAATTGTCTAGTTAGGGTGGGAGGGAGAGACTTAAGAGATACATGTAGGTTCAAGGGATAGAGGGAGGGAGCATCCTAAGAGGGTGAGAGGGAGTGGAAGAGAGGGGGTTGGAGTGAGAGAGAGTTATCTAGGTATCTGGTGGGAGAGATAGAGGGAGGGACTTTAGAGAGATATATACTTGAGAGGGAGAGAGAGAGAGAGAGAGAGAAATACCTAAGAGAGACAGAGAGATTTATCTAGTTGGTGTGGGAGGGAGAGGCCTAAGAGAGGGAGAGAGGGTGGGAGGGATATTTGGAGGGAGAGACCTAAGAGAGAGAGAGAGAGAGAGTGGGAAAGAGGGGTTGGAGTGAGGATAAAATTTTTAGGTAGGGTAGGAGGGATAGAGGGAGAGAGAGAGAGAGAGAAAATACCTAAGAGGAAATGAGAGAGAGATTATGGATTGGTGTGGGAGGGAGAGGCCTAAGAAGAGGGAGAGAGAGTGGAGGATATTTGGAGGGAGAGACCTAGAGAAAAGAGAGTGGGAAAAAGAGGGGTTAGGTAGAATAAAAATTTAAGGTAGGAGTAGGAGAGGATAGAGGGAGAGAGAGAGAGAGAGAGAGAGAGAGAGAGAGAGGGAGGAGAACCTAAGAAAGAGAGAATTGAGGGAGAGGGAGGGAGGGGGGAGAGGGAGTGGGAGAATGGTTTATGGTGTGTGTGAGAGAGAGAGGAGGGGATGAGGATGGAGGAGGAGCTATGTAGGTAGAATTGGGAGGATAGAGAGGTGGGAGGAGCCTGGAGAGAGATTGTTAGGTAGGGTTTAAAGGGAGAGAGGGGTGGGATGGATAAGATTGGGAGAGACTACAAAGAGAGGAAGAGGAATAGGGAGTGGAGATGAGGGGTTGGAGTGAGAAAAGAGGAGTTGTGTAGAGTAGGATGGGAGGAGGCATAGAGGTAGGAGAGACCGAGGAGAGAGGGATTATCTAGTAGTTAGTGGGAGGAGAGACCTAAGAGAAGAGAGAGAGAGAGAGAGAGAGAGAGAGAGAGAGAGATTTATCTAGGTAGGGTGTGTAAGGGAGAGACATGAGATAAAGAGAGGGGTTGGGAGGGATAGAGGGAGAGAGATAATTGAGAGAGGAAGGGACAGAGAGGGTTGGAGTGAGTGTGAGAGAGATTTAAGAGGGGGGGAGAGTTGTGTAGGTAGGGTGGGAGGGAGAGACTTGGGAGAGAGAGAGAGTTATCTAGGTAGGGTTCCCAAGGGAGAGACCTAAGAGAGAGAGAGGGTGTGGGAGGGATAGAGTGAGGGAGGGAGAGACCTGAGAGAGAGAGAGTTATCTAGGTATGGTTCTTGAGGGAGATACCTAAGAGAGAGAAGATGGTGGGAGGGATAGAGGGAGGGAGAGAGAGGTAGTGGGAGAGAATGAAGAGATTGCTCGAGGTGGGGTGGGAGGAAAACTAGAGAGACACAAGGGAGAGAGGGTGGGAGGATGGGGAGGGAGGAACACAGAGAGAGAGAGTGAAGTGAGTGATGGAAGGGAGGGAAAGACCTAAGAGAGAGGGGAGTTATAGTTAGGGTGGGAGGAAAGATACATGAGAAGAGAGAAGAGTTATCTAAGGTAGGATGGGGAGAGAGGAGAAACTGAAAGAGGAATATACCTAAGAGAGGAGAGAGACTTGGGGATAGAGAGACTTGAGAGAGAATTGAGATGGGAGGGATATTTGAAGGGAGAGACCTGTGAGAAAGGGAGAGAGAGAGGGAGTGGGAGAGACTTGAGAGAGAGAGAGGCTAGAAAGAGAGATTTGTGTAGGTAAGGTGGGAGGGAGAGACCAAAGAGAGAGATAGTTGTCTAGGTAGGGTGCCCAAGGGAGATACCTAAGAGAGAGAGGGGTTGGGAGGGATAAAGGGAAGGAAAGAGAGGGAGTGGGAGAGATATATAGAGAGTTATCTAGGTAAGGTGGGAGGGAGAAACTAGAGAGAGACCTAAGAGGGAGAGAGGGAGAGAGAGAGAGAGAGGGGGGGGGACTAGGAGGGATAGAGGGAGGGAGAGACTTGAGAGAGAGAGAGGGTGAGAGGGATAGAGGGAGGGACAAAACATAGAGAGAGGGGGATTTAGTTAGGGTGGGAGGGAGACATGAGAGAAAGATTTATCTAGAGTGAGGTGCGAGGAGAGACTAGAAGAGAGAGAGAGTGGGGCGGGAGAAACTGCAGAGAGGAATGCAGGAGAGAGAGAGGGTGGGAGGGATAGATGGAGGGATAGACTTGAGAGAGAAGGGGTGGGAGGGATAGAAGGAGGGATAGACTTGAGAGAGAAGGGGTGGGAGGGATAGAAGGATGGAAAGACCTAAGAGAGATGGATATTTATCTAGTTAGGGTGGGAGGGAGAGACATGAGAGAGAGATTTGACTAGGTAGGGTGGGAGGGAGAGACATGAGAGAGAGATTTGACTAGGTAGGGTAGGAGGGAGAAACCACAAAAAGGTAGAGAGACCTAAGAGGGAGAGAGACTTGAGAGAGAGAGAGAGAGTTATCTGGTTAGGGTGGGAGGGAGAGACCTAAGAGAGGGAGAGGGGGTGAGAGGGATATTTGGAGGGAGAGTCCTTAGAGAGAGTGAGAGAGAGAGAGGGGGGGAGTGGGAGATACATAAGAAAGAGAGAGAGAGAGAGAGAGAGAGTTGTGTAGGTAGGGTGGGAGGGATAGAGGGAGGGAGAGACCAAAGAGAGAGAGTTATCTAGTTAGTGTGGGAGGGAGAGACCAGAGAGAGGGAGAGGGGGTGGGAGGGAGGGAGGGAGCATCCTAAGAGGGAGAGAGAGGGAGTGTGAGGGAGGGAGAGACATGAGAGAGAGAGTATACTATATATAATATATAGTATGTAGTATATAATATATAATGTATATACTATATAGCATAAAATATATATTATGTAATATATACTATGTATTAAATATATTATATAATATATAATCTATTATTTATTGTTAATAGATAATATATTGGGGCGGGGGGCCTAGCTCGATTGGCTAAAAACATCCTGTTGCAGGCAAGAGGTCACGAGGTCTAGTCTCCCCCCAAACCCGTGGTACCAGAGGACATGTCACACCAGCGCCACCGGTCACGTGAAAAAGTTTATCAGGTGCACTGCAGTTTATAGGGGGACGGATAACCGACCGATTCCTGCAGTCTAATAAAAAAATAAAAAAATAGATAATATATTTATTATATATTAATAATACATAATATTGGTTTTGTGTATTCGTTGAAAACTAGTGTAAACGAATATCCATTTATAACAAGTATTCATTATTTATTGTATAAGTAATGAAGCTTCCCCTATGCATACAATATAATATAATTTATATACTATATATAATATATAATTTATCTACTATATATAATATATATTATATATTATATATTATATATAGTATATAGTATATGGTATATAGTATATATTATATATAGTATATAATGTATATAATATATAATATATAGTATATATATTAAATATATTATATAATAGTTAATAATTAAATATCACAATATATAATATACTATGTATTATTAATATATAATACATTTATTATTTATTAATAATACACATGATTTTTTTGTTTTTAAAAAAGTAAAGGAAACAGATATTCATTATAAATGAGTATCTGTTCTAGGAATTAGATATAAAACAAAAACGAGACTGTTTTGAGCATTCAAACGGTCTCCACATTTTTTTTTTGTCATGTGAAATCCCATTTTTTTGTCCGCAACAAACAAAATTCAGCTTTTACAAGATACTTTTTCACAATTTTCAATTTTATAATCATTTGTGTGCTCTTTTTTGCTTGTACAATAGGGAGCAATACCTGTCTTAAGAGAAAAATAAAGAGAAAACCAACAAAAAATAAAATTGAAGCATATAGAGAAAAAGATGGAAAAAGTCATAGGAAAAGAAGACAACATATGCCAAATACTGAAGCTAAGGCTTCTTCTCCACCCCTAAATAGTAATTCAATTGAAGATGAAATAAAATTTGAAAATATTGAACATCATATATTGAAATTTAAAATGAAAATATTAAAATTGATATAGAAAATGTTGAAATTGGTATTGAAAATGAAAATGTTGGAATTGATTTTGAAAATGTTGAGAACATTGAAAATATTGAAAATGAAAATGTTAATAACATTGAAAATGTTGAAAATGAACATTATGTATCATCTAATTACATGAGAACCCCTAAATGGTTACTTTAAAAAGATGAGAACATAATATATAATATTGATTGAAAAGGGTCATCATGAATGGTTTAGTTGTGGGCTACCAATATGTTCAATCAATACTTTTTTGATAAGACATAAACTGAACAATGTCTTTTGGTGTGAAATTGCTAAAGTTTTACAAAATGAGGCCATTATTAAAGAAATTGAAGACTCGTGTCACTAAAAAGTTAGAAAAAATAGTATTATTGTAAAAAAAAATTAATGCTCTAACTTCTATTGGAAAGATTAGTAAGGAAAAAGATAAAAGAGTTGCTCGTAGAGTGATCACAACCTCACTAGTAAGTCATCATTTGAGAAAGGCTCGTTTAATGAACCAAACTTGTATTGATTTAAATCTAAATCGTAAAACATTGTCTAGAGCACTCTCAAGAAGAGGAAGACTCGATAGTCCTTTTCAAAATGATATGTGGGACTTTAGTGGGAATCTTCCACATGTTGATAAGAAGCTAACCAATAATGTAAAGAATGAAATTAAACATTTTTTGTGCTCTCAATCTAGAGTATCACTAAATGTAAAGGATGTTTGAATTTAAGAATTGGTAATTGAGATCGCACACCGCATCCTAAAAATTTCTTGGAATGTAGCCAAAAAATATTGTGCAAACAACTTTGTGAAGCACATCCAAATTTGAAAATCTCACAAAGGGATTTTGAGTCTTGTAAGCCATTTATTGTGTATCGATTAATATTTGTAATGCATGTTGTTGTAAATACCACATTGATTTTTCAACGTATAATGAATTATTATGCTATATTCATTCTACTATACATACTAACTAAATGTTGCAAGAGTGTCATGAAATGAAATTTCCCAAGTCATCCAGGGACTTGTTAGATTCATTTATATGTGTT
The DNA here is from genome assembly GCA_007115665.2 of Sequoiadendron giganteum. NCBI lineage: Eukaryota > Viridiplantae > Streptophyta > Pinopsida > Cupressales > Cupressaceae > Sequoiadendron > Sequoiadendron giganteum. The sequence continues at coordinate 199,362,786 of CM021109.1, read as the reverse complement.
AGAGGTGACAGTTGTCTTTTTTATAGAAATGATTGTTTAAACAAAACATGTTGGCAATGTGGTAGTTTATCGAAGTTTGTAACATGTTTTTATGAGGGAAACAAACATGATTTTACTATTAAGATTGTTGAAAAAAAAATGTTTGTGATAGTCAAATACAGCTTGAAGAGTGGAGGTGAAGGTTCTAGATGCAAGTTGGTTACAAGAGAAGCAAGTATTTTTGATTTTAAGAAAAATATTTTCTACAAGTATGCAAGGCATAACCATAGGTCCCAATGATTGGATCAACAATTCAAGATGTGTAAGGACTCTTTCCTGATTGGAACTATTATATCTATTGTTGATTTTGTTGAAAATTACACATTGCAACCATAGAATGAGGTACAATCACAATATTACAATTCTATTCAAATTGCTATTTTTGCCCACATAATATATAGACATGCCCTCGGTAATGTAAAAGATGATAGGAAGATAATAAGGGAGTACCATTTTACATGAGTGATGATAGATCTCATTCATCTGAGTTTGTATAACATTTTTTTGAAAAAAAAATAAAGTTCTTGCAGGAAAAAGGTATTACAATGGGTTGAAATATCATTTGGTCAGATAACTACAAAGGGAAATTCAAGAATGCTCATATATTTTATTGGTTGAGCAAGATGCATATACAAAGGAGTGTACCACACATTTGGAGTTTTTTTAAGTTGGGCATGGAAAATGTGAGCATGATGGGATATGTGCATGTGTAAAGAGAGCTCTGGTTAAGGAGAAAATGAAGATTAGAGGTGGTGCAACATTCAAATATGCATGTTCTATTGTTGATTGGTGTACTTATGCATTATCACGAGGAGGGAAAATTGATTCACAAGTGTGCAGGTTCTTTTAGTCGGTTGATGAGGGCATAATGGGAGACAAATTAGAATGTCAAATAATTAGAGAATCTTTAAAGATTCCTTCATTTTGAAGCTCAAATGCAAATTCATGGACCATATGGACATGAGAGTTGGCTTGTTTTTTGTCAAAATTGTATTAAGTGTGATCGGGATCAATGCAAGTCAATTGAGTGGGTAGATACATGGATTCCATGGTACCTAACCCCTTTATTTGCAACAAAATCCTCTTTACAAGATGAAATAGAAAGTTCACTTGACTATGACCATCTTTCAGATCTTATACATCTAGGACATGTTTATGTAGTTGTTGCACCATAGGGGAATGAAGAGGCATCAGGCTATTGGTTGGCACAATGTTTATAGGGAAAGAATAAGCTAACACAATCTATGACAGATGATGATGGGTTCATGTATCCTACAGGTTCAATTGTTATTATCAAAACTTGGTTGTGAATATATATGATTATAAAGAATGGCATACCTCCATTTTAAGACTATGAGAAACAAAAAAACCATTCTCATGTATTCACACATTGTTATAGCAAAAAATGTTAAGTTATTGAGACATCATGCCAAACCAAGAACAAAGGAACTATGGACAATTAGTAGTGTTGATCATGATGCAAATACTTGATACTCTGAAGGTAAGAGATTACCCTTCGAGCACACTTGAGTAGTATATCATTTGTTGTATGGGATAGGTATGATATTTTTCATCTCATTTTGATTCATGTTATTTCCATGGGTTAGATAAAAAGTGCATTAAAAGTATGCATAAAAATCAACTGATATGTAAAATGTAGGTTTTTTGGAGAACAAGGGTATATTTTCAAGAGATTCAGATCAAAACATCCATGGTAGATCATGTAGATCAATATATTTTCAAGGTACATATTTTATTTGAGAGAATGTTTAGTTCAAACTTTGTAATTCATGATGCTTATGCTCAACAATTTATCTCTATTTATATGCATGTTCTTCTTTGACCCCATTTCTAATGAGTATGTCACATTCTCTCAATTGCTTAATTTTTGAAGGTATTATTGTTTAATTTGTAGTTCATTGCTTCAAAAAATATGAATCCTCTCATAACTTGAAGTCTTAAGTTGAAATGGTGATAAGATGAAACATCGATATGCATTGAAATAAGTCTTTAAGTTAATAGAAATGAGCCCTTCTTTTATAATAAGATGAAACAGTGATATACATTGAAAGAAGTATTATCTATTCAAGATATACATGATCTCCATGGATTAGAAATTACTAATATCAGAACAAATCTTAGGCAGGCGATGGCCAAAAAAGTAGATCAAAACATCAATGGCAGATCATGTATATCTTGAATAGATAATAATTCCTTCAATGTATATCATTGTTCCTAGATGTACCTTTGTGGAAAATCTAGACCTTTTTTAGTCCACATGTGGACTTTCTAGGACTTTCTAGTGATTTGGTAGGAAGCCAACAAAAAATAGGTGGTAAATTTTAATTGTTAAGGGTTGGGGAAGAATCATACCTTGGACTAGGTACTAGAAGGGTGGATTACTTAGGAAGGGAAAATTCTAAAGGGATGATAAGTAAATGGAGTCAAACATATAAAGGGTGGCATGACACCATAGAAAATTTTAACATCCCAATAAGGAACAAAGGGAAGTAAAGGGTCATAAAGATATGCTCAATAGGGAAACCCCACCAAGTGTAAAAGTATAACAACCTACAAAATTAAGGTAAATGACTAGAAACTTTAAAACACTTAATATTTCTTATATTTTAAGAAAATTTTGACACATGGGGGACCCATTTGGTTTTTCTTAGACGAGTTATCAATAATGGGCATAAAGGTAATGAAAGAAAGGAGAGTGTGGGGAAGGGTAGATTAGGTTTTTGGAAAATTTAGGGAGGGTTTGTGAAGGTTGGGAAAGAAAAGGAGAGTGTAGGACTTTCATAATTTTTCCTGATGAATTTTTTATTTGAAAGTGTACTCAAACCTTTGATTCCCTAATTGCAACTAATTCTATGGAGCTACAAACATTGTTTGTGAGTACAAAAATTATAAATAGTGATATACATTGAAATAATTCTTAAGTAGGAAAGATACACAAGATTTACATGGATTAGAAATTATTGATATGAAAAATAATATTAGATAGGAAGTGGCCAAAAAAAGTAGATCATTGATGTGTTCACACTGCCCATTCATTGAAACAACTATAAATTTTACAATTTTGCATTTTTACTCATACAACACTTTCAAGACTACACAAGATTACTGCCCTCAAGAATCATAGGGGGGCTTGGGTGATAAAAGGAGGCCTTTTATAGTGTTGGAATTCCCACCTTGACTTGTTGGTATAGTTTGTTTTTCTCCATTATGCACAAAATAAAAATGCTTCTTTCCATTTTTGCACTACTTTCCACTGACATTTTTTGCAAGAACGTATTTAACACTAAAACACACAAATGATATTCAGTTGACCTAAACCAAGAGAGGTTGGTTTGAAGGGATTCTATATCCACCTATAGGTCCATACAAAGCATTCCTACATGCCACGAGCTCTTGGAACGACTTCATCAAAGTTTGACAATTTTTGGCTTTTAGGGCTCTTAAGAAACTACCTCGAAAAGAGCACCCTAGAACGATCAAGTGACTTGGGAAAAAAATTCAGACCTTACCTAGTATTTACTTGCCTCACTTGACATGTCCACATTTTCCATTCATCAAAATAACTAAAGTTTTTATAAATTTTGCATTTTTTGCTCTTAAGCCTCTTAAGAGACTACCCCAAAAAGAGCACCCCAAATCGATCGAGTGACTTGGGAAATGATTTTATACCTTCCTTAGTATTTACCTACCTATCTTAACATGCTCATTCTCCCCATTCATCAAAATTACTATAAATTTTACAAATTTTACATTTTTTGCTCTTAAGGCTCTCAAAACACTGCCCCAAAAAGAGCACCCTAGATTGATCGAGTAACTTGGGAAATGAATATAGACCTTTCCTATTATTTAATTTCCTACCTCGATTTTTCCATACTATCCATTCATCAAAATTACTAAAAATATTACAAATTTTTCTTTTTTTGCTCTTGAGCCTCTTAAGAGACTACGCCGAAAAGAGAACACCAAATTGACCAAGTGACTTGGAAAACAAATTCACACCTTCCCTAGTATTTACCTACCTACCTCAATGTGTTCATTCTACCCATTCATCAAAATAACTATAAATTTTACAATTTTGCATTTTTTGCTCTTATGACACTTTCACGACTACCCCGGATTAGTGCACTCAGGAATCATAGGGGAGCTTGGGTGATGAAAGGAGGCCTTTTATAGCATTGGAATGCCCACCTTGACTTGTTTTTATAGTTGGTTTTGCTCCATTATGCACAAAAAAAAAACACTTCTTTCCATTTTTGTGCTGCTTTCCACTAACATTTTTTGTAAGAATGCATTTGACACTAGAACACACAAATGATGTTGAATTGACCCAAACCAAGAGAGGTTGGTTTGAATAGATTAGTTATCCACTTGTATTCCTAGACAAAGCATTCCTACATGCCATGAGCTCCCAAAATGACTTCATCAAAGTATGAAAATTTTTGGCTTGTAGGGCTCTTAAGAGACTACCTCAGAAAGAGCACCCAAAAATGATCAGGTGACTTGGGAAATAAAGTTAGACCTATTAGAGTAATAAGTTATTTCACTTAATTAATCTAGTCATATTGGCTAATTAATTAAGTTGCTTATTCCTTTAGGTTTACTTAAGCTAAACTTAGGCACATTAATAATTATTTATTAATTATGAAGTGTGCACACTAGGGTTTCCCTTTTAGGTTTCACTTTAGGGTTTCTTGATCTCCTTCATAAGGATTGATCTCATTGTAATTATTTGATTCTCTTAATGTATTTTTACTTTAAGGCTTGCAGAACATCTTCTTTGGTTCTGAATATCTTTCATTCTTTGTGATAGGTTATTGCATGCAAGTGATTCTTAGGGTTTGTGAGGTTGGGTTTCTCAACTTCTACATGGTATCAGAGCTCCAGACCAGTAGTTGCCTGTTCATTTTTTGAATATTTTTCCTCAGTGATTTTTTTTGTGCAAGGGTTTCCAGCCAAGCATCTTTTTTGTGGATCGACGGGTAGGAAATTTTTCTATGCATTTTTGGGCAAAACGGACATCGCCATCACATTCAGAATGCCCAAAAACACTAGAAATTCTTGTCATTTCATCGATTTCTGAGAAAGTTGAAAAAAGGAAAAAATAAATTGCCAAAGAGGTCGTGCAGCCTCCCTAGCTCGCTTCCCGAGGCAAATGTTTTTGAACAATTTGCAAAAATATATAAAAAACTATAAAAAAGCACATTTTTTTTGTACGGCCAGTAGAAAATCCCTCTGCCACCACTGCTCCACTTAATGGCCTCCACTGCACCACCGTTTTGTTGCTCCCCAATGTTTAGCCCCCGCGGGCTCCCTGAGGTGTTACCGATGGTCACATAAGTGACCAAGAGCCCCGTTGAAGCCACTAGCCATCAATCCAGCCCCCTACGGTCATGTGGGTGACCAAGGGCCGACAGACTTATCCCTTTTGCGCCAGTGGGTGGTCCTCCATAGGACCTAGTTCTTATTTTTTTTAGCCCCTGAGGGCTCTGGAGGCCATATTGAGCAATTTGGAGCAATTTTCAACAAATTGGGCATATTTCTTGTCTACGGTCTCTGTTTTGCAAAAAAGAGATACCGTTGGAAAGTTGATTCCAACACCATTCCAGTGGTGCTGGTGTATTTTTCTGATTTTTTTATTTGCTTTCTTTTTCGGCCTTTGAAGTCAGTAGTTGTTGTTTTCACTCTAGGGACATAACTTTTGTGTACAGACTCCGTTTTGCGCAAATGAATAGGTGTAAAAAAGTTGGTTCAGTGCTCTACACACATCTTAGACCTGATTTTCAAGAATATTTACCAGGTTTTTGATATTCTTATTTGATCTTAGATTCTGTTTCCTTGGTTATTTTCTTGGGAAACATGCATTCAAGTTATTTTGTTTTGAGATCAAAGAGCTATATTTTTTTATTTGAAAGTATATACTGTTGTATTCACATGGATTCACATAATATTTCACCCCTTACTTCATTCAACTACTTTGGTTGGGAAAAAAAAATGGAGATCCCTTTGAAGCACAAAGGGTTATGTTGATGGTCAAAATAGCACAAACAACATAAAACAAAATATTTCTACTATATTTCTCCTGAAAAAGAAAGACAACATATAGTAGCCTAACTTCCAAGGTCTTGGTAGTTGGTTCTCAATTGTGTTGGTGTCACTCAATTTTCCAATGCAACTGTAATATTCAAGGGGCCTTTGATGGTAATCAGGAACACAAACTGTATCAGATTCATCAATCTATATTTAATGGGGGGGTTTAAATAAACAAAAAAAAAGGATAGATCAAGGCACAAATCAATCAAAAATGAACAAAAAATTCATAGCATCTAGACATATATTCTCAACAATGAGTAATTCTTAACAGATCAAAACCATAACATGATGCAACTCACAAAACAATCCATACCATTGCATACATTCATAGTGCTTAGTTCAATCATCACAACCATTCATCAAAATACTTCAAGATTCAAAGTAGATTACTCATTCATTGCTAACAATATAGATCAAAATACATATAATAATTCCATTCATAGATAATTTAATGAAATAATCTTTAAAATCTGGTTTCCAATATTCATTTTCATCAAATAAGAAACATTTATGCACATCAAAATCACTGCCATACAGACTGATTATGGTTCATTAACCTCATCCAAGAAGTTCAACTCCAACATAAAAAACTATATAAAAAGTGTATCTAAATTAAACATGAACTTAAAAGTGTCTTTGCTCAAAGCTATAAAATCCTATCTGCTATCATCAGGTGGCTAATCCTACTTCCATTAGCTGACCTTTACAACATGGAGCACAAAAGTACATATAGACATGCTACACATAAATCCCTCTCAACCATAAATTGAGATCCACTAATCAAGGAACTGAAATTGCAAGAAGAAGCTAGACTGGTTGATCTTCAGTTCAAAGTTTGATTTCCCTGTTGAGTAGATTTTGACACCCAAGGAAAGAGACATGATTTGTTGATGAAAACCTTTAGTTCAAAGGTTGATTTCCCTGTAAAGTAGGAGAGAAAAGGGGAAGTCATGTGCCAAAAATAAAACATTTTTCTGCCAACTCACTCTTGCGTTGTTTGCTCGAGAAGATATTCATCATAGTTGGAGAACACTTGTTGAAGGATGTCCACATCAAGCCCATCGACCTAGCTCTATTCAAATTTGATTCTTTTTAACTCTGTTGAGATGAATTCTTGCATATCTTTCAACCTGGTCTTTACTAGTGTCTTGAACTTCATTTCTATGCTTATATATGAAGTCAGACCTAAAGCAGATTATGTTTGAAGCCTTTTCCAAGAAATCTGCATTATCTTCTTCAAGGATTGATTTCTCTACAAGAGTTGTTTTTTGCAACTTACCAATGTCCTTCATCTTCTGAATATATCCCCTATATTCTTCCTCTTTCTCTCCTAGTGTTTTAGTATGATGACCCATTTCTTCTACCAACTCAAGTGTTGTTTTATGGATTTCAAAATTGTTTACCAACACTTCATCTAGTTCCTGATTAAGCTTGTCAATCCACCTATCCAACATCCTATACTTACTCTTCATTTGTACTAAATCATCAAATTCTCTTTTGTTGAGTAAGACTGGAGTTTCCAAGGCTACAACTAGTTGAGACATGGGAGTGGAAACATCTTTTAAGAAACTATGTAATTAATCCAATTGAGCCCTAAGCTCATCCTTTCTTTATTTATCCTTGATCATACTTGACTTTGTGGAGGAAGCTACAATATCAATGAGATTCATTTTTTGATTCCTTGTAGGCCTCCCTAAGTTGGTTTTTCCCAATTGATAATCAGTCACTTGCATATCTTCCCTATCCTCTTCCACCACCGGAATTGCACATTTATCAAAGATCTATCCTTCCTCTGTGAGCCTTGTGGAATGAAGAACCCTACCCTTCTTTTTGGTCCTTTCCTTCTCTATTTCCTTCATCATTTCTTCCCAATTAAGAGGCTACGATGGAGCTATCTACTTCTTCTCGAGATCCAACTTTAACCATGTAGGAGCACTAGGAGTAGTGACTACTTGTGCTAAGGAAGAGGTAGTTGTAGTAGAAGATAATGGCTATAACATGGTAAATTGAGGCTGAGAAGAAACTTCTTGCACATTTTGTTGCTCCTTTTATGCATTCTCTTATGCAACCCTCTCGGCCTCTTCTTTATCCTTCCGATCCTGCAGCCTTTTATCTTCTCATTCCTTCTTCAAACGTTCTTCCTCTAACCTCTTTTCTTCACAAAATTTATCTTTGTCTCTTCAAGTCTTTGATCTTGTCCCATGCTTCCTTTTCCTTTTGTAATCATTCTTCTTCTTCCTTTTTCTTATAGGCCTCTTCAACAATTTTAAATTTAGCCTGGAGGGCTTCTTTTTCTCCTCTTTGTCTAGCCTTCTCTTCTTCAAGATCATGGATCTTTTGAAGCATTTCTAAATTGTCATTCTCCTCCTTTATTCTGAGCTCTTGATCCTTTTGTTTTTGCTTCTTTGCCAACTCATCAGCTTTTTTTTTCACCTCTAATCATTGTTTTTGAAGTAATGCATTAGTTTGGGCTTTATCTTCCATTTCCAGCTGGTTTGTGAATGCTTCATCTTGTTCTTTGGCATTCGACTACTATTGTTTGAGAAATGTTTCAACTTGTGCTTGTGCATCCGACTCTTTTGTTTGAGCAATTCATCAGCTTGTGCGTTTGCATCCGATTCCATCTTAGCTTCTTCAAACAACTTCCATTGGCCCTCCTCTGTCAAAACATGCTCAATTCCTACATCCTCAATTTCATCAAGAGAGATCTCCTCGAGTGTCTCCTTATCTGATAGAGTATCCCCAGAGTCTATCTTTACATCATGGATTTCAACCTCGGAGTCCTTTCCTTTCAATGATTCAACTTCTTTATGGAGGGTTCCTCTAGGAATTTCTTCACTTGGCTATTCTGTAGGAGGGGGTTGAGTAGATGACTCACCTACAAGTGATGTTCAGGCGTCAGGTCCTATTCAAACTTCTTCTTTATGTGCTTCAGGTATATCTTGAGCTGAAACTTCAAGTTCAAATTCCTCTATATCAAGAGGGAAGAATTCCAAGGGCTCCTTAGGAGGATTTCTTATTTTGGTCCTCTTGTACCCTTGAGTTGTACCTACACCCTTCCTTTTCTTGGAAGTTTGACCCCCAGGTTCCTTGGTTCTTAGAACAACCCATTGGATGCTTCTATCCAACACCCCAAATTGGGTGTAAGAAGAAGCTAGATCAAGGATCTTCAGTTCAAAGGTTGATTTCCCCTGCTGAGTAGAATATGATGCTCTCAAGGAAAGAGACAGGATCTGGTCATGAAACCTTAGTTCAAAGGTTGATTGCCCCTTAAATTAGGAGATAAAAGGGGAATTCATGTGCCAAAAATTAAAACATTTTTCTGCCAACTCACTCTTGCATTGTTTGCTCAAGAATATATTCATCATAGCTGGAGAACACTTGTTGAAGGATGTCCACATCGAGCCCATCAACCCAACTCTCTTCAAATTTGATTCTTTTTAGCTCCATTGAGGTGAATTCTTGCATATCTTTCAACCTGGTCAACTCCCTCCTAGTAGCTTTCACCTCCTCTTTAATATCCATCAATCTATCAACCAATAAATCCTCTCCATCATCTTCTTTTTATATGACTTCTTTGAATCTATTGTTCCATTTCTCCTTCAATTGATCCAAAAGCATGCCTTTTTTAATCGGTATTTCTACATTGAATAAAATAGCTATTATAGCTTCTAATTCATCAAGCTACTCATTCAAGTCTTTACTAGCATCTTGAACTTCATTTCTATGCTTATATATGAAGTTAGGCCTAAATTGGATTATGTTTGAAGCCTTTCCCAAGAAATATGCATTATCTTCTTCAAGGAGTGATTGCTCTACAAGAGTTGATTTTGGCAACTTACTGATGTCCTTCATCTTTTGAATATATCCCCTATATTCTTCCTCCTGCTCTCCTAGAGTTTCAGTATGATGACCCATTTCTTCTACCAACTCAAGTTTTGTTTTATGAATTTCAAAATTGTTTCCCAACACTTCATCCACTTCCTAATTAAGCTTATCAATCTATCTATCTAGCATCCCAGACTTACTGTTCATTTGTACTAAATCATCAAATTCTCTTTTGTTGAGTAAGACTGGAATTTCCAAGGCAGCAACTTGTTGGGACATGGGAGTGGAAACATCTCTTAAGAATCTATGCAATTGATCCAATTGAGCCTTAAGCTCATCCTTTCTTTCTTTATCCTTGATCATCCTATACTTTGTGGAGGAAGCTACAATATCAATGAGATTCATTTGTTGATTCCTTGTAGGCCTCCCTAAGTTGACTATTCCCAATTGATAATCAATCACTTGCATATCTTCTCTATCCTTATCCACCATCGGAATTGCACATTCAACAATGATCTCTCCTTCCTCTATGAGCCTTATGGAATGAAGAACCCTAGCCTTCTTTTTGGGCCTTTCCTTCTTTATTTCCTTCATCATTTCTTCCCAATTAAGAGATTGTGATGGAGCTATCTGCTTCTTCCTGAGATCCAACTTTAACCATGTAGGAGCACTAGGAGTAGTGACTACTTGTGCTAAAGAAGAGGTAGTTGTAGCAGAAGATAATGGTTGTAACATGGTAAATTGAGGTTAAGAAGAAACTTCTTACACATTTTGTTGCTCCTTTTATGCATTCTCTTATGCAACCCACTCAACCTCTTCTTTATCCTTCCACTCCTGCAGCCTTTTATCTTCTCATTCCCTCTTCAAACATTCTTCCTCTAACCTCTTTTCTTCACAAAATTTATCTCTTTGTCTCTCCAAGTCTTTGATCTTGTCCCATTCTTCCTTTTCCTTTTGTTGTTGTTTAGCAAGCTCTTTAGCCTCTTTTTCCTTTTGTAACCATTCTTCTTCTTCCTTTTTCTTATAGGCCTCTTTAATAATTTTAAATTTAGCCTCAAGGGCTTCTTTTTCTCTTCTTTGTCTATCATTCTCTTCTTCAAGATCATGGATCATTTGAAGGATTTCTAAATTGTCATTCTCCTCCTTTATTCTGAGCTCCTGATCCTTTTGTTTGTTCTTCTTGTCCAACTCATCAACTTTTTATTTGGCCTCTAATCATTGTTTTTGGAGTAATGCATCAGTTTGGGCTTTCGCTTCCATTTCCAGCTATTTTATGAATGATTCATCTTATTCTTTGGCATCTGACTCTTGTTGTTTGAGAAATGCTTCAACTTGTTCTTGTGCATCTGACTCTTGTTGTTTGAGCAATGTATGAGCTTGTGCCTTTGCATCTGATTCCATCTTAGCTTCTTCAAATAGCTTCCATTAGCCCTCCTCTATCAAAACATGCTCAATTCCTACATCCTCAATTTCATCAAGAGGTGTCTCCTCCAGTGTCTCCTTATCCGATAGAGTATCCTATGAGTCTTTCTCTACATCATGGATTTCAACCTCAGGTTCCTTTCCTTTCAATGATTCAACTTCTTTGTGGAGGGTTCCTTTAGGCATTTCTTCACTTGGCTATTTTGTACGAGGGGGTTGAGTAGAAGACTCACCTACAAGTGATGTTTAGGCATCAGGTCCTATTGGGACTTGTCCTTTATGTGCTTTAGGTAGATCTTGAGCTGAAACTTCAAGTTCAAATTCCTCTATATTAGGAGGGAAGAATTCTAAGGGCTCCTTAGGAGGCATTCTTATTTTGGTCCTCTTGTACCCTTGAGTGGTACCTACACCTTTCCTTTTCTTGGAATTTTGACCCCCAGGTTCCTTGGTTCTTAGCACAGCCCATTGGATGCTTCTATCCAACACCGGCCTTGCTATCTATTTAGTATCTATGGTCTCCTCTGCACCCCAATCTAAAGGATCCAAGCTCTTGGTGCCTATATTTTGTGCCTCATATTGGGGGTCCACAAGCACACCATCACCTAATAATGTTTCAGGAATGTCCACCTTGACCCCATACTCCACCATTAGTGGGATAGGCAACCTTTCATAATTTCTTTTCCTCAAGCCATACTCATCCTAAAGATCACTCCAAAATTCCTCTGATAGATTGAAGTGTTTATCAAAACTAAAAGCAAGAAAAGAATTCATCTTATTTTTAGGATCATAATGCTTCCTAGCAATATACAAGACCAACTTCAGGTGCATTAACTCATTTCAAGCTACCTTGGCTCTCACAAGGTGTGGACAACTATATTCACCCAACTTCATGGGGAACTTATGACAACTGAGCTTATGTTTTATAGAAAATTTGGAGTTAACCCCCAAGGCTTGATAAATGAATTCCATTAGAACAATCCTATTATTGTAGAATCTAGGGAGTAGGTGAGGGTGACCATCAAATCCATACAATCTTAAATAAGTAAACTTGGGGTATTGGATAAACCAACATCCCCACTCTATAATAAATGCCATGGCTTCTTGACTCAATCTATATCCTGCATCCCCTGTGAGCTGGTTAATAATGACATATAAAAATGCATCATTAACGCTTTTGTAATACAATTTAGAAGTCTGTAAGGTTAGCTTATCATAATGATTCCACACCTTATTCTTTCCATCAGCTTCTCCAAAAATCCCTACTCTATTTAAACCTAGGAATATGCCTCTTCTTTCTGCTGCATAGATCACATAAGAGGTCATGAAGAAACTCTTGGTTTCTCTCACTCTAATCATTTGGTTTTGTATGAATTCAAGCAAAATAATGGGCCAATCAAATTGTTGTTTGCCATCTAGGATAGGCTGAATGAATGGAAAAATCCATTCCTTAAAGTGAAAAGCATCCCTTTTCCCAAACACTCTGGATAGCATCATTATAATGTCCCCAATCTCCTTGTAGAATTTTTCCCTTTTAGGCTGATTTAGAAGCTTAAGCAAAGACTTTTTATCAGGTCTCATCCATTTCTTATTCAAATGAGTTTTGTTGGCCTCCTTATGATTACTATATATTTTCAAGGCCTCCGCCTCATTGAGTTGCCTAGGATTCTATGGAGTGGGCACATTGAACATGAGCTGAAAAATTTGCAAAGTTAGATCAATGATGACATTGCCTCGTGAATCCACACACTTTCTGGTAGTAGGATTATAGGATCCAGCTATTGTCATTATTAATTCAGGATATTGGATTGATAGAGGAGATATAGTAACATGCATGAAACCATATTCAAAAATTCTTTGGGTCCTCCCTATTACCTCTTCAGAAAAACTTTCCAAGTACAACTCCTCATAATGGAATGGGCCCAGGTTGGTATCAGTTATATCTACCCAATCAGAATCCACTATACTAGCAATGATGGTAGGACCCTGATGCTTATGCCTCAAGGTACAAGGGAGTTGTTCTGGCTTGACCTTTTTAGGCTTTGCTCTTGGTTTTGAACTCTCTGCAGGTTAACTCCTTTGAGAAGACTCACCCAATGCTCTTGACATCTCTTAATTTATGCAAAAAAACCAATATTAGATCCACAAGAAGTCTATAAAAATAGGTCAGAGATCTCACCTTTCATATACTTACTTTCGTACTTAGTCAAAATTTCAGACTCACCGGAGACGAGACCAGGCAAAAGAATGCCCCTAGAAGGCTTTAAAGCACTAATAGGGTCAGGACTGGAATGGACATTGGAATCATAACAAATGATATAGCGGGATTGGAGATGAAGTCAGAATGGTAATCAAGACCGGGATCAAAATGAAAATCAGACCTGATACACGTAGAAGTTCCAAATCCACATCATGTTTTGCTTCCACTTCCGACATAGTGAAAGATATTTTGATAATTTATAATTCATCAGAAGCGGGCTTGGAGATGGATCAAACATCCATTACAACTAAATTTTTATGAACAAAATCATTCCTAGATCCAACTCCAGATAAGATGAAACATGACGTATCATTTGAAGGTTCAACAGTAGAGCGAATGACATTATGAATAAGAAAAAAGGTCACTTGACAAGCCAAGGAGGCTTAAAATGGTAGTACTAACCCATCCCCCATATGATCGATGGAAAAAACAACAACTAGGGCACAATTGTAAAACTAACAAGGACGTGCAAAAACCCTAGTTTATGAAAACCTTCAACTTAAACAATTAGAGCATAATTTAACCCTATTCAAAAATCAACGGGTTGACATGGAAAAAGGACCAGTAGGTAATGTAATGAATAAAAGAACACCATAAAACCATGTAGCATATGATCGACACCCCAAACCCAAGAGAAAAATGGTACGGGTGCAAAGAAAATGCGAAAATGATCATTGCAAAGAAAAAACCAACAAGAAAATGACAAACAGTAAGTAAAACAAAAACAAAGAAAGAACTGAAGACAAGGAAAATAAAACAAAAGAAAAGAAAAGAAAAGAAAAGAAAACAAGCAAGGATTCAAATGAAAAGAGTCACAAACCCCGTGAAGAATGACAGACCAAACAAACACAACGAAAGTAACAAAGAAAACAAAGAAAAGAAAACCCTACCTCAAAATGCAAATCCAATAGGTCGGCTCTTGATGTGAATCCGCACACAAATGCTTGACCTCCAATTGATTAGTGCCTCTTCCATTCTATCTTGAATTTGGTTCAATATTAATACTCACCATGGTAATAATAAGTAGTAAATCAACCCTAATTAAGGTTAAAAAATTAATCCACACATGTAAAAGGGTCTGCAATTAATGCCATAAATGTCGTAGGTCGAAAGCAGAATCATGGTGAGAATAGGAACAAAACATCACAAAACCAAAGGAAAGTCAGAAAGAAATAAGAAAGGCGGGAGCGGAAGTGGAATGAGAACCATGTTTGGAAACTTTGTCCAAGTTCCAAGTTTGGTTCCGGTTCCAGTTTCGATTTCGTTGATGATGAAGAAAAGGAAAGAAAGAACCACAAAGAAGACACTGAGATCGAGACAAGGTAAACAACATCAATCCCAAGTCCAAAAAAACAAACAAAAAAGGCGGAGGCAGAGGCGAGATGGAAATAAATTTTGGAACTTTGTATAAATCTTGAACTTAATATCCATTCCAATTTTGTGAAAGTAAAACAAGACAAACCGAAGAGACAAACAAAGAGATGATTGGGATCAGGATCGGGAAGGATTCAGGGAATGAAACTCAAAATGAGTTTCAAATCTAGATTTTGTTTCGGTTTCGGTTCCAATAGAACAAAAGTAATAAAAAAAAAAGTGTTGGGAGAAAGAACAACCCAAACTTTGTTGAAAGAGACCCAAGGAAAGAAAATAAAAGAGGGGGACCCATTTTGACCAAGGTGAAAGCTGGGTTGGTTATACAAGGCATAACAAGTTATAGAGGGTGACCATAGGTACATAGGATGAACCTATAGGTGCTACTGAGAAGAGAAAATGGTTTAGTAGGTGTGATGAGGCTTTTGGGACATTATGCTTATCTATTTCTTCAAATCTCTTCTCCCATCTAGAGTCTTGCACTACACCCAATTAGATCTGGACTAGTTTGGAGTCTTTGTTTGGGAAGCAGGATACTATGAGAGGGTTTCAGTTGGAGAATGAGCTTATTGGCTTAAATCCTAGGGAATTTTGACAACATTTAGGAGTTATTCACTAATCTTAAGTCTCTCAGAATGCAACTTTCACAGTGTGGTGTTCAGAAGGAAGACTCTAGGTTGATATTGTCCATTCTTTCTAAGCTTGGACCAGATTATTCAATTTTTGTATCTACCTTTTATGCTACTAGGAATGCACTTGGTACTAGATTTACTATGCCTTCTTTTGATGATTTTTCATCTTCTCTCACTCCAAAGCAGGCCAAGTTGGCTAGCATGGGAAATTTGAAGCCCTCTTCATCACAGACACTCATTGCATCTCAGGAGCCCATAGATCAAAAGGCTTCTAGTGGAAAGGGAAAGAAACAAAACAAAAGAATTCCAAATCTTATGAGCAGCAAAAGGAGTCCGCAAATTCATCCTCCTCTTCTAAGGGGAAATCATCTAAGAAGGATAAGGTTACATGATCATATTGCAAGAGGGAATGACATGGAGAAAATAGTTGCTATAAGAAGGACATTGATGAGTTGAAGCATCTTCTTTAGAAACATCAGATTGATTTTCCTTCTAGGATGTCTGTATCATCTCCTTCCCCTAATTATTCTTCTTCAGAGTAGCATGATAGGGTCAAAATTGGTTTGCATACTTCATCAAATATGAAGGGACATTCTCTTTGCGCTTCTTCAGGTCTTGGATCAGGGAGATGGCTTCTAGATTCAAGAGTGTCTCACACTATGTCACCTATTTTAATGGGAAACAATACATACATGAGTATAATAGGGAAGAGGTCCATTAGTTTTGGGGATAGCACTTTTCAGGATGTCTTATATGTTCCTCATTTGATGAACAACCTTCTTTCCATATATCAGATCACACATGGAGGCAATGCGAGATCTATGGAGTTTACACCTGATTCAACTATCATCAAAGACTTGGAGAGTAGAGAAATTATTGCTACTAGGGTGGTGGATCACTCATCTTCATTGTATTCCTTTGCATATTTTTCTACTAATGGTGCTTTTGTTCCTACAACTGTTCATCACACTTCTAGTGTGAATCATCATTCAAAGGAGAAATTTGGCTTCTTGAACATTGTTGTTTTCACTTCAGATCTAGTTCTTGAGCCATCCATTCCATCTCCTCCACCTACTATTGCATTTGTTGATACTTCTATGACTATAGACGTGGTTTCTTTCATTTCAGTATAGCAGGACCTAGTTGAGCATTCATCTTTGGAGGTTTTACTTCAGTCTTCACCTACTCTAACTTCTTCATTTTTTGAGGTCACACCTACTTCCATGGAGACAAATTTGTCTACACTTCCTTCAGCTTCAGAGATTGCATTCATCCGACCTCTTCCCTCTCACTTCTTTCAGGAGATGTGGTTTCTTCAGTCTTTTTGGAGCTACTTCATTATGGGGGGGCTATGTGGTATATTTCTTCCTCTCTTCTAGGGGGTTCATGTTGGAATAATGGATGTTGAATCATCCAATGAAGCTACGCACACTTCAAAAGAGGACCTGCCAAGAAGAAATTCAACCACACAGAAAGTGTTGCAACAAAGGGCATGCAAATAGAGATTATCTTATTGATATTCAGAATATGATAGAATTAATTACAAAGAGTACATATGCCTGATTATATAGGCAAGTGCTAAACCTAAAATGCATAAGATGTTGCCAAGTGTTCAAATCACACTTCATGTGGCAACAAGAAACCCTAACCTAGCGAATGATAACAAGATGGAGATAAGTTCTAGAAAAGACAACTCATCTTCTAGAAGGGAATCTTATCTCAACAACTTAGGACTAATATGATCAATTAAAACCTAAGTTAACTTATGCTAGTGTAATAATTAATTAATTACACTAACACCCCCCCATAAGTGCAACTTAGGGAGGAAATGAAAATGCAATGATTATGTATGATGATGATGATGATGGGTCCTGGCTGATGGCCATATTAGGTACCCATGTACATAGGATTAAATGCAACTAATCTCCCACAAATGGAGAAAAGGGGAAAAACCCAGTGGGAAGAAAACCCCTCTCAAAAAAGGAGATGAAATGCAGAAAAGTGATGATTGGAGGACTCAACATCATCCCCCCAAGGAAAACAATCATCACATGGATAAAATACAATAAATGGGCCCCCCATAGGAGGGAAATAGAGAGACTACATAGCCCCCCCAAAAGATGTGATCACCTACAAGAATGGTAAGTGTATGTAGACAATATATGATCCAATGTCGACAAACAACTTGTCTCCCTTTCAGAAGAAACAAAACCAGGTGCAAGTGTAGAGATGCTTCC
Source organism: Sequoiadendron giganteum (assembly GCA_007115665.2). Taxonomy (NCBI): domain Eukaryota; kingdom Viridiplantae; phylum Streptophyta; class Pinopsida; order Cupressales; family Cupressaceae; genus Sequoiadendron; species Sequoiadendron giganteum. Next base: position 199,344,889 of record CM021109.1, on the reverse strand, counting down.
CATTCCAGATAGAAATTGAAGGAAGGAAAGGAATAGATGGAGACTTGATTTCCCCCCCATAATGAAGTGTCCTCAAAACCACTGAAAGAAAACTGAATCCAATCTAATGGTAGATGCAGAAGAAACTTTGATGAAGATGGAGGAAGTATCATATATGAAATCTCTGAATAGAGGAGTGATATCCCCTCAAGAATATCCTCCAAACCTGTAGAAGTAGCTAGGTCAGTGATACCTGAAATAAAGCCATCCTGTGATGTCAAGTCTAGAAAACAAAATGTGTCCTGATGAATGATGATGATGGAAGCCTCAATCAATGACTCTGGACAAGGAATCACTGAATGTGAAGGGATACCAACTATCTCTGATGGAGAAGAAGAATCATGTGAAGCAACCTTGTCAACCTCTTCAGAAGATTCAAGGCAATCCAAACAAACAACTTCCTGCATAACAATATCATCATGGGGCACTTGATCTGAAACCTGACATTCTGAATCATGACCATCAAGGAAGGGTGGAGTATCCGAATCTCCATATATCTCCCAAATATTAGTCCAAAGGATGTGAGGACTATCACAATGATCAATAGATTCTAAAATATCACAATCAACTTGCATTGCAATCACTGCTAAAACATTATATCTGCTGCAACTCCAAGCAAATTTTTGAATACCTTGACCTGGATGGGGAACTGTACCATACAAATGTGGCAACAATTCAAGTGATTGGAGATGGTGGATGATCCCATCTCGCCATTGTTTATAGTTTTCCGTGTGCAACATAGTCAAAGAAGGATAATATGCAAGCCCCATAATGTACAAACAAATTTCTCCAAAAATACAAAGACAATGACCTTCAACAACAAATAGAAACTTCTAAAGTTGATATGCAACTGAAGTGATGCAACCCAAAACAAAATACATTTTCCCAAGCTTTAGGATATCCAAGTTATTGAACAAATGCATGTAGTTGAACAAAACAAATGCAAGAGTACCTGGAGCTGAAACTGATCAAGGTGACTGGGCTGATGAAAAGATATCTGAATTACCTTCCTGATGCCGCTGGAATTACTGAATTTTGATCAACGGTTGCGAAGATATGAGCCTTTATGTCCAGATTAGGGTTTTGACTTTAGTTGACTGTAGATTTTTCTAACAAAATAATTCTGCAAAAATGATTGCACCATTGGAAAGTAGGCTGAATCCTCTTTCTGACAATATCTTGTTTGTCGAATTTCGGCGCAAAGATATGGTGATTTGAAAAAATCTGCCCTATTAGGGCCTATAGGCTAAACAGGTGCAAAGATCAAGCACCCCTGGGCAAAAAAAATTTGGCCCTCGGTCGCTAATATGACCGCAGGGAAAGCTAGCAGTTTTAAAAAAACCCACCACTAGATAAGCGGTGGCGGGGTGGTGGACGGGCAGAGTAGCTTGGTGGCACGGCCGGAACACTGCTCGGAGTTCAACGGTAGCCCACGGTTCAAGGGGCGTCGGCGGGAGCGAAGGTCAGGTAGTGGGGTCTGGTGCCAGTGATGGGATCAGTCACTGGGAACTTGTGATCATCGAGGGTGAGCAGGAGCCGGTGCTAGGAACGAGGCCAGAGATGGAGTCAACAGGAGGTGACGCCAGAGGAACTGGACAGGTGACGGTTGGATGATGTCGGCCGATGTGACAGGGCCGACGATGTCGGATGATGTCTGCAGACTGGTCTGTGGGCCGACCAAATTAAATTTTGAATATTGCTATTTAGCAATTCAAAATTAAAATAAAATATATTTAAATATGTAGAAAATACAATGTCGACGGATGGAGAAATATGAAGCCGATGAAGATTAATAACTTGCAGAAAATATTTAAACCCAATGTTGACTGTATAATAAAATACCAGGTCGCCCGCAAAATGAATTTTTTCCAAAAACTATAGAAAAATTTGTTCATTTTTTGAAATAAAAATTTCCCAATGACCTAAAAAATTTTTGCCATGATGGAGGACTGACAGGAGATATTTTATTTTTGCAAAAACTGTACGGATCGTACAAAAATGCAAAAAACCCTAGATACCTCAAATGGCTCCTAGATGAAATATGTCCAAATCGGACAAATGGGCAGGCGATCTGTAGGTTTTAAGGCCTTCTGAGCGCAATGGAGAGGTCAGATAGAGCTTGATCTACACCAGAAAACAGCTTGGTCCCCGGGTAGAACCAACTAGCCTGCAAAGAAAACCTTCAAGCCTACAAGAATCTCTATAGCCCAACTTTCTTGATACTGGGTTGAACCTTCAATGGAATGGCTCTGATACCATGTTGGAATAATGGATGTTGAATCATCCAATGAAGCTACACACACTTCAAAAGAGGACCTGCCAAGAAGAAATTCAACCACACATAAAGTGTTGCAACAAAGGGCATGCAAATAGAGATTATCTAATTGATATTTAGAATATGATAGAATTAATTACAAAGAGTACATATGCCTAATTATATAAGCAAGTGCTAAACCTAAAATGCATAAGATGTTGCCAAGTGTTCAAATCGCACTTCATGTGACAACAAGAAACCCTAACCTAGGGAATGATAACAAGATGGAGATAAGTTCTAGAAAAGACAACTCATCTTCTAGAAGGGAATCTTATCTCAACAACTTTATTAAATGATTTAAATGCAACTTAGGACTAATATGATTAATTAAAACCTAAGTTAACTTATGCTAGTGTAATAATTAATTAATTACACTAATCGTTCATTCATGTATCTTTGTGATGGATGGTGTCCTTGGGGAGTCTTATGGAGTCCTCCATCTTTCATCACTTATTTGTTTTATGCATTCTATTTTGGGAAGGAGTCTTGTTCCCACTGGGTTTTCTCCTTTACCCCGTTTTGTTTAGTTTGCATTGCATTTGTACTTGGGTACCTGTTCAAGCCTTTGTTGTCAAGACCCATCTTTTCTTTCATGCATCTTTTCCTAGTGTTTTAGCTACTCCCTAAGTTCATCTTAAGGGGGGGTGTTAGAGTAATAATTTATTTTGATTAATTAATTTAATCATATTGGTTAATTAATTAAGTCACTTATTCCTTTAGGTTTACTTAAGCTAAACTTAGTCAGATTAATAATTATTTATTAATTATTAATTGTGCACACTAGGGTTTCCCTTTTAGGTTTCACTTTATGGTTTCTTGATCTCCTTCATAAGGATTGATCTCATTGTAATTATTTGATTCTCTTAATGCATTTTTAATTTGAGGCTTGCAGAAAATCTTCTTTGGTTCTGAATATCTTTCATTCTTTGTGATAGGTTATTGCATGCAAGTGATTCTTGGGATTTATGAGGTTAGGTTCCTCAACTTCTACATTCCCTAGTATTTACCTACATGCCTTGACATGTCCACACTATCCATTTATCAAAATTACTAAAAAAATTACAAATTTTGCATTTTTATTCTTAAGCCTCTTAAGAGACTACCCCAGAAAGAGAACCATAGATTGATCAAGTGACTTGGGAAATGAAGCCAATCCTTGAATAATATTTACTTTCTTGCCTCAACATGTTCACGCTGCCCATTCATCAAAACTATAAATTTTACAAATTTTGCATTTTTTGCTCTTAAGGCTCTTAAGAATTTACCTTAGAAAGAGCACCCTAGATCAATCGAGTGACTTGGGAAAAAAATTCAAACCTCCCCTAGTATTTACCTACCTACATACCTCAACATGTTCATGTTGCACATTCATCAAAATAACCATAAATTTTAGAATTTTTCATTTTTTACTCTTATGACACTTTCAAGACTACATTAGATTAGTGCACTCAGGATTCACGCGGGGGGGGATTGGGCGACAAAAGGAGGAATTGTGTAGCATTGGACTGCCCACCTTGACTTTTTTTATAGTTATTTTTTATCCACTATGAACAAAACAAAAAAATGCTTCTTTCCATTTTTGCACTGCTTTCCACTAACAATTTTTGCAAGAATGCATTTGACACTAGAACACACAAACAATGTTGAGTTCACCCAAATTGAGAGAGATTGGTATGAATAGATTAAATATCCACTTTTAGGTCCAGACAAATCATTCCTATGTGTCATGAGCTCCCAGCACAACTTCATCAAAGTTTGACAATTTTTGGCTTTTAGGGCTCTTAAGAGAATACCCCAAAAAGAGCACCCCAAAATGATTGAGTGACTTGGGTAATGAATTCAGACCTTCACTAGTATATATACCTACCTAACTCAATGTTTCCATTCTGCCCATTCATCAAAATTACTAAAAAATTAACAATTTTTTTATTTTCCAATATTTATGTTTAATTTTAACCATTATTGATTTCAAAGAATGATTAGTTGAATTTGTTGTTCATGTTGTTTATAATCCATAATTTCCCAATATTTATATGCAGGAATTTGTCAACACAATACTTTATTAGTATGTGAGGTTTGATGGTAATGCATCCAACATTGGAGTTCATGTTGCTTTCATTGTTCAATTACTTTTACTCGATGAATTTTTTGAAACAATTGGCTTGTGTGTAGGTTATAATGTGTCAATTAAATTGAATCTAATCTAATACACCAATGAAACATTAGATTGAAGAAAACTAAATAAATAAAGCAAATGCAAACTCTTGACAACAGCTTCTTCAAATTCCTTCCATTGTCCTCTATCTCCAAGGATTCGCTTCAATATGTTTGCTCTCAATTGTGCAAACACAACTTATAGAATGTCACTTGAGAGAATGAGATTATTATGAATGCATATGCATCTACAAGATTGAACTATTGAATTAAAAATGCTATGAATTGCTAAGATTGCGACTATAATAACTACATATCAAAATGTGAGATTCGAGGTCCTTTTCAACTCATGAAAGGGTTGTATTTATAGATTTTTGAAGGTAGGAATTCAATTGGCCAAGATCGACGGTTGTATTCAAACCTATTGGAATGAACAGTGAGAGATCGAGAATTCAAAAAAAGAGGTGGAATTCTGAGAGACAGAAAATGAAGAGACAATTTGAAAGGTGTCTCTCATAATTAAATAAATAAATATTTAATTATGTGTGAGAGAAATATGAAAAGACTTTAATTAAATATTGCAAATATTTAATTATGAGAAAAGAAAAAGCCTTTTAATTAAATATTAAGAATATTTAATTTCTGTGAGAGAAGTGGGAATTTGGAAAATTATTTAATTAAATATCAAAAATTATTTAATTACATGTGGAGGGAAGAAAATCATTTAAATTTAGAATTTAAACTTTGATAATTAATGTAAATAAATTGTAAAATTTATTTAATTAAATTAGAAGAATTAGAAAATGAACAATATAAATAAATAATTAAATTTATTTATATGTAGAAGACTTAAGAAACATTAATTAAATAATTCATATTTAATTAATTAATAGGTTCGATCGACCGTGACCATTTTTAGATGTGTACAGCTTGCAATATTGCAATACAGGTGTCTTTGACAGTAGCAATGATTTGAGATGTATGTTATAGAGTGATGGTATCAGCCTAGGCACATATTAGTTGTGTATCTAGAATAATTGGTAGAAAAATGCATTGATGTATTTGTACATGAGGACATCAATAGAATTATATGGGAATTATTAGTTGTATTGATGATTACATGTATGCACCTACTTATGTATGTTCACAAATGTCATGTGTGTATATATTTTCACATAAAATTCACTCACACATTCTTTCATTGGTTCATGTTGGAAACTACTTAATAGTTGAGCAATGGAAAAGATTTTGGACTTGTCTATAAATGAACTCTTGAATGTAATGTATGTGAACTTTAATATGAATGAAATCTTGAATGGAATGCATGTGAAACTTAATTTGAAACACTACAAAAATACCTCCTACAATATATTTATAATTACATACAATACAAATATACAATTTTAGGCTACTAAAAAATAAATACAAGTGAATGAATGGTAGAGATATGAAAAGGTTAAAAACATGCCACAATTTTTATCATTCTTCCAATTGAATAATCTCACACTACCTTTATTTTTTATTTGGCTATGGTTAGTATGAGATTTATCTTCTCAAAAAACATTATACAATTCTTCTCAGACCATTTTTCATTAATTTTAGCTTCTTTTGAAAAAAAATCAGCTGCCCACTTCATTAAAGGAGTTCAAAAAACTAAATAATGTCAAATGTAAATTAATTCAAGAGAGCTTTAAATCATCTATATTCTTTTGTAGAAGAGTTATTTGAGCCTATTTAGTATAAAATTCTAATGTATTAAGTTATCTTTTATTACTATTGCAATGTATTACTATACTTTTTAGCGTTACTGATGTCAAATTGAGTGTTCAACATCCAACTAGAATGCCAAATTTGACCTGGAGCTTCCACATAACCACTAAGAGCTCAAAATTTGAAAAAATGGTGATAAAATTTGGTGATAACATTAGATAAATGGTCATAAAATTTGGTGAATTTTTCAAAGGCAACCAAATTTAACACTAACATAGATGGATTACCAATTATAATTCATAAGTTCTATTAAAATGCAATTTCATCAAACTATAACATGTTATTGATCATAAGTTATGTAGAGGAGGGGGACCGAATGCTCAAGACCCTAGGTCATGGGAGGGTCTAGAATGATCAGCTACCCTAATCTACCTCATGCTAAGGATTTTTTGAGGCAAGTTTAATGTTTTAAGAGGGTGAAAAGCAAGGGCTGTTGATATACCACTATCCTTATGTCAACCTGAGAGGTTTAGGGAACCGAATGAGCTAATTCTTGAGTTAGAACTGAGACCCCAACAACTCTTTGTCAGAGAACCTCAGCATAGAAGATGGATGACAGTGTGGTGCACTGGTATCCATATGGATAGTGAGTATGGAATACAGTTAAGGCTTAGTAGAGAACTAACTACAATCTGAAAAATAGAGTTCTATATAATGACAGAAAGCATAAAAGAACCAAATTATTGTGAAAGCAAGAAGAATACTTTAACTTAAGAAATGAAGGTGACAAGAATGAAAGGTGGTAGAAATACAACTCATGAGTGGTCCAGCCTCTCACAAGCTCCACATGAACATGATCACCTACACACATCAGAATGAGGAAAAATGTTGGGGATGTTTTAGGGATTTCCGTAATTAAACCCCCGTTTTGGTCTCCCCACCTCCATGGATAGCCAAAATAGTCACGAGATAGAGAATGTGATAAAGAAAGTAATGGAAAGAAAGTACTACCAAAAAATGGTAACAACACTATGCTATGAAATCAAATGATAATGCTAAATGAAATGGATATCACCTCCCAAATAAGGTACCCTCAAGCATGTGAAGGGAGATGGGAGCTTGGAGCTTGCAATCCTATAAGTGCCACTGTTGTCACAACAACGAGAGTGAAATCCGATAGAGTAACACCTTCGAGCTTCAACAATGGTGGAAAAATGGAGTGTGTAATAGCAAGTGTGATATCAAAAATTTTTAGAAGTGAGAAGAAGATCGTAGAAGTCCAAGTGAATGAATGAAAGAGTAATTTGAAGGTGAAATGGACGGAAGGAAGTCATTTGGAGTCAGTCAAGAGGTGCAAGAATGTTACACTACATTGCCAATAGTGAATTGTAATGCCCCTATAGATTCTAGAGGAAGGAATCCTGTCAAGATGGAAGCACGCTGCATAGACATTCACGCGTTGTGCTAGAATCTCCAACAAAAATTCCCCCATCGACACACAAACAACCACCAAGTGGGTGGAAATGGAGTGGATGAAGTGGAAAAGCATCATCGGGTTTAATTTTTCTAAGGTGAGGGGATGAGAATGGGGAATTTGCAAGGGGTTCAAATTCACTCCATTACAATTTCCCCCACTTTACCAAGCATATGTGCTACCAAATGTAAGATAAATTAGATCAAAAGAGTTTATAAATGTATACCTGAACCAACAAGGAAGTAGACTACAATATGACCCACCCAAAATTATAGGAAGAGAAGATGACTCCATAGGTTCTCAAACCCAAGGAGAGTTGGACAAAATGCACCATAGATCTATAGACCTACATAAGGTGAACAAAATGCCCTATAGGTCCCCAGAGCTACATAGTTGAACAAAGAGATCTTGTAGGATGTAAGTGCTTCACAAGTCCTCAGAATTGCAAAGGAGGTGCCCCCCAAGTGCTCAATCTTGAAGGGAGTTGGATGTAAGAGGCTCCATAGAGTTTGATTCAAAAGTAGCTTCATAGGCACACTTGCAAAGCAACATGTTAATCCATAGACAAAACATGTTAGATATCAAAAATAAGCCATGCAAGAAGACAGGATGTAAACAATCAACAATCAAAGGAAGATCTTTCAAAGGGGTCCCTTGAGAACCCTTCAAAAGAGAGGGGGTCCACTCAAGGGATGCTCAGTTTGAAAGAGATAACATTTTTTGAAAAGAGATAGAAACTTTTTCCAATGATTCCAGCATCAAGGATTCCTTTTGAAATATTCATTTGAACAAGGAATTCAAAAGAAAGATGTTCCCTCACAAGGGAAATTCCAAATTTTATCTTACGAATCTGTGATGAAATAATTTTTTTTTTAGATATCCATGTTGAAGAATGTGACTTTTGAAAAATAGATATTTTATAGAAGGGATTCATTGGCCCCCAAATGCACCTTTTGAAAATTGAATAAACGTGATATCCCCCCCTTAGGATGGTGTGTGCTGCACACAAAGTCACATGACATCTTAAGGAGAGAAAATAAAGAATGAAAGTGATGTTGTTGCCCATGGAACATGATGAGATGTAACCATGGTAATGTTGTTGCACTTGTGAGGGACAACACATGAGCACCAAAACATCACAAAGAAAGAAAATAAAAGAGAGAGAAAGATAAAAAGAAAGGAGAAACCATGACATAATGAACAAGAGATAGGGGGATCTGATATTTTAGGGTCAACGCTGCTCATAAATATAGATAGATTAGTATAATAATATATAAATGAAATATCATCAACCCCCTACTATATCAGACCATGTGAAGGAAGGAAAAATAAAACAAAATGAAAATTAAAAAATTGGTCATGGAAGTGAGGCCTAAATTCCCCCAACACATTGTATCATCCCCAATTGTCAAAATTCAAGGCACAACAAAGAGAAGAATGATGTGAAAAATAGAAGAAGTTTTACGGAAAAAAAAACACTCTTGTATCCAAGCACCAATGAGGGTGAAAAGGGTCATCCAGGAACAGATAAAACAAGTACAGGGAAACACAACACACACACAATTTAATCTATAGATAAAGAAGAGGCACCCCTAGTCCTCATAAACCAAGAGTTCATTGTTTTCCCAATCTAGATCACTATAAGGGGAGGGCGAATGAGCCTACAAGGGAAAAATATCAAGTGGATACCCTCTGACTCTCCTACAACAAGAGCCAAGGTAGAGGGCCCCTTGAGGTCCTCTCCACTTAGTTCCTATGAGGTTAATGTTAATGATCTCACAAAGATCATCGATAGAGCTAGGACCTCATCCATAGATTTGAACATACACTTTACAAGAGTATTATGTGTCAATTCAATGGGTGATGGACGAGGCACCCATGATCCACTGCTAGCCTCACCAAAAGACTCAAGAGTAGTGAAAAACTTTGGGGATGTCGGGGCTGCTTTCATCATTAGGATGGTGTAATCCAATGTAGAACCATCCTCCAAAGAAGGTTCAGCCTTCTTTCGATCCCCATTGCAAATAGGGTCATCCTCCATCTTTCACTTCATTGGGGAATGAGAGATCCCCATATATGAAGTAGAGGGCAAGGAGGAAGAGAATAAAACCAAGGCAGACATCACTAAGGTATTTGGCATGTCTATAGGTTTTGAAAAGGGCAGGATGTCTGAAAGGGACATCAGAGGGGGAGGCTCCACCAAAGGAGCAATAAATACCTACACCCTCTTTGGGTGAGGATTGTTCATGCTCATAGGGGGAGCCAAAAGGAAGATCAGGGCAGAGGAAACTGAAGAAAAAGGGGTGAAAGAGGGGGAGATAGTAGAAGATGTTGAAGAAAGAGTTGTTAGATCCCCTTCCTTCTTCTACAAGGAGGCTTTCTTAGTGGCTAGAGCCTTCCTCTGATGCTTGTGATCACATGCAAGGTAGTTTCTATGGCTCTGGGAGCTAGAGGCTGCAATGTGAGAAGGGAAAAAAGACTCGTTAAACCATCAAAGTATCAATCATAGAATTTTTTAGTGAAGGGAGGGGCTCTTGGATGGGAATAGGAGGAAGAGATGGAGAGGTAGATGCAACAATAGAGAGGGGAGAAGAATCGAGTGCCTTAGTGGTGGGCCTCTTCCCATTAACTACCTTAGAAGTAGGAGCAATAGGAGGTTGTGTAGGCTGAGACATAGGAGATGCTCCATGGGGACCCTTCCTCTTACCATAAAAAATAGGCTAAGGCATCATGGGTAATACAAGAAGTTCAAACACCAGATGCTTGGACTTCTGCCAAGCAAGCAACATCGAGCTCCCTAAAATATGCATAGGAGTGAAAGTCAAACATGCTGCATTTGGATGGGAGGAAGCAATAGGTGGGATAATGGAGGAGGAAGAAGAAGAGCCTTGAGAAAACTTCTCCTCCCTTTTACGAGCGGTAGAGACAACCTCATTCTACACCATCATGGAATCCTTATGTGAGATACAATAGGGAGAAAGAGGGTAGGTCACTTTTGGTGTTATGCCCCATTCTTGTACTTCACATAGGTTCAATACAATAGGTCCATCCTGGGAGGAAGCATATTAATAGGGGTAGTTCAGAAGTGATCAAGTATACCCCACGTGCAACCATAAGTTTGTAACTAGTGTCATGGAATACATGCATAGAACCCTCATGAGAAAACTTCAAGCACTTATGGATTACCGAGTGAACTGCATTCGTGGAAACTAGCCAAGGAATGCCCAGTTTCACTCTAGACAATTTGGACCTCAAGATAATATCAAAGAGTGCAAATAGTCTTAGGCCCAACTAGGACTGACAAGGTGATAGAACTGATGGGAGGGACATAAATCCAATCATGTGTACATACAATACTTTTAGACTCATCATATCCATCCTTGTGTAAAAAATTTATCAACATGATCTCCTCTGTGATGACATTCACCCAACATGTAGGATCAATGAGAGCACCAATTACGGTATTCCCATTGATGTGTGTGGGGATGTACAAAGGAGATGGTTCTCTATTAGATTTCATTAGAAAAACCTATGAGGTAAATTTTATAGTAGGGGATCCACTCATAGCTTGCATAGATGGGATGGGTAGATGCAAGAAGGAATCCATCTCTTATGTACACTAGACATGATTTTTGCTTAAGCCCCCAAGAGTTCAACAATTAGACGGTGACCTATTCAACATTTTTCTCCATAACACTTAGGGATTCTTCCAATTATGCCTCTAGGGGTTGTAGGTTGGGTTGCAATGCTAGGAACCATGCAACACACACACCCACAAAACTCCTAGAATATGAGGGAAGAGTATTTTAGCACTACCAAATGGAACCAAAATAGTTCACATTGGGTTCACCAAAATGTAGAGGAGGGGGACCAAACACTCAGGACCCCAATTCATGGGAGGGTCTAGAATGATTAGCTACCTTGATCTACCTCATGATAAGGATTGTTTGAGGCAATTTTAATGTTTTAGGAGGTCGACACGGAAGGGGTATTGATCTACCACTATCCTTATGTCAACCCGAGAGGATTAGGGAACTAGATGAGAAAATTCTTGAGTCAAAATTGAGACCCCAACAACTCTCTTCCAGAAGACCCCTATGTAGAAGATGGATGATAGCGCGGCATGCTAGCATCCATATGGACAAAGAGTACAAAATATAGTTAAGAAATAACAGAGAACTAACTACAATCTGACAAATAGAGTTTTCTATAATGATATAAAGTATAAAAGAACCAAAGTACTGGGAAAGCAAGAAGAATACTTTAACTTAAGAAATGAAGGTAAAAATAATGAAAGGTGGTAGAAATGCAACTCACGATTTTTCCAACCTCCTGCAAGATCCACACAAACATGATCACCTAAACACAATAGAATGAGGAAAAATGTTGGGATTGTTTCGAGACTAGCCACAGTTAAACCCTTGTTCGGGTGTTCCCACCTCCACAGACAACCAAAATAGCCACAAGATAGAAAATGCGATAAAGAAAGTAATGTAAATCAAGTACTACCAATCAATGGTAACAACACTATTCTACGAAATAAAATGATAATGATAAATGAAATGGATATCACCTCCCAAACAAGGTCCCCTCAAGCATGTGAACAAAGATGCGAGGTCGTAAGCCTATAAGTGTCAACGTTGTCACAAAAACAAGACTGAAATCTGATAGAGTAAAGAATGCCTTTGAGGTTCAACAATGGTGGAAAAATGGTGTGTAATAGTAAGTGTGATATAGAAAATGTGTAGAAGTGAGAAGATCATAGAAGTCCAAGTGAATGAACGTTGAAGTTGTTCAAGAGGCATAGGAATGTTGCATTGCATCGCTAATAGCGAGTTGCAGCACCCCTATAGATTCCAGAGGTGTGAATCATGTCAGGATGATAGTTTTCCACATAGATGTTTGCATGCCACGCTATCATCCCTGACAAAAATTTCCCCACTAATACTACAAACAACCGCCAAGTGGGTGGAAGCGGAATGTATGAGTTGGATTTAATTTTTTTAAGGTGATTGGATGCAAATGGGGAATTTGTAAGGGATGAAAATTCACCCCATTACAAGTTAAAACCATTATAAAATAATTGAACATTCCAATTTTAAGTTTCAAAGTAGAAATACATACACACGAGGAAAAAAATAGATTGAATATCAATTTTTATATATCAAATTGTAGAATAAGTGTGTATGTGCATATACAAATTTGGCATATATGTCAACTCAAAACAAGTTTTACAAAATGTGGCATATATGTTATCTCAAGGTCTATATAGAATATGCATTCCAAATAGCTATGTATCAATCTCTTGAAAATCCTAATCTTGTGTTGGATCATCAAAATCAAGCCTCCTCGAAGAACTTGGTAGGTTTGAAATTGCTTAAACAATAACAATTCAAAAATACAAATTAGATTAATTATGTCAATGGTTGACAAGTTAGACTACTAAATAGAAAATTATATACTATAATTTAGAATTTTTCAATTTAACATCAAAATCACTATATTGAACTATAATATATCTAAAATGCAATTCTTGTTCTTTTTTCTCCAAGATGGTTTGCATATGTTTGTCACATAGGAAGATCAAGAGTCCTAGCATATCGAAATGGTCCCAGATTCGTCACATTGTTGAATTGAGTAGAGGACTATAGCAAGTAAAATAAAATTGATATAAATAATATAATTTAAACAAATAATCATATTTACTAAACATATATCTACTCCTATATAAATGTATATATCTACAATATAAAATAAACACATACCTCCTGTGATGCTTGTTCTCTTGTTCTAGAAAGGTTTGTGATGGATGAACCAGCTAAAATAGTTTCCTATATTTAAAATGAAAATAATTTAGGAAAATTTAAATGAACATGTACATATAATCATAATGTCAAGAATATAAAAAAAGATATACCTATTTTGATGCTTCTTCTAATGTCTCAAAATCAGTCATCATGGTTGTAAAAGTACCAGATTGCTACATAAAAATACAAGAATGCCTAATACTATCAATCTATGTACATGTATTTAATCATAATATATTTCAAAAATTAACATCTAAATCATAATTTAAATGATATGCATATACAATTTGAGAATAATCAAACTTGGTAACTTGTCCCAAGACCAACAAACAAGGATTTAATTGAAACTAAGTAGGTATTCTAGAAAAAAATGAATGAGATTGGAGAAGTAGTGAGAAACAAGGAAGGCTTGTGTGTAAGGCCTACTCAACAATGAAAGGAATAGATTTTGAGGAGAAATTTTCTCTAGTGGAAAGAATGGAAGCTATCAAAATGTTTTTGGATTTTGTAGCACATAAATATTTCAAAGTTTATCAAATGGATGTGAAGCTCTCTTTCCTGAATGGCGAGTTGGAAGAAGTATACATTGAACAATGGAAGGATTTTAGCTATCAGATAAAGTGGATATCATTTGCAGATTAAAGAAGGCAGTTTATTGACAAAAGGAATTTCACAGAGCTTGGTATGCAAGGTTGGACGGGTACTTGATAAAGAAAGGATTCAATAAAGGTACCACAAATAGTAACCTTTGTGTATGTTGATGATATAAACTTTGGAGGAAATGAATCTATGTGGAAGAAATTTGTAGAAGAGAAGTAGAAATAGTTTGAGATGTCTATGTTTGGGGAGATGAATTTATTTCTTGGACTGCAAATCAATCAAACAAAAAAGGGTATATTTATTTCATAATCAAAGTATGTCAAGGAAATGTTAAAGAAGTTTGGAATGGAATATTCTAAACTAGTATGTACTCCTATGGTTAATAGTTGCAAGCTAGTAAGAATGATGAATCTCCTAAGGTTGATCAGAGAAAATATAGATCAATGATTGGAGGACTACTATACCTAAATGTTACTAGACCATATATCATCCATGTAGTTTGTCTTGTGGATAGATTTCAAGAATATACTAGAGATTCATATGTTGCAACAATGAAGAGGATGTTCAAATACTCTATAGGCACTCTGAAAATGGTTTTTGGTATCTAAAGGATACTAATCTTTCTCTAAGTTCTTATTAAAATTCTAATTGGGCATGTTGTGTGGTTGACAAGAAAATTACAAGTGGTGGTACATTATTTCTTTTATGTAGATTTAAGCAAGAAGCAAGATTTTTTTTATCTACTATAGATATAAAATATATTGTAGTAGCATCTTACTACACACTGGTGTTATGGATGATGAAAACCTTGAAATATATCAAAGTGGTATATGATGAACCAATTTCTTCTGTTATAATACAAGCACTATTATCATTTAAAATAATTCAGTGATGCACTCAAGGACAAAACATCTCTCAGTCCTGTATCACTTTTTGAGAGAGAATTTTGTAGAGAATGAAGTGAAGCTTGAGTAATTTCTCCATTTCCTCATTGTCTACCCACGATGCAGAAACCTTCCTCCTTCCTACGAGTTTTCTAACTTTGGATTGCATATTAATCATAAATAATATCATTTTGTAACTAAAATAAGGAAGATACCCATGTTGAGTTCCCCTCAAGTTTCTCTCTTCTTGTATGACGTCCAAATTAATTACATGTCCTTAAATTAAATCAGTTCTAAGAAATCAATAATTATTCATTCAATTACAATTTAAATATAGTTTTTATCATAAGGTAAGTCATCCACTTTATTCCATTTTATTTTATTTCATTTCAAATACTCAAAGGAAATCATCAGACATATACATATGCATATATATGTATATATGTATATTTTTTATTATTATTCTAATAATCTATGTTTTTTAATTTAATAAATAAGCTTACAAAAGGGTTGAGATGTGACATGTGCTCTTTTGTTGATGGAGATCAGGTTGAGTGGGATTAGATCTATATTTATTTATGTAATGTGAGATTATAAATTGGTGCTTAGTGAATGAGTTGTAACTCAACCTAAGGGGACTGGTGTCTCTAGTAGATTGGGGCCTACAAATTAAAATTCAAGGGGATTGGTGTCTCCAATAGGTTGGTGCCTAAATTTTTTTTGTAAGTTTTTATATTATTTTGTGAGGCTAGATTTATATAGTAGTTCCAAGAATCTTTTCTTACCATAGTTTTTCCCATTCTAGGTTTCCACATAAATCTATTCTTCCTTTTGTGGTTGTGTGCCTTTTTGTTTCTTAATTTCTTCATCATCAATAATTGATTCTTTGATATTTAAATTTCATGTTTGGAGAAGTTATTAATGATAATTAATATTTAATCAAGTTAAAATTTGGATATAATGATTCACCTACCTCTCAATATATTGTGTACCCTTCAAGAGAATACCAAAAGTCACTCAATGTCCCTTCCCTTATCTTTTATTATCCTATTCTAGGCATCCACATATGGGGAAAATAATATTAAATATTTATTTCAACAAGTCACCTTTACTATTGCTTGTGGAACCCATCACCCTTATGAATGTAATATAAATAATGGTGAGAATAAATATTAGAAAAATATTTTCTTAATTCACCCTAAGTGCCTAGGAAGACTTTCCAAGGATGTTGGAATCATGAAATATGATATATGACTTACAAGGTAGATGGAACCTAATCCTAATAGCAAGAAATATAAATTCACTCCTAGAGAATTACTAGATTTATAGTAATATTCATGATAAGGAGGATTTCATATAATACTTCAAATTCTACTATAAACAATGATAATGCACCATAGAAAGTTTGCGGAAACCCAATAGAACATTTTAAACATAAATGTGCTAAAAACATCTCATCAAATTAATCACATTTCACATGGAATTTCCCATATCAAACTACCTAAGAATTCATGGTTATGGGAACTATTATCATACATTGAACCGATAGAAGAAAATTTAAGGAGTGACATACTACAAAACACACTCATTTTCAAAATCACAAATTGGTGCAACACACGGAAAGACACAATTACCAAATGGAAGATATTAAAATTATAATCAAAATAAGATACTTATTAGAAGAGGGAGAATATATTGACATATGTAAATATGATGACAATATCTGTCTACAAGATCACTTAAACATTTTCATTCAAATATGAGAGGAAAGGAATGAGTATGATAAGATATTATACATCCAACTCTTATATTGGGCATTAACATTAGTTGCACAAACTTGGTATATGAATGAAGAAAGAAGAGGAGAGACAAAATCCTAGATAGAACTTAAAATAGATTTCTTTCATAACTTTTCTTTTTATAATCAAGATCAACATATACATACCGTACTAATTAAAATAAATGAAATAGTATTCAAACTTGACACAAGCAATGAATTAGTCATTCTGCAGCCTACTTCCCCAACTACTCAAATAGAAAAAAATATAGAAATATATTGAATGGATGGATAAGGATATAACTTGCAGTGAAAGAAGATGTTGCATAACACAAAAATAAGATGAGGATAAATATAACATAGATGTAGAGGTGAATCAAGGGGAAAGGAAACTAGAATCGCTTATTGAATCTAAGGAAAAATATTATAACCAACCAAAAAGGATTAGAGAGGAAAATTTTGCTCCAAAAGGGGACCTTAAACTTGTAAATATAAAGGACTGATAGCATAATAATGTGGTATCATATATGAAAATGGGTATGTGCACACAGTCACCTTACAGTTAGTGGTATTTTGTATAGTACATGGTGACATTTTGATTTATAGACATATATAGGTTTCTAATATCTTAGTATCTTGATATTCTCTAGCATCAGAGAGAATTTTATAACCACTACATATAGGCATAGTAGATATGATGCTTATGCAAGTAAATTTCTAGACAAAAATATTATTGTAATTATCCCTATTTATATAAATATATCTAGTCATCTTACTACCTTTTATCTAAAAAAAAAATGTGGTAGCACAAGCTAAATAAATTCTATCAAAGTTTGAAGATTTGTTTCCTATAACATTCATAGACTTAAAATGGATCAAAGGAGAAGCATATTTCATAAAAATATAACTAAAATAAGGGGTTAAACTAGTACTAGAATTACCCTATAGACTCAATCCAAATATGAAAAAGAAAGTACAATTTGAACTAGACAAAATACTTTTTGCAAGAATTATAAAACTAGTAGAGGACGTAGAATTGATAAGTCCTATGGTAGTCCAAAATAAAAAGAAAGGAGAAGTAAGGATATGTTTCAATTATAGGGATTTGAATAAATATTGCATACATGATCATTTTCCTACACCTTTTATAAACAAAATATCAAAATTAGCTATGGATAGGGAGATATATTCATTTACTAATGGGTTTTTTTACTATCGCCAAGATAATATAAGGGAATAATACCAACTCAAAACTATATTTACATTAGAATCAGGATCCTACATGTATACAATGATTCCATTTGGTTTAAAAAATGTACCTACAATATTCTGTAGAATCATGATAAATGCATTCAAATATTATATACATGACTTTTTGGAGCTATATCTAGATGACTATATGGTGTATGCATTGGTCAAAGACCATGTGCAAGTGCTTAGAATTATGTTAAATAGGTTTCAAAGTATGTAGACCACATTGAAATTAAATAAATGTATGTTTATGATACCCTATTGAAAACTATTGGGACACATAATATGTAAATAAGGATTGATGGTGGACCCTATGAAAGTCACATTAGTCATGACACTACCACCTCCTAAAATTTCTCTAAAAGTTAAAAAATTCTTGGGATATACTGGTTATCACCAAAAATTCATAAGAGGCTATGTTGGTATTGTTGCACTCTTGGAGGAATTATTGAAAAAAATATCTAGTAAGAACTTTGAGTTAAATGAATATTTTCAAATTGCATATGATACATTAAAACAAAAAAATGTAGAACCTGTCTTATTTTTTATAGATTGGATCATACCATTCCACATGCATGTGGATGCATCCATAATAGCAATAGGAGTAGTGTTAGCTCATCCCAAAAGAAACAAATATCATCCCATCACTTTTTCCAAATTGTTGTTATCAAAATCAAAGAAGAATTATACCACAACAAAATGAGAAGAATTAGCCACGGTGTATGCACTACAAAAAATTAGACATTACTTACTATCTACACCCTTTACTCTCTTAAAATACCTACCTTATAAGGTCAGATATGTAGATGGCCACTCTTATTCTAGGAGTTTGACATTAAAATAATGGTAAAACCTTGATAAAATAACCAAGGTTCAGACTATTTGTCTAGGATAGAAATAGGAAAAAAATAATGTATTAACTAGAGGATATCCTTGGTGCACATTTATTTAGAATAAATGTGGTACTATAATAATTACATGATATTTCTATACTATTATAAACTAAATCATTCCATAAAGATATTTCACTACAAGACAAACAATCACTAATGTGGAATTGCATGAACTAAACCTTAGTTGAAGGAGAGATACATAACTTAGGAAAATATGAAATTGTGAGAAGGGTTGTGTATGAACATGAGAGGGAATAAATCTTAAGGGAAGCACATGAGGGCATAGTCATAGGACATAACTATAGTGACACCAGGAAAAAGAGTAAAATTAGTTGGACTTTGGTGGCTAACTCTTTACAAGGATGCCAAGAACTACACAAAGAGTTGTGATATCTATTAAAGGGTGGGAAAACCTACTGCAAAATAAAAATACCTTTGAAACTAGTATGATCACAAATTCCCTTTAAGAAATAGGCAATAGACTTTATTGGTGAAATTGATCCTCCCATGAAGCATTCAAGAGAAAGATCCATTATAACAGAGGTAGAATATCTAACAAAGTTGGAAAAAAGTAGAACCCACAAAGGATTGTACCATAAAGACTATCATAAGGTTCTTGTATGAAAATATAATCACAAGATATTGTTTCCCTTTAAGTATAATAGGTGATCAAGGAAAGCACTTTATAAATAAAATGATTATGGAATTACTACAAAACTTTATGATTACCCATAACAAAAGTTTTCCATATCATCCTCAATAAAATAAAGAAAGTTAAGCCTTAAACAAGATAATTGGGATAACATTAACTAAAATGTGTGATATCTAAATAGATTAGACTAATACATAAAGGTACTTGTGATACTATAGGCTTACCACATACCCTATCAAAGAACTAGTAAATTCATACCATTTCAACTAGTCTATGTGACTAATATTGTAGTTGCTATGAACTTTATAATCCTTAATATACATAATTCACTTACCTTATGGTTGGATAATTATGATTATTTGTCCCAAGGGATATAAGAATTGGAGAATTTGGATAAAAAATAGGCTTATGTCCCTATATAACCAACAATTAGAATAGAAAAGACAAAAAAGCATGACATGATAGAAACCTTCAGCTTACAACTTTTAAAGTAGGTGATTTATTCCTATTGTATGATAGAAAATTCAAAAATAAGGGAAAACTAAAAATAAGGTGGCTAGGACCTTACTACATACATGATATTGTCAAATTTGGAGCAATGAGACTAAGAAAAAATTGATGGGGGTCAATTTAATAGGTTATGTGAATACAAAAAGACTTAAGCATTATCACCAACTAAGAGGATGAGTAACATAAATGTAAATATCAAAGCCTTGTACACTATGTATTATAATATAATAAATGATAAAAGTATATGGTTAAGAGTAAACGAGGGAAATGGCTAGAAAATCTTGTGAGACTTAACAATAAATTTAGCAATTAATAAACAAATAGCTAGACCTAAACCTACTTAAGACCTATCTCACTCACTCATATCTCACTTTGTACTCAAACACTTTAGCATATTATAAAATAAGTTCTGCAACAAAGAAGCCCCATGGAGATAAAAATGCAAGATGGTCACACCAACTCTCATGGATATCTCTAAGAAACGACACCTAAAATATAAGAAGTTCCCCTTTAATATGATGGAGGTGGATTAAGATGGGTAATTTTCTAGCATACTAATATATGAAGTGTACACAAAGGATGTGATAAAATATATCCTGAGCCAATAGTAGAAATTGACAATATAAAATCTGAAGAGCTATACCGAACACTACTCACCCTAGACTAGAGTGCATATCAACCAAAATTCCAAGAAGTGGGATGGAAAAACTTGGATATATGGAATGATTACTCATATTTCTATGATTAACATGAGTGGGTAAGAATAATTTTGATTAGTGTGCATGATGAAATCAATTACTTTGAAAAATCCTACCACATCATGAAGGAAGCCATCCACGGAGTAACAAGGTTGGGTATGGTAGGAGATATACCAACAAAGAAATTTATAAAGAATGATAGAGAAACTGAGCTAACCATTTCAACACTTGATTTTTATAGCATGAGTGTAAAGACAATCAAAAACCCTATGGTATGGTGTACCACCATGGGAATTTCTTACAAGATATACTATGAAAATTGAGAAGACTCGAGCACAAAAATATCTACACACACCGTATATCAAATGGATGTGGAAAGGAAATAATTTGACCTATGTGAAGTAATAAGGGAGCATCTAATGGAGAATATCCAAAAGATAAAGACGTCTTGGAATAATTTTTGATATGGTACATTACTTATTTTCCTTTTTTTTTTTCTCAATAAATTTCCCAAATTTAAAGGAAAAGCATGACAATTAAACTTGATAGTAGCAACACAAATAAAGTACCACAAATCACAATTTCAAGATAAATAGACGTATAATGCCATCTATTGGGGCTTCTTCAAAATCCTTTAGAAACAACTATAAGCTAGAGAACTTACCCCTTATGAATCCATAAAACAATAAATAAACAGTATAAATTTCTTGGTGCATAAGGATTTTACATAAATGGAGGTGGTAGAACCAAGAATAACTTGGAAAATAAAGCTCTCATAGAGGTGAAAATGCATGAAGAATATGCATATGTTGTAAACATACTAATCAAACTAAAGGACCCCAATGTGGAGATATTTGGGACATACAGGTAAACTATGAATAGTTTACACAAGAAAAATGTGGAGGAAATATTATAAAAGAATAAGGAACAATTATATAAATAGTGGGTCATCCCACCAAAAGGATTGGTACAACACTCCTCTTTTGTACCACTCTCGAAAACAACAACATCGATAGCAAGAAGGTTTGGAAGATTATATAGGGAAACTAATACACAATGTAAAAATCCTACTTCATCTTCATAGAAAATTTCCACTCCAAAGGTACAGGAGGTCTCAAATACCCTACTACAATTAAGTGCAAATAAAGGGAAGAAAATTGCAAGAAAAAAACAACCTGTGAGAAGAAAAATAATTCAAACTATTGGAGAAGAGGAGGAAGATGAAGATGAAGAGATTCAAAATCCTCCACCACATAAGAAGAAGGTAAAAACTATTGAAATATCACAACAAGAAGTTCTTGTTGAATATTCAAGATATTGGGAGGGGGGGGGTGAATCATTATCTTCTAAAACTTATTGAACAAACACCTTTCATCACTTTACTGCATAGAACAGATAAGAGCAAGAATAAAACATGAAATTCCACAACACAAGAACACTAGATTTTTATGTGGAAAACCCAATGAGGGAAAAGCCATGATGAGGATTAGCTCACAATATATAGTTATTTCAATACGAGTTACAAAAGAGGCTCACTGCCAGATACAAAAGCTTACTGCTTACAAGGACTCACTGTCTAGACATGGAGGCTCACTACCTACAAAAATTATGGAAACAAAATGGCTAACCACTAGAGTTTGAACTGATGAAATTACACCACAAGTGTAGATTTAGTTCCTTTGATGCTCAAATTATTCACTCGCAT
The DNA here is from genome assembly GCA_007115665.2 of Sequoiadendron giganteum. Taxonomy (NCBI): domain Eukaryota; kingdom Viridiplantae; phylum Streptophyta; class Pinopsida; order Cupressales; family Cupressaceae; genus Sequoiadendron; species Sequoiadendron giganteum. Next base: position 199,322,421 of record CM021109.1, on the reverse strand, counting down.
GACAGTAGACTAAAATTTACCCTTCTATTCACACATTTCACTTATCAACACATACATGCTTGTACTTTCACTCACACTTCTTCTCTCTGCTATCCATATTCAAAACCATCTTGTATATATACCTGATAAATCTGCACACATCAATTAGGTTGGCCTAATTGCATGTAATATATATTTATAAAAAGATAACTTTTCATCTTCATACAAATCTTCTCAAAAAATACTTCAGCCATGTGTCATGCAATACTATGTCAGCTAAGTCCAAAGCTAGTTTGCACATATAGCCGCAATTTATGTTGAGCTATAAACTGATTATTAGGTCGGCCATGATTAACCTAATAACAAAATTCAATATCCAAAACCGATGCCAACACTTTATCCAATCATATGAATATATGGGAAAACATACATATAGGCTTCTAGTGATCATAAGCCTTTTCCCAAAACCTTAAGCCACACTAATTACCGGAGAGAATATGCAGACCAAAATACCGAATCAAATACCAGAGGGTGTAGACTTGCTCTGCACACTGGTTCAGGGTACCGGACCAACATGGTGACATAAATGACAACATAATACTATTATTCTACATACTTCCAACAATCTCCCCCTTTTGCATTGATGGCAACATGTGCAAAAATTATGATTTAAAACTCTCCTCCAATCTCTCCAAATCTTTCCCCAAATTTCTCCAAATCTCTCCCCCTTTGAAATCAATGGAAAATGGTTCCAAAAAAAATGTAAACATGGTGACATCCAAAATTGCAAAAGATTCCAATTCATCCAAAAACTTCTAGCCATCAAAATTTAAAAATTTTTAAACATCCAATCTTTCAAAGTTCCTTCAAATAAGAATGACACTTTTCACTTGAAATACCTTCTTGTACCTTTCTTTTATCATAGGATATAATTTCTTCTATTAAAGTACTACAGAATCCATTCTTGTACATATGATTTCCAATAGAGCCAACAGTGTGAAAGAAGATGACCAATCTATAGATGAGCATTATCTTTCACAATCTTCTGCATCAGTAAGTATTCCAAAAATATGGTCTAATCGGACCTCAACAATCTCCTTAAGTAGGTAGAAGGTTCTCACTACATCATCTCTTTGTCTTTGTACAATGATTAGCTCAACTTGTAGTTCACCGACTCTCAACCTTTCCTTTCCCTCTTTGCCTTCAAAAATATCAAATCTCTTTCCAATGTTATTTACCTCATATTCAATTGCTTCAATCATGCTTCTAAAATTATCAACTACAACAAGCCACCAGAGACAATATTTGTAGATATCTGATATTTCTTTTATCCACTTCTTCCTCTCCATGATAATTTAAAATAACCTTTTCTTGGCTTTATAACATCTCCTTTCAACCAAGGCTTCCAACTTGCATCCTTCTAGACCTTCAAGAAACATTATTTATTCAACTACTTCAACTAAATTTTCTAGAAAGGAATCAAAAATAATTGATACACCAATAGCCTTTCGAAGTAGATACTCAACTAGAGCATTATCAATCTTGAGTCTGTCATCAGGAGATGTAGTATTCCACAACTCACAAATTTTCTTCACTTTCCCTTTCACTAGCATAGACTGAATGTCATTTGGATCAAAAGATTTTGATCCAGGTAGAGATTCTTCTTCTTCTTCCTTCTCTTTTGGAATAACAATGATGTTTTCAGTGACAACTTTTCTTTTCTTCAATTTCGGAGGGGAATCACTAAAGGAAACTTCCAATTCTTTAGTTTCGGAGGAAGAACCTTCCTCAAATTGACTACACATAACTTCACCAGAGCTCATATCTTTCTACAAAGATAAGAAAATTTTTTTACACGCACTTACTTTATCTTCCAAGCCTTCCAATTATTTTCATATTTTTCTTGCAACGAGAATCCCAGATTTCAACTTAACACCTTCCTTTCTTGGTAATGATTCTAGAAAATAGAGTACTTGACATGTGAGTAAGGAACCAAAATGGAAAGGGTATCCTTCTACTGCTGACATTCATATGCTTTCAGTGATATTTTCAAGAATTAATCCACACAACTCAAGCTACTTGTTCTCTTTTACAATTTTATGTGTTGGATACACAACAATGGCCAAAGTAGAGCCATCTTGATTTATGAAATAAAATTTATAGGGAATTCCATACGCAACATACCTAATAAATGATTTGATAATAGAATCAATCAATAGTGCTCAAGGATCTTTTTCAACTCTTTTCATCTCCTCTACTTCCTTGTACTTTATCGTCTTCTTTCTAGGGAGGTCTCCAATGTTGCATAGCCCAGTGATAGCCTTGATCACTTCCTTCATAAAGGGATAGGATTTATCCAACACAATGTTATAATTCTTGAATTTTCTCAAAAGGAACAAGATAAATTATTTGTCAATAATCCAAGGGAATTCTCCCCACAAATCCAAACCTACGTTTTTTATATTTTGTAAGTCACTTGATTCTAACCCTAATTCCATCTTCTTAATTTTGTGATGATCGAATTGATCTAGATCAACTCCTTTTAATCTTAGTGGGATATTTCCACTTGATCCTCTATTAGAAGGTTCCATTATAGCACTTTAACTTCTTCAAATTCAACAAAAAGTTCTTATTTTACCTTCTTTTGTAACTGTGAGAGGGAAACTTCTATTGCTTTCTTTTGAATATCCACAAAGATCTCTTAGAGTGCTCCAAATCACTCCAAGATAGTTCCAAGCTTCTCTACAAATCCTTTGAATGCTTTAGATGATCAAAATGACTTGCAAGGTTATGCTTTATACATCATCATTTTTCCCTAAATCACATTAATTATAAAAAATTGACAAAACTTTCTTCCATTGTGTTGAGAAAATTCTATTTCACTCCACAAAAGAACATGCTCACTCTTTTTCTTTCGGTTTATTTTGCATCACCTCTGTCCAACTATTACTTACAACATATCCATGCACCAACATTTGACCACTATATTTCTATGGGGTTTAAGCAATTTTGTGATAAAGCTCCCCCTAGGACCATGCTAGGTCTAATTCTTGAAGGAATCATCTACAATGGATGAGGGTACAGATGCATCAGTACTCTTTGATTCTTCTTTCTTCTTCCATATCTTTCTCATTTCCTACTTAACCTCTTCCTTGTCAATCTTTTTCACCGATTCATCATCTTCCACCAGAGCAAACTACTTTCCCTTTTTACTTCTGCACACTTTTGAAATATGCCTTGGTTTTTTGCAATTGTAGCAAACAAAATTTCTCTGTCTTGTTTGGTTTCCATCAATTCCTATCCTGCATTGATTCACTTTATGTCCAAACATGTTACAGGTATAGCAATAGCCATCAAAAGATTGATTTATCCTTCCTCCATTGAATCTATTCATCATCACTCAACTAACCATCCTTACCTAAGATCTACATTCAGTAGCTTTATATCTAATCTTCTTGCATGCATAGCATTGTCTAGAGAAGGAACCTGTTGATGGTGAAAATGACACAAACAATGTAAAACAAAATATTTCTACTCTATTTCTCCTAAAAAAGAGAGACAACATATAGTAGCCTAACTCCCAAGGCCCTGGTAGTTGGTTCTCAACTGTCTGATGTCACTCAATTGGCCAATGCAACTGTAATATTCAAGGGGCCTTTTCTAGTGATAAGGAATACAAACAACAATAGATTCATCAATCTATGTTTAATGGTGGGTTTTTAATAAATAGAAAAAGATAGATCAAGGCATAGATCAGTAAAATATGAAGAATATTCTCTAACATCCATACATATATTCTTAACAATGAATTCTCCTTAACAAATCAAGAAAACCATAACATGATGCAATTCACAGAACAATCCATACCATTCCATACATTTATAGTGCTTAGTTTAACCATCACAATCATTCATCACAATAACCTTAAGATTTAAAATAACAAACTCTTCATTCATTGCCAATAACATAGATGAAAAGACATGTAACAATTCCATCCATAGACAATTAAATGAAATAATCATTGAAATCTAGTTTCTCCTATTGATTCACATCAAATAAGAAACATTTATGCATAGAAAACTCACTGGCATATAGACCGATTATGGTTCATTAACCTCATCCAAAAAAACTCTCCAACATAACACTGTATAAAAGTGTATCTAAATTCAACTTAAAACAAGGTATCTTTACTTAAAGCTACAAGTTCCTATCTACTACATCAGGTGGCTAATTCTACTTTCATCAGCTGACCTTTACAATATGGAGTTCAAAAATACATATAGGCGTGCTTAGCACAAATCCATCTCAATCAAAATTGAGATCCACTAATCAAGGAATTGGAACCTCCTCAAAAACTCAGACTGGATGACTTCCAGTTTCCAACGTTGATTGTCCTATGAAATAGGAGAGAAAAAAGGGGGAGGAAAGTCATGTGCCCAAAAAATTCTGCCAACTCATTCCTGCGTAGTTTTCTCCAAAAGGTATTCATCATAACTGGAGAAGACTTGTTGAAGAATATCTACATCCGGTCCATCAATCTAGTTGTCCTCAAATTTAATTCCCTTCAATTCTATAGAGGCAAAACCCTTCATGTCTTTTAGTTTAGTCAACTCTTTTCTCGTAGCTTTCAATTCTTCCTTAACATACATTAATCTATCTAATAATAGATCCTCTCCATCATCCTCTTTTTGCATAACCTCTTGAAACCTATTGTACCATTTCTCTTTTAATTGATTCAAAGGCATGCCCTCCTTAACCGGTATATCCACATTAACTAGAATGGCTACAATAGCTTCTAGTTCATCAAGTTGCTCATTCTGATCCTTACCAACATCTTGAGTTCCATTCCTATGCTTGTATATAAAATCAGAACTAAACCGGATTATGTTAGAGGCTTTTTCTAAGAAATCTGCATTGTCTTCCTTGAGGATTGACTACTCAAGAAGATTTGACTTTGGAAATTTATTTATATCCTTTATTTTCTAGACATTCCTCCTATATTTCTCCTCCTGTTTTTCCAAATTTTCAGTGTGATGACTCATTTCTTCTATTAATTCTAGCGTTGTCTAATGAATCTCAAAACTTCTTACTAACACCTCACCTACTTCCTGGTTAAGTTTATCTATCCACCTATCCATCATCCCAGACTTATTCTTCATTTGTACTAGATCATCAACCTCTCTTTTGCTGAGAAAAACTAATGTTTCCAAGGCAGCAATTTGTTGTGAATTAGGAGTGGAAACATCCCTTAAGAAAGTATGTAGCTGATCAAACTAACCTTTGAGCTCATCCTTTATTTTCTTATCTTTCATCATTCTAGACTTGGTGGATGAAGCTACAACATCAATCAGATTCATCTATTGATTCCTTGTAGGCTTCCCTAAATTGACAATGCCTAGTTGGTAATCAGTGACCTGCATGTCTCCCATATCCTTATCCACTACTGGAATTGCACATTTTGCAATAATCTCCCCTACCTCAGTGAGTCTTGTGGAATGGAGAATTTTGGCCTTCTTCTTGGATCTCTCCTTTACAATATCCTTCATCATATCTTCCCAATTAATAGGTTGTGGTGGAGTTATTTGTTTCTTTTCCAGATCAAGCTTCAACCAAGTAGGAGCACTCAGAGTAGTAGCCATCACTGTAGAGGAAGAGGCAACAATTGTAGAAGACAGTGGCTACAATAAAGTAACTTTAGGTTGAGAATCAACCTCTTGCACATTTTGATGTTCCTTTTCCACACTCACTTATGTAACCTTTTCAGCTTCTTCCCTATCCCTCTGCTCTTGTAACCTTTTATCTTCTTGTTCCTTTTTCAATATTTCTTCCTCCAACCTCTTCTCTTCAAGAAGTTTATTTATTTCCTCTTCCAAGACCTTGAGTTTGTCCTATGCTTCCTTCTCTTTTTTTTGCTGCTTAGCAAGCTCCTCAACATCCTTTTCCTTTTGTATGTGTTTTGCTTCCTCCCTTTTCTTGTAGGCCTTTTCAATCATTTTGAATTTAGCCTCAAGGGCCTCTCTTTGTCTTCTCTGTTTAGCCTTTTCTTCTTCCAGCTCATGCATCTTTTGTAACATCTCTAATCTGTCATTTTCCTCCTTTGTCCCTACCTCATGCTCATTTTGCTGCTATTGCTTAATCAATTCATCAACTTTCTGCTTGGCCTCCAACTATTGTTGTTGGAGTACTACATCAGCTTGTGCCTTTGCATCTATTTCTTTTTGTTTTGCTACAGCTTTAGCATGTGCCTTTGCATCTGAGGCTTTCTTAGCTTCTTCAAATAATGCCCACTGATCTTCTTCTATCAAAACATGTTTAGTTTCATCAAAGGGAATCTCCTCTAATGTCTCCTTATCTGACAAAGCATCATCGAAGTCTGTTTCTATATCATGAACTTCCAACTCCACTTCCTTTCCCTTTAAAGTCTTAGCTTCTTCATGGAGAGTCCCCTTAGGCATTTATCCAATTTGTTGCTCTGTAGGAGGGAGTTGAGATGGTGACTCACCCACAACTAACTCTAAATCCATAGGTCCTATTGGGACTTCCTCCTCATGTGTTTCAGGAAAATCTTGAGCTGGGGCTTCTAATTCAAATTCCTCTATGTCTGGAGGGAAGAATTCCAAGGGCTCCTTTGGAGGAATTTTCCTCTTCATTCTCCTATACCCTTGTGTGGTACTTGCACCTTTTCTTTTCTTAGAGGTTTGAACTCCAAGCTCCTTGGTTCTTAGTACGACCCATTGGATACTTCTATCCAACACTGGTCTAGCTATTTGCTTAATATCAATTGTCTCCTCTGCATCCACAAGATCTAAATTATTGGTACCTGCATCCTATGCTTCATATAAAGGATCCAAAACTACACCATCATTTGACAGTGTTTTAGGAATATCCACCTTAACCCCACATTCCACCATAAGTGGGATAGGCAATATTTCATAGTTCCTCTTCCTCAAATCATATTCATCCATAAGATCACTCTAGAAGTCCTCCAATAGATTGACCGAAGAAAGCAAGGCATTCATCTTCTTCTTTGGATCAAAATACTTCATAGCAGTATATAGGCCCAATTTCAAATGCATTAACTCATTAAAAAAAACCTTAGCTCCCACAAGGTGTGGGCAACTATATTCACCCAACTGCATAGGGAACTTGTGACAACTGGTCTTATGCTTTATTCCAAATTTAGCATTGACCCCCAAGGCTTGGTAAGCAAACTTCATTAAGACAATTTTGTTGCTGCAACATCTAGGGAGTAAGTGAGGATGACCATCAAACCCAGCGTGCCTAAAATAGGTAAACTTGGGTTATTGAATAAACCAATATCCCCACTCTGTAATGAACACCATGGCCTCCTAGCTTAGCCTATACCCTACATCTCCATTAAGTTGATTAATAATAACATACAAAAATGCATCATTAACTCTTCTAAAATGTAGCTCAAAAATTTGCAAAGATAGCTATTCATAATGATTCCATACTTTATTATGTCCACCAGCTTCTCCCAGCACTCCCACTCTATTTAACCCTGGAAAAATGCCTCTCTTGGCTATTGCATAAATCACATAAGAATTCATAAAGAAACTCTTGGTTTCTCTTACCCTAACCATTTGATTGTGTATGTTTTCAGACACAATCATGGGCCAATCAAACTATTACCTATCATCCAAGATTGTTTAAATGAATGGAAACATCCATTCCTTAAAGTGAAAAGCATCTCTCTTTCCAAAGACTCTGGATAACATCATTATTATATCTCCTACCTCCTTATATAACTGTGCCCTTTTAGGTTGATCTGGAAGCTTGATTAGAGACTTATTCTTAGTCCTCATCCATTTCTTATTCAAATGGGATTTGTTGGCTTCCTTATGGTTACTATACATTTTCAAAGCCTCAGCCTCATTGAGTTGGCTAGGAATCCTTGGATTAGGGACGTTGAACATAAATTGGAACATTTGGGGAGTCAAATCTATGATGACATTGCCTTGTGAATCCACACACTATCTAGTAGCTGGATTATAAGCTCTACTTGCTGTCATTATGAGTTCAGGACACTGGATTGATAAAGGAAAAACAGAAATGTGAGCCAAGCTAGACTCAACTATCCTTTGGGTTCTCATGTCACCTCCTTAGCAAATGTTTTAGAGTACAACTCCTCATACTAGAACAAACCCATATTTGTATCAGTTATGTCCACCCAATCTGACTCCTCCTTGATAGCAGTGATAACAGGACCCCGATGATTATACCTCAAGGTATAAGGGAGTTGTTCAGGTTTAACCTTTTTAGGCTTAGCTATTGCTTTTGAAGTTTCTACAAGCTGAATCCTTTGAGAAGCCTCACCCGATGCTACTGACATCCTTTAGTTTCCTACAATAAAACCCTAGATTAGATCCACAAGAAGGATAACAAAGAAAACCCAATTTAGAGATCTTACCCTTCATATACATCGGAGGCGGAACCAGAAAAAAGATATCCCAAAAAGTTCCTTTAAAACACTGCCGAGGGCGGGACCGGAATGGACATTGAGTTCTCTAGAAACTATATGGCGGGATCAGAGACAGAGTCGGAATAGAAATCGAAATGGAAACTAATTTGGTACAACAAAGAAATTTCAAACTTATGTCCTATTCTGGTTCCAGTTTTGACTGTGTCAAACAAACCTTTGATAAACATCACTCATCAGAAATGGGACCAAAGACGGAGTCGATCATTTATTAAAAACCATGTTTTGAGAATGAAATCAATCTTGGCTCTAACCCCGATTTAAACAACCATGACGTCATTTTAGGAATTTCAATAGAATAATGCATGATGACATAACCTTAAAATGAGGTAACCCAACAAAATACAAGGGCTCAAAAATGACAGACCGAAACCATCCCCATATGATCGAGAGAAGAAATGTATAGTAACTAGAGCATCATTTTCTGATTTAAACAAAGACATGTAAAAACCCTAGCTTATAAACCCTTCGACACAAATTAATTAGGGCACAAACTTAACCCTATTTGAAATTAATCAAACTGATATGTAGAAGATTTAGCAAGCAAAACCATAAATCAAAGAACCATAAAAACATAATATAGCAGATGATCCATACCTACAAAAACCTAGGGCATCACGGTACTGTCATGACTAAAACATGAAAATGACTGTGGAAAAAAAAAACAAATGAAGAAAAAACCAAAGATAAAAAGAATAAAAGACAAAACAAAAACAAGAAAAACAAAACATCACAAAAGAGAAGACGGGCAAACCAAACAACAAGGATTCAAAAGAAAACCAAGAGCCACAAACCCATGTGAAAAACAAGTCACTGAATAGAACATGATGAATAAAAAACAAAACAAAGAAAAGAAATCCTACATCTAAATGCAATCCAATAGGCTAGTCACTTGATGCGAATCTACGCAAAAATATCTCACTTTCGATTGAAGCACACTCTAAAATGTTCCACCATAGCTCTAGTACATCCTTAATCTTTAAACAGTGATGATAACACCGAGTTAACCTTAATTAAGGTTAAAAATCTAGCTTCATACGTGTAAGGCACCCATAATTAATGTCATAAATACAACAGATCGGAGTCAAAACCATGGAGGAAATAGGTACAAGACCACTAGCGACCGAAGTAAAGTTAGACTGTTGGATCTCAAAAATGCAAGTTTGAACCATGAGAGGTTTCCAAGCTCTCACAACATTTTTAGACAACGTACAAGGCCAATTAGCATAATTGAACCTTCTTCTCTTCTAGCTCTGCTAAACCTAGGCGGGTGCACCTATGTGTATGTTGCAGATTTGAAATATATTTCCTACTCAATCAATCTGTTCACAATGGCAATTGGAAGTGAATAGAAAAAATGATAACTACTACTCCTACTTCACAAAAAAAATAATTTGAATATGTTGTTTATTATGAATTTTATCATCTGGGTTGTGATAGATCAATGTCTTCTATCCACATGGGAAATGGATTCAAAAATCAAAAACTGTATATGTTTCCCTCTTTGGCTTAACTCTAGTTGTTAGGCACTTTGAAAATTCTATGACTGGCATAAAACTTCACTAAATTTACGACTTACATAAACTATGTTGGAATGTTCCTTCACCTAGTTCTTCTTTAACTATCCAAAAGAAATCCTTAAATCACTGTGACTTATTGAAAGGATTTAATTCTGACTTGCAGACACCAATCAATTAAATCATACAAAATGGGAATACATTTTGACAAATCAGAAATATACTTGATACACATATTTAAATGACAAAAAGACCTCAATTTGGAGACACCCAAATAAAGAATATGACTTAATACAGACAACTGAACACCAAAAAGAATTCACCAGTTAAAATATTTTCTCCATTGATATGCTTCAAGAAAATCTGTACATTATTTCCATTTTCCCCCTTCTCATCTTCTGCAAAAATCTAACTATTCTAACTACTGTCTTAACTTCTTTTTCAATTCATTTATATAGTAAATCCTAAGGGTCATGACCCTTCACTTTCCTATTACAATCGTTTGACATTTTTCGAAAAAAATTAAAATATTTAATTGAATTGCCTTATTGGAAAATTAAGTATTTTAAACTATAGTTTTTCATTTCTTTTATAATTTTTGCTTCCTGCTTAATATTTCCTTTCTCCAAATATTTTTTTTTCTTACCACCCTACCGCAGTCATCGTTTAAACCATCTACGGTACCGTGGTAACTAACATTCAATGTTATCTTTCCATCCACCGCACTACCACGGTCTCCTATTTTACCTCTCGTGGTACCACGGTGACTGTCTTTGACCATTACCTTTCACTGTTATCTTCGCTTCCACCATGTCACTGCGGGCTTCATTTTAACTCTTGGCGATATGGCAGTACTGGCATTTACTATCACGCTAATTGTCTACCATGCCACCATGATCTTTGACTTGTCCACCAGTGGTACCGCGGTGACCCACCTCTGACCGTTGCTTTGTCGTTAACTCACTGCCCATCACGCTACTGCGATCTGTGGTTTGACCATGCGTGATGTAGCGGTAACTATTATGTCTGTTGCCCCACTCACTACTCTCAACCACCATTTCGCTACTTACCACCCAACCACCACACTACCACAATCACTTTGATGACCGCCAGCACTACCGTAGTAGCCCCTATCCACCGTCCCCTCACCTGCTTGCCTCTATCCATCACGCCACCACAATCTCTTCTCTGACCATCCATGGTTGCACAGTAACCATTTGCATGACTGTTCTTAACCGTGATATCGCAAGCCACTTTTCAAAATGCCATGGTAAAGTGGTAAATGTTATGAAGGGTAAACGATGGAGGTAAAAGGTATTTTAACATTATGGATAGGAGAAAAAAGAATTATTTCACGAAGAAGATAGCAAAATAGTGGGATCAAATGGGTAAAACCCCTTAGAAGTTTTTATGAAAATTTTGGTTCTAACAGTGGCTCCTGTCACTACAAGAATCCAGAATATCACTAGGAGAGCAGACCAAGATAGCAAAGGATGTGAAAAATGAATGCAACAGAAGATGGAGGGAATGAGAAGATAAAAGAGATGGAGAATGGAAGATGGAAATGACCCTACACTACTATACATAGAAAGAAAACAAATGTTTTCAATAAGGAAACTTCTGAGATTGTCCATGTATTGGCAAATCTAGACCCTTCAAAAATTCCTAAGCTACTATGCATGGAAAAGAATGTTTAAAAAGGTTTACTAAGAATTGTGCATGCATTGGTAATCCTTAACCCTCTGCTTATCCTTAAGAGAATAAATGCTTCAGGAACTACCCATGTATAGGAAACTCTTGATCCTCTCCAGACATGTTATGTAGGAAATAAGAATCTTCACCTCCTTTACCAGTTATCACAAAAGGGCCCAACCATAAAGCTTCAAACTTGCCATGCTTCCCCTTCTCCTGACACCGAGCATTCCACATCAACACTAGGTCATTTTCTTCAAACTTTCTCTCCTTAGCCTTTTTATAAAAAGTATATTTTATTTGTGACTGCAATTTCACATTCTGCTTCTAAGCCATTCTTCTTATTTCATCAAGTTCTGCAAGCTATTCCATTCTTTCCTCCATTGATTCAAAAATATCCAAGTCTTCTTGTAGAATAAAATTATAAATTGGCAAAAGGTTTTGCAATGGCATCCTAGCTTGTGTCCCATACATCAATTCAAATGGATATTTTCCAATTTCCTTCTTCACAATAATCCTATCTGCCCATACAACCAATCTTAACTTTGAATCCTAGGTCTTTTTATTTGTATCACACATCCTCCTTACTATCTTCAAGAGACTTTTATTACTTGAATCTGCCTGACCATTGGCTTGTGGATGATATGAGGCAGAATAAGAAACATTAATGCCATATGTTTTGCAAAAATCTTTGAACTCATCATATCTAAAACACATCCCATTATCTGTGATCAATCTGATCGGGATGCCAAATCTGGTTATAACATTCTCCATCAGAAAGTTCACCACCACCTTGCTAGTTGCTTGCTTAGTTGGGATAGCCTCCAACCACTTAGTAAAATAATATGTGGACACTAGTACCCACCTATGTCCTCCACTTGATCCTTCATGTATTTCTCCAATGAAATCAATTCCCCATTGGTGAAAAGGTGCTTCTACCTGCAAGTGTCTAAGTGGCAATGCTCCTTGATACTTCAACTTCCCTAAAAACTTTTGACAAGCCTCACATTTCCTCACATATGCAAAAGATTCATTGACCACCTTAGGCCAATAATAACCAGCCCTAAGAATCTTATGTGCAGTGGTCTTATCATATTAATTCCTCCACACACCGCTTCATGCATTTCTCTCAAGACATATTTTGCTTGAGACTCATCCAGACATAACAACTATATACCATCCCTATTCTTCCAAAATAAGTCCCCTTCTATAAAAACATACTTAGAAGCTCGCAACTTCAAGGTTCTCCTTTGATTATCATTCAACCCTTTAGGGCACTTCATGTATTTGAGATAATACATCACATCTATATACCATGGAGTATGCTCAATACTTGCAACAACCTCTTCCTTATCTTCCACATTGAAAATTTGGTTTGGTTCAATATTTGTTTCTACCATCAGCCTTTCCAAACCTTTTCCTCTTACCAACTTGGTAATCTGAACCTCCATATTGAATTCTTTGATTTTATTAATCCATCTGCATCTTTTCCCTGTCACCTATGTCTATACCAGAATATCTTTCACAGATGCATGTGGGACATAAGCAATTATCTTAGCTCCAACAAGATAAGGTTTGAAAGCTTTAGATGCCTTGACCAATGCATAATCTATTTCTCCATAATGTCATACTTCAATTCTAACCCCTGCAAATATTTTTTGAAAAAAGACACAGGCTGCTCATGACCTTTATCATTCTTGTGTAACATAACAACTGCTATGGTGTGAAATGAAGCAAAAGAAAATATCTAAAATGGCTTAGTAAAATTAGGGGATTTTAGGATGGGGGCTTCTTTGATAGCTCTTTTTATAGACATGAAGGCATCCATAGTTTCAGCAGTCCAATCTAATTTTTCTCCATTTTTCAACATCTTAGATATAGGTTTAACAATCTCAACAAAATTGGACACAAATCTCCTAACAAAGTTAATCTTACCAAAAAATGATTGGATTGCTTTGACAGTTTTAGGAATTGGGATTTTATCTATGGCATCTACTCTCTCAGGGTCTATCCTAATCCCATCCTTTGATACAATATGTCCCAAAAGTTTACCCTCTATAATAGAAAAATGACATTTTTTAGGATTAAGACTAATACCATATTCCAGAGCTTTGATGAATATCTTCTCCAAGTTCCCCACATGATCTTCTACCCTTTTGGAATAAGCAGTGAGATCATCCTAATACACCACCATTGTAGCATTAATTAAATCTGCAGATGCCACATCCATAGCCCTCTGAAAGGTTGCTCCTGCATTTGTGAGACCAAATGACATTCTTACATAAACATACATTCCCCATGGTGTAGTGGATGTTGTCTTGTATTGCTCAGATTCTTTGACTTTGACCTGATTATATCCAAAAAATCCATCCATCATTGACAACAGCTCACATCCTGTTACATTTTGCAATATTGCCTCCATGTTTGGGAGAGGATAATTATCTTTTAGGGAAGCCACATTCAGATTTCTGAAATCTACACACAATCTTATGTCCCAATTTTTCTTCGTGACTGGAACCAAATTTGAGACCCATATTGAATTTCTAATGGGTTTAATAATACCTCCACCCCTGAGTTTCGCTAGCTCCTCTTGCATCTTAGGTTCCAGAATTGGGTCAATAGCCCTCTACCTTTATCTAAATGGTTTTGTCTCTGGCTTAAGTGGAATTTCATGCTGAAAAAGATCTTCTCTATATGCCTTCAAATCCTCATAAGACCAAGCAAACACATGCTTATACTTTCTCAACAATGCAATCAACATTCTCTTAATGGTTGGGCTTATTTTCTTTAGAATATAAACCCTTTTTGGTGCTAATTCAGTTCCCAAATTTATTTCTTCAATATATTCTTTCTTAACAGGTGTCTGCTTCATGAGAGAATGATCACTCCCATCATACACTCTTTCCAATGTTACAAGCCCTTTGGGAAGCTTGTTGGTTTTTAGCTGCAAAACTTCCTTCCCAAATATAGTCTATTTCCCATCCACTTCTTCCACAAAAGCATTGAAATCAATCCCCTGTGCTTCATACTGGTCTATACAATGAAGAAACTTCAAAAGGTTAGTATCATCCTTAAAAACCTGCCAGCTATAAATGTTGTCAGGGATAGCATGCCTTGTTTTAAATTCAACCTGAGACATCCCTGCCAAAGTGATATCATCTCTTTTTAAGGCTACACTAGCCAAAAAGTCAGCCATCAAATTTTTAGATCTATCTATCCAATCAATTGAAAATGCATCAAATAGTTCCACTGTATCCCACACAGAATTTCTATATTGTTTCAGCCTCTTGTTCTTTGCAGCATATTTTGATCTGACTTGTGACACAACCAACTCAGAATCCCCCAAGACAGTAAAAAATTTAATCTTGTGCTTGAAAACCATGTTCAAACCAATCAATAAGGCTTCATACTCTGCCACATTGTTTGTGCATTCAAAATCCAACAAAAATTAATATTTAAATGTTGTACCTTCAGGTGATATGAAAACTATTCTAGCTCCATTGCCTTCTTTTCTGCATGCCCCATCAAAATACATTTTCCATACACCCTGCTGATTTTTAGAGACATGTTTATTAATTGGGTCAGTATTCACTAATTCAAGCTGAGACAACTCTATTCTAAAATTCCCTAAATCCACATCACAAAAGCAATTGATTTGTTCCTGAGGAACGTATTCAAAAATCTGATTCATCCTTAGTTCTCTATACAACTTGACTTCCTCACCATTAACTAGTATCGTGGCATATGATAAATCAAAATTCGCATTACCTCCAACTATTGCAGTCCATTGTATTGAAAAAAGAATTCCAAACTAAGGAGGAGTATCAATCACATTTATATCAATATTATAGGTTGCTTGTGGGTAGGTTTCTAATTTCACTTCTACATTTTTCATAACCCCCACAATTGGGATAGGCCTACTATCCATGGCATCAAATTCACCACCCTCAATATCTATCCACATACCAAGTTGTTTCATTACCCCTACTGGCATAATATTCATAGAAGCACCTGAATCTATCATGCAATTTCTTACCAATTTACCATTTATGAGTAAGGTAGTAAAAACCAGATCAACTTGTGGTGTATTCATCAATGCAGCATTTAGGAAAACTTTTAAAACTTTTATCTTTCCTTTCTTATCAGCAATTCCAAGATTCTACTTTTGTTCAAAGTTTATATTTTGATTCCTCCCACTAAATATTAATTGAATAACACTTTCCCTATACTCTTTAATTTTCATCATTTCAAGTAATGGGACAGACATTTTTACCTGGGATAAAAATTGCATGAAATAAAAAGATGCACTTTCAGCTCTAATCACCTTCTTTTGTTCTGTTGATTCTCCTTTGTTCTCCTCCTTCTCCCTTTTGAATGTCTGATCTATTTTTTGTTTGTCCATGGGAAATTCTTTATTTTCTTCTTTGGGTACATATTTTTGTTCTTTTTTATCAGAGTGCTCATCATTGGTCTTTTTTGATATTTCATGGGACATCTTATTTTTCAAGAATATTCCTCTTGGAACACCTTCATTCTCATTCACTGTTCTATTTCTCAACCAATACTTGCTTTTGGCCTGCTCAACTGCTGCAATAGTCAATCTTTTAATTTCTTCCTCAGTTGGTCTCCTCACATTTCCCCTATTAGTCTGATATGCTGTAGTAGAAGGACCTTGTTCATCATCACTTTTTTCATAGTCAGAAAAAAATTATTGTTATATCATGTGAACATTGTATTTTTGGTGATCAACATCATATTCATATCCTCCTTCTTCTAAAGATGAATACCCCTGCTCAGCAGAGTGAAGAATATGGGAAGTCAAATAGATATTATGGTCTTCTTCATTATCATTTTGTGATATGTCTTTTCCTGACACTGATTGAGCTACAATACAATGCTCTCAAGAATGTGGCAAGTCACAAATGGAACACCAAGGACTATTGTCAACCATGAA
>CM021109.1:199274144-199305679 GCA_007115665.2 Sequoiadendron giganteum | reverse complement strand
GGAGGGAGAGACTTGAGAGAGAGAGAGGGTGAGAGGGATAGAGGGAGGGACAAAACATAGAGAGAGGGGGATTTATCTAGTTAGGGTGGGAGGGAGAGACATGAGAGAAAGAGATTTATCTAGGTAGGGTGCCTGAGGGAGAGACTAGAGAGAGAGAGGGAGTGGGAGGGAGAAACTAGAGAGAGAGATACCCAAGAGGAGAGAGAGAGAGAGAGAGAGAGGGTGGGAGGGATAGATGGAGGGATAGACTTGAGAGAGAAGGGGTGGGAGGGATAGAAGGAGGGATAGACTTGAGAGAGAAGGGGTGGGAGGGATAGAAGGATGGAAAGACCTAAGAGAGATGGATATTTATCTAGTTAGGGTGGGAGGGAGAGACATGAGAGAGAGATTTGACTAGGTAGGGTGGGAGGGAGAGACATGAGAGAGAGATTTGACTAGGTAGGGTAGGAGGGAGAAACCACAAAAAGGTAGAGAGACCTAAGAGGGAGAGAGACTTGAGAGAGAGAGAGAGAGTTATCTGGTTAGGGTGGGAGGGAGAGACCTAAGAGAGGGAGAGGGGGTGAGAGGGATATTTGGAGGGAGAGTCCTTAGAGAGAGTGAGAGAGAGAGAGGGGGGGAGTGGGAGATACATAAGAAAGAGAGAGAGAGAGAGAGAGAGAGTTGTGTAGGTAGGGTGGGAGGGATAGAGGGAGGGAGAGACCAAAGAGAGAGAGTTATCTAGTTAGTGTGGGAGGGAGAGACCAGAGAGAGGGAGAGGGGGTGGGAGGGAGGGAGGGAGCATCCTAAGAGGGAGAGAGAGGGAGTGTGAGGGAGGGAGAGACATGAGAGAGAGAGTATACTATATATAATATATAGTATGTAGTATATAATATATAATGTATATACTATATAGCATAAAATATATATTATGTAATATATACTATGTATTAAATATATTATATAATATATAATCTATTATTTATTGTTAATAGATAATATATTGGGGCGGGGGGCCTAGCTCGATTGGCTAAAAACATCCTGTTGCAGGCAAGAGGTCACGAGGTCTAGTCTCCCCCCAAACCCGTGGTACCAGAGGACATGTCACACCAGCGCCACCGGTCACGTGAAAAAGTTTATCAGGTGCACTGCAGTTTATAGGGGGACGGATAACCGACCGATTCCTGCAGTCTAATAAAAAAATAAAAAAATAGATAATATATTTATTATATATTAATAATACATAATATTGGTTTTGTGTATTCGTTGAAAACTAGTGTAAACGAATATCCATTTATAACAAGTATTCATTATTTATTGTATAAGTAATGAAGCTTCCCCTATGCATACAATATAATATAATTTATATACTATATATAATATATAATTTATCTACTATATATAATATATATTATATATTATATATTATATATAGTATATAGTATATGGTATATAGTATATATTATATATAGTATATAATGTATATAATATATAATATATAGTATATATATTAAATATATTATATAATAGTTAATAATTAAATATCACAATATATAATATACTATGTATTATTAATATATAATACATTTATTATTTATTAATAATACACATGATTTTTTTGTTTTTAAAAAAGTAAAGGAAACAGATATTCATTATAAATGAGTATCTGTTCTAGGAATTAGATATAAAACAAAAACGAGACTGTTTTGAGCATTCAAACGGTCTCCACATTTTTTTTTTGTCATGTGAAATCCCATTTTTTTGTCCGCAACAAACAAAATTCAGCTTTTACAAGATACTTTTTCACAATTTTCAATTTTATAATCATTTGTGTGCTCTTTTTTGCTTGTACAATAGGGAGCAATACCTGTCTTAAGAGAAAAATAAAGAGAAAACCAACAAAAAATAAAATTGAAGCATATAGAGAAAAAGATGGAAAAAGTCATAGGAAAAGAAGACAACATATGCCAAATACTGAAGCTAAGGCTTCTTCTCCACCCCTAAATAGTAATTCAATTGAAGATGAAATAAAATTTGAAAATATTGAACATCATATATTGAAATTTAAAATGAAAATATTAAAATTGATATAGAAAATGTTGAAATTGGTATTGAAAATGAAAATGTTGGAATTGATTTTGAAAATGTTGAGAACATTGAAAATATTGAAAATGAAAATGTTAATAACATTGAAAATGTTGAAAATGAACATTATGTATCATCTAATTACATGAGAACCCCTAAATGGTTACTTTAAAAAGATGAGAACATAATATATAATATTGATTGAAAAGGGTCATCATGAATGGTTTAGTTGTGGGCTACCAATATGTTCAATCAATACTTTTTTGATAAGACATAAACTGAACAATGTCTTTTGGTGTGAAATTGCTAAAGTTTTACAAAATGAGGCCATTATTAAAGAAATTGAAGACTCGTGTCACTAAAAAGTTAGAAAAAATAGTATTATTGTAAAAAAAAATTAATGCTCTAACTTCTATTGGAAAGATTAGTAAGGAAAAAGATAAAAGAGTTGCTCGTAGAGTGATCACAACCTCACTAGTAAGTCATCATTTGAGAAAGGCTCGTTTAATGAACCAAACTTGTATTGATTTAAATCTAAATCGTAAAACATTGTCTAGAGCACTCTCAAGAAGAGGAAGACTCGATAGTCCTTTTCAAAATGATATGTGGGACTTTAGTGGGAATCTTCCACATGTTGATAAGAAGCTAACCAATAATGTAAAGAATGAAATTAAACATTTTTTGTGCTCTCAATCTAGAGTATCACTAAATGTAAAGGATGTTTGAATTTAAGAATTGGTAATTGAGATCGCACACCGCATCCTAAAAATTTCTTGGAATGTAGCCAAAAAATATTGTGCAAACAACTTTGTGAAGCACATCCAAATTTGAAAATCTCACAAAGGGATTTTGAGTCTTGTAAGCCATTTATTGTGTATCGATTAATATTTGTAATGCATGTTGTTGTAAATACCACATTGATTTTTCAACGTATAATGAATTATTATGCTATATTCATTCTACTATACATACTAACTAAATGTTGCAAGAGTGTCATGAAATGAAATTTCCCAAGTCATCCAGGGACTTGTTAGATTCATTTATATGTGTTAGAGGTGACAGTTGTCTTTTTTATAGAAATGATTGTTTAAACAAAACATGTTGGCAATGTGGTAGTTTATCGAAGTTTGTAACATGTTTTTATGAGGGAAACAAACATGATTTTACTATTAAGATTGTTGAAAAAAAAATGTTTGTGATAGTCAAATACAGCTTGAAGAGTGGAGGTGAAGGTTCTAGATGCAAGTTGGTTACAAGAGAAGCAAGTATTTTTGATTTTAAGAAAAATATTTTCTACAAGTATGCAAGGCATAACCATAGGTCCCAATGATTGGATCAACAATTCAAGATGTGTAAGGACTCTTTCCTGATTGGAACTATTATATCTATTGTTGATTTTGTTGAAAATTACACATTGCAACCATAGAATGAGGTACAATCACAATATTACAATTCTATTCAAATTGCTATTTTTGCCCACATAATATATAGACATGCCCTCGGTAATGTAAAAGATGATAGGAAGATAATAAGGGAGTACCATTTTACATGAGTGATGATAGATCTCATTCATCTGAGTTTGTATAACATTTTTTTGAAAAAAAAATAAAGTTCTTGCAGGAAAAAGGTATTACAATGGGTTGAAATATCATTTGGTCAGATAACTACAAAGGGAAATTCAAGAATGCTCATATATTTTATTGGTTGAGCAAGATGCATATACAAAGGAGTGTACCACACATTTGGAGTTTTTTTAAGTTGGGCATGGAAAATGTGAGCATGATGGGATATGTGCATGTGTAAAGAGAGCTCTGGTTAAGGAGAAAATGAAGATTAGAGGTGGTGCAACATTCAAATATGCATGTTCTATTGTTGATTGGTGTACTTATGCATTATCACGAGGAGGGAAAATTGATTCACAAGTGTGCAGGTTCTTTTAGTCGGTTGATGAGGGCATAATGGGAGACAAATTAGAATGTCAAATAATTAGAGAATCTTTAAAGATTCCTTCATTTTGAAGCTCAAATGCAAATTCATGGACCATATGGACATGAGAGTTGGCTTGTTTTTTGTCAAAATTGTATTAAGTGTGATCGGGATCAATGCAAGTCAATTGAGTGGGTAGATACATGGATTCCATGGTACCTAACCCCTTTATTTGCAACAAAATCCTCTTTACAAGATGAAATAGAAAGTTCACTTGACTATGACCATCTTTCAGATCTTATACATCTAGGACATGTTTATGTAGTTGTTGCACCATAGGGGAATGAAGAGGCATCAGGCTATTGGTTGGCACAATGTTTATAGGGAAAGAATAAGCTAACACAATCTATGACAGATGATGATGGGTTCATGTATCCTACAGGTTCAATTGTTATTATCAAAACTTGGTTGTGAATATATATGATTATAAAGAATGGCATACCTCCATTTTAAGACTATGAGAAACAAAAAAACCATTCTCATGTATTCACACATTGTTATAGCAAAAAATGTTAAGTTATTGAGACATCATGCCAAACCAAGAACAAAGGAACTATGGACAATTAGTAGTGTTGATCATGATGCAAATACTTGATACTCTGAAGGTAAGAGATTACCCTTCGAGCACACTTGAGTAGTATATCATTTGTTGTATGGGATAGGTATGATATTTTTCATCTCATTTTGATTCATGTTATTTCCATGGGTTAGATAAAAAGTGCATTAAAAGTATGCATAAAAATCAACTGATATGTAAAATGTAGGTTTTTTGGAGAACAAGGGTATATTTTCAAGAGATTCAGATCAAAACATCCATGGTAGATCATGTAGATCAATATATTTTCAAGGTACATATTTTATTTGAGAGAATGTTTAGTTCAAACTTTGTAATTCATGATGCTTATGCTCAACAATTTATCTCTATTTATATGCATGTTCTTCTTTGACCCCATTTCTAATGAGTATGTCACATTCTCTCAATTGCTTAATTTTTGAAGGTATTATTGTTTAATTTGTAGTTCATTGCTTCAAAAAATATGAATCCTCTCATAACTTGAAGTCTTAAGTTGAAATGGTGATAAGATGAAACATCGATATGCATTGAAATAAGTCTTTAAGTTAATAGAAATGAGCCCTTCTTTTATAATAAGATGAAACAGTGATATACATTGAAAGAAGTATTATCTATTCAAGATATACATGATCTCCATGGATTAGAAATTACTAATATCAGAACAAATCTTAGGCAGGCGATGGCCAAAAAAGTAGATCAAAACATCAATGGCAGATCATGTATATCTTGAATAGATAATAATTCCTTCAATGTATATCATTGTTCCTAGATGTACCTTTGTGGAAAATCTAGACCTTTTTTAGTCCACATGTGGACTTTCTAGGACTTTCTAGTGATTTGGTAGGAAGCCAACAAAAAATAGGTGGTAAATTTTAATTGTTAAGGGTTGGGGAAGAATCATACCTTGGACTAGGTACTAGAAGGGTGGATTACTTAGGAAGGGAAAATTCTAAAGGGATGATAAGTAAATGGAGTCAAACATATAAAGGGTGGCATGACACCATAGAAAATTTTAACATCCCAATAAGGAACAAAGGGAAGTAAAGGGTCATAAAGATATGCTCAATAGGGAAACCCCACCAAGTGTAAAAGTATAACAACCTACAAAATTAAGGTAAATGACTAGAAACTTTAAAACACTTAATATTTCTTATATTTTAAGAAAATTTTGACACATGGGGGACCCATTTGGTTTTTCTTAGACGAGTTATCAATAATGGGCATAAAGGTAATGAAAGAAAGGAGAGTGTGGGGAAGGGTAGATTAGGTTTTTGGAAAATTTAGGGAGGGTTTGTGAAGGTTGGGAAAGAAAAGGAGAGTGTAGGACTTTCATAATTTTTCCTGATGAATTTTTTATTTGAAAGTGTACTCAAACCTTTGATTCCCTAATTGCAACTAATTCTATGGAGCTACAAACATTGTTTGTGAGTACAAAAATTATAAATAGTGATATACATTGAAATAATTCTTAAGTAGGAAAGATACACAAGATTTACATGGATTAGAAATTATTGATATGAAAAATAATATTAGATAGGAAGTGGCCAAAAAAAGTAGATCATTGATGTGTTCACACTGCCCATTCATTGAAACAACTATAAATTTTACAATTTTGCATTTTTACTCATACAACACTTTCAAGACTACACAAGATTACTGCCCTCAAGAATCATAGGGGGGCTTGGGTGATAAAAGGAGGCCTTTTATAGTGTTGGAATTCCCACCTTGACTTGTTGGTATAGTTTGTTTTTCTCCATTATGCACAAAATAAAAATGCTTCTTTCCATTTTTGCACTACTTTCCACTGACATTTTTTGCAAGAACGTATTTAACACTAAAACACACAAATGATATTCAGTTGACCTAAACCAAGAGAGGTTGGTTTGAAGGGATTCTATATCCACCTATAGGTCCATACAAAGCATTCCTACATGCCACGAGCTCTTGGAACGACTTCATCAAAGTTTGACAATTTTTGGCTTTTAGGGCTCTTAAGAAACTACCTCGAAAAGAGCACCCTAGAACGATCAAGTGACTTGGGAAAAAAATTCAGACCTTACCTAGTATTTACTTGCCTCACTTGACATGTCCACATTTTCCATTCATCAAAATAACTAAAGTTTTTATAAATTTTGCATTTTTTGCTCTTAAGCCTCTTAAGAGACTACCCCAAAAAGAGCACCCCAAATCGATCGAGTGACTTGGGAAATGATTTTATACCTTCCTTAGTATTTACCTACCTATCTTAACATGCTCATTCTCCCCATTCATCAAAATTACTATAAATTTTACAAATTTTACATTTTTTGCTCTTAAGGCTCTCAAAACACTGCCCCAAAAAGAGCACCCTAGATTGATCGAGTAACTTGGGAAATGAATATAGACCTTTCCTATTATTTAATTTCCTACCTCGATTTTTCCATACTATCCATTCATCAAAATTACTAAAAATATTACAAATTTTTCTTTTTTTGCTCTTGAGCCTCTTAAGAGACTACGCCGAAAAGAGAACACCAAATTGACCAAGTGACTTGGAAAACAAATTCACACCTTCCCTAGTATTTACCTACCTACCTCAATGTGTTCATTCTACCCATTCATCAAAATAACTATAAATTTTACAATTTTGCATTTTTTGCTCTTATGACACTTTCACGACTACCCCGGATTAGTGCACTCAGGAATCATAGGGGAGCTTGGGTGATGAAAGGAGGCCTTTTATAGCATTGGAATGCCCACCTTGACTTGTTTTTATAGTTGGTTTTGCTCCATTATGCACAAAAAAAAAACACTTCTTTCCATTTTTGTGCTGCTTTCCACTAACATTTTTTGTAAGAATGCATTTGACACTAGAACACACAAATGATGTTGAATTGACCCAAACCAAGAGAGGTTGGTTTGAATAGATTAGTTATCCACTTGTATTCCTAGACAAAGCATTCCTACATGCCATGAGCTCCCAAAATGACTTCATCAAAGTATGAAAATTTTTGGCTTGTAGGGCTCTTAAGAGACTACCTCAGAAAGAGCACCCAAAAATGATCAGGTGACTTGGGAAATAAAGTTAGACCTATTAGAGTAATAAGTTATTTCACTTAATTAATCTAGTCATATTGGCTAATTAATTAAGTTGCTTATTCCTTTAGGTTTACTTAAGCTAAACTTAGGCACATTAATAATTATTTATTAATTATGAAGTGTGCACACTAGGGTTTCCCTTTTAGGTTTCACTTTAGGGTTTCTTGATCTCCTTCATAAGGATTGATCTCATTGTAATTATTTGATTCTCTTAATGTATTTTTACTTTAAGGCTTGCAGAACATCTTCTTTGGTTCTGAATATCTTTCATTCTTTGTGATAGGTTATTGCATGCAAGTGATTCTTAGGGTTTGTGAGGTTGGGTTTCTCAACTTCTACATGGTATCAGAGCTCCAGACCAGTAGTTGCCTGTTCATTTTTTGAATATTTTTCCTCAGTGATTTTTTTTGTGCAAGGGTTTCCAGCCAAGCATCTTTTTTGTGGATCGACGGGTAGGAAATTTTTCTATGCATTTTTGGGCAAAACGGACATCGCCATCACATTCAGAATGCCCAAAAACACTAGAAATTCTTGTCATTTCATCGATTTCTGAGAAAGTTGAAAAAAGGAAAAAATAAATTGCCAAAGAGGTCGTGCAGCCTCCCTAGCTCGCTTCCCGAGGCAAATGTTTTTGAACAATTTGCAAAAATATATAAAAAACTATAAAAAAGCACATTTTTTTTGTACGGCCAGTAGAAAATCCCTCTGCCACCACTGCTCCACTTAATGGCCTCCACTGCACCACCGTTTTGTTGCTCCCCAATGTTTAGCCCCCGCGGGCTCCCTGAGGTGTTACCGATGGTCACATAAGTGACCAAGAGCCCCGTTGAAGCCACTAGCCATCAATCCAGCCCCCTACGGTCATGTGGGTGACCAAGGGCCGACAGACTTATCCCTTTTGCGCCAGTGGGTGGTCCTCCATAGGACCTAGTTCTTATTTTTTTTAGCCCCTGAGGGCTCTGGAGGCCATATTGAGCAATTTGGAGCAATTTTCAACAAATTGGGCATATTTCTTGTCTACGGTCTCTGTTTTGCAAAAAAGAGATACCGTTGGAAAGTTGATTCCAACACCATTCCAGTGGTGCTGGTGTATTTTTCTGATTTTTTTATTTGCTTTCTTTTTCGGCCTTTGAAGTCAGTAGTTGTTGTTTTCACTCTAGGGACATAACTTTTGTGTACAGACTCCGTTTTGCGCAAATGAATAGGTGTAAAAAAGTTGGTTCAGTGCTCTACACACATCTTAGACCTGATTTTCAAGAATATTTACCAGGTTTTTGATATTCTTATTTGATCTTAGATTCTGTTTCCTTGGTTATTTTCTTGGGAAACATGCATTCAAGTTATTTTGTTTTGAGATCAAAGAGCTATATTTTTTTATTTGAAAGTATATACTGTTGTATTCACATGGATTCACATAATATTTCACCCCTTACTTCATTCAACTACTTTGGTTGGGAAAAAAAAATGGAGATCCCTTTGAAGCACAAAGGGTTATGTTGATGGTCAAAATAGCACAAACAACATAAAACAAAATATTTCTACTATATTTCTCCTGAAAAAGAAAGACAACATATAGTAGCCTAACTTCCAAGGTCTTGGTAGTTGGTTCTCAATTGTGTTGGTGTCACTCAATTTTCCAATGCAACTGTAATATTCAAGGGGCCTTTGATGGTAATCAGGAACACAAACTGTATCAGATTCATCAATCTATATTTAATGGGGGGGTTTAAATAAACAAAAAAAAAGGATAGATCAAGGCACAAATCAATCAAAAATGAACAAAAAATTCATAGCATCTAGACATATATTCTCAACAATGAGTAATTCTTAACAGATCAAAACCATAACATGATGCAACTCACAAAACAATCCATACCATTGCATACATTCATAGTGCTTAGTTCAATCATCACAACCATTCATCAAAATACTTCAAGATTCAAAGTAGATTACTCATTCATTGCTAACAATATAGATCAAAATACATATAATAATTCCATTCATAGATAATTTAATGAAATAATCTTTAAAATCTGGTTTCCAATATTCATTTTCATCAAATAAGAAACATTTATGCACATCAAAATCACTGCCATACAGACTGATTATGGTTCATTAACCTCATCCAAGAAGTTCAACTCCAACATAAAAAACTATATAAAAAGTGTATCTAAATTAAACATGAACTTAAAAGTGTCTTTGCTCAAAGCTATAAAATCCTATCTGCTATCATCAGGTGGCTAATCCTACTTCCATTAGCTGACCTTTACAACATGGAGCACAAAAGTACATATAGACATGCTACACATAAATCCCTCTCAACCATAAATTGAGATCCACTAATCAAGGAACTGAAATTGCAAGAAGAAGCTAGACTGGTTGATCTTCAGTTCAAAGTTTGATTTCCCTGTTGAGTAGATTTTGACACCCAAGGAAAGAGACATGATTTGTTGATGAAAACCTTTAGTTCAAAGGTTGATTTCCCTGTAAAGTAGGAGAGAAAAGGGGAAGTCATGTGCCAAAAATAAAACATTTTTCTGCCAACTCACTCTTGCGTTGTTTGCTCGAGAAGATATTCATCATAGTTGGAGAACACTTGTTGAAGGATGTCCACATCAAGCCCATCGACCTAGCTCTATTCAAATTTGATTCTTTTTAACTCTGTTGAGATGAATTCTTGCATATCTTTCAACCTGGTCTTTACTAGTGTCTTGAACTTCATTTCTATGCTTATATATGAAGTCAGACCTAAAGCAGATTATGTTTGAAGCCTTTTCCAAGAAATCTGCATTATCTTCTTCAAGGATTGATTTCTCTACAAGAGTTGTTTTTTGCAACTTACCAATGTCCTTCATCTTCTGAATATATCCCCTATATTCTTCCTCTTTCTCTCCTAGTGTTTTAGTATGATGACCCATTTCTTCTACCAACTCAAGTGTTGTTTTATGGATTTCAAAATTGTTTACCAACACTTCATCTAGTTCCTGATTAAGCTTGTCAATCCACCTATCCAACATCCTATACTTACTCTTCATTTGTACTAAATCATCAAATTCTCTTTTGTTGAGTAAGACTGGAGTTTCCAAGGCTACAACTAGTTGAGACATGGGAGTGGAAACATCTTTTAAGAAACTATGTAATTAATCCAATTGAGCCCTAAGCTCATCCTTTCTTTATTTATCCTTGATCATACTTGACTTTGTGGAGGAAGCTACAATATCAATGAGATTCATTTTTTGATTCCTTGTAGGCCTCCCTAAGTTGGTTTTTCCCAATTGATAATCAGTCACTTGCATATCTTCCCTATCCTCTTCCACCACCGGAATTGCACATTTATCAAAGATCTATCCTTCCTCTGTGAGCCTTGTGGAATGAAGAACCCTACCCTTCTTTTTGGTCCTTTCCTTCTCTATTTCCTTCATCATTTCTTCCCAATTAAGAGGCTACGATGGAGCTATCTACTTCTTCTCGAGATCCAACTTTAACCATGTAGGAGCACTAGGAGTAGTGACTACTTGTGCTAAGGAAGAGGTAGTTGTAGTAGAAGATAATGGCTATAACATGGTAAATTGAGGCTGAGAAGAAACTTCTTGCACATTTTGTTGCTCCTTTTATGCATTCTCTTATGCAACCCTCTCGGCCTCTTCTTTATCCTTCCGATCCTGCAGCCTTTTATCTTCTCATTCCTTCTTCAAACGTTCTTCCTCTAACCTCTTTTCTTCACAAAATTTATCTTTGTCTCTTCAAGTCTTTGATCTTGTCCCATGCTTCCTTTTCCTTTTGTAATCATTCTTCTTCTTCCTTTTTCTTATAGGCCTCTTCAACAATTTTAAATTTAGCCTGGAGGGCTTCTTTTTCTCCTCTTTGTCTAGCCTTCTCTTCTTCAAGATCATGGATCTTTTGAAGCATTTCTAAATTGTCATTCTCCTCCTTTATTCTGAGCTCTTGATCCTTTTGTTTTTGCTTCTTTGCCAACTCATCAGCTTTTTTTTTCACCTCTAATCATTGTTTTTGAAGTAATGCATTAGTTTGGGCTTTATCTTCCATTTCCAGCTGGTTTGTGAATGCTTCATCTTGTTCTTTGGCATTCGACTACTATTGTTTGAGAAATGTTTCAACTTGTGCTTGTGCATCCGACTCTTTTGTTTGAGCAATTCATCAGCTTGTGCGTTTGCATCCGATTCCATCTTAGCTTCTTCAAACAACTTCCATTGGCCCTCCTCTGTCAAAACATGCTCAATTCCTACATCCTCAATTTCATCAAGAGAGATCTCCTCGAGTGTCTCCTTATCTGATAGAGTATCCCCAGAGTCTATCTTTACATCATGGATTTCAACCTCGGAGTCCTTTCCTTTCAATGATTCAACTTCTTTATGGAGGGTTCCTCTAGGAATTTCTTCACTTGGCTATTCTGTAGGAGGGGGTTGAGTAGATGACTCACCTACAAGTGATGTTCAGGCGTCAGGTCCTATTCAAACTTCTTCTTTATGTGCTTCAGGTATATCTTGAGCTGAAACTTCAAGTTCAAATTCCTCTATATCAAGAGGGAAGAATTCCAAGGGCTCCTTAGGAGGATTTCTTATTTTGGTCCTCTTGTACCCTTGAGTTGTACCTACACCCTTCCTTTTCTTGGAAGTTTGACCCCCAGGTTCCTTGGTTCTTAGAACAACCCATTGGATGCTTCTATCCAACACCGACCTTTCTATCTGTTTAGTATCTATGGTCTCCTCTACACCCCAATATATAGGATCCAAGCTCTTGGTGCCTATATTTTGTGCCTCATATTGGGGATCCAAAACCACACTATCATCTAATTATGTTTTGGGAATTTCTAGCTTGACCCCATACTCCACCATTCATGGGATAGGCAACCTTTCATAATTTCTTTTCCTCAAGTCATACTCATCCTAAAGATCACTCCAAAAGTCCTCCAATAGATTGAAGCATTTATCAAAAATAGAAGCAAGAAAAGCATTCATCTTCTTTTTAGGATCATAATGCTTCCTAGCAATATACAAGCCCAACTTTAGGTGCATTAACTCATTGCAAACTACCTTGGCTCCCACAAGGTGTGGATAACTATATTCACCCAGCTTCATGGGGAACTTATGACAACCGAGCTTATGTTTTATAGAAAATTTGGAGTTAACCCCCAAGGCTTGATAAATGAATTCCATTAAAACAATCCTATTATTGCAGAATCTAGGGAGTAGGTGAGGGTGACCATCAAATCCATCCAATCTGAAATAAGTAAACTTGGGGTATTGGATAAACCAACATGCCCACTCTTTAATAAATGCCATGGCTTCTTGACTCAAGCTATATCTTGCATCCCCTATGAGCTAGTTAATAACGACATTAAAAATGTGTCATTAACCCTTATGTAATGCAGTTCAAAATTTTGCAAGGTGAGCTGATCATAATGATTCCACACCTTATTTTTTCCATTAGCTTCTCCCAAAATCCCTGCTCTGTTTACACCCGAAAAGATGCCTCTTTTTGTTGTTGCATAGATCACATAAGAGGTCATGAAGAAAATCTTGGTTTCTCTCACTCTAATCATTTGGTTGTGTATGCATTCAAACAAAATCATGGGGCAATAATTTTTTTCCTACCATCTAGGATAGTCTGAATGAATGGAAACATCCATTCCTTAAAGTGAAAAACATCCCTTTTCCCAAACACTCTGGATAGCATCATTATAATGTCCCCAATCTCCTTGTAGAATTCTACCCTTTTAGGCTGATTTGGAAGCTTAAACAAAGACTTTTTCTTAGCTCTCATCCATTTCTTATTCAAATGAGTTTTGCTGGCCTCCTTATGATTACTATACATTTTCAAGGCCTCCGCCTCATTGAGTTTCCTAGGATTCTATGGAGTGGCACATTGAACATGAACTGAAACATTTGTGAAGTTAGATCAATGATGACATTGCCCTGTGAATCCACACATTGTCTGGTAGTAGGATTATAGGCTCCAACTACTGTCATTATTAATTTAGGACATTGGACTATTAGAGGAAATATGGTAACATGTGCCAAACCAAATTCAACAATTCTTTGGGTCCTCCCTATTACCTCTTCAGCAAACATTTCCAAGTACAACTCCTCGCAATGGAAAGGGCCCAGGTTGGTATCATTATATATGCCCAATCAAAATCCACTTTACTAGTAGTGATGGCAGGACCCTGATGGTTATACCTCAAGGTACAAGGGAGTTGTTCTGGCTTGACCTTTTTAGGCTTTGCTCCTTGTTTTGAAGTCTCTATAGGTTGAATCCTTTGAGAAACCTCACCCAATGCTCCTAGCATCTCTTAATTTTTGCAACAAAACCCAATATTAGATCCACAAAAGTCTAAAAAACTAGGCCAGAGATCTCACCTTTCATATACTTACTTCATACTTAGTCAAAATTTCATACCTACCAGAGGTGGGACAAGGCAGAAGAACACCCCTAGAAGGCTTTAAAGCACTGCCGGGGTCAGGACCAAAATGAACATTGGACTCATAACAAACCATATAGTGGGATCAGAGATGGAGTCATAATATTAATCTAGACTGGCATCAAAATGAAAAGCAGACCCAATACACACTGAAGTTCCAAATCCACATCCTGTTCCTCTTCTGCTTCCAACAGAGTAAAATATATTTTGATAATTTATAATTCATCAGAAGCAAGCTCATAGACGGATCCAACATCCATTACAACTAAATTTTTATGAACATAATCATTCCTAGATCCGACTCGAGATAAGACGAAACATGACATATCATTCAAAGGTTCAATAGTAGAGCGAATGGCATTATGAATAAGAAACAAGATCACCTGACAAGCCAAGGATTCTTAAAATGGTAGTACTAACCCATCCCCCATACAACTGAGGGGAAAAACAACAACTAGGGCACAATTTTAAAACTAACAGGGATGCGCAAAAACCCTAGTTTATTAAAACCTTCGACTTAAACAATTAGGGCATAATTTAACCCTATTCAAAAATCAACGAGTCGACATGCAAAAATTACCGGCAGGTAAAGTAATGAATTGAAGAACACCATAAAACCACATAGCAAATGATTGATACCCCAAAACCAAGAGCACAAAGATATGGGCATGAAGAAAATGCAAAAAAATGACCATTGCAAAGAAAAAACCAACGAGAAAATGACAAACAGTAAGTAAAACAAAAATAGAGAAAGAGCCGAAGACAAGGAAAAAAAAAAGAAAAGAAAAGAAAAGTGAACAAGCAAGGATTGAAATGAAAAGAGTCACGAACCCCACGAAGAAGGACAAACCAAATAAACATAATGAAAGCAACAAATAAAACAAAGAAAAGAAAACCCTACCTTGAAATGCAAATCCAACATGTCGGCTCTTGATGTGAATCCACACACAAATGCTTGACCTCCAATTGAAGCATGCCTCTTCTGTTCTATCTTGACTCTATTTTGATATTACTGCTCACCATGGTAATAATAAGTAGTAAATTGACCCTAATTAAGTTTAAAAAATGATTCCACACATGTAAAAGGGTCCATAATTAATGCCATAAATGTAGTAGGTTGGAAGTAGAATTGTGGTGAGAACAGGCACAAAACATCACATGACCAATGTAAATTTAGAAAGCAACAAGAAAGGTAGGAGCGGAAGCGAAATGAGAACCAGGTTTGGAAACTTTGTCCAAGTTTTGAGTTTGGTTCCAGTTTTGGTTTCGCCGACGATGAAGAAAAGGAAAGAAAGAACCAAAAAGAAGACACCGAGATCGATACAAGGTAAACAACATCAATCCCAAGTCCAAAAAACATACCAAAAAAGTGGAGGCGAAGGTAGGATGGAAACAAAGTTTGGAACTTTGTATAAGTCCCGAACTTAATATCCATTCCAGTTCCGATTCCACGAAAGGAAAACAAGACATAATGAAGAGACAAACAAAGAGACAAGCGAGATCAGGATCGGGAAGGAATCAAGGAATGAAACTCAAAATGAGTTTCAAATCCAGATTTCGTTACGGTTCCGGTTCCGGCATAACAAAAGAAATAAAAATAAAGTGTTGGAAGAAAGAACAACCCAAACTTTGTTGAAAGAGACCTAAGGACAAAAAATAAAAGAGGGGGACCCATTTTGACCAAGGAAAAAGATGGGGTGGTTATGCAAGGCATAACAAATGGTGGCTCAGCTGGGAAAATGGTTTACCCATTTTCAAGACACTGAAGAATTCAGTCACCCAAAAACCTTTTGGTTTATGAATCATGTTAACTTGAATAAGATTAGATATATAGAATAAGGTTGAGCTGGAATCTCAGATGTATGTGCTCATGAACTATTTTGAATCTAAGTGTGCGTATATGGTGCATCCTTCTTCATAGACACTTTCTCGACTCTTAAACAAGTACACCTAAGATCCAAGCTACATAGGTTGAGTCCTTCACCTATCGTGCAATGAAATCCTGGGCATTGCTTCGCTTCCAGATAAGCATCGATAACCTCGATGGATATACCTCTAGTTCTTTCAAATAATTTCTCTACTGCCAGATAGGCATCCATAGCTCCAATAGAGATACTTGAATCACCCACTTTATATTGATTTTTTACATTTTCTTTCAATAATTCTCTTCCCTCTTTTCTTCCTTTTTTTTTTAAAACATTCTACTAGGTGGAAATTCTTTATGGACTTTTCTCAATACTCAAATGTAATTGGTCTGAAATATGGGTTGAGAACTACAATGAATTTCATGATAGTCTTGGAATCAGATTTTGCACTTGAACTAGGGATGCAACCACCCTAAAATAAATAGGCATTTTACTTAGGCAGATGTTTATCTATTTTGTGATAGACTTCGATCATAATTCATGAGATATTCACAAGGTACCTTTTCCTTAATAAATTTTCAAACCCAAGTTAGAATGGTCACAACACATGAGTTTAGAATGAAATCACTCCATAGAAGCTCCCTAAAAATACCTAAATCAATTTCTCTCCTAGTGCTTGTAGCATACTTTGAATAACAACCCCTTTTCTTGGAATGGATAGAAATGAAGATCCCCAACGAACAAGACAAAACAAAAAAAAATGAAAATAAAGAAAAAGATAAAAAGGAAAAAAACCAAAACAAAAACAAAAGAAAGAACTAATTGCATATGGTATAATATAGTACATTTATTCAAAAAATCAGACCTTTATGAGCCAAAGTAATGTTTAAGAGACTGGCCATTAACTTGCAATGGAATAGGTTCTCCTATCAAGGCACTCAAGTGGAAAGCATTCTCACCTAGTATCTTAGGTATTTGATATGGACCCAACTAGAGTCTATCAAACTTCTAGTTATCTCCCTTCTTCTCTTTAGCCTTGTCCCATAGTAGCACAAGATCTAATATCCTAAAGGCCTTTACCTTGGCCCTCTTGTCAAAGTAGCATTTGACATCATCTTGATGTTTAGAGAACTGCTGCAAAGTAGCATCTCTTTGTTCTTCCATATTGAGCAAGTTGGTTAGTTTGACCTCGATCCTATCGTCCTTTGTATAAAATTACTGCATAAACTTGAGGATAGGTATTTGCAAATGGATTGGGAAGATTGGGTCTTGGCCGTAGACTAATTTAAATAGTGAATTTCCCAGGGAAGCTTTGATTCGAGTTCGATCTTCCCATAAGGAAAATCTCAACTAAGTGTGCCAATCCTTAGGATTGTTTTCTAATAATTTTTTAATTACCTCCAACAAATTTTTATTAGTAGACTTAGCCATTCCATTTCCCCAAGGGTAGTAATTTGATGAATATTTCAAAATAATCTTATGTTCATAATCCCATTGAATAAACTCAACTGAAGAGAAAGCAGGGCCATTATCACATACTAGGGTGAATGGTACTCCAAACCTAGTGGTGATGTTCTCAGTCAAAAACTTGATAACCACTTTTTTGGTGTTATTTTTGTAGGGCTGAGCCTCAGTCTAGCATGTGCAGTAGTCAGTTGCAGTCAAGAAGAACTTGTGACCTACAAAGTATATTGGATTAATAACACCAACAAATTATAGTGCCCATTGAGTGAATGGTCTTACCTCATACATTGGTTGCAAAGGCATGGACGAATTTCTTTCCCTGGGTGTAGAGGTCTAGAATACATGACATGTCCAGACATGTTGGTGTGCATCCCAAAACACATAAGGCCAATAATAACCTGATCTAATAATTTGATGGGTCAAAGAATTTGCAGAGCCATGTCCTGTACCATGTCTTCCATGAAACTCAACAATGGAATGCTTAGCTTCTTGTTGAGGAGGAAGAAGATCAAATCTATGTACCAAGGATCCTTAGTGAATGACTACACATACTACTGACATGTGATATTCTTGTCAACATCTGCCATTTCCTTTGATAAACCTTGACCTCAGACGAGTTTCATGGGGTAAATTTCTAAGTCAAACTCTTACAAAATAGCCATCCACTTTACTCTTCTTTCCCCCAATCCACTTTGCATCAGGAGGGATTTCACAGCTGGATCAGGAACTATGGCAATAGCTTGACTCTGAAGAATGTAATGCCTGAATTTTTTTACTGCTCGAACTAATGCAAAGGCCTACTTCTCAAGGGGTGGGTACCTGACTTCTGCATTCTTGAATGGGGAGCTCATGAAGGAAATAGGCCTTTCCTTTCCCTCACCTCTTCGTTGTGTTAAAACAGCTGCACATGAATTGTCAAACACGAAAGAATAGATATAGAAGGGCTTTAGATAATTTGGGTTGGTCAAGACCGGTGCCTTAGATATCAATTGTTTAATTTGTGAGAAAGAATATTTGGCCTCATTGATCCATTCTATTTTTGCATCTTTTTTCATCATCTCATTAAGGGGTTTGATGATTTCTGAAAACCCTGTTATAAATTTTCTGACAAAATTAATCCTTCTAAAGAAGGATCTCATTTCTTTCTTACTTCTTGGCCTTGTCAGTGTTAAGATGGCCTCTACTCTATCAAGGTCTATGGATATCCCCTCTTTTGATATTATATGGCCTAAGAATTTCCCTTTAGATACTCCAAACACACACATTCTTGGATTAAGGGAGACACCATAGCTTATACACTTTTTGAGAACCTTTTCTGAATCTACAACATGGTCTTCCTAGTTCTTGGAGAAAATAGTTAAGTCATCCACATAAATAATGATACACTTACCTATTAAATCCTTGAATGCTATGTCCATTGCATGCTGAAAGGTTTCTCTAGTGTTGATAAGGCTGAATGACATCCTTGAATAGGAAAATGTGCCCCACTTGGTAGTGAAGGCAGTCTTCATTTTGTCCTTGTGACTGACAAGCACCTGATTATACCCAGAATAGCCATCCAGAAATGACATCATCTGGGACCCATTTATTGTTTTTAATACCTCACCAAGAGAAGGAAGTGGGTATTTATCCTTCTCGGAAGCCTTATTTAGGTTCCTGAAATCAACACATAACCTGATTTCACCACTTTTCTTGCTCATAGGAACTAAATTTGCAACCCAAGTAGAATGTCTAATTGGGAAAATTATTCTTTCAGATAGCAATTTTTGCACCTCCTTCTAAATCAGGGGCTCAATCAAAGCATTGACTAGGTGTTGCTTTTGATGAAAGGGCTTGGCTTATGGCTTAAGAGGTATGGTATGTGTGATCACTAAAGTATCAAAGGTCTTTAAGTCTTCATACCCCCAAGCAATGGTTGCAATGTTCTCTTCCAAAACTTTAACTATCTTCTTCTTAATTCCTTCAGGACAAGTCTTACCTATGAGAATATTCCTTTTGGGACTTGAGTGAGTCAGGTTAATAGATTCATACTTCCCTCCACTTTCTATGGGAACCCTTTGACAAGCCTATGGATTAGTTAAATATCCTTTCTAAAGCTACCATCCCCTTTGGAA
Source organism: Sequoiadendron giganteum (assembly GCA_007115665.2). Taxonomy (NCBI): domain Eukaryota; kingdom Viridiplantae; phylum Streptophyta; class Pinopsida; order Cupressales; family Cupressaceae; genus Sequoiadendron; species Sequoiadendron giganteum. The sequence goes on along the minus strand of CM021109.1, from coordinate 199,286,095 downwards.
TACTATTTTTCAACTCCAGTATCCCTTTTGTGTTGCCATTCTCAGGATCCCAATCTCCCTTATCTCTCTTAGATTCATCAATTATCTATCCCTCAAAGACATACGAACTTTCCAAGAAGGCCAGTATATGTTGGTCATCATTGAATACCTGAAAATTTTAGACATTATCAAGGACAGCTAGGATTGAGACTAATTCAACTAAAAATATGTTTAACTTGGATTCTTGCATAGGCTCCAAGGTGCTAGCAATAATGGCGAGGGCATCTGCAATCTAATTAGTTTCTCTAGGAATCAGAGTGATCCCAAAAGCGTCAAAGTCATCAATTGGATTCCAAATTCTATTTGTATATGCAGCCAATCTTTTGTTGTGACAAGTATACTGGCTGTGGACCTATTTTACAATAACTTCAAAATCCCCCATTACCATAAGAGAGGTGACCTTCTTTTGATGGGAAAAGATAAGTCTACGAGAAAGTGCTTCATATTTAGCCACATTATTTGTGCAACCAAACTGCAACTTGTAAGATGCAAAGCAAGTCTTCCCTTTCGGGTTAGTTAGTTCAATCCCTGCTCCACTTCCTGCTTTGGATTTAGAGCCATCAAATTTAAGACTCCATAATTGATCTTTAGCTGGGAGTTCTTTCTTTTTTGGGATAATGGTGGATGAATTGCATGAGATTGCTGGTGGCTCGGACTATTACTGGCCATCAAGAGTTAAAGGTGACTGGGGGAAAGGTTCACTTAAAGATTCTTCTATATTTAAAGCTTGTTCAATAATCACTCCTTGAACAACTTGTTGGATCAAGTTGCAATCAAATTCATTTTTCATCAATGCCTTAGGCATTAGAAGAGTATTTGGGGCATGTGTAATGGAGAAAAACTGAGATACCGCAGTCTCATCTTGGACTTCTGAGCATAGAGCCTGAGTCTGCTCAAATTGGGAAGGATCTTCCCCTCGAGATAGATTGGTTCTAGTGAGGATAGTGGCATCCTTGGCTTCAAATGGAAATTAATTGGTGGGTGCTTGAGGCTGATCTTGACAAATCAATTGAGGCTAGAATATATGGTTTAAGATATCTATGCAGGGTTGACATGTCAACTCAGAATGATTCTGATAATGTATTCTACACCAATTAGGAAGAAACAAACTACACAAATCAATCTCTTCTCCCAATACTAGCCTATCTTGTTGTAATTTTTTTTATTAGAACTTGCTGGTTGACCGAGATCATTGGGTCATTCTGTTCTAGAGGTGGTATGTCATTAGGATTGAGTATTGAGAAGGTCATGACTTCCTCCTTCTTAAAGACTCCTATCTCAATCTCAAAGTATGCTACTTCATTGGGAGAATCATCTTCAATAATCATGTTTTTGAGCCTAGGATCACTCTCAATTCTAATATGTGTTTCTATCCCTTTCCAAGGTAGCCACATGTGAGAGAAATCCAAAGAAAAATATCCCCCAATACTCTTCATTAGCTCCCAAATCAAGAGCATACCATATGTTTTTGGGATATTGGCCACTTGGATATCTATGTAAGTTTGGATCCTCGGATCTGATCCAACCTATACATGCATATTCTTCAGTTCTCCTACCACATTAACCTCTATTTTGTCCAACTAAATTACCTTCTTATCAGTCTGGGCAAGAATTAATCCTAGCTTCTTGCAAATGGAAAAGGGAATAAAATTATCCGATGCTCCAGAGTCTAGCAGACAGTTGTGCAAATTCTTTCCAAAGATTCTTAAACTCAAAAGGAAAGGTGGGGTATTGGTATTACCTTTATAGATGGTTGCATTCATCTTATTTGATGGAGTAACTTTACCTTTTCCTTTTGAATGATCTGCCTCCTCTAGAGATTTCAACACAACTTCCCATTGAGTCAGGCACCACTTCATAATGTCAAAGAATGACAATGAAGTCTTTTGTTTCTGTAGCTCTGCAATGAAATCAAACTCTGAATCATTCCTAACTTGATACTTAGGAAAAGAAGGTGGATTACCTTTGTTATGAGAGTCAGAAGGCCCCTTTGGTGGTGGTGGGTTATTATCTACATTTTGATTAGGTGGGACCATTTTGTTGGAAGGTGCAAATGTAGTGAATGGGCCCTTATTCTGATTTCTCGGGAAGTGACCACCTTTGGATTGGAAGGCTTGGGAATCATACACATCTTCTTCTAGTTCATTGTCTCTCTACATAGGAAATTGATATTGTTCCTCAACGGTCTCATAGGTCATAGTGGTGCTTACTGACCCACCATCTTGATTGGAATTTCCTTGTGCAAGGTGGGAATCATCATGCAAAATCTTCACCTTTTTTTCCATCTCTAGGCAATTCACCTCAGAATGTGTTGCAGTATTGTGTAGTCTACACCAATTAGTCATGAAATTGAGATCTGCAACATTAGCAATGTGTGGTTTATCTTCACCAAACTGATATTTATGTGGAACTCCTGCATTGTTGGGTCCAATGTTCCACTACCTATTGTTGTTCGACCTATAATTGTATCCTCTATTCTGATTTTGGTAATTTTTGTTAGAGGATTTTTGGTTTTGGAAGTTCCTATTGGTGTTCTAATTTGTATTCTAATTAGAGTAACTACCTTGGTTGTTATAACCTCCTTGATTTTGGTAACTCTGATTTTGGTTCTGAGTGGGGTTATTTCTTCGTTGTGCCATGTCATTGGAATTTTTTGATAAAGTATTTTTTAGAGTTTCCACCTCATTGGTTAGTTGAACAGTCTGTTCATTTCACATAGTCTGCCCTATAGATGGAGAAAGAATAGGAGTTGACCCTCCCCCTTGCTGCTGGTAGTTTTGAGATTGTTGGGAAGAATCCTGAATGCCATTAGAGAAAAATGCATGGTAGGTGAGGCTTGTAACTCAGAAATAGGTCCATATTGGGAGTATGACATCCCTGGGACCATATTGAACAGAGGTGGATTAGGCATCTGATAACTTATAGGGGAAGAGCTCCTCCTAAACTTCCTGATTACAAACTTAAATGTTGTTGCAATTTAATGGCCAAATGATAAACTTTAGAAAAAGAGTCAATCTCATTGGTAGCATAAGTTCTCTACAAGAATACGCCAATCAAGGTATCAACAACTCTTAAATATTTTAGAATGGCAATATTTTCAGCCACTAAGTAAGGGTCTTGTAACTTGCATAACATTCTTTTGAATATAGTGTTGAATAATGGAAATGGTTCATGATGTTCCTTTCTTATGGTAGTGAATTGATGATACAAGATAGCAGGGTCTACATAAACACTGAACTAATTAATAAAGGTATTTTCTAAATATGCCTAGCTTAGAATAGACCCCTGGGGCAGATTTACATACCAGTTGTATACCATGTCTCCCAAACAATAGGGAAACAACCTACATACAATGTCTTGGTGAGCTATCTGAGCATGAGTATATGAATTCTTGAATGTTTGTATATGTTCCTCAACACTTCTTGATTCTCCATGCATATACTTGGGGGGAAAACCTTTCTGAATTTTTGGGTAGATCATGTATAGCACCAGGAATAGTCCCTAGAGGAAAGGGGTTATTTACGAAGTAACCCATGGGTGGTGGTGGGATTGGTTGAGCAGGTTGTGGTGATACTGGTTGAACGGATCATGGTGTGGGTGGAAAAGATGGATATGGCAGAAATCCAAGTGGAGTAAATGGTGGTGACAATGGTGGGATCAAAACTCTATGAGCTTGGGGTCTGTATCTAACCGAGGTTTGGAGCTCAAGAATATATTCATCATAGCTGGAGAACACTTGTTGAAGGATGTCCACATCGAGCCCATCAACCCAACTCTCTTCAAATTTGATTCTTTTTAGCTCCATTGAGGTGAATTCTTGCATATCTTTCAACCTGGTCAACTCCCTCCTAGTAGCTTTCACCTCCTCTTTAATATCCATCAATCTATCAACCAATAAATCCTCTCCATCATCTTCTTTTTATATGACTTCTTTGAATCTATTGTTCCATTTCTCCTTCAATTGATCCAAAAGCATGCCTTTTTTAATCGGTATTTCTACATTGAATAAAATAGCTATTATAGCTTCTAATTCATCAAGCTACTCATTCAAGTCTTTACTAGCATCTTGAACTTCATTTCTATGCTTATATATGAAGTTAGGCCTAAATTGGATTATGTTTGAAGCCTTTCCCAAGAAATATGCATTATCTTCTTCAAGGAGTGATTGCTCTACAAGAGTTGATTTTGGCAACTTACTGATGTCCTTCATCTTTTGAATATATCCCCTATATTCTTCCTCCTGCTCTCCTAGAGTTTCAGTATGATGACCCATTTCTTCTACCAACTCAAGTTTTGTTTTATGAATTTCAAAATTGTTTCCCAACACTTCATCCACTTCCTAATTAAGCTTATCAATCTATCTATCTAGCATCCCAGACTTACTGTTCATTTGTACTAAATCATCAAATTCTCTTTTGTTGAGTAAGACTGGAATTTCCAAGGCAGCAACTTGTTGGGACATGGGAGTGGAAACATCTCTTAAGAATCTATGCAATTGATCCAATTGAGCCTTAAGCTCATCCTTTCTTTCTTTATCCTTGATCATCCTATACTTTGTGGAGGAAGCTACAATATCAATGAGATTCATTTGTTGATTCCTTGTAGGCCTCCCTAAGTTGACTATTCCCAATTGATAATCAATCACTTGCATATCTTCTCTATCCTTATCCACCATCGGAATTGCACATTCAACAATGATCTCTCCTTCCTCTATGAGCCTTATGGAATGAAGAACCCTAGCCTTCTTTTTGGGCCTTTCCTTCTTTATTTCCTTCATCATTTCTTCCCAATTAAGAGATTGTGATGGAGCTATCTGCTTCTTCCTGAGATCCAACTTTAACCATGTAGGAGCACTAGGAGTAGTGACTACTTGTGCTAAAGAAGAGGTAGTTGTAGCAGAAGATAATGGTTGTAACATGGTAAATTGAGGTTAAGAAGAAACTTCTTACACATTTTGTTGCTCCTTTTATGCATTCTCTTATGCAACCCACTCAACCTCTTCTTTATCCTTCCACTCCTGCAGCCTTTTATCTTCTCATTCCCTCTTCAAACATTCTTCCTCTAACCTCTTTTCTTCACAAAATTTATCTCTTTGTCTCTCCAAGTCTTTGATCTTGTCCCATTCTTCCTTTTCCTTTTGTTGTTGTTTAGCAAGCTCTTTAGCCTCTTTTTCCTTTTGTAACCATTCTTCTTCTTCCTTTTTCTTATAGGCCTCTTTAATAATTTTAAATTTAGCCTCAAGGGCTTCTTTTTCTCTTCTTTGTCTATCATTCTCTTCTTCAAGATCATGGATCATTTGAAGGATTTCTAAATTGTCATTCTCCTCCTTTATTCTGAGCTCCTGATCCTTTTGTTTGTTCTTCTTGTCCAACTCATCAACTTTTTATTTGGCCTCTAATCATTGTTTTTGGAGTAATGCATCAGTTTGGGCTTTCGCTTCCATTTCCAGCTATTTTATGAATGATTCATCTTATTCTTTGGCATCTGACTCTTGTTGTTTGAGAAATGCTTCAACTTGTTCTTGTGCATCTGACTCTTGTTGTTTGAGCAATGTATGAGCTTGTGCCTTTGCATCTGATTCCATCTTAGCTTCTTCAAATAGCTTCCATTAGCCCTCCTCTATCAAAACATGCTCAATTCCTACATCCTCAATTTCATCAAGAGGTGTCTCCTCCAGTGTCTCCTTATCCGATAGAGTATCCTATGAGTCTTTCTCTACATCATGGATTTCAACCTCAGGTTCCTTTCCTTTCAATGATTCAACTTCTTTGTGGAGGGTTCCTTTAGGCATTTCTTCACTTGGCTATTTTGTACGAGGGGGTTGAGTAGAAGACTCACCTACAAGTGATGTTTAGGCATCAGGTCCTATTGGGACTTGTCCTTTATGTGCTTTAGGTAGATCTTGAGCTGAAACTTCAAGTTCAAATTCCTCTATATTAGGAGGGAAGAATTCTAAGGGCTCCTTAGGAGGCATTCTTATTTTGGTCCTCTTGTACCCTTGAGTGGTACCTACACCTTTCCTTTTCTTGGAATTTTGACCCCCAGGTTCCTTGGTTCTTAGCACAGCCCATTGGATGCTTCTATCCAACACCGGCCTTGCTATCTATTTAGTATCTATGGTCTCCTCTGCACCCCAATCTAAAGGATCCAAGCTCTTGGTGCCTATATTTTGTGCCTCATATTGGGGGTCCACAAGCACACCATCACCTAATAATGTTTCAGGAATGTCCACCTTGACCCCATACTCCACCATTAGTGGGATAGGCAACCTTTCATAATTTCTTTTCCTCAAGCCATACTCATCCTAAAGATCACTCCAAAATTCCTCTGATAGATTGAAGTGTTTATCAAAACTAAAAGCAAGAAAAGAATTCATCTTATTTTTAGGATCATAATGCTTCCTAGCAATATACAAGACCAACTTCAGGTGCATTAACTCATTTCAAGCTACCTTGGCTCTCACAAGGTGTGGACAACTATATTCACCCAACTTCATGGGGAACTTATGACAACTGAGCTTATGTTTTATAGAAAATTTGGAGTTAACCCCCAAGGCTTGATAAATGAATTCCATTAGAACAATCCTATTATTGTAGAATCTAGGGAGTAGGTGAGGGTGACCATCAAATCCATACAATCTTAAATAAGTAAACTTGGGGTATTGGATAAACCAACATCCCCACTCTATAATAAATGCCATGGCTTCTTGACTCAATCTATATCCTGCATCCCCTGTGAGCTGGTTAATAATGACATATAAAAATGCATCATTAACGCTTTTGTAATACAATTTAGAAGTCTGTAAGGTTAGCTTATCATAATGATTCCACACCTTATTCTTTCCATCAGCTTCTCCAAAAATCCCTACTCTATTTAAACCTAGGAATATGCCTCTTCTTTCTGCTGCATAGATCACATAAGAGGTCATGAAGAAACTCTTGGTTTCTCTCACTCTAATCATTTGGTTTTGTATGAATTCAAGCAAAATAATGGGCCAATCAAATTGTTGTTTGCCATCTAGGATAGGCTGAATGAATGGAAAAATCCATTCCTTAAAGTGAAAAGCATCCCTTTTCCCAAACACTCTGGATAGCATCATTATAATGTCCCCAATCTCCTTGTAGAATTTTTCCCTTTTAGGCTGATTTAGAAGCTTAAGCAAAGACTTTTTATCAGGTCTCATCCATTTCTTATTCAAATGAGTTTTGTTGGCCTCCTTATGATTACTATATATTTTCAAGGCCTCCGCCTCATTGAGTTGCCTAGGATTCTATGGAGTGGGCACATTGAACATGAGCTGAAAAATTTGCAAAGTTAGATCAATGATGACATTGCCTCGTGAATCCACACACTTTCTGGTAGTAGGATTATAGGATCCAGCTATTGTCATTATTAATTCAGGATATTGGATTGATAGAGGAGATATAGTAACATGCATGAAACCATATTCAAAAATTCTTTGGGTCCTCCCTATTACCTCTTCAGAAAAACTTTCCAAGTACAACTCCTCATAATGGAATGGGCCCAGGTTGGTATCAGTTATATCTACCCAATCAGAATCCACTATACTAGCAATGATGGTAGGACCCTGATGCTTATGCCTCAAGGTACAAGGGAGTTGTTCTGGCTTGACCTTTTTAGGCTTTGCTCTTGGTTTTGAACTCTCTGCAGGTTAACTCCTTTGAGAAGACTCACCCAATGCTCTTGACATCTCTTAATTTATGCAAAAAAACCAATATTAGATCCACAAGAAGTCTATAAAAATAGGTCAGAGATCTCACCTTTCATATACTTACTTTCGTACTTAGTCAAAATTTCAGACTCACCGGAGACGAGACCAGGCAAAAGAATGCCCCTAGAAGGCTTTAAAGCACTAATAGGGTCAGGACTGGAATGGACATTGGAATCATAACAAATGATATAGCGGGATTGGAGATGAAGTCAGAATGGTAATCAAGACCGGGATCAAAATGAAAATCAGACCTGATACACGTAGAAGTTCCAAATCCACATCATGTTTTGCTTCCACTTCCGACATAGTGAAAGATATTTTGATAATTTATAATTCATCAGAAGCGGGCTTGGAGATGGATCAAACATCCATTACAACTAAATTTTTATGAACAAAATCATTCCTAGATCCAACTCCAGATAAGATGAAACATGACGTATCATTTGAAGGTTCAACAGTAGAGCGAATGACATTATGAATAAGAAAAAAGGTCACTTGACAAGCCAAGGAGGCTTAAAATGGTAGTACTAACCCATCCCCCATATGATCGATGGAAAAAACAACAACTAGGGCACAATTGTAAAACTAACAAGGACGTGCAAAAACCCTAGTTTATGAAAACCTTCAACTTAAACAATTAGAGCATAATTTAACCCTATTCAAAAATCAACGGGTTGACATGGAAAAAGGACCAGTAGGTAATGTAATGAATAAAAGAACACCATAAAACCATGTAGCATATGATCGACACCCCAAACCCAAGAGAAAAATGGTACGGGTGCAAAGAAAATGCGAAAATGATCATTGCAAAGAAAAAACCAACAAGAAAATGACAAACAGTAAGTAAAACAAAAACAAAGAAAGAACTGAAGACAAGGAAAATAAAACAAAAGAAAAGAAAAGAAAAGAAAAGAAAACAAGCAAGGATTCAAATGAAAAGAGTCACAAACCCCGTGAAGAATGACAGACCAAACAAACACAACGAAAGTAACAAAGAAAACAAAGAAAAGAAAACCCTACCTCAAAATGCAAATCCAATAGGTCGGCTCTTGATGTGAATCCGCACACAAATGCTTGACCTCCAATTGATTAGTGCCTCTTCCATTCTATCTTGAATTTGGTTCAATATTAATACTCACCATGGTAATAATAAGTAGTAAATCAACCCTAATTAAGGTTAAAAAATTAATCCACACATGTAAAAGGGTCTGCAATTAATGCCATAAATGTCGTAGGTCGAAAGCAGAATCATGGTGAGAATAGGAACAAAACATCACAAAACCAAAGGAAAGTCAGAAAGAAATAAGAAAGGCGGGAGCGGAAGTGGAATGAGAACCATGTTTGGAAACTTTGTCCAAGTTCCAAGTTTGGTTCCGGTTCCAGTTTCGATTTCGTTGATGATGAAGAAAAGGAAAGAAAGAACCACAAAGAAGACACTGAGATCGAGACAAGGTAAACAACATCAATCCCAAGTCCAAAAAAACAAACAAAAAAGGCGGAGGCAGAGGCGAGATGGAAATAAATTTTGGAACTTTGTATAAATCTTGAACTTAATATCCATTCCAATTTTGTGAAAGTAAAACAAGACAAACCGAAGAGACAAACAAAGAGATGATTGGGATCAGGATCGGGAAGGATTCAGGGAATGAAACTCAAAATGAGTTTCAAATCTAGATTTTGTTTCGGTTTCGGTTCCAATAGAACAAAAGTAATAAAAAAAAAAGTGTTGGGAGAAAGAACAACCCAAACTTTGTTGAAAGAGACCCAAGGAAAGAAAATAAAAGAGGGGGACCCATTTTGACCAAGGTGAAAGCTGGGTTGGTTATACAAGGCATAACAAGTTATAGAGGGTGACCATAGGTACATAGGATGAACCTATAGGTGCTACTGAGAAGAGAAAATGGTTTAGTAGGTGTGATGAGGCTTTTGGGACATTATGCTTATCTATTTCTTCAAATCTCTTCTCCCATCTAGAGTCTTGCACTACACCCAATTAGATCTGGACTAGTTTGGAGTCTTTGTTTGGGAAGCAGGATACTATGAGAGGGTTTCAGTTGGAGAATGAGCTTATTGGCTTAAATCCTAGGGAATTTTGACAACATTTAGGAGTTATTCACTAATCTTAAGTCTCTCAGAATGCAACTTTCACAGTGTGGTGTTCAGAAGGAAGACTCTAGGTTGATATTGTCCATTCTTTCTAAGCTTGGACCAGATTATTCAATTTTTGTATCTACCTTTTATGCTACTAGGAATGCACTTGGTACTAGATTTACTATGCCTTCTTTTGATGATTTTTCATCTTCTCTCACTCCAAAGCAGGCCAAGTTGGCTAGCATGGGAAATTTGAAGCCCTCTTCATCACAGACACTCATTGCATCTCAGGAGCCCATAGATCAAAAGGCTTCTAGTGGAAAGGGAAAGAAACAAAACAAAAGAATTCCAAATCTTATGAGCAGCAAAAGGAGTCCGCAAATTCATCCTCCTCTTCTAAGGGGAAATCATCTAAGAAGGATAAGGTTACATGATCATATTGCAAGAGGGAATGACATGGAGAAAATAGTTGCTATAAGAAGGACATTGATGAGTTGAAGCATCTTCTTTAGAAACATCAGATTGATTTTCCTTCTAGGATGTCTGTATCATCTCCTTCCCCTAATTATTCTTCTTCAGAGTAGCATGATAGGGTCAAAATTGGTTTGCATACTTCATCAAATATGAAGGGACATTCTCTTTGCGCTTCTTCAGGTCTTGGATCAGGGAGATGGCTTCTAGATTCAAGAGTGTCTCACACTATGTCACCTATTTTAATGGGAAACAATACATACATGAGTATAATAGGGAAGAGGTCCATTAGTTTTGGGGATAGCACTTTTCAGGATGTCTTATATGTTCCTCATTTGATGAACAACCTTCTTTCCATATATCAGATCACACATGGAGGCAATGCGAGATCTATGGAGTTTACACCTGATTCAACTATCATCAAAGACTTGGAGAGTAGAGAAATTATTGCTACTAGGGTGGTGGATCACTCATCTTCATTGTATTCCTTTGCATATTTTTCTACTAATGGTGCTTTTGTTCCTACAACTGTTCATCACACTTCTAGTGTGAATCATCATTCAAAGGAGAAATTTGGCTTCTTGAACATTGTTGTTTTCACTTCAGATCTAGTTCTTGAGCCATCCATTCCATCTCCTCCACCTACTATTGCATTTGTTGATACTTCTATGACTATAGACGTGGTTTCTTTCATTTCAGTATAGCAGGACCTAGTTGAGCATTCATCTTTGGAGGTTTTACTTCAGTCTTCACCTACTCTAACTTCTTCATTTTTTGAGGTCACACCTACTTCCATGGAGACAAATTTGTCTACACTTCCTTCAGCTTCAGAGATTGCATTCATCCGACCTCTTCCCTCTCACTTCTTTCAGGAGATGTGGTTTCTTCAGTCTTTTTGGAGCTACTTCATTATGGGGGGGCTATGTGGTATATTTCTTCCTCTCTTCTAGGGGGTTCATGTTGGAATAATGGATGTTGAATCATCCAATGAAGCTACGCACACTTCAAAAGAGGACCTGCCAAGAAGAAATTCAACCACACAGAAAGTGTTGCAACAAAGGGCATGCAAATAGAGATTATCTTATTGATATTCAGAATATGATAGAATTAATTACAAAGAGTACATATGCCTGATTATATAGGCAAGTGCTAAACCTAAAATGCATAAGATGTTGCCAAGTGTTCAAATCACACTTCATGTGGCAACAAGAAACCCTAACCTAGCGAATGATAACAAGATGGAGATAAGTTCTAGAAAAGACAACTCATCTTCTAGAAGGGAATCTTATCTCAACAACTTAGGACTAATATGATCAATTAAAACCTAAGTTAACTTATGCTAGTGTAATAATTAATTAATTACACTAACACCCCCCCATAAGTGCAACTTAGGGAGGAAATGAAAATGCAATGATTATGTATGATGATGATGATGATGGGTCCTGGCTGATGGCCATATTAGGTACCCATGTACATAGGATTAAATGCAACTAATCTCCCACAAATGGAGAAAAGGGGAAAAACCCAGTGGGAAGAAAACCCCTCTCAAAAAAGGAGATGAAATGCAGAAAAGTGATGATTGGAGGACTCAACATCATCCCCCCAAGGAAAACAATCA
>CM021109.1:199133087-199274044 GCA_007115665.2 Sequoiadendron giganteum | reverse complement strand
TTGTGATGACTGCCATCGATACCATGGTAGCCCCTATCCATTGCCCCTTCACCTACTTTCCTCTATCCACCGTGCCACCATGGTCTCTTCTTTGACCATCCACGGTTGCACAGTAACCGTTTGCATGAATTTTCTTAACCGTGATACCACGAGCCACTTTACAAAAGGCCATGGTAAAGCAGTAAATGCTATGAAGGGTAAACGATGGTAGTAAAAGGTATTTTAACATTATGGATGGGGGAAAAAAGAATTATTTCATGGAGAAGATAGCAAAATAGTGGGATCAAATGGGTAAAACCCCTTAGAATTTTTTATGAAAATTTTGGTTCTAACATAGACAATAAAACAAAAAATGGCAGGACAAGAAACGGAATGGAAGTTGATTTAGAAAATTTGTCCAAGTTTTACGTTTGGTTTTGGTTTCGATTCTGGTTCTACCAACAAAGAAGAAAAGGAATGAAAGAATCAAAAGAAAAACACCAAGACTGAAACAAGAAAACCCATCACCAATCTCAAGTCCAAATGAACAAACCAAAAGGCGGAGGCAGAGATGGAATGGAAACAAGTTTAGAACTATATATAATTCTCGGACTTAACATACACTCTAGCTCCGACTTTGGCAAAGACAAACATAAAAGACTTAACGAAATGACAAACGTGACCAGGATCAAAATGGAATCCTCAAAACAAGTTTCAAGCTTGATTCTGTTCTGATTCTAGTTTTGAAAGAACAACAAAAAGAAAATAAAAGTGTTGGAAGAAAGAATAACTCCAAACTTTGTTGAAAAACAACCAAGGATAGAAAACACAAAAGGGGGGCCCATTTTGACCAAGGCAAAAGATGGGGTGGTTATCCAAGGCATAACAAAACCAGAAAACTGATTCATCCTACTCCTACACTTAGTTGCCTTATGACCAAATTTATTACATGAAAAACAAACACCATTGTGCATTTGGTTGTTTGATAGGTGATCTCCTTCCTCGATTTTTTTTCTGCTTCCCCTTATCTTGAGTCTTCTGATTATCTACTGGATTTGAGTTCTGCATATTTTCACTAGCTTCATTACCTAAGCCACCTTTGTATTTAGAAGGTTTTTTTCCAACTATTAATTCATCCAGCTTGGTGGAGCTTGTCTTGAAATCATCTTCATAGAGTTTTTATTTCTCTAATTCTTCTTTCAGATTCATCACTTCTTATTCAAGCCTAGAGCAAACATCAGCCTTGCTTTGTATCACTATTTTCAGACACTCCTCAACTCTGTTCTTTTCATCCACTTTCATCCTTAGTCTAGTATTCTCTTCATTTTCTTGTTTCAGTTACTCAATTACTTCTTTATGTCTTTCTTTGAATATATTTAACTGCTCTTTCAATTTTTGGATGCATTCATTTTCTTCATCAATATTTTCTTTCAAATCTCGATTTTCAATTTCAGCCTTGTCAAGATCTTGAAGGGTAGTTCAAAGCTCTTCTTTATTCATTTGTTCAATCTGCAAGATCTCCCTCAAGTTGTTAGAATTCTCCAGAGGAACCAATTCTCTGATACCAATTGTTGAATATTCAAGATACTAAGAGGGGGGGTGAATTAGTATCTTCTAAAAATTATTGAACAAATACCTTTAATTACTTTACTGCATAGAACAGATAAGAGCAAGAATAAAACATGAAATTCCACAACACAATAACACTAGATTTTTATGTGGAAAATCCAATGAGGGAAAACCACGGTGAGGATTAGCTCACAATATATAGTTATTTCAATACCGGTTACAAAAGAGGCTCACTGCCAGATACAAAAGTTGAGTGTTTACAAGGAATCAATGTCCAGACATGGAGGCTCACTACCTTCAGAAATTATGGAAACAAAATGGCTAACTGCTAGATTTTGAACTGATGAAATTACACCACAAGTGTAGATTTAGTTCTTTTGATGCTCAGATTATTCACTCGCATGATAGTAGACTAAAATTTACCCTTCTATTCGTATACATCGCTTATCAAAAAATACATACTTGTACTCGCACTCACACTTCTTCTCTCTACTATCCATCTTCAAACTATCTTGTATATACTTGGTATATCCGCACGTTGGCTTCATACAAAACTTCTCCAAAAATACTTCAACCATGTGTCATGCAATACTATGTTAGCTAAGACCAAAGCTAGGTCGCACATATAGCCGCAATTTATGTTGAGCTATAAACTGATTATTAGATTGGCCATGATTAACCTAATAACAAAATTAAATATCCAAAACTGGTGCCAACACTCTATCCAGTCGTATGAACATACGGGAATACATACATACACACTTCTAGTGATCATAAGCATTTTACCAAACCCTTAAACCACATTGATTACTAGAGAGAATATGCTGACCAAAATACCATATCAAATACTAGAGGGTGTAGACTTGTTATGCACACCGGTTTAGGGTACCATACCAACATGATGATATCAATGACAACATAAGACTAATATTCTACATACTTGCAACAGTTCTAGGACAAGAACCTATAATAATCAATGTCAATACAACTACAAATTCCATTCTTTATCATGGCATGTTGCTATAAGTGTTAAATATGTATACAAAATCCAATGAGGAGAACAAGGAGAGAATAATTAAATTCTTGATCAAATGTATCATAAGTTTTATTAAGACCTTAGAAGAAGTCATTGAATTCTTATCAAAACTAATAATTTATGTACTTAGGGTGGAGAGAGAAAAATCCTTAAAACTATAAGAAATAAGGGATAAGGAAATATAATATGTAGGCCTTGACCTAGCTACAAAATAAAAGCAGAAACTAGCAAAATAAAGAGAGATTCAAACAAAATAGAGAGTAGATACCCTAATGGATGAGGAACAAGCAGGAATAACTAATATGCAGAAATAAACTATAGAGCTCACAAGGAATCTTCATGACTCCATCTTGGAGGAAGAAATAAAAGATATAAAACACTATCTTCACCAAAGAGAAGCCAAACTACTACTAGAGGTGATGGATAACAAGAGGAAAACACTAAAGAGGCCTCCACATCTTCCTTTCTTATCCAATATGTCAAATTGTGTGCAGGTGAATTTTCCTAGTCTAGAATGCAAAACAAAATGAAATGCAAGCAAGGAAAAACACAAACAACACGTCAAGATTGGCCTAGTTGAACTTGAACAAAATGGAAGAGGAAAAAATGATATACATTGTCCAAGTTGATTGGTTGATTGGCCTTTTTTTCATCATTTGATTTGTGTACTCCTAGATCGGTTTTGGCAGCATAACAACTTGATTTTCCTTGATTTGGATGAATTTATGGCTATGGATGCAAGATTGTAGTGTGTAAGAGTAGAAGGTCAGGATGCATGAGGTTGAAATTGAATGAATGCAAAAATGACTAAGTTTTTTAGCCATTAGCAAGAGGGGAGATGAATGAATGGACAAGATTAATTCTTGGGAGAGGATCAAAGGTTGAGATCAAGAGTTGACCAAAGGAACTAAAAATTCATTTTTAGTGTGCATGGAAAGGATAAAAGTAATTTAATATTCCATGGAAAGAGAAAATGAATTTAATATTCCTTGGTGGATGAGAGAGGAATTAAAATTTCCTCAAAAGGACCTTAGGAAGAAAAAAAGGAATTAAAAATTCCTTGGGGGATGGGAAGAGTTGACCAAGAGGTAGATTAGGTTAGTTGATGAAGGATTAGAGGGAGGCTAGGTGACTAATGAGGATTAGGAGCCAACTTGGAAAATTTGGAGGATTTGACACATCCTAATCATGGATTAGGAATGTGCACATCCCTGATGATGGGATTAGGAAGGGGGATTAAGACTAGGAGTGGATTATGGTGAATGGGACATAAAGGGAATTAAATAAATGGATTATTTATTTAATTCCTTGGAGGAAAGGAATAAAGGGTAAGGTATTTAATTATTTAATGAAGTACCTTAGGGATTTAGAGAAATTTAGGGGTATTAATTAAATAATATTAATATTACTTAATTAATGCAAATAAGAGGATATTTAGACGAAAAGGGATAAATTTGACCAAATGTAAGTGGTCAAATTTAGGTGTCTACATTTTTCCCCTCTTTGAGATGGTGTTATGAAGTAGCATCATTTCAAAGAAGATTAAAATATAGCACTAGGGATAATATATTTAAACTGGGGAAGATGCCCCAGTCATTCAAAGGAGTGACTATGAGCAAAGATGATGGGAGTGAAGATGAAGATTAGGAATTGAGTATGCCCCCTTGAGAGGATATGTAGGTTCAACAGAAAATTGATGTGCTCTCGAAAAGGATGAGATGTTGCAAGGGTATATGAGGAAGATGATGCAAAGTGATGGATAAAATATGGAATGGGAGGAGAAAGAGATAAAGAAAAGAGGAGATGAGAAGTAAACAAGCACAAAAGGATTCAAGGAAAAATATGATGTTGTCCCAATCAAGCTACAAGCCAAGATGGATTGATGATGGATGGATTGTTGTTGATGAGGGAACAATATATCCCAAAAAACCACAAGGATAGGGAAGGATTCTTGATGATGATGATGAGGGTGTTGTTGATGCTGGAAGGATACATCCCAAAACAACACAAAATTATAGGGAAGGATATATCTCGATGATAACGATGAGAGTGTTGTTGATGAGGGAAGGATACATCCCAATGATGATAATGAGGATGATTGGATCAAGGCTTGTAGCAAGACTGGGAACAAGACCAAGGATGTGATTAGATGATTTGTGCTAGATTGAATGGAGATGTGAGATGGCTGAAATGAATGAAGAGGATGGAAGAAAGGATGTGTAGAATTAAAAATCTATATTATCTTAAGTAGATTGGAGGGATGATGAAATGATGAGGATGGGTGAAAAGATGTTGAGAATAAAAAATCTATATTATCCAAAGCAGATTGAAGAGATGATGATATGATGAGGATGGGGATGTTGGAGGGATGGAAACAGATAGGATGGATAAATGAGGGAGAGGGATGAAGAGTGAATGGATAGGAGAACTTGGATAAATGAAAGTGTAGAACCCCAATCCTAGACCTATAAAAGTGTAAGAAACAAACACATAATTAGATCAAATGCAAGTGAGAATCAAGATTCCCCATGAAATCCATTTAAATTGCAAAGAACAATAAATGAGATTAGGATTTGATTTATTAAATTAAAGAGGGATGATGATGTTAGATTAAATAAAATAAGGCTTAATTTATTTAATTTAATAAGATTACTTTAGAGATTTAATCAAATAAAATGAATTATTTAATTAAATAGAGATCAAAGGATTAATTAAATAACTTTGATTTATTTAATTAACAAGAGAGAATGACTTAATCAGATAAATGATTATTTATTTAATTAAGGGATGAAGAGTGATGAGAAGATGAGAAGATGACTTAGGATGAAATGGTGTTAGTAATTAGGATCAAGTATGTCAGTCTATTTTCCATGTCTACATTTTTCCCCTCTTTGAAGTAAAGTACTCGTTACATTGTTTCAAAGAATAAACTATCTTGATCAAAAGTCAATTTTTTTTTCTGATTTCAAAATGTGTCCCACTATTGCCCCAGTGAGAGAAAACATGCTAATATATTGTCCCCTTGAGAGATTAGATGAAAATTTCAAATTTTTTGGGTGATCTCACGAAAAAAGAGGACAAGGTGCCCGAGAGGTCCAAAAAGGCTTCAGAAGGTCAAAAATGAGGTAAAATGCAAAAAACGGTGCAACATAGCCCTCAAATGGATAAAAATAGGCTTGGGGGGGAAAAACCTTGACAGGATAGCTAAATGGGGTAAAAAAACCCTAACTTTCAAGCTTAAATAGGCCTCAAGGGGCCATTTCCAATTCATTTGCACATTCAACCTTTAGAGATTTTTCACTTTTGAGCTCTGAAACCCTCGCGAGATGGTTCAATGATAGCTCCCCTAACACATCTCGGACCGAGTACGAATGCATCAGAGGCTACCTGGCAGTGGACCACCGGTGAGTCAACTTAACCCAACCTCATTTTTTGATTTTTGTGTGCATTTATAAGCCTAGGATATTAGGTCTTTAGGAGCAGTCCAATATAGCATGACTGGAAAGTCTCTTTCAGTGTTGCCCAACCTCAAACTATGCTGCATTCATGAATAGCGACATCATGACGTAGTTTGAAATTAGGGTTTAAACTCCAAACTGAGCCACATATGAAAAGTGTGTCACGACGGGCCTATTTGCAAATTAGGGTTTTAGGTTAAAATGAGTCGCACCTCAAACTATGATGCCATGGTGGAAT
This sequence comes from Sequoiadendron giganteum, assembly GCA_007115665.2. Classification (NCBI taxonomy): domain Eukaryota; kingdom Viridiplantae; phylum Streptophyta; class Pinopsida; order Cupressales; family Cupressaceae; genus Sequoiadendron; species Sequoiadendron giganteum. The sequence continues at coordinate 199,267,764 of CM021109.1, read as the reverse complement.
TTGAGGGCCAAAGGATCCTAGCGGCATAGTTTAAAACTTTCCAACTGTGCCACACCCACAAACAATGACACGCAAGTTGCTTGGGGGTACGTCGAGGAAAAAAAATCATGATTTTTGATGAACTTTAACATGGTGGCTTTCCTAATGCAGGAGGTGATGATACTTTATTCACATGAGAACAAGTCCAGAGTACTTTTTAGCATTTTACAGGGTATGCCTGAGCGACAGCAAGAGCATCTAGGGCATATCAGACTTTGGTACATCACTTATGCATCGCCCATGCAGACACACTTGGGTATGATGATGACACTTATTGAGAGATGGCACATCAAGACATCATCCTTCCACCTCCCGACAGGTGAGGCGATATTCACACTAGACAACGTGTGGCAGATATTTAGATTTCCCATCCATGAAGAGCGCATGATTTATGATGTGAATTCTGGCAAGGAGGCCTACTATGACGTGATGGGTCTTGACGAACTTTTCTTTTGCAAGGGCCAGCTCAATCTGGAGCATTATAGGCTCACCATGTCACCCTTTTGATTATTTATAGAAACTACCATATCAAGCCTCATCGCACTAGATCAGCGGGGCCGATACTTTAGTCCTATATGGGGCTTGCTTGGGAGCGGATGGTTCAAATACGAGTATGCTTTGCATGGGGGCCAATTCTGTTGGCCTCTTTATACAAAGATCTTCATGAGTTTGCATACCTTGATAGTAGAGCTCTTTGTGTTGGAGTCACACTCCTTCATAGCTCTGCCTAGGAGTACATCGATGTGATTCGTCCAAGAATTGTTCCAGATGATATGGACCCAGATGATCTAGTTGTTTGGCGGTATAGAGGAGGTGTCTCCTTCACACATATAGGACAACACAAGATTCTCATTGGAGGAGAGTTTTGGATGACATGTGGGCTTTCACATGGCGTCCATACCTTCGATGGCCTGCATGGTTTGATGACATACAAAAACTATTTTTCACTTGCCAAGATAGACTGATGCAAGTTAGGGAGCACATGATGCTTGAGATGTACCTTGCAAGTAGGGTTCATAGATAGTTCAGGGAGCCGTAGGATAGGACAAATGATCAATATGTCACTATATTTTCACGTACGATGAGCTAGAGCTCTTGGGGCCGATAGATACCTGCACATGAGGTAGTGCAGAGTTTCATGCAGCTGGTGGCCTGGACATGGCCATATGATCAGGGGCAGGCCAATGCAGGGACTATGCAAAGCTAGAGGCAAATGGCCAGGATGAGGTTGAGGGGACAAAGATGAGGACCGAGGAGGGGGAGGACCACCACCACATTCGTCGGTTCAAGATAGGGGTCCATAGTATTAGCCCCGACAGGATGATCAAGATCAAGTCCACCAGGACTAGGACCAGGGACATCAGGATTAGGATCACAAGCACTAGGATAGGGTTATGACATTGCCCAGAGACAGGGACCATGATCAGCCATCCGTGTAGCCACCCCCTCAGCCAGACCCTAGGGATGGTTATATTCTTTAGCTACAAGCATAGATATAGGTACTCATAGCTGAGAGGGATCAGTTACAGGTAGAGCGAGACCAGGTAGTCCAACAAAGATAGGCTACGAAGCTGTAGGAAGCAGTAGAGATGGGCAGACGACAATAGATTGAGAGCATGTCTAGATCCTCCTCCCAGAGCATGGTACCACTCTAATTATATAGGGAGGCCATCCAAGAGGCTAATTATTACATGATGCATTATTACCAGGCCATTCCAAGAGCATGCCAAGTATCAAACTTTTCACAGAGGATAGGCCACAAACCTGTAGAGGGTCATAGGGAGAGAGCAGGTGGCAAGGGCAACAACCAATAGGGCTAGCCTTTATTTGGATCAGAGACAAGATTCTTTTTTTGACCTATGGGCTCATTTTGTATATCCCAGTGGGCCCTTGTACTTTATGCATTCGATACACACTTGATCTGATTCTTTTTGTACCATGACAGTATATTTATTTTGATGATATATGAGATGAGATGATATTGTTTCAATGTGATACATCTTAACTAACTTTATGCTTTATGGATGGATATTTTGATGCTATGATGATGATAATTATTTGATAGTTATGTGATGATGTATTGTGATGGTTCATGGATGCATTTATTTTTTAGCACCTTTTCTTATGTGCTTTTTTATGATGTATGCAAAATGTTATGATATACAAATCCTTAGACTAACAGATCTATATTATGCACTTGATGGATGATAAGATGTATGTATTTTTCTCATGTATGATATACCCTTATGATGTTATGATGATGAAAATGTGATGATGTATGATGAATGTATGATGTATGAAATGATGATTTATGTAATAATGTATGTGTTATGTTATGATTCTTATGGCATGGATGCCTTGATATATGATATATGATGTATATGGATTGTTACTAATTCTTACGTATATGATCTGCTTGTATGATTATGCAATGGATTCTTTTGATATATGTGATATGGGTTATATGGGATGATTATGTAATGTTATATTTCATCAGATGCTTAGAATAACCAATCTATATTAATGATGATCAATGCAATGCATTGGATATGATTAATGTTTCCTATATGATATGTAGTATGTAATATGTTGATAGTTTGTGGATGCAGGATGGATGCAAAGGCAATGATGATTTACGATTAACTTTCATGGTACTGTGTTAGCATGAAAAAAGAGAGAGAAGAAAGTAAGAGATTCCAACAAGACATGAGATGATGATGATGATGATGATGATGATGATTTTCCAAGGACTTGGGATTTTTAAAAGGGCCAATTGCCTTATGTTCGATAACACACGGGGTGTGGTGCATCAAGGTATAAAGAACCAGGATGGCGTTGTACCAAGTGTGATGGAATTTGACTCAAAAATTAGATAGGAGTATTCCTATTCACAACTGGCATATAGAACTTCATTCAGAAAGCAGTTCAGATATTTCAAATATCTCAGACCAAAACATAGAGAAGCAAGCCTTTCTATGTGGTCGACAAGAAACCTAAAACACCCTCCCTACAAACCAAGCAAAGCACGCATTATCAAGTTATATTACAAGAATATCCAACAAGTGCAACAAATAAAAATATCATGATCATTTCCCCATTTCTATCTCTCTAAATCCATTCATTTGGGATATCATCGAGAGGTCATTGAAATGAGCGCAAAAAGATAAGTCAAAAGACAAAGATAAAGTAAACAAACAAGCTAATGTTCTTCAATACTGCTAGCCAGGACTAAACTACGATGATGCCTGACGTTGATGTCCATTGTAGGAAGGATGCATCCTAGGACATGACGATATCAGATGATTGATATGGGACTTACTAGATGATAGGCTATTGACACAAAGAGTTGACCAACTTGTTTATGTACTTACCTAGAATTGAGTGTTCACTTTTGAACTTGCTAGACTTGCTTCCAATTGTTTTACCAGAGGATGAAAGTGACGATGACTTATTATAGATGATGACTATTGTGGGTGAAAGTGAGATGAGACGGGTGCACCATTTTCGGTTTTTCCAAATATTTGGATGTTTTTGGTGTTTTGAAATGTTTTGAGCTATTTTTTGGGATTTTGAGATTTTTCAACTTTTTTGGTATTTTGAGATTTATGACCAAGAGACTAAACTAAAGACCTATCCTAGGGGTCTCGGGAGTTGATCAACAGATGATCCTTATCTATGTTATACAAATAGAGACCACGTAGTTTGACTGACACAAACTTGACCAATTTACAAGATGAAGATATAAATAGATGATGAATTTCCAGCTTATTATGACAGACTCCTAAAGGACTAACCTAGGGTGTCTCGAGGGATGATCAAAGATCAACCTTGCCTATGTTCAAGCTCAGAGAAAACGTAGTTCAATTGATGACTCCACTGACATGATTTTTTAATTTTTGAAGACTGTGGATTTTGATATGATTTTGATGTTTTTGGATTTTTTGATGTTTTTTGATTTTGGATGGATATTTTGAATATTTTTGGATTTTTGGATTTTAAGGAAGATCACAAGAATATACCTGAATTTGATTTGATGCAAGTATAGGAGCATGCCCCTAGCATGATGTGATAGACTACTTCAATATAGGAAAGACAAACTCACCTTGGGATATGCCAAGTAGTAATAGGGTGGAACATGATACGAACACAAGATCAAGCTATGGTATGAATGTGAATAGATGGTGGAAGGATAAATGGAGTGTAATGGATAAGTGAGTGTGTAGAATAAGTCGTGAAGATCCTGGTGGATGCAGAGTGATTTATTTACACTTGGTGCTTGTTTGCTAGGTTTTCATGAAGGTACTTGTCCAAAGCGCCACCAAAGTGGTTTTCACTACAGGATGATTTTTTTCTTTACTATTTTCAATATTTTTTCTAAATTTTTTGGATCTTTGTATTTTTTGATTTTTTTGTTTTTTTGGTTTTACCCTTAAAATATCAGGCGTAATTTTTTTTGAGATGGGATCTATTCATGGGATCCTATAGGGGTTCCCCTTTCAATGTTGATAACTGATATGCCCCTGATTTATAGCTCACCGTGATGATGAAAGGTCCCAACTAGTTGGGCTCAAACTTACCTTTGCTTTCTGGATTTGGCACATTCTTTTGATTCTCCTTTAGTATGAGCTCGTTGACTTGGAAGGTTCGCCTCCTGATTTACTTGTTCTAGTTGTGTTTAAGGTGATTCTGATAGACTTTCAAGTGATTTAGAGCATCCATGCACCACTCATCTAGTAGTTATAGATCATTTAGTCATGATACCCGGTATTCCTCATCTGTAATGAGATTTTCCAGTGATATCCTCAGGGATGGGAGCTTGATCTCAATGTGGAGGATGACTTTTGATCCGTAGACAAGGGAGAAGGGGGTGGCACCTGTTGGTGTGTAGATGCTGGTGCAATAGCCCCATAAGGTAGGATTTAGTTGTAGATTCCACTCACGACCATGATCATTGACTGTTTTCTTAAGGATTTTTAGAATGGTTTTTTTGGTGGCTTCTACTTGGTCATTGCCTTGGGAATAATATGGAGTGGAAAAGCAATGTTGGATATTGAATTTTTGCCAAAGGTTACGACAATCCTAATTTTTCAAAGGTGTAACATTATCTGAGATAATGACTTGAGGGAGACCATATCAGCATATAAGGTAGTTTAGGATGAACTTAGATATCTGATTTCTAGTTATGTAGGTCATGGGAATGGCTTTGACCCACTTTGTGAAGTACTCCATGGTGGTAATGATGAATTTATGATCATTGGATGAGGTGGGGGTGATTTTACCGATGAGATCAAGCCCCCATTGTGAAAAGGGCCAAGGTGTGATAATAGGATGAAACTCCTAAGTTGGTGCATGGATGAGGTCCCCATGTTACTGACACTACAAACATCTTCTGACAAATTCATGTGCATCTCTTTCCATTGTGGGCCAATAATAAACTATCTTCAATAGTTTCTTAGCCAAAGTCATACCGCTTGACTCTGAACCAAAAAGGGCATTGTGTACCTCAGTTAAACTAGTCAGGGATTCCTCAGTGTTTAGGCAATGTAATAGGGTCCCTTCGATGCTCCTCTTAGAACTGTAAAATTTTGAATTTTTACAGTCTATTTGCATTCAAGGGTTTCTAACATTGAGTCCTTATCATGTGTATAAAATCCCCTCTTTCCATTTGCTTTGCTTATTTTTTTTATCATGAGGTCCATTTACATCCGTCTCCCTCTCCTGATTTCATTGAAAGACCCATATCAGCAAGACAATAGTGAAAGTCTCCCCGAGATGTATTTTTCATTAACATATGTTTGTACAGATAATCGGCAGGACTTTTCTCTTATTTCAGCGACTGCAAAGATCCATATCGGCATGTGTTGGGGCATCGTTATAAGGTCACGGCGAATTCAATTGATCTTTCTGACTAGCATGTGGAGGGGTCATTTCAGCCAAACCGATTGGTATCAGCAGGATGTCACAGTGAAACCATTTAGTTTTACTAATTGGCTTGCAAACAAATATTTCGTTAAGACGTATGTGCTTCAGTGAAGGTCTGGGTGAGATGATTGTTGTCTTGCCGAACTTAATATAGGGGAATCCGAAAAGGTATTGGAGAAAGTGTTGGGGTCTTGCCAACTCAGTAGATATGCCAATAGAGATGTCCATCTCCAGGAGAGGAACTTTCGACATAAGGTTTCACCACAGTTTGGAAGTTATACCGCATGCGACTCAGGGTGAGTTTCACTGAATAAGAGTGATATCGGTAAAACATTTGGCATCAATATAGGTCTTCCCAAAGATATTATGTCTTGTCAAAAGTGTTATTTCATTGATAGGTTTTTCAGTGAGAAATCTTGGTGGATATGCCGAAGGGAGAATTCGTCGGTGAAAGGGTGATTTTTTCTCAGCGACTGTGACTTGAAGAATGCATATCGGTATAACACAAAGAAGTCTATGTAGCATCTCCTCGACTCAAAATTGTTATAGTGATATAAAAAGCAAGAGCAATAGTCATCAATTTTTGGAGTCCAGGTTTGATAAGACTGCATTTTGTCTTGGCAAAAAGGTGCCATAGACATTGAAAAGGGATTTTGTTCTAGATTTGAAAATCTCTCATTGAAAGGACACTTGACGTGACAATGCTAGTTTTAAATTGGTGTTCATTCATGCTTCATTAACGGTGCGATGAGATATAATAGTAAAGATTGAGTCAGTTCTTCATTTCCAAATTGATTACAGGTGAATTGGCATGTTGAGCAGAGAATAGGGACATTTTTCAGTCTAAGGAGCTCGAGCAGAATACTGTAAGTGACTATTCCTTAGTTTTTGCATTTCAATTCTGTAAACTTGAGAATGGAGTCTTCTAGATCTGGAAAGGGTAAGGGTAGAAAGCTTGGTGGGAGTAGTGTGTCAAAAGGAAAGAAATAGAAGGTTGATACAGAACATGAGGGCATTGAAAGAAGGTTGAACCAAGACCTTATTGATCAATTACCTAGCTCGGGTCCTAAAGCTAGAAGGTCTGCACAACTTAGGGAAAAAGTTGATAAAATAGATGACAAGTGCAAGTTCATAGGTGATGTCTGGACTGCCATAAGAGGTTATGAGCTTTTCAATTTCCATTATCACAGAAGAAACAGTTTTGAACCAGTTTGCAACCCATGGAAATTGAATGTAGGGAAACTGGTGTGCCTTAATGTTTTTGTAAATGCAAAGTTAGTAAAAGTTCTTGCAGACAATTATGATCCAAAACGTAAAGCTATATGTGACCCATCTGGAAAACCACAGATATATGTCTCCAAAGAAGCAATAGGCGAGGTCTTCAAATTGGAAGGGTTTTGCAATGAGGAGATCAGTTGTGAGGAGTTAGAGAAAGAATTTTCAAGAATGGACACAATCTATAAGGGTTGGAGGTTGTCTATCCATAGAATTAAGTAGGGTAACAAGCCAAAACCTTTGCAAGATAGCGAGGGGCCTCCTTACCATGTAGATTTGTTTTAAACTTACATGAAATACACATATTTTTCAGTTTGTCACGTGTTGGGATGGATGCTCCGGAACTCATGTCAATTGTGCCAATGATTATCATGGCAGATATTCAATATCATAACTCTGGGCCATTTGATTATGCTTCATATATTGCTAAGGAGCTTGATTCAGGACTGATGGCTATAAAGAGTGGAGCTTCTATTGTCCATCTCAGGAATTATTCATTATTGATGCATTTGGTGCTGTATTTTGGTCAGGAATTGGGAGTATGGCCTCCAGAAATGAGAATTTTGCAGATTGGTAAGGAAGGTGAGGCATTACCTATTCAGCTATGGACTGCTATTTGGGATAGCAGGTTTGCCAATGCTAGTTTCATCCACTTTGAGGAGTACTTTGTGAAAACTTTGTACAGGTTGTATAAGTACCCTTGTAATTATTCTTTGACTAATGAGATTAAAAGATTTCTTCATCCCAAAGATTTCAATGGGCCAATTGATCATAACTGGGGTGACTGGTATTGTTTGGAAGGAGCCACAATGATTAGGGTGTATGGTTTTGAAGGTACCCCTTTTATTCTACCAAAGACAGTTCCAAATAAGATTGCATATTTCAAAATTGTTAGACAGATGGATTATAGCAGTGTAATGATTTTCAGTTCTTATGGGAAGCAGGCATTTATGCCTAGTACATTATGCTTTGGTGATTTCACTGTATTGGCCAAGGAGGGATATAATTTAATTCATGATAGGTTATTACATTATAATATGAAGAGTGGACCACCTAGAAAAAACTTTGACCCTGAAGGATATATCAATTCAACCAAAGAAGAGATTAACTTTGGAAGATATCAACATGTACCTTATCCTTTTGATGATATGATCAGAAATCTAGATGAAGAGGAAGTAGAGGCGGTGATTGAAAGTTATAACCAAGGGCTACAGGATATGGGAACATTGCCTTCTGGAGATGAGGAAACCCCAATGGATGAAACACCATAGAGTAGAACGGAGAAAGCATCTACGTTAAGAACTCAGCAATATGTTTGCCCAATTAGAGAACAGAGTATTGGAAGCGGTGATGTTGATGCACAGCATATGGAATACAAATCATTTGTTTCAGATGATGAATTTATAACTTCTCCAAAGATTAAAGCATTTTTGTACAAACTAAAGGGGAAAGAAATAAGAGAAGTTGTGGGTGTTGTCACCTCTCGGAATGAAGAGCAATTGTTGGATCAATTAAGAAAGTGTGTGGATGATGAAATGACAAATATGACTCCTAAAAAGGGGAGGAAAATGTTGGAGGATGCTGGTGTCATGATCTTTCCTAGACTTGATTTGAATTTTGCATTGGTGTTTGATAGCTTCTTAAGAGATAGTAACAATACACACAAACTTGATAAGGAAAAGGTGACAAAAGTGTATGCAGGTTCTAAATATAATACTGATGAGGGATCATTAATGATATGGGCTTTGTATCCCCCTCATAGGAAATCAGTGATGATTGATACAAAGAAGGCATTTGGTCATGTTATGACCTTAAAGGTTGGAAAGGTTGATCCTGTGGTTACTGCAGAGATTGGGATAGATATTGCAAAACTAAATAAAGCACAGATTCAGGCATTGATAAGAGAAAGAGAAATGTATAAGGTGAATAAAGAGAGAATGTTAAGAGAAAATGATAGATTGAAAGACTTGGTTGGTGTTCCAATAGTTCCAGCCAAAATTCTCACTCAAGGAGAAAGCTCTCAAGCAAAGGATCATTGGGTAGGATCAAGTGCCTATAATCAAGGAAAATATGATGCAATTGTTGCCATTGTTAAGAAGAGACAGGACAATTTGACATCTTGGTTAAATCAATTATGGGGAAAGTATTCTACTACTATGGATGCATTGAAGGAGCATGAGAGAATGAATGAGCAGGTTATGGATAAATTTCATGAATTGGCCCCACATGATGAGATTAGCAGTGCTGCACTTGAAGCTGCAAATCATATTGTCAGTCGCCATCAAAAATTCTATGAAGAATTACAGGGAGATAAGCAAGGATTAATTGAAGCTGCTAAGAAAAGTGTGGTCACATTCTCTGATAATAGATCAGAGTTGAAAGATGTCACCCGATGGAAGAATGAATGTGACACAATATTGAATGGAATCATGAAGAAATCTTCTGCAGAGGATACAACACTAGAGGAAGTGAGCGAGCAAAATGAGGAAATGGTCAAGATGGAGATCACGATCCGGAATGTTGTTGAAGATGCAAACACATACAAGTGCCAAGACTATTTGGACCATCTTGCTAAAACTCATTTGTGGCTAACTAGAGCCTAATTATTCTCTGCCTTTTGTTTTATATTTAGTTATGCTTATTTCCGAAAGGATGCGTCCTTTCATCTTCTCAATGTATAAATGATTATTTTTGAAAGCAAGGTAGAGGAGTGAAGTAGAATTAGATAGAGAATAGAGAAGACACAGCATGATACAATTTTTGAAATAATATGAGACTGATTGCATATGTAAAACATGGAGATATCAAATGAAAATTTAATATGATGGTTTGCTATTTTCTGGTATCTGTTGTCTAAGATATTCATTTAAGGGTATTATTGAAGTTGTCTCTGTAATGGTGTTTCCTGGTTATTTGAAGTAGTGTAAACAAATTTTTACATAGTTCATCAATGCACATTTGTTGTACTTGCATGATCAATTAATTATCTCTTTCCAGTAAAGATTAAATTCTTTGAATTGATCATAGTAATTAGGGAATATCAATTGGATTATTAAGAAGAACTCAATAATCACAATATTGCATGTTTATACAAGTTATAAACCAAATAAAATGCTAAACAACTTGAATGTCTGCCAGAACAAGTAAACTTGTTTTAGATTTTCTTGACTCCGTAAACCCTATAAGGCACTAGTCTTTTCGTTTTCATCCTCTAGTTTCACTCACAATCTTTTATCTGTCATTTTTTAGCATTTTAGGTTTTAGTTTTGAATATTATTGTGCTAGTTGTACCAAAATTGTTTTGTTTTATCCATTTAAAATTTCCATCTTGGATAAATTAGGGCAATAAGAGAAGATCAAAATTCAAAACTGCTTAATTCAAAAAGGTATACCCACCTAGGTCTAGCAGCATCTAAAGAGTAGAAGGTTTAATTGTTCCAAAACCTTGTTCTGTTACCCTAAAACATCGTGGAAGCTTGGCAACCTTTCATGGTTCGAACCTTCATTTTTGAGAGCTAAAAAATTGGTGACTCTACTGGGGACAATAAAGAATCTGCACCTTAATCATAGAGTCAAAAGTTTTATATACAGACTCCACTGGGAATAATAAATAACATTCTTTTTCTCACTTTCAAAAAGTGAGTGGCGACTCTGATTTGAACATTGCAATATGAATGGAAGAAGATCTCAATTTAGGGGGGGTCATTCTAGAGCTCCTCCTGGTGATAATAGGTTGATGCATAAGGATAATAAGGTTGACAAGGGTAAAGGGAAAAGTGAGGACATGTTCTTGAAAAATAAAGACAAATCATCAATACCTTTTGGTAAGAATTGTTTTGACAAATGGAAAGATAGTTCAACTGAAGAGCCTTGTACCCCAGAGGATCTGAGGAATCCTTTTTACAATGCTCAGAAACAAGCCGAATTTGAAGCTGGACTCAAAGTTGAATGAATCGGAGTTCAATATGAATATGACCAAAAGATACAGGGTAACCAGAGTGAACTTACTAATCAGGAAGTTCATCAAGAAGATTATGAATCTTTAACTTATGATGAAATTAAAGCACAGTTCGAGTCTCAAAAAAGGGAGAGGGAGGAGCAAGAAAAGGCCCAAATGATTCAAGCAATAAAAGAGTTCAAGTTGTAGAAAGCTCATAATATTCCTCAGGGATCTGGCTCTTCCCCAAAGTATATACCACCCCATTAACATAATAATCATGCTACTGGGCATTTTCAACCACCAAAGATCCCTCACCATCAAATTGGGAATCAACATAGACAGCCAAATTGTCCACCGCATATTCCCACACAACATATAAATAATTATCCACCTCTTGGTCAGCATCATGTGCCATAACAAAATTTACAATATAATAACCCTATGTACCAATATCAATATACTACTATGATCAGACAGTTTGATTTGGCAGGGTTTCAGTTGTGCCCTTATTCTATGGATGGTTCTTGGAGAAGTTTGGTGCCTAAATTCACTAGGAGTAACACAATCACTTCCGAGGATCATTTGAGGAGTTTCAATGCTTTTATTCAGGATTTGGATGTACCTTATGAAGATTTGCATATGGGGTTATTCATGATGTCCCTTATTGAGGAAGCTAGGGATTGGTTCAATAGTCTGGCAACAGCTTCTATATAGTCTTTCCAGATATTTCAATATCAGTTTCTTGAATAATTTGGGAATTTGAGTGCACCAGACGCTGCTCTCCATGAACTAATGCGATTCAGAAGGGTCAGAATGATTCAAACTTTGGTTTTAATAGAAGATTCAATAAACTGCAGAATAGAATACCTCCTGGATCAAAATTACTAGATTCCATAGCATTAAGTGTTTACCTAAATGCATTTGACCCTAAGACAGGGTATGAGTTGAGAAACAGATTCCCAAGGGACTTAGCTAAAGCACAAAAGATAGCATGAACAATTGAGAAAAATAGAAAGGCTGCTGGGATAATGAATAAGAGAGACAACCCTAGGGCTATTCAACAAAACAATAATTATCAATATAAGCAGGAGAACACATATAGGAAGGATAGGCCTAGGTTGCATGATATGCCTTATAACACAAATTGGAAAGATGGAAAATCTATGATAGACAGGCCTAGAGACAAGGATACTCCTGATCCATTGAGAAAAAAGGGAACGTATATGGTGAATAATAATTATTTTTGTGAAGTTTGTGATAAACCACATTCCCCTGAATATTGTGTTGTAGCACAGAAGATGCAAGAGGAGGGAGTGTTGATGGGAGATGGTGGAGAAAATCACAAGGTTTACTTAACTTCAAATGCTCTTCACCATATTGAGGAGAGATATTCATCCTCGGAGGAAGAAGGTTATGAATATGGTGTTGCAGAGCAAAGGTACAAAATCCATATGGTTGAGCAGCAGGTCTTTTCTGATTCTGAGGATGATTATGTAGAACCACCACCTGTTGAGGTTCCCTCTCATAGTAGTGTGAGGAGACTTATTGATGAGTAAATAGATAGATTAATTGTTGCTGCAGTTGAGGAAGCAAAGAGTAAATACTGGTTGAGAAATAGGATAGTAAATGAGAAGGAAGGTGTCCCTAGGGGTATTTTTATGAAAGATCAGAAAGTTGTACAAGGAGTGTAAAAAAAGACTGAAAACAAACAACATGAAGAAAGCAAACAAAATCCTATCCAAAAGGAGGTAGTAAAAGAATTACACAAAGAAATTCAAAGGACAGATTTGTCAGGTAGGAGGGAAAAGGAAGAGAACAAAGGAGAAACATCATAACAAAAGAAAGTGAATAAAGCACAAGGTTCTTCTTTTGATTTCACTCAAGCTTTATCTCAAGTAAAGATGTCTATCCCACTTCTTGAAATAATGAAAATTAAAGAATACAGGGACAGTGTAGTACAATTGATAACAAATGAAAGTGAAAAACATGTAGCTTCTGAATATAAAGTGACTACTAAAAATAATCAAGATAAAGTGAACATTCCATAAATTTGTTTGAGTAATGTGTTGACAAGTCAGCCACAAGTTGATCCTTTCTTTACTACATTACTCATAAATAACAAATTATTGAGGAATTGTATGATAGATTCTGGTGCTGCCATGAATATTATGCCTGTAGGAGTGATGAAACAGCTAGGCATGTCAGTGGATACATATGAAGGAAAATTTTATGCAATGGATAACCGACCTGTTCCTATGGTGGGTATAATGAAACATGTAGAAGTCAAGTTAGCTGCTTATCCTCAAGTAGCTTATAATATTGATATAACAGTAATAGACACCCCTCCTCAATTCAATATGATTTTATCAAGGCAGTGGATAGCAGCTATTGGTGGAAATGTCCAGTTCGATCTATCTTATGCAACAATTCTGGTAAATGGCCAAGAGGTGAAGTTGTACAGGGAACCAAGGATGAATCAGCTTATTGATTATATACCACAAGACCAAATCAACTGCTTTTGTGATGTTGATCTTGGGAATTTCAATATAGAGCCAGCACAACCAGAATTAACTAATAGTGATCCTATTGAAAAGCATGTTGTACAGAATCACAATGGTGTGTGGAAAATGTATTTTGATGGAGCTTGCAACCAAGAAGGCAATGGAGCTGGGATAGTATTTGTTTCGCATGAAGGTATTACATTTAATTATTCATTCCTATTAACTTTTGAATGTATGAATAATGTGGCAAAATATGAAGCTCTATTAACTGGATTAAATATAGTGGTGAAACATAAAATAAAGTTGTTGGATGTCCTAGGAGATTCAGAGTTAATTGTCTCACAAGTCAGGTCAAAATATACAGCAAAAAACAAAAGAATAAAGCAATATAGAAATGTTGTATGGGATACAATTGAGTTGCTAGACACCTTTTCAATTGAGTGGCTAGATAGGTTGAAGAATATAATGGCAGATTTTCTAGCTAGTGTAGCGTTGAAGAAAGATTGTATTACATTGGCTAGAGTATCACAAATTGAACTCAAGACTAGGCCTGCTATGCCTGATAATGTATATAATTGGCAATTTTTTAATGATGACACTGATCTTTTAAAATTCCTTCATTGTATAGACCAGTATGAAGCCCAAGAGATCGACTTTAATGCCTTTGTTGAAGAAGTTGATGGAAAAGAAATAGCATTTGGGAAAGAGATTTTGCAGCTTAAAACCAATAAGCTTCCTAAAGGGCTGGTGGCACTTGAGAGGGTATATGATGGGAATGATCCATCTTTTGTGAAGCAAACACCAGTTGGAAAAAATGATATCGAAGAAATTAATTTGGGAACTGAGATGACGCCAAAAAAGGTATACATAGGTAAAAAGATAAGTCCCACAATTAGAAAAATGCTGATTGAATTGTTGAGAAAATATAAACATGTATTTGCTTGGTCTTATGAAGATCTAAAAGCATATAGAGAAGACTTGTTTCAGCATGAAATACCATTGAAATCATATGCTAAACCATTCAGACAAAATCAAAGACCTATAAATCCAACTCTAGGGCCTAAGATGCAGGATGAATTAACAAAGCTCAAAGATGGTGGAATTATTAAACCTATCAGACATTCAACATGGGTTTCAAATTTGGTCCCTGTCAAAAAGAAAAATGGAGATATTAGATTGTGTGTAGACTTTAGAAATTTAAATGTAGCATCCCTTAAAGACAATTATCATCTACCAAATATGGATGCCATATTACATAGGGTGACAGGCTACGAATTGATGTCTATGATGGATGGATTTTCAGGGTATAACCAGGTCAAGGTTAAAGAGTTTGAACAATATAAAACAACATTCACGACTCCTTGGGGAACGTATGTTTATTTGAGAACGCCATTCAGTCTCACTAATGCAGAGGCAACTTTTCAAAGAGCCATGGATGTGGTGTTTGCTGATTTGATTAATGTTCTCATGGTGGTGTATCAGGATGACCTCACTGCTTACTCCAAGAAGGCTGAAGATCATGTTCATCATTTGGAAAAGGTATTTATGAAATCCCTTGAGTATAGTATCAGCTTAAACCCCAAGAAGTGTAATTTTGCAATCACAGAGGGTAAACTCCTGGGACATATTGTTTCAAAGGAAGGGGTTAGGATAGACCCTGAGAAGGTTGAGGCCATTGACAAAATACCTATCCCTAAAAATGTTAAGGCAATACAATCATTCTTTGGACAGATAAATTTTATTAGGAGATTTGTCTCTAACTTTGCTGAGATTGTTAAACCCATGGCCAAAATGTTGAGAAAAGGACAAAAGATAGAATGGACTGCAAAGGCTTTGGATGCTTTTGTAGCTATTAAACGAGCCATCAAGGAGTCTCCTAGCTTTTCAAAACCTTTTCAGATTTTTTCATTTGCCTCAATGCACACTGTTGCAGCTATTGTGCTACAGAAAAATGAAGATGGTCATGAATAGCCTGTATCTTTTTTCAGTAAGTCATTACAAGGATCCGAGTTAAAGTATGATATAATGGAGAAGCAAGCATTTGCACTGGTGAAAGTTGTAAAAGCTTTCAAACCATATCTTGTTGGAGCTAAGGTAGTTGCTTATATTCCTCATGCAGCAGTCAAAGATATTCTAACACAATCTGAAGTAACAGGTAAAAGATGCAAATGGATCAACAAAATCCAAGAATTTGACATAGAGGTACAAATTACTAAACTAGTCAGAGGTCAGGGTTTGGCTAAACTAATGGCAGAAACAAATATTGAAGCAAATCAGATTTGCAATACAGAAGAAGAAAATGTAATTGCAAGCATTGAACATACTCAGTGGTATACATATATTATGCATTATCTTAAATACATGAAATGTCCAGAGCAAATGAATGACAACCAGAGAAGAACATTGAAGTTACAGGTGTCTAAATATGTTTTTATGGATGGAGATCTATTTTGGAAAAATAGGGATGGTATATTATTGTTGTGTCTGGATGAATTTCAATCTAAACATGTTTTGAGTGAAATGCACGAAGGAGTTTGTGGAGGACATTACTCAGCAAAAACAACTGCTGAAAAAATTCTCAGGGTAGGATATTATTGGCCAAAAGTCTTTAATGACTCTTTTGCACATGTGAGGAAATGTGAAGCTTGCTAGAAGTTTTCTGGAAAACTAAAGTATCAGGGAGCTTTGCCACTTCGACCCATGCAGAATGATGCCCCTTTTCATCAATGGGGAATTGATTTCATCGGGGAAATACAAGAAAAATCAAGTGATGGACATAGATGGATATTGGTGGCCACTGATTATTTTACCAAATGGGTAGAGGCCATTCCAACTAAACAAGCTACAAGTAAGGTGGTGACATAGTTCCTGGTGGATAATATCATTACTAGATTTAGTACACCAATGAGGTTGATCACTGACAATGGAATGTGTTTCAGATCAAATGAATTCAAAGGATTTTGTAGCACATATGGTATTGTCATTTCTTATGTAGCTCCTTATCATCCACAGGAAAATGGACAAGTAGAATCTAGCAATAAAAGTCTTCTTAAGATTATAAAAATGATGCTAGATCAGAACAAGAAGGCTCGGGATGCAAAATTAAGACTGGCTGTATGGGCTGATAGAATTACGGTGAAGAAGGCAATTGGGAAGTCCCCATTTGAGCTAGTGTTACCAATCTACAAGTTTGTTCTCCAGGAAGATTTGGATATTCCTGAACCTATGGAGGAAAGAATGGAGTAGCTAGTTGAACTGGATGAAATCAGGAGGGTGGCTCAAAATTAGAATATAAAGCTACAAGCACAGATGAAGTATTTATTTGACAAAAGGGCAAAGGACAGGAAATTTGGAGAAAGTGATCTGGTATTGATGTGGAATGCAAGGTGCTAGGAGAAGGGAAAACATGGGAATTTTGAAGCCTTTGTGGCTAGGGCCTTTTGTTGTGGTTGGAAAGAAAGGTGAAGACTCATACTACTTGAAAAATATGGCTGGTGAGGATCAGGAATTGCCTATACATGGGAAATTTTTGAAACAATTTTTCTCTTAAGATAACACAGAGGATTGAGGGTTGCCAGTGCATGGACAACTCTTGATGATTCTCTTCAAAATTATTTTCCATGCACAGTAGTCTAGGATATAAAGGAAATAGGATTTGCAAGTACATGGACAATCCTGATTTTCCTTTTTCAAAACTCTTTTCCATGTACAGTAGTATAGGTTCTCATTCTTTTTCATTTCCATCTATTCCATCATCCTGAGTTTTTTCTGCTCATCCAAAAATCTGAATCCTTGCAATGATCTTGCTATCATTCATCCCCAGATAGAGCCACTATTAGAACTGTAAAATTTTGAATTTTTACAGTCTATTTGCATTCAAGGGTTTCTAACATTGAGTCCTTATCATGTGTATAAAATCCCCTCTTTCCATTTGCTTTGCTTATTTTTTTTGTCATGAGGTCCATTTAAATCCGTCTCCCTCTCCTGATTTCATTGAAAGACCCATATCGGCAAGACAATAGTGAAAGTCTCCCCGAGATGTATTCTTCACTAACATATGTTTGTATAGATAATCGGCAGGACTTTTCTCTTATTTCAGCAACTGCAAAGATCCATATCGGCATCTGTTGGGGCGTCGTTATAAGGTCACGACGAATTCAATTGATCTTTCCAACTAGCATGTGGAGGGGTCATTTCGGCCAAACTGATTGGTATCTACAGGATGTCACAGCAAAACCATTTAGTTTTACCGATTGGCTTGCAAACAAATATTTCGGTAAGACATATGTGCTTTGGTGAAGGTCTAGGCGAGATGATTGTTGTCTTGCTAAACTTAATACAAAGGAATCCAAAAAGGTATTGGAGAAAGTGTTGGGGTCTTGCCGACTTAGTACATATGCCGACAGAGATGTGCATCTCTAGGAGAGAAACTTTTGACATAAGGTTTCACTGAAGTTTGGAAGTTATACTAACAGGTGGCTCGGGGTGAGTTTCACCGAATAAGAGTGATATCGGTAAAACATTTGGAATCGATATAGGTCATCCAAAAGATATTATGTCTTGCCGAAAGTGTTATTTCATTGATAGGTTTTTCGGTGAGAAATCTTGGTGGATATGCCGAAGGGAGAATTCATCGGTGAAAGGGTGATTTTTTCTCAGCGACTGTGACTTGAAGAATGCATATCGGTATAACACAAAGAAGTCTATGTAGCATCTCCTTGACTCATAATTTTTATAGCGATATAAAAAACAAGAGCAACATTCATCAACTTTTGGAGTCCAGGTGTCGATAAAACTGCATTCTGTCTTGGCGAAAAGGTGCAATAGACGTTGAAAAGGGATTTTGTTCCAGATTTAAAAATCTCTCATCGAAAGGACACTTGATGTGATAATGCAAGTTTTAAATTGGTGTTCACTTGTGCTTCATTAATGGCGCGATGGGATATAACAGTAAAGATTGAGTCAATTCTTCATTTCTAAATTGATTACAGGTGAATTGGCATGCTGAGCAGAGAACCAGGACATTTTTCAGTCTATGGAGCTCGAGCAGAATAATATAAGTGACTATTCCTTAGTTTTTGCATTTTGATTCTATAAACTTGAGAATGGAGTCTTCTGGTTCTGCAAAGGGTAAGGGTAGAAATCCTAGTGGGAGTAGTGTGTCAAAAGGAAAGAAACAAAAGGTTGATACAAAACATGAGGGCATTGAAAGAAGGTTAAACCTAGACCTTATTGATCAATTACCTGGCTCGAGTCCTAAAGCTAGAAGGTTTGCACAGCTTAGGGCAGAAGTTGATAAACTAGATGACAAGTGCAAGTTCATAGGTGATGTCTGGACCGCCATAAGAGGTTATGAGCTTTTCAATTTCCATTATCATAGAAGAAACCATTTTGAACCAGTCTGCAACCCATGGAAATTGAATGTAGGGAAACTGGTGTGCCCTAATGTTTTTGTAAATGTGCAGTTAGTAAAAGTGCTTGCAGACAATTATGATCCGAAACATAAAGCTATATGTGTCCAAAGAAGCAATAGGCGAGGTCTTCAAATTGGAAGGGTTTTGCAATGAGGAGATCAGTTGTGAGGAGTTAGAGAAAGAATTTTCAAGAATGGACACAATCTATAAGGGTTGGAGGTTACCTATCCATAGAATTAAGTAGGGTAACAAGTCAAAACCTTTACAAGATAGTGAGGGGCCTCCTTACCATGTAGATTTGTTTGAACCTTACATGAAATACACATATTTTTCAGTGTGTCACATATTGGGGATGGATGCTCGGGAACTCATGTCAATTGTGCCAATTATTATCATAGCAGATATTCAGTATCATAACTCTAGGCCATTTTATTATGCTTCATATATTGCTAAGGAGCTTGATTCAAGACTGATGGCTATAAAGAGTGGAGCTTCTATTGTCCATCTCAGGAATTATTCGTTATTCATGCATTTGGTGCTATATTTAGGTCAAGAATTGGGAGTATGGCCTCTAGAAATGAGAATTTTGCAAATTGGTAAGGAAGGTGAGGCATTGCCTGTTCAGCTATGGATTGCTATTTGGGGCAGTAGGTTTGCCAATGCTAGTTTCATCCACTTTGAGGAGTACTTTGTGAAAACTTTGTAGAGGTTGTATAGGTACCCTTGTAATCATTCTTTGACTAACGAGATTAAAAGATTTCTTCGTCCCAAAGATTTCAATGGGCCAATTGATCATAATTGGCGTGACTGGTATTGTTTGGAAGGAGCCACAATGATTAGGGTGTATGGGTTTGAAGGTACCCCTTTTATTCTACCAAAGACAGTTCCAAATAGGATTGCATATTTGGAAATTGTTAGACAGATGGATTACAGTAGTGTGATCATTTTCAGTTCTTATGTGAAGCAGGCATTTATGCCTAGTACATTATGCTTTGGTGATTTCACTGTATTGGCCAAGGAGGGATATAATTTAATTCATGATAGGTTATTGCATTATAATATGAAGAGTGGACCACCTAGAAAAAATTGACCCTGAAGGATATATCGAGTCAGCCAAAGAAAATATTAACTTTGGAAGGTATCAGCATGTACCTTATCCTTTTGATGATATGATCAAAAATATAGATGAAGAGGAAGCAGAGGTAGTGGTTGAAAGTTATAACCAAGGGCTACAGGATATGGGAACATTTCCTTCTGGAGATGAGGAAACCCCAATGGATGAAATGCCACAGAGTTGAATGGAGAAAGCATCTAGGTTAAGAACTCAGCAACATGTTTTCCCAATTAGAGAACAGAGTATTAGAGGTGATGATTTTGATGCACGGCATATGGAATACAAATCATTTGTTTCAGATGATGAATTTATAACTTCTCCAGAGTTTAAAGCATTTTTGTACAAACTGAAGGGGAAAGAAAGAAGAGAAGGTGTGGGTGTTGTCACCTCTCGGAATGAAGAACAATTGTTGGATCAATTAAGAAAGTGTGTGGATGATGAGATGACAAATATGACTCCTAAAAAGCGGAGGAAAATGTTGGAGGATGCTGGTGTCATGATCTTTCCTGGACTGGATTTGAATTTTGCATTGGTGTTTGATAGCTTCTTAAGAGATAGTAACAATACACACAAACTTGATAAGGAAAAGCTGATAGAAGTGTATGCAGGTTCTAAATATAGTACTGATGAGGGATCATTAATGATATGGGCTTTGTATCCCCCTCACAGGAAATCAGTGGTGATTTATACAAAGAAGGCATTTGTTTATGTTATGACCTTAAAGGTTGGAGAGGCTGATCCTGTGGTTACTGCAGAGATTGGGATAGATATTGCAAAACTAAATAAAGCACAAATTCAGGCATTGATAAGAGAAAGAGAAATGTATAAGGTGAATAAAGAGAGAATGTTAAGAGAAAATGATAGATTGAAAGACTTGGTTGGTGTTCCAATAGTTCCAGCCAAAATGCTCACTCAAGGAGAAAGCTCTCAAGCAAAGGATCATTGGGTAGGATCAAGTGCCTATAATCAAGGAAAATATGATGCAATTGTTGCCATTGTTAAGAAGAGACAGGACAATTTGACATCTTGGTTAAATCAATTATGGGGAAAGTATTCTACTACTATTGATGCATTGAAGGAGCATGAGAGGATGAATGAGCAGGTTATGGATAAATTTCATGAATTGGCCCCACGTGATGAGATTAGCAGTGTTGCACTTGAAGCTGCAAATCATATTGTCAGTCACCATCAAAAATTCTATGAAGAATTATAGGGAGATAAGCAATGATAAATTGAAGCTTCTAAGAAAACTGTGGTCACATTCTCTGATAATAGAGGAGAGTTGAAGGATGCCACCCGATGGAAGAATGAATGTGACACAATACTAAATGGAATCATGAAGACATCTTCTGCAGAGGATACAACACTACAGGAAGTGAGCGAGCAAAATGAGGAAATGGTCAAGATGGAGATCACGATCCGGAATGCTGTTGAAGATGCAGACACTTACAAGCACCAAGACTTTTTCGACCATCTTGCTAAAACTCATTTGTGGCTAACTAGAGCCTAGTTATTCTCTGCCTTTTGTTTTATATTTGGTTATGCTTATTTTTGAAAGGACGCATCCTTTCATCTTCTCAATGTATAAATGATCATTTTTGAAAGCAAGGTAGAGGAGCGAAGTAGAATTAGATAGAGAATAGAGAAGACACAGCAGGATACAATTTTTGAAAGAATATGAGACTGATTGCATATGTAAAACATGGAGATATCAAATGAAAATTTAATATGATGGTGCACTATTTTCTGGTATCAGTTGTCTAAGATATTCGTTTAAGGGTATTATTGAAGTTGTCTCCGTAATGGTGTTTCCTGGTTATTTGAATTAGTGTAAACAAGTTTTTACATAGTTCATCGATGCACATTTGTTGTACTTTCATGATCAATTAATTGTCTCTTTCCACTAAAGATTAAATTCTTTGAATTGATCATAGTAATTAGGGAATATCAATTGGATTATTAAGAAGAACTCAATAATCACAATATTGCATGTTTATACAAGTTATAAACCAAATAAAATGCTAAACAACTTGAATATCTTCCAGAACAAGTAAACTTGTTTTAGATTTTCTTGACTCCGTAAACCCTATAAGGCACTAGTCTTTTCATTTTCATCCTCTAGTTTCACTCACAATCTTTTATCTGTCATTTTTTAGCATTTTAGGTTTTAGTTTTGAATATTATTGTGCTTGTTGTACCATAATTGTTTTGTTTTATCCATTTCAAATTGCTATCTTGGATAAATTAGGGCAATAAGAGAAGATCAAAAGTCAAAACTGCTTAATTCAAAAAGGTATACCCACCTAGGTCTAGCAGCATCTAAAGAGTAGAAGGTTTAATTGTTCCAAAACCTTGTTCTATTACCCTAAAATGTCATGGAAGCTTGGCAACCTTTCATGGTTCAAACCTACATTTTTGAGAGCTAACAGCTCCTACAATAGAGGGTTTCTCCTAGGATGACAAAACGGGTTGAATTTTTTACGAAGGCTTGTTTAAGGTTTGGGTTTATGTTCGCAAGGAGGACTCCTATTCTTAAGTAAGTGTAAATGACATGGTACCAGGGATCACTAGGACCAATGAGTTCACACGTGAATTTAGACTCTAGTACCTCTAATGCTAGTTTAAGAAGTTGCTCTACATGGAATTCCTATTTTGGGATGTTGTGTAGGATTTCCAAGAGTGATCTAATTGTAGCCATTGCATTTTTTGCTTTGTGTAGCTATTTAAATGTAGTATCACTGAATGAATCCTTGAGGCTCTCCACCAATTTCTTATATGGAATCACTTTATCATCCTTCATCTGATATTCATTATTTACTTGATTGATTATGATTTGAGAGTCTCTGTATACCTAAGGGCCATAATATGCCACTACACCACAATCCTTAGCCCTCTGACAAGAGCCTCATACTCTTCTATGTTATTCATGCATGGGAATGACAGCTTGTAGGATTTGGGTATGCAGTCTCCTTGGGGAGTGATGAAGAAAATTCCCACTCTTGACCCATGTTGTGTGTAGGATCCATCAAAATACATCTCCGAATGGTCTGCGACACTTAGGCTGAAAATTGATTCGTCGGTGAACTCTGAGATAAGTGGGTTTTTCGCATATATAGGTGCCTCTGCTAGTTGATCCACTATTTCTTGCCCTTTGATGGCCTTGTTCTCTACATATTCAATGTCATGTTCTATCAATATCATGACCAACTTGGTTGTTCATCCTATGAGAGTGGCTTTGGAGAGTAGGTACTTGAGCGGATATATCTTTGCGATTAGCTTGATTTAATGAGCCAACATGTAATGTATTAACTTTTAGCTGCAAACATGATAGCTAGACAAGATTTTTCAATAGGTGTATAGTTTAGCTCATGTCCTACCATGGTCCTACTGATATAGTATATTTCTCTTTCCTTTTCATTTTCATCATGCTAGGCTAGGAGAGCAGCGAGAGTTGTTGTTGTTGCTGACATTTATAGGATCAATGGTTTACTTGGAATTGTTGGCATCAGAAATGGTGATGTGAGTAGGTGTTCCTTGATTTTCTTGAATTCCTAGTCGCATTTTTCATCCCATTTGTATGCTACCCTCTTGTGAAGTAGATGAGAATATGGGATTTGTTTGTCTACCAGCTATGCTATGAATCTACAAATAGATTGGAGCCTTCCTTGTAGACCCCTTAATTGTATTAATGTCCTGGGTGCTTCCATTTTGAGGATTGCCTTTAATTTGGAAGGATCTACCTTCATTCCTCTCATTGTCATGATATACCCCAGGAGCTTGCCTGATTGCGCTCTGAAGACACACTTCTTTGGGTTGAGGCAGACCTTGTACTTCTCCAACCTATCAAAAATGGAACTTAGAGCTGATATGTGGTCTCATCCTTTTCTTGATTTAGCCAATATGTCATCCACATAATCTTCCACCATCTTATGGATCATATCATGAAAGATCAATGTCATGGCTCTCTGATAGGTTGCTCCTGCATTCTTTAGCCCAAACGACATCATATTCTAGTAGTAGGTCCCCCACAGACATGTGAAATTTCTCTTGTGTTGGTCCTCCTTTGTTGTCATGATCTGGTTATATCTTGAGAACTCATCCATTAGTGATAGCATCTCGTGCCCGGCCATCATATCCACTATCATGTCGATGTTGGGTAGTGGAAAGTCATCCTTAGGGAATGCTTTGTTAAAGTCTCTAAAATTGGTACAAATGCAGATGCCCCCAGTGGGTTTTGAAATAGGTACTAGGTTGGACACCCACTCTAGATAGTCGATCGGGCGTATGAACCCTGCATCCAAGAGCTTATGCAATTCTATTTTTACTAACAAGACTATTTGGGGATGCATCTTTTTGAGCTTTTGTCTCATAGGTTTTGCTTCAGGATATATAGCTAAATGATGAACTACCACCTCTAGATCAAGTCTTGGTAGGTGAGCATAAGTCTATGCAAAATTTACCTTTCTTTCTTTGAGGAATGTAGCTAAGAGTTCCTATTCTTCCATGAGAAGTGACTCAGCATAGAAGGTAATGTACGGTAGGTCCTCTGTTCCCAGGTTGATAGGATTGCATTGTTTTTCCAAGACTACTAATTTTTCTTGATGAATTCTAGTGAGGGGAAGATTGAATCCTTCATCCTTCGGCACCTTGGAGAGGTTTTCACCATTGGATGTGTCCTTTATTTTTATTTTTTTAGGGTCAGAGAGTACCATAGTGTGGTTTTCACTCAAGGACCTTGAGATTATTCTCAATTTCTCACTTTTGCAACTGAAGAACTCAATTGCCTCCCCGTAATAGGATTGAGTGTCCAGTGTGATGTCAAATCCAACCTTATGATCTCCATTTGGTATTGTATCCTGTAATCCCATGAATTCTTAGAGCACCTCATCATTTTTTAATGTGTCCAGAATTGGCAATCCTCATTGGTCGTAGTCGATGATTTGGGGGTAGACAAGGTTTTTTTCATGGGTTTGGTGGTCCAATCAAAAGATAGGGTGCTAATCATGAGTAGGGAGGAGTCTTCAAAAAGCATGGGTAATCCAGTTATGGTATCCTTGTCATCACTACTATTACACACATCAGTTACGTCAAAAGTGAAGTTATATCAGGGAAAACTTGTACATATTGGTAATTGAAGGGTGGTTGTTGATAGTTGAGGGGGAGTCCTGACTGCTCTAATTGGGGGACTTCTACCACTTATGGTTACACTTGGAGGGGTACACCCAAGGCCAAGATTTTTCATTCATTTCTCAACAATGATGGGCTCCAATCGGCCATTGATGTTCTTTCCCAAGCTTCCATTCCTATTATAGCCCATGCTCAACATTAATTGAAGTCCTTTGTTGGCCTCATCCATAAGAAGGGCTGGTATAGGTCTTTCATCTTGATAGAGGAGACTAGATACATCTCGCTCATCCACCAATTCTAGGCCTAGATCACCCCAACTCCTTAATTGAGAGGGATCTATTGAATTGGTGGGTTGCGGCTATCCATGGGATCTAGGGGATTGAGGTAACTCCCCATCCACAAAGGCTCCTTTCTTCATTTTGTATTCCTCACACCCATTATCTTGGATTATAAGCTTGATGTCAGATATGTCAGGGATGGCGGGTGTCTTTGTCCTAGAAGTGGAGGCTATGTTGGATGGATTGATATATGGAGTTGAGCGGCCTTCATCATTCTTTGGGACGTGGGGGAATTTATAGTACTTTTCTTCCAGGCTCTTGCAATAGGAGAACAGTTCAGGATCACCATAGATTGTGACCTATTGATTTTGGTATGAAAAAATTCATGCACTAATGGAATATCGATGCAACTGCTTGCATCCCATGGATCCATGGGTGCCCCAGGAGGATGTTGTAAGGTAGGTCAAGGTCAAGTACCTGATAGGTAGTTTCCATAATAGCTGGCCCTACTTGAATAAGGAGTTGAATAGTTCCCTGAGACACTCTTTCTTGATCATCGTAAACCTTGATTGTGATACCCTTTCCTTTTTCAATGGAATCTTCAAAGATTCCCTAATTCTTTATAAGCTTTAGTGAGCAAATGTTGAGGCCTACACCCCCATCCACCAAGACCCTTTTGACCTTATTTTCTTGAACCAAGACTTTGAGATGTAATGCATGGTTATGAGATGGTTGGGTGCGGAAGTCCTGATTATAAAACGTAAGGAGATTTGGAGTAGTGATGTTTCCAACCATAGCTTATAATTGCTTTGTATCAAGGTTGGTGGAGATGGTGGATGAAGCCAATGCTTCCTCAAGGATTTCTCTGTGAGCGGCTGAAATCTTCAGTAACTCCATGATGGATGTCTGAGCGGGGGTTCTTTTTAACTGTTCAAGGACATTGTAGCCATTAGGAATTGATTTTTGGTTTGAGGTGTAGGTCTTGGATGGCTATGATTCCCCAAAAATGGTGGCCTTGCTGCTGCATGTGGTGAATCCACAATCAGATTTGGCTCTCTTGATGCTAACAACTCCTTCGTATACATGGCTCACATTGCCATATTTTTTCTTTACTTTGTTGTTTCCTTGATTATGATCAAGCATCGAATTCATGTATATTTTCAAATCTTGATTACCAGCTGGTTGCTCAACATTTATGATTTTGTCATCAATAAGATCCTGGATGACATTCTTCAGTTTCATGTAGTTGGCTATTGTATGCCCCTTGAGCTTATGATAATCGCAAAGAAAATTTTCATTGTACCAGGGTGGTTTCACCTGGGGCTCTTGGTAATTATCATAAGTGCGGATTTTCATGAGGTTTTCATTGACCAACTTCTTCATGATGGATTCGATTGATTCCCCAAGGGCTGTGAATTTCCTCTTGCAGGGATATCAGTTTTGAGGAGGTGGTCCTCCTCGATTATTGAGGTTGTTGACTTGATTGTGAGGTGGTTGTTGAGTTACCACATTTTCTTGCATATTATTGTGGTTGTTGTTCTATGATTGATGATGTGTTTGGACATTCTTCTTTGGAGCACTGATGACGACCTTGGCATCGAGCACCCCATCACTAGTGGCATTCTTGTTTTTCACTCATGTGTGAGGTTTCTCATTATAGCTGGTGGATGGGAGGCTATCTTGATGTTCAGTATATGTAGGTGTGCCCCCTTGTGCAATAAGGGCCCTTTTGATGTTGAGCACTTTGAGGATCAATTGGTCATATGTGGTGATACACTACATCTTCAGATAAAATACCAAGTTCTTGTCTAGATTAGCATTGATAGTGCAGATTTGTTGCTCCTCTAGCATGACCCACTTGCTTTGATTGGCCTTGGATCACCATCATTGTTGGAAGGAGGCGAATGGTTCCCCCTTTCCCTATTTGAGAACCAATAATTCCTCTAGACTAACATCCATGCCGATGTTGAATGCATAATTATTGAGGAATGCATCTATGATTTCTTGGAATGTTCTGATGCCTATACGTAGATGAGATAACCACTGCATGGTGGGACAATCCAAGATCTGAGGAAACAGTAGCATCAGATATGTATCATTGTACGTGACTTCCATGCAATGTACTTGGAAATCCCTAATGTGATCTTTAGGATTTCCCAACCCATGATATTTTTTGAATTTGGGGATTTTCAATCCCTTTGGGAATGGTATCATTGCAATGCTCCTATCAAAAATATAGGGACACAGATTATCGATTTTCCTTGTTGTTTTTCCAGATTGAAGATCAAGCACTTGTTACAAGAGCAGTTTGATTTGTGTTGTCACATAGTCTTGCAAATCAAGAGGTGGAGTGAATGTATTTTGAGGGGGTTGGGGTGTTTGATTCATGGGTGGGGCGTTGGTGGGGGTTTGCTGCAAGCTTTGCTACATGATTACTATCTACATTTTTTGCTAAGCCAACAACACTTGTTGTTGGTCGTTTTGTTGTTGTGCCAATAAACCTTGTTGTTGAGACACTAGTTGTTGTGCTTGATAATCTTGCAGGGCTTGTTGATAGGCTTGTTGTTGGACTGCTTACAAATGTTCCTGGTATTGAGCTTTTTCTTCCACTTGCTGAGCTTGAGCATGTGCTTGTTGGGCTGCTTGTGTAGCCTGTGCGGCTTGTGCAGCTTATGCAAATTTTTGTTATTGTAGTAAAACTTGGGCTTGGGCAGCCTATTGTGCCTATTGTGCTTGTTGAGCTTATAATTATGTTTGCGCTTACTAGGAAGCTAGCTTTGTAGCTTGTTGATTTTGGATCTGTTGGAGTTCCTTTTGGTAGGTGGCTTTTTGGGCTACTTGCAATGTGATGTTGAATGAATTCGCCATGTTGGGTTTTAGTAGTGGTGGTGGATGATTGGGAATAGTGTTGACCATTGTGATGAGCAAAATGACCATGTTTATGATCAGGGTTTGAGTGGTGGATGGCATGATTGAGATGCTTGGCCCTTGGGAAGCAATGAGCTACCCTTGCTAACGATTGGTAGAGTTGGAGCAATGGATGATGTGATCTATGGGATGCTTTGGGTGATGTTTTGACATGGAGGTATGGGTGGGATTGGAGGCATGATCTCGAGAGGCTTTTCCACAAGAGTGCTTAGGTCATAGTTGGAAGGGAGTTTAGCTCCTTGTTTGGACAATTCCAACATGTATTGGGAGGGATATAACCTCAACATTTATGATTTTGTCATCAATGAGATCCTGGATGACATTCTCTAGTTTCATGCAGTTGGCTATTGTATGCCCCTTGAGCTTATGATAATCGCAAAGAAAATTTTCATTGTACCAGGGTGGTTTCACCTGGGGCTCTTGGTAATTATCATAAGTGTTGATTTTCATGAGGTTTTCATTGACCAACTTCTTCACAATGGATTCGATTGATTCCCCAAGGGTTGCAAATTTCCTCTTGGAGGGATATCGATTTTGAGGATGTGGTCCTCCTTGATTATTGAGGTTGTTGACTTGATTGTGAGGTGGTTGTTGAGTTGCCACATTTTCTTGCATGTTATTGTGGTTGTTGTTCTATGGTTGATGATGTGTTTGGACATTCTTCTTTGGAGCACTGATGATGACCTTGGCATCGAGCACCCCATCATTGGTGGCATTCCTGTTTTTCACCCATGTGTGAGGTTTCTCATTATAGCTGGTGGATGGGAGGCTATCTTGATGTTCAAGATATGTAGGTGTGCCCCCTTGTGCAATAAGGGCACTTTTGATGTTGAGCACTTTGGGGATCAATTGGTCATATGTGGTGATACACTACATCTTCAGATAAAATACCAAGTTCTTGTCCAGATTAGCAATGATAGTGCAGATTTGTTGCTCCTCTAGCATGACCCACTTTCTTTGATTGGCCTTGGATCACCATCATTGTAGGAAGGAGGTGAATGGTTCCCCCTTTCCCTATTTGAGAACCAATAATTCCTCTAGACTAACATCTGTGTCGATGTTGAATGCATAATTATTGAGGAATGCATCTATGATTTCTTGGAGATGCCCGTAGGCAGACGAGAGAACCACTCCATGGTGGCACTATCCAGGATCCAAGGAAACAATCGCATCAGATATGTATCATTGTATGTGACTTCCATGAAATGTACTTGGAACTCCCTAATGTTATCTTTAGGAATTCCCAACCCATGATATTTTTTGAATTTGGGGATTTTAAATCCCTTTGGGAATGGTATCATTGCAACGCTCCTATCAAAAATATAGGGACACAAATTATCGATTGTCCTTGTTTTTTTTCCAAATTGAAGATCAAGCACTTGTTACAAGAGCAGTTTGATTTGTGTTGTCACATAGTCTTGCAGATCAAGAGGTGGAGTGAATGTATTTTGAGGGGGTTGGGGTGTTTGATTCATGGGTGGGCCGTTGGTGGGGGTTTGCTGCAAGCTTTGCTACATGATTACTATCTACATTTTCTGCTAAGCCAACAACACTTGTTGTTGGTCATGTTGTTGTTGTGCCAACAAACCTTATTGTTGAGACACTAGTTGTTGTGCTTGGTAATCTTGCAGGGCTTGTTGATAGGCTTATTGTTGGACTACTTACAAATGTTCCTGGTATTGAGCTTTTTCTTGCGCTTTTTGAGCTTGAGCATGTGCTTGTTGGGCTGCTTGTGCAGCTTATGCAATTTTTTGTTATTGCAGTAAAACTTGGGCTTGGGCAGCCTATTGTGCCTATTGTGCTTGTTGAGCTTATAATTGTGTTTGCGCTTACTGGGAAGCTAGCTTTGGAGCTTGTTGATTTTGGATCTATTGGAGTTCCTTTTGATAGGTGGCTTTTTGGGCTACTTGCAATGTGATGTTGAATGAATTCACCATGTTCGGTTTTGGCAGGGGTGGTGGATGATTAGGAATGGTGTTGACCATTGTGATGAGCGGAATGACTATCATTATGATTGGGGTTTGAGTGGTGGATGGCGTGATTGAGATTCTTGGCCCTTGGGAAACCATGCTTTGGGAGATTTGAGAATAGTGGATGTATTGATTTTTGGGGTTGCTTGGATGGTTGTCATATATTGTTGTGATATTGATGGGAATGCAAGAGGATTTGGTATGATGCTTTGGTTGATGACAGGGGATTTCTTTGATTTTATTGATTGATGGTGGGTAAAGGAGGAAGACCCAACCCAATGGGTGATGTGGATGTAAGTGGTAGAGGTGGAAATGGTGGAAAGATGGGTTGTGCATTCTCTTGAAGGGATGATAATGAGGGATCAAAGACTCCCTATGCTCCAAACAAATCACATTCTCCTTGTGAGGTTATAGGGAGAGAGGTTTGCATGTCGAGCAGACCAACTAGAATTGGTATGGTTCTAAAATGTGAGAGGGACATATGGGTGCAATGGATTTACTAGGACACATTGGACCAATATGGTATTTTCATCCAACTCTTGGTTATTCACAAGGGGATGTGCTTGAAGGGCATGAAGCAATGAGCTACCCTTGCTAACGATTGGTAGATTTGCAGCAATGGATGATGTGATCTATGCGATGCTTTGGGTGATGTTTTGACATGGAGGTATGGGTGGAATTGGAGGCATGATCTCAAGAGGTTTATCCACAAGAGTGCTTAGGTCATAGTTGGAAGGGAGTTTAGCCCCTCGTTTGGCCAATTCCAGCATGTATTGGGAGGGATATAACCTCATCATGGCATTAACAATTCGATGATTTTTAGGATTTTGGACCATCTCAAGGATTTCATCTTGTGTCATCCCTAAGACATTGTTGGTTATGTTCTCTACTTGACCCTCATGCTGAGGATTTTGTGATGGTAGAGGGAGATTTCTTGTGGGATTCATTTCAGGAGCAATTTGGCTTAGGTCACTTTAAGGTGATGTTGACTTGGTGATTTCCATATTATTCTTGTGTTGTGATCTTGTTTTCACCATAAAAGATAATTTTTTAACAATGTGTAGTCCTTTGGATTGATCTAACTTTAGGCACAAAAAGAGAATAACTAGGCTGATTAAGGATTAAAAATACAGGGATGGGATACACAGAAAAATGGATGATGCAGATGATTGAACTCTTGAGAAACCTTGGAGGAGATACTAGGCTTTGGGGATTTGACTTGGATTGATTGATTTGAGATAGTGCACTTGTAAACTCTTAGAGGTTAGATGTTGTCCTAGAGTAAACTCATACACAAGATGATAATTTGACTAAAGCTGTAAAGAAGGATTTATCAAGACGCCCTAATCAAACAGGATGATTTTAGATAATGAACTCCTAGACCCCAAGATGTTGGATTTTATCAGGAGGTAAATTTTTTCACAAGTTTTTTATAATTTTATCGAATATGTGGATAAGGATTCATCCCCAAATGTCTAACCAAACAAGATGATTTTTATTTTCCAAAAGTCTAGCATGGATGATGTTTTCAATATTTTCAAAAGTAGTTGGTGAGACGATTTTTTATTTTGATGGTTGAAAGATGGGTGAGAGTGATGATTTTGATCCTAGACCAGCCCTAGGTAGAACTCCTTCTTACAAGACCTTGGTATTGAAGAATACGCTTGACACTTCCTATGTGAGAAGTAAATCTTTGAAAGAGATCGAGGTTTTGCTGACAATAAAATTCATACAAGTTAGGGTTGTTCTTTGAAGCTTTCTTGTAAAAATTGTAGACCAACCTTTCTCTTACCTCGTGAAGCTTTGAAAGATGTTCTTTACGAGCTCTTGGACTAAGAATTTTGAACTTGGGTTTACGGATTTTGATTTTCTAGGAAATCATCTGGAAGAACACATGTGTGGGGTTCAGTTGTCTCTTAAATTTTCTTAGTGATTTCTTTTTACCACAAACACTTCTTGATTAAAGTTTCAAACTAGATTTCTAATGTCCTAGCTCCTTCTCATCCCACAAAGTCCATTATGTGGAAATCAAAGAAATCAAAGCAAAATTTTCCTAATTTTGACTTTAGTAAAACAAAATTGTGATTAAATCCAAATACTTAGATGCCTCTAAGGATAAAAAATCGCTACGACAAGCATGATCACTCGAATTTGTCAAAGGTATTTTCTTTTCCTAAAGGGTTTGAAATTTTGAGGATTTTTTGAATGTTTGTTTTCAAGTGTTTTGGATCCACGCAAAGTGTTTAGCTGACTCAAATATTGCACAACCCTAGGATGGGAAAGATAATACCTATTGAGTTCCCACTTGGACAAATCTAGCTGTGCTTACTCTTAGCGAATAATTATATGCTTGACCATACTGGATCCCCTCCATGGAACACACTTCTTGGGTCAGCCAAGCATCAGTACCCATGAATCTCCCATGGCATACTTCTCATTTCTACTAAGAGCCATAAATATGTGGGATGGCTCCGAAGGTCCGACCTCCTAACGCCAATAAATATTGGGATTTTTGGCTTCTAAACAAAATTTCATAGTAAGGGAATCCAATTTAGGGGATGCAATGATAAAATCCTTGTGAGATATCTCCCAACCCTTAGAACAAGGGCTTTACGCATCATAAAGATACTGGGGGAGAGTTATCATGCACTGCTTCCCATTGTTTACGATTTTCATCGTAACCACAAATTTATATAGCGGTTTGGAAGAGCCTAGCTTATGTTCATTACCGCTTGGGTCATTCCCTTGGGGTGAGCACTTTTCCCACCAAGGCATGCCCTATAAAGGTACACAAAAGAAATAAAGTACATCCGTAGTTTGATCGATCTTTGTTGAGAAACAAAGAGAGAACAATCGCGATGTACTCCACTCACACTCGCAAGATTGGTCCAATTTCAAAATGCCCAAATTGAAATGTGGAGGCAATCACTTAGACAACTTAAGATCACCAAAAGGACTTTTGTTTCTCAAGATTTCCATAAAGCGTGAGAGAATTGTATGTCTTTTTGATGATGTTACTTTGGGTAAGTAATTATAAAACAAAGAAGCACTTGTTCATTTTAAATCCTCAAAGCAATGATTAGATTCTTTTTAAAGCAGAAAAATGAAAGATGAAAGTTGTTTTGTTCAATTGTTAACTTCAAACCAAATCTAGTAAGTTGTTCTAAAGTTGTTTTTAACCTTTTGTAGAAAAAATGAAATATTTTGTAGTGTTCTTTTTAGAGCCCAAAATAAATTTAGTATATCCTAAGAGCATGAAAGATAACAAGTCCTTAAGAGAGATTATGAACTCTCCCAAAAGTGTTAAACAAACACTAAAGTGTTCAAAAAAACTTGATGTAATGAGAGAATGATGTCATAATGTCACCTTCAACTTTGCTTTCCTCCTTCACCTTGATTAGACCAACCTTCAAAAAATGATTAGAACTACAAAACAAAGGTTAGAAAAACTAGTTAGCAATCTAAATTAGCCAGAATAAAAAAGCACATGTCAAAATAAAGTCAATTTAAACCTTTTACTTTACTTCAATAGTGGAGTCTGTATAGGCAATGTATTTTGAGGAAATCAGTAATTCTATATAGCACTACTAGGTCTGCAAGTGGTGCTCTGCAGCAGACCAGAGAGCGTTATTGCGGTAGAGTTTTTCCCAATGTCACTGTTTGGAGTTTGAGAAAACCAATGACCATAAACTAACCCAACGGCAGAGTTAGAAGATTTGAATTTCGAGTGGGAAAGACTAAGCAGAATGATTTGAAGTTTGTAGCAATGTTGTATAGCACCACTGGACTAGTAGCGGTGTTGTATGGCATCGCTGGACTAATAGAGGTACAGTTCCCTATAGACACTAAAAATAGAGAAAAAAGCATAAGATTTTGTTGAAAATTTTGATTAGAACTTGAGATCGGCCCTCCTTCTAGCACCAAATGTATAACCCCAATCCCAGAGCTACACAAACATAAGAAAAAAACACATAACTAGATCAAATGCAAGTGAGAATCAAGATTCCCCATGAAATCCATTTAAATTGCAAAGAACAAGAAATGAGATGAAGAACATAAGCAAACATAAACAAAAGCTATCAAATCCTATTCAATGTAAATCAAACTCTTGATCCCATGGGGGAGTTGGTGCCAATTTGATGTGGAAATTGGCCCTTTCTCAACTCCTATGATGCAATGTTGATGAGTGATGCACTTTGATGAAGATTCAATTGAGCTCCATGATGAAAAATCTGCATAACCTAGCTAAGATCTTGATAAAATGGATGAAAATAGATATGCTTGAAGATGAAATTGAGTATAGTGAGTTTACTCAAATTGTGGATGATCAAAATGAGGAGAGAAGCCTCTTATTTATAGAAAGACAAGATGGAGAAATGATCAAAATGAAGCAATGTGGGATCATTCAACATCCAATGGGCAAGTGCCATTTGTAAATATTTGAATGGAGGAAGCTTGAGCACATTTTGGTGAATGTGCACAATAAATGAAATTAGGTGGAATTTGAAAATAGTTAAATGACATGCAAGAGGGAAAAAGAATGAATTAAATGCCACTTGGCTCAATGCACAAGGACATGTAAGAGGGAATGAATGTCTTGTTGGAAGGACAAATCCACTTGGAGGGATTTTCAAATTTAGAGGAATATTCTCAAAAGATGCCAAGTTGAGAGAAAATATGGATTTAATAAATCTATAGAATGTATTTTCATGTGCAAGTGGAAAAATCTAGAGATTTTTAAATATTAGGGTTAAATTAATCAAGGGTTAATTAATTTAATGAGAGATTATGTGATATGGCTATTTGATTTATATTTATGGGTTGATTTAAATCAAAAGATGAGAATGTGATTTAGATTTAATTAAATAAAGGATTTTATTTATTTAATTAAAGAGGGATGATGATGTTAGATTAAATCAAATGTTTAATTTATTTAATTTAATAAGATGACTTTAGAGATTTAATCAAATAAAATAAATTATTTAATTAAATAGAGATCAAAGGATTAATTAAATAACTTTGATTTATTTAATTAACAAGAGAGAATGAGTTAATGAGAGAAATGATTATTTATTTAATTAAGGGATGAAGAGTGATGACAAGTTGAGAAGATGACTTAGGATGAAATGGTGTTAGTAATCAGGATCAAGTATGTCAGTCTATTTTCCATGTCTATAGAAAGGAATGGAGATGGAGAGATGAATAGATAGTAACCAAATCAAGAAATTTAATTGTTATGCATTATGCTGCCATGTAATGAGCACTTAATTTTATATAGCGTGAGATACAATGCACCAAGGTATGAGGAACCAGGGTGACTTTGTATCCCATGCATAGGACTGACACAACAAACAAAACATTAGTCCAACATGCCAAAGTCATAGGGGCTTTGGTCAAGCCTGATGTTGGGATAACCAAAAACACAAAGGATTCCCTAGCATAACACAAGACCAAGAGATCTTGGTGGGTACTATGCGAGACAACCAAGAATACAAAAGCAACAATAAGATCCAGATATGCCCCTATGTCTACTCGTCAAAGCGCACCATGATATGATGGATCATGGAAACCCTGGCAAGAGATGATAAGAAGCTCAAATGATAAACAAAATGTCAAAAGCATAAAATATCACAATCAATTTCAAACTTCCTTTGCCACAAGATCAAAAAGGTGAATGGGATTGATGCGGTTTGTTAGGAAGGATACATCTTGTTAAGACCAAAGATGGAAACTAACTAAAAGATTGACATGACACATGACACTTGGAACCGATTGAACCTCATGATACTAATGACCTTTATTTATAAGCACCAGCTAGATAGGGACATACTTGATGACATGATAAGACACAAAACTGACACACCCTAAAGACCTAGGGACTCGGGGGTTGATCAAAGATCAACCTTGCCTATGTGAAAGCGCAGAGCCCTCATAGTTTGATAAAAGACTGACAATTGACCATGGAAAAAAGTGGAAAGAGGACAATGTAGAAAATGATGGAGGACAAAGACCGGGTGGACAAATACCCTAGGGGAAGATCAAATGATTTAGCATTTCCTATGTAAAAGCATAGGGGAGACATAGTTTGATTAAAGGCCAAAGACAAATAATGGATAAGGGACAATGAGGTTACCATAATAAGAAGATACAATGATGGAGGTGAAATGATGACACAAGATGAACCTTGCGGAAAGGATGGTGGTTATTGCATGAAGCTCAAGGATGGGATAGTTAACCAAATCATCAAAAGATGAGTAGGGACGATGGTATGATGGATAGATGAGTGATGAATACTAATAGGAGGTGAGACAAATGTGGGAAATAGATAGGAGTGATGATAGTGAGATGAATGACATTGGATTGCATGGGGGTAGCCTATAGCTAGATACTAATGACAATGGATTATGAGATGGAATGAAAATAGAAATAAATGGATGGATTGATAAAGATGGGGAGATAGAAATATTCTAGGATGGATTGATAGAGGGATAAGGATTTGGAAAGATAGAATGAATTACCAAATAGATAAATGGATGGGGAGATAAGGATGAGAAGATGGAAAAGGAATAGCAGATGGGTGGATGGATGGATGGGAAGATGAAAAAGGATCAGTGGATGGAGGTATGGGAAGTGTTAACAAAAGGAGGATGGAGAGATAGAAGGGATTTCATGGATTGATGAATGTTCTTTCCAAGGACTATAGGACAAAGAAGTAAATACCCCACTCTAGAGATGTCATGTGTAATGAGGTAAGAGTGATGGAAGATAGCAGGATGGGTAGATAAGGAATGGAGATGGAGCGTAGCAGGATGGGTGGATAATGGAAGATAGATATATGTGGATAGGATGCATGGATAAGGGAGGATGGAGGAGGATAAGGGATATGGTGGCATATGGATAAGGGGAATGTATGCCAAGAGGTGTCCAAAGCATGTATATATATGTGCCCCTATCTTTATCAAGATCATAAGGAAGATGGAGGGACTGGATACAAATGGGATATGATAGGTAGGATGTGGAAGATAGGTGGGTGTAGGAGATGGAGGAAGGGGATGTATAAATAGAAGTTGCCCCTAAGTGTGGAAGTAAACTAGATGGGGGATTTACGCATGACGCCTGTTTGCCAGGTTTTAATCATGGTACTTATCCAAGGCACTTGTTTACCAATTTTTCACCATTGGAAAAATTATTTCTTTTTACTATTTGTTTTTTGATATTTTGACTTTTTTGGATTTTTTTTTGACAATTTTGTACTTTTTTTGTATTTTTTGGTTAGTATGTGGGTGAAGATGGATGAAGAGAGGAATATGGATAAATAGATTTGGAATACATGTGATAAGGGGATGGATGAAGGACTCAAGCATCAAGCACCCTATGAGGTTGTAAGAGAGGGGGACAAACCATTGCAAGGCCCCAAGTCATGAAAGGCCAAGAGCAGTAGGCTACCCTAACTTACCTCATTTTAAGGGACAGTTAGGATAGGTAGGATGAGAATGATGAGAACCATTATATCCTTTGATCACTTTACAATTCCAAGAGTTGAAAGGAGACTAGGCGAGTCGATCTTCAGAGTCAACTCTATATCTCAGATAACTCTTTGTCAAAGGATAGAAGCATGATTATGGGATGACAGCGTGGCATGGTAGCATCTCATAGGTGCGTTGGCATCTGTATGGCCAGAAAACCAAATAGACCACACTTGATCTCTAAAAATTGGACTAACAGCCTAGTTATAAGTTTCAAGAAGTGCATAATAAGATTAAAAAGTAGGAAACATAAAGATGAATATGATTAAGGAAGTATATTACTACAAGGGTGACGAAGACGATCTCACACAACAATATATTTTCCAGCTTGCTCCAAGATCTCTCCACTTGCACACATAAATGGGGGAAAATGTTGGGGCTATTTAGGTGCCTGACTCAAGCAGACCCCCATTTTGTTGTTTCCACCTCTACAGACAGCCAGGTTTTCCATGATATAGAAATAAAGGGATAAAGAAGAGAATGCAAGATAGTACACAAAAGACACTACAAAAAAATACGTGCTTACTAAACCAAACAATAGAGAAGATGTGAGGAGCTTACCACCTCCATCCAAAGTGCTCAAGGCTAGTGGAGGAGAGAGATGAGAGGAACTCAAGCCTCTGTTGGAGTGAAGTTGTCCTACGATTGCTCTATTGGAGTGATGGAGTGATATATTGCTGCAATGAAGTTTGAGAAATGCTGCTACAAAGCTTGGAGTGAATGCTCAAGTATGAAGAAGTTGTGTCAACTTCTGAAGAAGATCCCAAATGGAAGAATGGAATGAGAATATGAAGAAGGAAAATGAAAAATGGCCATATTCAAGCCAGTCAGCTGAAGAAGGGTGTTACACTTCAACCCCCAATAGAAAGTGTAACGTCTTTGCAAATTCCAGCCACAAGAATCTTCTAGGGACATAAGTGTGCCACACAGATGTCTACACACCACACGGGAAACCCCAACTGAAATGCCTCTACCAACACTCAGAATGGACACCAAATGTGATTTGAAAATTGGGATTATGTGGAATTAAGCCTCTTCCTTTGGTTTTCTAAAGTGTAAAGGCGTGAAAGGTGAATTTGTATTAGGGGTGAAAATTTTCTCCTATACATTTTTCCCCTGCTTTAGCAAGCACGAGTATAGATGATTGCTTCGGTAAAGTAGATTGAAAGAGTAGTAAGGTTAGAAATGTATACATAAACCAATGAGGAAGTAGATCATGGTCTAGAAAACTTGAGAGTGCATGATAGGACTTCATAGTTCCGCCAAACTATGAGCCTAAATAATGAAAGTGTCTTGTAGGCCCACAAACCTGTAAGGGAGGTATCCTTCAAGAACTCTCACATGAAGGAAATCAAGAAGAGCACCTTACAAGCCCACATACCTGAAAGGAAAGGTATCCCCAAGAACTCTCACATGAGGGAGATCGAGAAGAGGGGACTCCACAGAGTCAAGAAAGGCGACATGCTTACCTACAAATAGAAGATGTTAGGAAGCAACCATATAGGCCAGTGAATAGATAGTCACGCAGACCATTTCTAAGTTGCATTATTTTCAAAGGGATCCCTCAAGAACCCTTCAAAAGGAAGAGGGGTACACTCAATGGACACGTTTGAAAGGTAGATTCTAGTCAGGCTAACCCTAAGCTAGACGTTAATATGTAAATCAGTTCTGGTCGAGCTACCCTTGGACTAGACGCCAAGATATAAAGTAGGTCTAGTCGGACTGCCCCCAGGCTAGACATGAAGATGTGAAAAAGGTCTAGTTGGGCTACCCCTGGGTTAGATACCAAAATATAAAGCCTTTTGAAAGGATCCCTTGGGAACCCAACATGAAAAGAAAGGGTTCGCTCAAGGGACACACTGTTCAAAATCCAACGCCTTCTTTTTTCAATCGACTCATCATCAAGGAATCCTTCTGAAAGATGTTCACTTCATCAAGGATTTTGAAAGGAAGGATATTCCCCCATGTGAGGG
This sequence comes from Sequoiadendron giganteum, assembly GCA_007115665.2. Lineage (NCBI taxonomy): Eukaryota > Viridiplantae > Streptophyta > Pinopsida > Cupressales > Cupressaceae > Sequoiadendron > Sequoiadendron giganteum. Next base: position 199,227,757 of record CM021109.1, on the reverse strand, counting down.
GAAGATCAAATTTTTTCCCGCTTTGGAGGAAGGATTCTCAAGTCCTTTCTTTACGAACCCATCATGAAGGAATGTGTTCCATTAGGGTTGCAAGTTGAGAATGCAATTCTCATAAAGAAGTATGTGAAGGGTCTTAAGAAAATATTCGTTTGATAATGAATGAATTTTAAAAAGACTAATTAATGTATAAATGGCATTGTTGCACATGAAAGGGACAACTCAAGCAAAGAAGAGAGAAAGATAAAGAGGAAGCAAGAGAAAAGGAAACATAAACAAAGGGCACAGGGGGATCTGGTTTTGTGGGGTTAGATCTACCTTTATTTATAAATATTAGGTAACTGAAGTGTCAAGTGAAATATCATCAATCCCCAACCAGATTAGGAAGAATGCACAGAAGAAAAAGTAAAAACAAAAAATTTGGTCAACATGGAAGGAGGCCTAAATACTATTGATGCTTTGCATCATCCCCAATTTGCTGAAAATTAATTACAAACATGGAATAATGATGATACAAATAGAGGAAGGTTTACAACACAAACACCACACTTGTATCCAAGCACCAATAGGGGTGACGAGGGTCATCCAAGAACATATAGCATGATCAAAAGGGAAGCACATCATAACACGCACACATATCTAATCTAAAGATCAAGAAGAAAGTCTCCCCCTAACACTTTTCAACCAAGAGGTCATCATCTTCCCACTCTAGATCATCATAGGGGGAAGGATTATGAGCCTGCAATGGTGTAATGTTAAGGGGAGGAGCTTCCAATCCTCTTGCGACAAGGGATAAGGCAGACCGACCTGTGAGGTCTCTGTCACTCAGATCTTGTGGGTTCAAGGTCAACAATTTCCCAAAGATTGTTTACAAGGTTAGAACTTCATCCAACAATTTAAACATGAAATTTATGGGAGTGCCATGTTTCATCTCAACAGATGGAGGATTTTGCACCCGAGGTTCACCACTAAGCTCACCAAGAGACTCGAGAGTGGTGAAAAACTCAGGGGAGGCCAAGACTAGTTCTATGACAAGGATAGAACAATTTAGCGTAGGGCCACCTTTTAGGGAAGGTGGGCTAATGTTATGTCCTCCATTTCTGGAGGGAGCATTCTTTCTTCTTCTTTGTCAGAGGAGGAGAACTCGCCACAGATGAATCAAGAAGGGTAGAGGGAGAGGATGAAAGAGCCGCAATAGATATGACTAAATTATTGACCATACCCATGGGCTTTGGGAAAGGTGAGACATTTAGAATATATGTCAACAAAGGTAGCTCCATCAAAGGAGCGATGAACACCTACACCTTTTCAAATGCATGTGCACTCATAGTGGAAGCAAGAAGTGGTACAGAACTAGTTTCAAGGGAAACATAGGGGAGGAGAGAGGAGGCAGCAGTCCTGATACAGGTGTGACTGTCTCCTCTTCCTTCTTCTAAGAGGTGGCTTGTTCAGCCAAAAGAGCCTTTTTCCGATGCTTATGTTCACATGCAGGGTGGTTTCTATGACTCTTCGCACTAGAGGCCAGGGGTTGTGAAGGAACCAAGGGATCGTACTTAGTCATGAGAGTTTCCTCCACATCTATTTCTAGCATAGAGATAGACTTCTGGACATAAGTAGGAGGAGCCAACTCAAAAGTAGTAGGGGGGATCGGCTCCAATACCCCAACAAGAGGCCTCTTCCTATTCACTATTTTAGAAGCAGGAAAGGTAGGAGGCCATGGAGAAAATTCTCTTGGTGAGCCTTTCTTTCTACCATATAAGTAATACCAAGGTCCGGGAGCCTCGGTAGGGAGATCCGATATCCTAATCTTGGGTTTACGCCAAGCAAGAATCATTGGACTCAAAGGATAAAAACTAGGCTTACTCATCCAATACAAATCCCACAAGAGGGGAGGAGATGAGGTAGCCCGAGAAGGAGCAAGTTTCTCTTTTCCCTTTCGGGAAGAGGAGATAGTTGGTTGCTCAACTATAGGAAGGGTCAATTTTGATTGTCCCTTACCCCCAATTTTGTACTTCACATAGTTCTTGTCAAGTAGGTCCGTTCTTAGAGGAAGCAGACCAACCGAGGTGGACCAAAAGTGATCCAACTTTAGAATGCTTAGGTTCACTTTGAATAGGTCTGACTCTGGAATGAAATCAAAAATTGCATCTACATTTATGGGTCCAACTAGGACAGACACAGTTATCGACCCATACAGTTTTAAGGAAAGAACCGAATGTGCGAATGATGGATTTTATTTTTTCATATTCCTCCCTCTGTAGGGAGTTCAACAATAGAGTCTCCTCCATAATAACATTTACTCTACTTGTGGGATCAACCAAGACCCCTATTACAATGTTGCCATTGAGGTGAGCAGGAATGTAAAGCAGAGAAGGTTTGTCATTTTCTAGCACATCTTGCGAAGTAAACATTATATCCAATGAACCGATCACAAGATGGGGACAAGGTGCAACAACAACCATGTTAATGTATGCTTCAGGTTGAGAAATAGAATCAATGGGTTCGATAATCATGTTAGTAGAATGTGATGGAAATGGGTGCGTGTATATTTGCAGTTCACTATTAGCTTTTTCCACTGATTTTTTTGTGTTTGATTTTCTTCCATCAAGATGGATAGTACCATCCTTGATGCGATCTTGTATCTCATGATGTAGGCACATGAAAAATTTGGTATCATGCCCATTAACTTGATGGTATCAACAATAAGTATTTGCATCATACCAGTTAGGGTAATGCTCCCTAACAGGCTTTGGACTTGGAAATTTAATGATATTATCCTTCAACAGCTTCTATAAGATGGAAGAATAAGATTTTGATAACTTTGTAAACTCTCGGTCACGTTTGAGGCCACTATTAGCCATAGAGGCTACTACATTCACAATGTCTTTTCCTTTTCCAGAGATTGATATTATGGATTTCCCTTCAGAATAGGAGCACGAGGAAGATCCCCTAAACTAAACCACCATCTGTTGGTGGTCTCGTAAAGCCACACACAAATGTGCAAAAGAAGGATACCTCATGAGGTAAAACTTCTCTTGCCAATGCCTTTGTAAGCTCCCTATGAACACCTTTTGTACATCAGAGTCGGGTAACGGATACGAGATTTGTTAGAAAATTGCTTGGTATCATGCTATAAAGTTAGACACCTTCTCATTATCCCCTTGTTTACATCAATCAAGGTCACAGAAGGTCATCTTTGGCTTGATATTGGCTTGGAATTATCATAAGAACTGGTTCACAAGTTGGTCAAACGTAAAGATGGAATTGTCAGAAAGGAACAGTACTCGTCGAGTGTTGTATACTTGAGGGATCAACGGAACAATTTTTCCATCAATGTGTCATGATGGAAAAAGTCTATGCATAAGGCATTAAAGGTGGACACATGTGTCTATGGGTCCCCTTTGTCATCGTACTTCTCAAATTTAGGAATCTCCATCCTTTGTGATAAAGGAGATTTCAAGATTACTACCGACAATGGGATGTGTTAGAAAAAGGGCTAGAAGATAGGCTGGGTGAAAGCCTGGGAGAGGTTCAACAGCTAGTTTTTCATCTTCCCCATATTTTGAAGAAGGGTTTTCAAAATTGGGTCATTAGAAGATAAAGGACCAGTGGAACCACCACCAGAGCAACCGCCATGACTACTACCCGAGCCACCATGGATACCATTGCCACCAGCATGACCTCCATCGGATCCACCACCACTTCCAAACCCACTACCATGACCTCTATCAAAATTACCTCTGCCAATACCACTTCTACAACTAAAATTTATACCACCAAATCCTCAACCAATCATCTCACTAAATCCCCCACCACCAAAGGCAACAGGAGGGATGAAGTGAAAACCTAGAGGGGTTTTGTTTACTTTGACAGTCTCATAATTTTTGGAAGCAATAGGTACACTAATGGAAGGGACTATTTCATCCATGTACACAGATGTAGGAGGCATTGATACCTCCAACTGTCTCTCACATTCTTCGAAGGAGCCACCTCTTATCATCTGGCTATGATTCGAGGGCGTGCATGCTTCAGTCAAACTAGTGAGACTAGCTAGGAGTTCTATACCCATTCGATCTTTCCCCACCATATATTTTATTTCACTAATAACCTTAGCAGCCCTAGCTAGCTTCGGGTTTCTTTCCAAGTGATTTTCCAAAGTAATTAACCCTTCACTTAGGCTAGTGACATATTCAGAAGGAATGTGGACAGCTTCGTGCTCATCTATAGATGATGATGTAGGAGATGCAAGAGGAGTAGGGATGTGGTCAGTTTCATCAAGGAATCTAGACTCACCCTGTGATGTCTACTCCTATGCAACAAGACAAATAGCAGAGCTGAAGAAAAGACCAGTAGTGAAACTAGAGGAGACCTTCATCTTCTCCATCGGAAGGTGTTTCTTACTTCTCCTAACAATATTCCTAGAGGTAATAGATTGGGTTGTGATGCTCATAAACTTCCCAACACACAGGGATACTACAAGCAAGGGGTACAAGGGAAAAACTTAGAACACTGATCAAAAGAGTAGACATTGGTTCATGTCAGGTTCACCAAAAATTTAAGAGAGGGGGACCAACCACTGCAAGGCCCTAGGTCACGAAAGGCCAAGAGTGGTAGGCTTCCCTAACTTACCTCAATTTAAGGGATAGTTAGGATAGGTGGGATGAAAATGATGAGAACTTTGAGATCCTTCGATCACTCTACAAGCCCAAGAGTTGAAAGGAGACTAGGCGAGTTAATCTTCAAAGTTAACTTTTTATCTTGGATAACTCTTTCTCAGAGGATAGAAGCACAATTTTGGGACAACAATGCAACACGATGGTGTCTCATAGGTGCACTGGCGTCCATACAGCCAGAAAACCAAAGAGACCAGACTTGATCTCTAAAAAGTGGACTAACAACCTAGTTACAAGTTTCAAGAAGTACAGAACAAGATTAAGAAGTAGGAAATGTATAGATGAATATGATAAAGAAAGTATATTACAACAAGGGTGACAAAGACAATCTCACACAATAATCTTTTTGCTAGCTTGCTCCAAGATCTCTCCACCTGCGCATAGAAAAGGTGGAAAATGTTGGGGTTTTTTAGGGACCTACCTCAATCATACCCCTATTTTGGTGTTTCCACCTCCACGAATAGCCAATTTTTCCACGATATAGAAATAAAGTGATAAAGAAGAGAATACAAGCTAAGTACACAATAGACACTACAAAATAGTGTGTGCTTACTCAACCAAACAATAGAGAATATATGAGGAGCTTACCAACTCCATCCAAAGTGCTCAAGGCTAGTGGAGGAGAGAGATGAGAGGAACTCAAGCCTCTACTAGAATGGAGTTGTCTTGAAATTGCTCTATTGGAGTGATGGAGTGATAGATTGATGTAATGAAGTGTGAGAAATTCTACTACAAAGCTTGGAGTGAATACTCAAGTATAAAGAAGCTGTGTCAACTTGTGAAGAAGATTCTAAATGGAATAATGGAATGAGAATATGAAGAAGGAAGATGAAAAATGGCCATGTTAGGGTTGACCAACCGAAGAAGAGAATTACACTTTGACTCCCAATCAGAAGTGTAATGTCTCTACAGACTCCAGCCATAGGAATTTTCTAGGGATGTAAGCACACTGCATGGATGTTTGTGTGTCGCGTGGGTGTCCCCAATAGAAATGCCTCTACCAACACTCAGAATGGATGCCAAATGTGATGTGAACAATGGGCATATGTGGAATTAAGCCTTCGCCTTTGGTTTTCTAAAGTGTAAAGGGGTGAAAGGGAAATTTACATTAGGGGTGAGAATTCACTCCTATATAGAGGTAATAAGAGCCCATGTTTAAAGCAGCTATTGGATGTTGGTACAACCTTATTAGAATAGGTGGATTACACAAGAGAATGGATTAAAGGGATTTGATGGGGTAGATATGTGGGATAATGGATGGGATGTTGGAAAGTGTATATATGGAATGATGGAGTGGATGTGTGATGGGGGAATGTTTTCAGGACCAACATTGGCACAAATGGTAGTGGGTGTGAAAGGATAGGAGGATGAATGGATGGAGAGTGTGCGGATAATGGAGGAGTTGGGATAGTGAATTTTGGGACATAGGGACCCAAAATAGATCTAGGAGATGGAGGAGGTAGATGATTAGCTATTGGACTAGAAACTTCAGATGTCATTATGGCATTTTCATTTGAAGGCATGGCACCTTTTTTATTTGGGATCCACATGGTTTTGATTTTTTTTTTGGTGGGCCTTTGTGGCCTATGGGTTTGATTTGGCTTTTCGATTTGATTTTTCTTTTCTTTAACATTTATTTTGAACAGAACATGAGGAGCTTTAGATGCATGTGGATGTTTATACTTATGCATTTTTACTTTGGCATCCAAAGTTCTTTTAATAGAAATGGGATGGGTGTGAGGAGATGGATGATGTGGAGGAGACGTGGATGGAGTGGTAGAGGTAGGATTTTGACAATGATGTGTGGAAGGAGGATGTGATATAGTATACATGGATGGGTGCCTTTGTTGATCTTGATCAGGGATTATGAGGTCAGGATGTTTATGATGTGTACTAGGGATAGGTGATGGATGGATGAGAGGATGAAGAGGATAAGATGGAGAAGGTGATTTTGGGATATAATGGCCCAAAATAGAATTTATATATGGAGAACACATTATGGTGGATGGAGGGACATAAGAACCCAAAATAGATGTAGTAGATGGAGGATGAGCGATGGTGGATGGAAGGACATAAGGATCCAAAATGGACTTGGAGGAGGAAGGGGGAAGATGGATGATTGTTTTCAGGTAATATGATGGAGGGGGAATGGCGACAAATGGTTTGGTGGAGTGATGGGAAGTCCCCTTATTCCTTTTGAAGAGGCTTGCTTAGGATGTACCAAGGTTGTACCAACATTTTTGTATTGTGAGTCTTGGTAGATATATTTAAGACCTTGTGTGTCTGGATTTTCTTTGACTTGTATGGGCTCGAAAATACCTTGTTCATGAAGGCCTAAACCTTTTCCTTGATAATTCATGATCTTGAGCATGTGATCTATGGTAGGGTGCTTATTCTTTTGGAAGCGTGATGTGAGTCCATTAGCAGGTGGAGGAGGAAGGGTGGTGCCTATGCTTTGTTTTTCTTCTGCAAGGAAACCACCACATGGATGATTGTAATGTTATCAAGGTGATATAAAAGGGGCATTGGGATGGTAGGTTAGGCGATGATAAAGGATCATGAGATGGAGATGATAGGATGGCAGCATCCTAATTGGGAGGAATGAGTGATAAGAGATCAAGAGAGGGATTAGGTGGTATGACATTATTTGAATTCATGGTAGTGGGTAATAAGGGCTCATGAGATGGAGTGATTGGCTCTTGGATGCGAAGGGGATCATGGGATGGAGCAAATGAACTAGTGTGAGCTAGTGTAACCTTATTTCAAATTCCCTTTTGTGATCTCCTAGAGGTATGTGTTCTCAAACCCCCATAATTTTAGTAATTTCTTCATCATTTTGGAAGGTATCAATAATAGGAGGTTTGTGTTGATATCAGTTAATAAGTTCAAGATAGATGAGTAAAAGGTCAATGGGTTAGAATGGTGTAATGGTGTAAGTATGTTCCAAAGGTTCTTTGTTGGGCCCCTCCTAAAGAATAATATTAGTTAAGTTTGTACCTTCTTTATTGCAAGTACATTTAAGTTCTTTGGGTACTATATCAATTGATTCATACCCAAGTCCATGGTGTCATTTGTGCTCCTTCAACTGAATAGATTCCATTATTCCTTATTCATGACCCCCAAGTCCTCTAACTTTATAGCTTATATGCTTACATATGTCATGTACTTTTAGATACTTGTTGACTTTTATAAGAGGTAATAACTTGTATTTTTATTTATATAACCATGATTAACATCCTCACTGATATTTTCTTTATATAGGAACCCCCATTTATTAAATCTTTTGAAATTTTCTTTATATTCCTTTTTTAATACTTTGGACTGGTCAAAGGGGGAGTTGTCCTACATGTAAAGAGTTATGGAGTCCATACTCTCCACATCCTTTTTTAGTAGTTTTGATCTTGATATCAGGGGTGGGTTGTGATGTGGGAGAAATTTTTAATGTGGATGGATCAATGTAAGTGGAATAAGAGGATGCAACATCATTAATTAGACAATAGAAAGAAAAATTATAATTACCTTCCAATATTTTGCAATATTGGAAAGCTTGTTGGTTAGCTAGTATGCTGACTTCACTACCATTATATGAAAATTTGATGCATTGATGGTATGTGGAGGGTGTGACATTTGTGGCATGGATCAATGGTCAACCAAGTAGGACATTATAATGAATGTCAAGGCCTAATATTTGGCATGTGGTTTCCATGTTAGCTAGTCTGACTTGGATAGGTAAGTTGATGGTACCTTCAGATTCTCCTAGCATCATCATAAGACTTAATGGTTATTTTCTTTTGGGGATCAATAACATATTCAAAGTAGCCCAACTAATTTAATAACTTTAGAGTACATAGATTAAGGCTAGATCCACCATCTATTAAGACCCTTCTAATGGTATTTTTATGGATGATTGCTTGAATTTGGAGTGATAGTATGTACATATTTATTTTCAAAAGTGAGTTGATATGTGGAAGAGAGGTTTTAAACTATGGATTGCAATTGATTGATGTTAATGTCACTAGGTACTAGAGACTCTTGAATATCTTTATCTAAGACTTCTTTATGGATAGGGAAGGTGTGAAGTAAGTCAAAGATAGGGGTCATGGTGGTGGCCATGGGGCTAACCACCAACCCACCCCTTCTTAGAGTTCCCATGAGAGTGATCACAAGGAACAACAGGGTTCTCTACATAATCAGGAAAGCGGGGGTCAAAATCTGGATTAGTTATGTCCCTTGCTCGAGTGACTTCCTGCTCGTTTAGACCTTGGTCAAGTGGGCAACAAGCAGGTGGTTAGGGAAAGAATAATTTGGATTACCTATAAGAGAAGAAGAAAAACCAATTTGGCGAATCTTGTAATTAATAAGAGTGAACCTGAAAAAACTAAGAAATTTCATATTCCAACTCCTGGATATAGACTTATTCCTTTCTCTGAGTATAGTGATTAGGACGGACCTATCACAGGCAGTGACTATGATTCCTAATCATTTTCATGTTGAACCTATCACAGGAAGTGATGGTTGCTTTGTAAACAATTTTTCTTGTTATCTTGTAGCTTTTGGCTAGAGGGGGTTTATTCCAGATGCAAAATTTATACCATTACTATTTGTAGGCTTCCAGGAGTGAGCTTGATTGTTCCCCTCACACTGTTCTTTGTTGGATTGATAGTTAGTATGTTTAGCATACATTATGATACTTGGTAGATGTTGGTTTTACTGTTTTGGATTGGTTTTGGATCACAATTGATCATAATTTGATGTTCATGATACCATTGACTTATGCATATGTTATGATGGGTATATGTATTTATTTGTGTTCATATTTATATAGTTATGAGTATCACGTGGTTATATGATTATGTTTCCTGTGCATTTAATTCATGATTGACCTATGTTGTTTACGATGTAATTGTTGTTATTCGTTGATGTGGATTATTGTTTGAATTGTATTGGTGGGAGGGACAATGTAGCATTCCTCATTCACGAGTACCCTGCTACATTGCAGTTTTCTCTCATGGTGTGTTTGATTGTTTGATGCAAATTGCAGGTACCAAGCATCAACTCCACCTAATTTTTTAGGTCTGAGCATGCCTTAAAACCCAATGGAAATTTTGTTGAAAACAAAGATGACAAAAGGTCCCCTACCCTTGCCATTATCCTCGGAGAGGATTTGTATCTCATATATCTCCCATTAGTCTTGTTGTATGTGGTCAGTGGTCCTGTTTCTTGATCCTAATCGTGGGTTAGGTAAATGTTTAACATTTGGTTTGCTTGATTATTTGATTTTGTTGCATTTGTGTATAGTAAGGTGAACATGGTAATATTTAACAAATTCTAGGAGTAATGTGTGTACATTTTATTTTAATCTTGCGACTTCCAGGAGTAAGTCGAATTGTAGGGGGGGGATGTAGTGCCCCTCCATGATTGTCCCTTTCTCAATATTCAATAAATTTATTATGAGTTGTTTTGTTTAATCGATTTAATTAAATTAAATTAATTTATAATGTTATTTATATTAATTTAGAATTAAATAAATAATTAAATCAATCAATATTGAAAATAGATAGTATATAGTTTACTATTAATTAATTAAATTAAATTATTTAGTATAAAGTATTGTTATAAATAAATTTAATTATAATTGCTAATTTTATTATCATTGACGTTTAATTATTCAAATGGGGAACTGATATAATTTTAATAAATAAATTGGATGATATTTTCGAACAAGTTGTTAAAGAAAATAAAAAAGATAGAAATAGTGAGTTCGAGCCCATGCATGGCTTCGAAGTGGTTGCGAAATAGAAACTTGTCTTATTAAGTGATTATTTCTTGATTTTTGTTTTCAAAAATTGAATCACTTTCTTGGTTTTAATAATGATCAATTTTGGGAAGATGTTTATGAATTGATTTTTGTTTTCAAATGAAAATTTATTTTTGCAACAATTTATATCAAAAATACAAATTTCTGATTAAGGGATTTGTTTTTTGAATTGGGAATAATTTTTGAAGGTTGACCAAGAATTAGGAAAAAAAGGGTTCTTGTGATAGAGTCTCTTCGACACTTCTCTTTTGTCTTTGAAGTGTTAGATCTCAAGTTGGCATCATCCTTACTCCTGTTTCATTTATCCATTGTTTGCAAATGATCTCTCTGCCTCTTGTCTGTTCAAAATGAGTGTTTGAAATTCGATATGTTTAAGAAGTTGCAAAGTTCTGTAGGTGAATGGCATCGATTTTCTTTGCTATTTCTTCAGTTGTTGATAGATGAATATGTATTCCCCTTATAAATTGATTGCATTCATTTTAAGAATATGGGGATTTTAAATTATAAGCAATCTATGAATCGATTATCTAGATTACCTAAATGATTTAGACTGTAATTTTGTGTTAAAAGTTGCATTTGAAATAGATCAAGTAGGAGACCAAGTTCTTTGAAGCATTTAATCAAACCTCGTGGCTATTTTTTCTACTATTTAAATTCAATGCAAAATATATAAATATACCATTTGTATTCCTAAAAAATAGTTTTTTGCCTTAAGACAAAGAAATTTTATACATTGTTGATTGTAGCGCTCTGGAATCCAAATCTGCATTATTTCATTAATCCTGCTCTTTCCCAACGACCTTCTTGTGCTACCTATTTGTCATGTCTAATAATGGAATAATGCTTTGAGTAAGGTTGGTCATTTATTTTTCATATATTTGGGTGCAAATTATGTCCTCCTATTTGTTTGGAATGTTTTTTTTTATGTTTCTCCAGATGCATAAAATGTACAATTGCAAGCAATCAATTGTCATCGACTGCTATGAAGATATACATGTCTAAAATCCATTCCTCCTATGCAACTAGGCTATGCCAGATCAAGGTTGAGGACTTGATAACCAACATGGAGTCCTGACAGTTTGAAGGCATTTGAAGGGGTGATGGAGACATAGAGGAACATGCAAATTAATAGATAAGAACCTTAAATTTAATGTCACACTTGAAAGACTAGTCTCTAATGTGCTTTTACTTTAGAGTTCCTCAGGGAGACTATCATGCTTTCATAATTTAAAGGGAAGCCCTATCCCTACCCTATTAACCTAATCTATCTCCAGCCCTAGTCTATATTCCCTTTAAAATATTCTTCTGCAAGTCTTACTAGCATTTGAGCCCTTTGTCTCACCAGAATTAAAAGAAAAACACTACCATTCTACATTGGCGGGGCTAGCATGAATATTGAAGCTCTGGTTATATATCTCACCTCTTCATAGGGCTTTATCCTCTTTCTTTCTTCTTCCATTCCTTTCAAATGTATTAAGAGGAGAATCAATTGTGGGTAAGACAAGGTTCCACATGGTATGAGAGGCATTAAGCATGAGTAGTTGTGCAAGGATTTAGATAGTATGGAGTGTTGTGTTGTATCTGATTTAAATCTTGTACTATTCAAATGATGTGGTTATAGGTGTGCCCAGTCTGAATGGAATGACTCTCCCAATTGATATATATATATATATACATACATATATACATGTCTATGTTTATATATATATATATATATATATATATATATATATACATATATATATGTATATATATACATATATATATAAATATATATATACATATATATAAATATATATATACATATATATATAAATATATATACATATATATATAGACGGTTGGGGGTGTTTATTGGTTATTTCTTGTGGATTTGTTCTGCTATAAAATAGTAGTATATATTATGCTTCTTATTTTTTAGAAAATTAAAATATATGTATATATATATATTGATCTATATACATATATATATATATATATACAGGAGTATATGTATAAATATACGTATATAAATTTGAATTAATTTGGTTTAATATAGTAGTTTCTTCCTTAATTTATATTTATACGCCTACATTTATATATGTATACATATAATTTTATTTGTCAAATATGACGATATAATTATATATATATATATATATATGTTTGTATATGTATATGTTTACTTAGAATGATAGTTGTACAAGAAGCTAATGAAAGAGATTTAATTACATGATGAAATTATTAGAGTAGATAAATGTGAAGATCTTTAAAAATGATGTCTATCTTATATTTCATAATCTATGATTTTCTTTTACCTGTGATAGTGTGCTTATCATTTTATTGTAAACTTGATTGTAATATGTAAGTAAAATGGTTGTGATTTAGTTTACTATTTTAAGTGGGATTCTTAGTGTTAAGTTGTCGAGATTGCTTCCAGAGGTTTGGGGTTATTAATTCATTTGGTTTTATGTTTTTCCTTCGAGATGATTGGTGTTCCACTTGAGATGGATTTGTGAAGGTCTAGCCATGCACTACTTGTTCATTTTATGGTTGGTTATTGTGTGTGTGATAGGACTCATGTCTCACCTTATGAGAACGTTAATATGGTTTTGTGAATTTTTCATGTTGGATGTTTGTTAGGTCTCCTAGTGCTAGTAAGGGGAGTGGCTCTCAAGTGGGGGTCAGGTCCCACAAGTGGCCACCACGACAACCTATTGAGAGTTGGATTAAACAAGTGATAACATGTAATTAATTAATCTTGCGATGGGTTCTTCACACATTAATAAGATAATTATTGTTTCCCATTCATAGCCTTGAGTGCTAGTACAAGCTCAAGATGAGTTGGGAGGGCCATTAGAGGTTTCGAGGCCAAGGTGGCCACCAGGAGATCCTCATTGGCATGCCTAGACATCCTTGTCCCCATGAAAGAATGATGTAGGCCACATGGGTATCACTTGGGGCCAAGGTCTAGAGTTAGTAGAGGGGTTGAACATGTCAGACAACCCATGATGATACCATTTTTTAATATTCAAGATAATAAGAGGGGGGTGAATCAGTATCTTCTAAAAATTATTGAACAAACACCTTTAATTACTTAACTACATAGAACAGATAAGAGCAATAATAAACATGAAATTCCACAACACAAGAACACTAGATTTTTACGTGGAAAACCCAATGAGGGAAAAACCATGATGAGGATTAAAACACAATATATATAGTTATTTCAATACCGATTACAAAATAGACTCACTGCTTACAAGGACTCACTGTCCATATATCGAGGCTTAGTACCTATAGAAATTATGGAAATAAAATGGCTAATCACCAAATTTTGAACTGATGAAATTACATCACAAGTGTAGATTTAGTTCCTTTGATGCTCAGAGTATTCACTCGCATGACAACAGACTAAACTTTGCCTTCTATTTTCACACTTTTTGTATCAACACATACATGCTTGTACTTGCACTCACACTTCTTCATTCGCTCCTTACACCACTCAATATTCATCATCAAACTAACTTGTATATATACCTAATATATCTGCATGCATCAATTAGGTAAGCCTAATTGGATGTAATACATATTTATAAAAAAAGATAACTTGTCGGCTTCATACAAAGCTTCTTCAAAAATACTTCAACCGTGTGTCATGCAATATTATGTTGACTGGGACCAAAGCTAGGTCACACATATAACCACAATTTCTATTGATCTATAAATTGATTATTAGGTCATCCATGATTAACCTAATAACTAAATGCAATCTCCAAAACTGATTCCAACACTTCATCCAATCATATGAACATATGGCAATACATACATGCATGCTTCTAGTGATCATAAGCCTTTTCCCAAAACCTTAAACCACACTGATTAGCAGAGAGAATATGTGTTCCAAAATATCATATCAAATACCAGAGGTTTTGCACATCGATTCAAGGTACCAGACCAACATGGTGACATCAATGACAATATAAGACTAGTCTTCTATATACTTCCAATAATCTCCCCCTTTGGCATTGATGGAAACATGAGAAAAAAATTCCAATTCAAAACTCTCTGCCAATCTCTCCAAATCTCTCCCCAAATCTCTCCAAATCTCTCCCCCTTTGACATCAATGGAAAAGGACACCAAAAAAAATGTAAACATGGTGACATCCAAAATTGTAAAAGATTCCAATTTATCCAAAAAATTTCAAAACTTCAAAACTTTCAAATATTCAATCTTTCAAAGTTCCTTCAAATAAGAATGACACTTTTCACCTGAAATACCTTCTTGTAGCTTTCTTCGATCATAGGATATAATTTATTCCATTCAAGTACTACAGAATCCATTCTTCTACATATGCTTTCCAGTAGAGCTAATAGTGTGAAAGAATATGACCAATCTATAGATGTGTACTATCTTTCACAATCTTCTGCATCAGAGAGTATTCCAAAAAGATGGTCTAATTGGACCTCAACAATCTCCTTAAGTAGCTAGAAGGTTTTCACTACATCATCTCTTTGTCTTTGTACAATGATCAGCTCAGTTTGTAATTCACCAACTCTTAGCCTTTGCTTTTCCTCTTTTTATTCAAAAATATCAAACTTCTTTCCAATGTTGTTTACCTCAGATTCAATTGCTTCAATCCTTCTTTTGAAATTATCTATTGCAGCGGACCACTGAAGACAATATTTTTAGATATCTGACATTTTTTTATACACTTCTTTATCTCCACGATAAGTTCTAATAACCTTTGCTTGGCTATAGAACATCTATTTTCGACCAAGGCTTGAAACTTGCATCCTTCTAGACCTTCAAGCAACATTCTTTCTTCAACTACTTCAATTAATTTTTTTGGCAAGGAATCAGACACAATTGATACATCAATACCTTTTCAAAGTAGATACTCAACTAGAGCATCATCAATCTTGAGTTTGTCAATAGGAGAGTCTGTTTTCTACAACTCACCAATTTTCTTCATTTTCTCTTTCACTAACATGGTCTGGATGTCATCTGGATCATAAGATTCTGATCCAGGTAGAGATTCTTCTTCTTCTTCCTTCTCTTCCAGAATAATAATGATTTTTTTAGTGACACATTTTCTTTTCTTCAATTCTGGAGGGGAATCACTAATGACAACTTCCAATTCCTTTTTTCTAGAGGAAGAACCTTCCTAGAATCAACTAGACATAACTTCACCAGAGCTCATTTATTTTTGCAAAGATATGAAAAAAAAATTACATGCACTTACTTTATCTTCCAAGCCTTCCAAGTATCTATATATTTTTCTTGCAATGGGAATCCTATATTCCCACTTAACACCTTCCTTTCCCAGTAACGAGTCTAGGAAATAGAGAACCAAACATGTGAGTAAGGACCCAAAATAGAAAGGGTGTCCTTCTACCACTAACATTTGTATGTTTTCAGTGATATTTTCAATAATTAATCCACACATATCAAGCTCCTTATTCTCTTTTACCATTTTATGTGCTAGATACACAACAATGGCCGAAGTAGAGCCATCTCGATTTATTAAATATAATTTATAGGAAATGCCATACATAACATACCTAATGAATGAGTCAAAAATAGTATCAATTAATAATGCTTGAGGATTTTTTTCAACCTCTATCAGCTCCTTGACTTCCTTGTACTTTATTGTCGTATTTTTAGGAAGGTCTCCAACACTACATAACCTGATAACAACCTCGATCACTTCCTTCATAATGACATAAGATTTATCGAACACAATGTTGTCATTCTTAAATTTTCTCAAAATGAACAAGATAAATTCTCTGTCAGTAATCCAAGGGAATTATCCCCACAAATTCAAACCTAGGGTTTTTATATTTTGTAGGTTGCTTGATTCTAACCCTAATTCCATATTCTTTATTTTGTGATGATCTAATTCATCCAGCTCGGCTCCTTTTAATCTTCATGCAATATTTCCACTTGATCCTCTATTAGAAGGTTCCATTATAGCACTTTAACTTCTTTGAATTCAGCAAAAAGATTCTTCGTTTACCTTCCTCTGCAACTACGAGAGGGAAACTTTCATTGCTTGCTTTCGAATGCCCATAAATATCTCTCGAAGTGCTCTAAATCGCTTTAGAATCACTCCAAGAAGGTTCCAAGTTGATCTACAAATCCTTTGAATGCTTTAGACGATCAAAATGACTTGCAAGATTATGCTTTATACATCATCATTTTTCCCTAAATCACATTAATTATAAAAATCTGACAAAACATTCTTCCACTCCACTAAGAAACCCTAATTCACTCTGCAAAAGAACATGCTCACACTTTTTCTTTTGGTTTCTTTTGCATCACCTTCATTTAGCCATTCCTTACAACATATCCATGTTCCAGTATCTAACATGTCATATTTCCAAGGGGTTTAAGCAATTTTCTGATAAAGCTCCCCCTAAGACAATGTTAGGTCTAACTACCATAGGAATCATCTACACCGAATGAGGGTACAGACGCATTAGTAGTCTATGATTCTTCCTTTTTCTTCCATTTCTTGCTTAAACTCTTCCTTGTCAATATTTTTCACCGGTTCATAATCTTCCACTAGAGTAGACTACTTTCCCTTTTTACTTCTACACACTTTTGAAATATGTCATGGTTTTTTGCAATTGTAGCAAACTACATTTCTCCATCTTGTTTGATTTTCATCAATCCATGTTCTGCATTGATTCGCTTTATGTCCAAATTTTTTATAGGTATAGGAATAGCCATAAAAATATTTATTTATCCTTCCTCCATTGAATCTATTCATCATCACTTGACTAACCATCCTTACCTAAGATCTACATTCAGTAGCTTTATGTCTAATCTTCTTGCATGTATAACATTGTCCAAAGAAGGGACCAGAAAACTGATTCATCCTACTCCTACACTCAGTTGCCTTATGACCAAATTCATTTCATGAAAACCAAACACCATTCAATGATGAGTGCCTTTGTGCATTTGGTTTTCTAATAGGTGATCTTCTTCTTGGATTTATTTTATGCTTCCCCTTATCTTGAGTCTTTTGATTATCTACTGGATTTGAGTTCTACATCTTTTCACCAGCTTCATTACCTAAGCCACCTTTGTCTTTAGAAGGTTTATATCATGCTATTAATTCATCAAGCTTGGTGGAGCTTGTCTTGAAATCATCTTCACAAAGTTTTTCTTTCTCTAGTTCTGCTTTCAGATTCATCACTTCTTGTTCAAGCCTAGAGAAAACATCAGGCTTGCTTTGTATCACTGTTTTCAGAAACTCCTCAACTCTCTTATTTTCATCCACTTTCATCCTTAGTCCGGTATTCTCTTCATTTTATTATTTCAGTTGCTCGCTTACTTCTTTATGTATTTCTTTGAATTTCTTTAACTGCTCTTTCAATTTTCAGATGCATTCATTTGCTTAATCAAGATTTTCTTTCAAATCTCATTTTTCAATTTCAACCTTGTCAAGATCTTCAAGGGCATTCTGAAGCTCTTCTTTATTCATTTGTTCAATCTGTAGGATCTCCCTCAACATGTTAGACTTCTCCAGATGAACCAAGAGCTCTGGTACCAATTATTGAGTATTCAAGATACTGAGAGGGGGGTGAATCAATATCTTATAAAACTTATTGAACATTTTCCTTTAATTACTTTACTGCATAGAACATATAAGAGAAAGAATAAACATGAAATTCCACAACACAAGAACACTAGATTTTTACATGGAAAACCCAATGAGGAAAAAACCATGATGAGGATTAACTCACAATAAATATAGTTATTTCAATGTCGGTTACAAAATAGGCTCACTACCAGACACAAAAACTCCCTGCTTACAAGGACTCACTGTCGAGACATGGAGGCTCACTACCTACACAAATTATGGAAACAAAATGGCTAATCTCCAGAGTTTGAACTAGTGAAATTATACCACAAATGCAAATTCAATTCCTTTGATTCTCAAATTATTCGCTCGCATGATAACAGACTAAACTTTACCCTTCTATTTGCACACTTTTCTTATCAACACATACATGCTTGTACTCGCACTCACACTTCTTCATTGTCTCTTTACACCACTCAATATTCATCATCAAACTAACTTGTATATATACCTGATATATCCGCACACATCAATTAGGTTGGCCTAACTGGATGCAATACATACTTACAAAAATATAACTTGTCAGCTTCATACAAAGCTTCTCCAAAAGTAATTCAACCATGTGTCATACAATATTATGTTGGTTGGGACCAAAGCTAGGTCGCACATATAACCACAACTTATGTTGAGCTATAAACTAATTATTAGGCCAGCCTTGATTAACCTAATAACTAAATGCAATCTCCAAAACCAATTTCAACACTTCATCCAATCATATGAACATATGAGAATACATGCATGCATGCATGCATGCTTTTAGTGATCATAAGAATTTTCCCAAAACCTTAAACCACACTGATTACCAGAGAGAATATGCAGACTAGAATACCGCATCAAATACGAGAGGTTTTGCACACTAGTTCAAGGTACCAGACCAACATGGTGACATCAATGACAACATAAGGCTAATCTTCTCTATACTTCCAACAACCATGCGATGACACTCTTTTCCCTAAAAAAAACATAGCTTACCCTTGTCTTGTCTTGTGTTCCTTTGTTTTTTTCATACCTCTGGAAGCAGATTCATTGATATGTGAAGTTTTGTGGTAATTTGTATGTCGTGTCATGTTAGCCTTTTGTGTTGTGCTACTATTCTCTTGACTATTTTGGTGGTGGGACCTTATTTTCATCTCCTAGCACAGAGGGTGGACCTTAGGGTTCCACATGGTTGGGTGGAACATGCTATGCAATCCATTGGGTTCCTAGTTGATGTTCGTGAGCATGGATGTGGTGTCGTATGTAGAGTTTCCAAAGCTTGTACCAGACTTGAAGATAGCGTTGATGTTATTTTATGTAATCATTCTAGTTGTATCTCTCATGTATCTAATGTATCCTTCTCATGGTTATAAGGGAAGTTGGATGTAAGACTATAAATAGTGTAATGATCTACCCCGTGTGGGAAGTTATATATGTGCTCATTGGTTCATAATATGTAATCTTTAATGGTGTTGTATCTGTGGAAATATATACATTTAATTTATTTAATGTTGTGGATTTAAATGAACTCTTTTCATTAGTTACTTTATGATGTATGTCTAGATTAGATAATTGATGTAGTCATAATGTAGTCATGATACCCCTAAGGACATAGTTAGTGCTTATGTATGTGTGTAGTTTACTTTCTATGTAATTGATAGTATGATCTATATGTTGATTTATTTATATATTTTTTAAAATTTCATAAATGTTAGTTCGATGTATTGTCCTTTGGGGTTTCGTGGTGGGGAATTACACCTGGTATCAAAGCCTAAGTTCATACATTGGGTTCTCTAGTTCTTATGAGCCCATTAGGTTCTTCTTGCTATTTAGATTGTTGCACTTATGTTGTTCCCTTTTTGTCATCCTCACCTTATTGTTTGTGACCTTTTTTCCCTTGGTGGTGTGTGTAGGAAAATACATAGGGTTCAAGGTAAGGGTCAAGGTAGGGGTTGTGGTGGTGGTTGTGGGGCTAACCACCAACCCACCCCTTCTCAGAGTTCCCATGAGAGTGATCATGAAAAATAAAAGGGTTCTCTGAATAATCAAGAAAGTGAGGGTCATAATCTAGATCACTTACGTCCCTTGCTCGAGGAGCTTCCTGCTCATTTAGAACTACATCAAGTGGGTAACTTGTAGGTGCTTAGGGAAAGAAGAATTTGGATTACCTATAAGAGAAGAAGCAAAACCGGTTCGGGGAATCTTGTGATTAATAAGAGTGAACCTAAAACAACTAATAAATTTTGTATTCCAAATCCCGGATATAGAATTATTCCTTTCTCTAAGTATAGTGATCAAGAGGAACCTATTGTAAGCCATGATAGTGATTCCTAATCATTTTTTGTGTTGAACCTATCACAAGCAGTGATAGCTGCTTTGTAAATAATTTTTCTTGTTATCATGTAGCTTTTGGCTAGAGGGGATTTATTCTAGATGTGACAGTTAGACCGTTACTCTTTGTAGGCTTCCAGGAGTGAGCCTCATTGTGCCCCTCATGTCGTTCTCTGTTGGACTGATATTTATTTTGTTTAGCATACATTATGATACTTGGTAGATGTTGGTTTTACTATTTTGGATTGGTTCTAGATGAAAATTGATCATACTTTGATGTTCATGATACTATTGACTTATGCATATGCTATGATGGTTATATGGATTTATTTGTCTATTCAGATTTATTTAGTTATGAGTATCATGTGGTTATATGATTATATTTCTTGTGCATTTAATTCATTATTGATCTATGTTGTTTATGATGTAATTGTTGTTAGTCATTGATGTGGATTATTGTTTGAAGTGTATTAGTGGGAGGGATAGTGTAGCATTACTCATTCATGAGTACCCTTCTACACTACAATTTTCTCTCATGGTGTGTTTGATTGTTTGATATATATATGTTGTTCGATAGTTTGTCTGATGTAGATAGCAGGTACTAGGCATCAACTCCACCTAATTTGTCAGATCTGAACGTACCTTAAAACCCAATGGAAATGTTGTTGAAA
Organism: Sequoiadendron giganteum; assembly: GCA_007115665.2. NCBI lineage: Eukaryota > Viridiplantae > Streptophyta > Pinopsida > Cupressales > Cupressaceae > Sequoiadendron > Sequoiadendron giganteum. Next base: position 199,206,660 of record CM021109.1, on the reverse strand, counting down.
TTGGAGATAACAAAAGGCCCCCTACCCTTGCCATTACCCTCGAAGAGGATGTGTATCCCATCTGTCTCTCGTCAATCTTGTTGTTGTTTGTGGTCAGTGGTCCTATTTCTTGATCTTGATTATGGGTTAGGTAAGTGTTTGATATTTGGTTTCATTGATTATTTGGTGAATGTGGTAATATTTAACAAATTCTAGGAGTAATGTGCGTATGTTTTATTTTAATCTTGCGACTTCCAAGAGTAAGTCAAATCATAGGGGGGGGGATGTAGACCCTATCTGTCATTGGTCCTTTCTCGTTGTTCGATAATTTTTTTATGAGTTGTCTTGTTTAATTGATTTAATTAAATTAAATTAATTTATAAGGTTGTTTATATTAATTTGGAATTAAATAAATCAATATTGAAAATAGATAGTATATGGTTTATTGTTAATTAATTAAATTAAATTATTTAGTATAAAGTATTGTTATAATTAAATCTAATGTTAATTGCTAATTTTAGTATCATTGACGTTTAATTATTCAAATGGGGAAAATGATATAATTTTAATAAATAAATTGGATGAGATTTTAGAAGTTGTTAAAGCAAATAAAAAGATTGAAAAAGTTAGTCCGTGCCCATGCATTGCTCCAAACTGGTTACGAAATAGAAAATTGTCTTATTAAGTGATTATTGCTTGATTTTTGTTTTCAAAAATTGAATCACTTTCCCTGGTTTTAATAATGATCAATTTTGGGAAGATGTTTATGAATTGATTTTTCTTTTTGAATGAGAATTTTTGTCTGCAACAATTGTTTTATCAAAAATATAGATTTTTGATTAAGGGATCTATTTTTTGAATTGGGAATAACTTATGAAGGTTGACCAAGGATTTTAAAAAAAAGGGTTGTTACTGTGATATACTCTCTTTGGCACTTCTATTCCATCTTCAAAGCATTGGATCTCAGTTTGGCATCATCCTTACTATTGTTTCATTTATTTGTTGTTTGTGAATGATCTCTCTCTCTCTTGTCTACCTCTCTTGTCTACTGAAAACAAGTGTTTGCAATTCAATATAATTGAGAAGTTGCGAAGTTCTATAGGTGAATGGCATCAATTTTCTTTTCTCTTTCTTTGGTTGTTGAAAGATAAATTTGTATTCCCCTTCTAAATTAATTGCATTCATTTTAAGAAGATGGGGATTTTAATTTATAAGCAATTTGTGAATCAATTATCTAGATTAGCTAAATGATTTAGATTCTAATTTTGCAATAAAATTTTCATTTGAAATAGATCAAGTAGGAGACAAAGTTATTTGAAGAATTTAATCAAACCCCATGGCTCTTTTTGCTACTATTTACATTCAATGCAAAATATATAAATATATCATTCATTTTCCTTGTCCATAAATAAGGTGGAGTTTTCGATTTTCATGCATTTGTGTTCCTAATGTATAGTTTTATGCCTTAAGCCAAAGCAATTTTATACATTGTTGATTGTAGCGCTCTAGAATCCAAATCTGTGTTATTTCATTAAGCCTGATCTTGCCCGGTGACCTCCTTCTACTACCTATTTGTCATGTCTAATAATGGAATAATTCTTTGAGTAAGGTTCATCATGTATTTTTCATAGCTTGGGGTGTGAATTATGTCCTCCTGTTTGTTTGGAATGATTTTTTTTATGTTTCTCCAGATGCATAAAATGTGCAATTGCAAGAAATCAATTGTCATCGGCTACTATAAAGATATACATGTCTAAAATCTATTCCTCCTGTGCAACTAGGTTGTGACAGATCAAGGCTGGGGACTTGATAACTAGCATGGAGTCCTGCTAGTTTGAAGGAATTTGAAGAGGCGGTGGAGACGCAGAGGAACATGCAAATTAATAGACAAGAACCTTAGTTTTAAAGCCACACTTGAAAGACTAGTCTCTAATGTGCTTTTACCTTTAGAGTTTCTAAGGGAGACTATCATGCTTTCACTATTTAAAGGGAAGCCCTAGCCCTACATTATCAACCTCATCTATCTCCAACCCTAGTCTATATTCCCTTTAAAAAATTCCTCTAACAAGTCTTACTCGCATTTGATCCCTTTGTCTCACCAGAATTAAAAGAATAGCACTACAGTTCTACATTGATAGGGCTAGCATGAATACTGAAGCTCTAGTTATTTCTCCCACCTCTTCATAGGGCTCTATCCTCTTTATTTCTTCTTCCATTCCTTTCAAATGTAGTAAGAGGAGAATCCATTGTGGGAAAGAAAGGGTACCCTGTGGTATGAGAGGCATTAAGCATGGGTGGTTGTGCAAGGATTTAGATAGTATGGAGTGTTGTGTTGCATCTGATTTAAATCTTGTGCTATTTGATTGATTTGGTTATAGGTGCACCCAACCTAAATGGTGTGACTCTCCCAGCTGTCCTTCCATTTAAATTTTAAGTGTTTAAATATATATATACGGTTGGGGGTGTTTATTGGTTATTTCTTGTGGATTTTTCCTCCTATAAAACAACAGTATATATTATGCTTCTTATTTTTTAGAAAATTAAAATATGTGTATATATATATATTGATCTATATACACATATATATAGATATATATACAAGATTATATGTATAAATATATCCATACAGATTTGAATAAATAAATATATGAATATATATTTGGCATATATGGATATATATTTTTATCTATGTATATATACATACTCAAATATATACTTATATATAAATGATGCTTTCAAATGAGAACATTTATTTAATGCAAGTTACCTTTTGTTAAATTAATTTGGTTTAATATAGTAGTTGCTCCCTTAATTTATATTTATACACCTACATTTATATATGTATATATATAATTATATGTGTCAAATATGTTGATATAATTATAATTATATATATATATATATATATATATATTTGTATATGTATATGTTTACTTACAATGATAGTTGTACTAGAAGCTAATGAAATAGATTTAATTACATGATGAAATTATTAGAGTATATAAATGTGAAGATCTTTTAAAACGATGTCTATCTTATATTTCATAATCAATGATTTTCTTTTACATGTGATATTGTGGTTATCATTTTATTGCTAACTTGATTGTAATATGTAAGTAAAATGGTTGTGAGTTAGTTTACTATTTTAAGTGGGATTCTTAGTGTTATGTTGTTGAGGTTGCTTCCAGAGGTTTGGGGGTTATTGATGGATTTGGTTTTATGTTTGTCCTTTGAGATGGCTTTGTAAGGTTTTAGCCATGCACTGCTTGTTCATTTTATGGTTGGTTATTGTGTGTGTGAGAGGGCTCATGTCTCACCTTATGCGAACGTTCATGTGGTTTTGTGAATTGTGTATGTTGGATTTTCCTCATATGTGTGTGTTGGGTCTCCTAGTGCTAGTAGGGGGAGTGGCTCTCAAGTGGGGGATGAGGCCCACAAGTGGTCGCCAAGACAACCTATTGAGAGTTGGATTAAACAAGTGATAACATGTAATTAATTAATCTTGGGATGGGTTCTTCACACATTAATAAGATAATTGTTGTTTCACATTCATAGTCTTGAGTGCTAGTACAAGCTCAAGATGAAGTGGGAGGGCCATTAGAGATGTCGAGGCCAAGGTTTCCTCCAGGAGATCCTCATTGACATGACTAGGCATCCATGTCCCCATGAAAGGATTATGTGGCAGCATGGGTATCACTTGGGGGCTAGGGTGTGGAGTTAGTAGAGGGGTCGGACATGCCAAAACACCCATGATGATACCATGTGATGACACTCTTTTCCCTATGGCAACCTAGCTTACCCTTGTCTTGTCTTGTGTTCCTTTGTTGTTTGCATACCTCTGGAAGTAGATTCATTGATATTTGAATTTTTGTGGTAATTTTTATATCCTGTCATGTTAGCCTTTTGTGTTGTGCTATTGTTCTCTTGAATTCTTTAGTGGTGGGACCTTATTTTCATCTCCTAGCATGGGGGATGGATGTTAGGGTTCCACATGGTTGGTGGAATGTGCTATGCACTCCATTGGGTTCCCAGTTGATTTTTATGAGAACGTATGTGGTACCGTATGAAAAGTTTCCAAAGCTTGTACCAAACTTGAAGATAGCGTTGATTTTATGTTATGTAATTATTCCAATTGTATCTCTCATGTATCTGATGTATCATTCCCATGGTTATAAGGGAAGCTAGATGTAATCTTGTAAACAATCTAATGATCTACCCCATGTGGGAAGTTGTATATGTGCTCATCGGTTCATAATATGTAATCTTTAATGGTGTTGTATCTATGTAAATATATATATATATAATTTATTTAATGTTGTGAATGTAAATGAACTCTTGTCATTAGTTACTTTATGATGTATGCCTAGATTAGATAATTGATCTAGTCATAATTCAGTCATGAAATCCCTAAGGACATAGTTAGTGCTTATGTATGTTTGTAGTTTACATTCTATGTAATTGATAGTATGATCTATATGTTGATTTACATTTTTTTTAAATTGTGTCATAATTGTTAGTTCGATGTGTTGTCCTTTGGGGTTTTGTGGCAGGTTATTACAAATAGTCTCCATTTTATGAGAAATCCATCCACAACCATTGCGAGAAATTAGACTATATCCATTTATAGAGAAATATTTGAGAGAAATTTAGTTGTTTAGCATCAATTTTAGCCATTCCTCCATTAGAGCATCACTTGAAAGCTTGTTTCATCAATAGGGATTGGGAAGGGCTGATCATTCCACATCAATTAAGAACCAATCCCCCAATGGGATCAAGTTTGCAAGTGTTTAATTAGTTTCCTTTATCAATTTGAGTTTTTTTCATTTTTTCATGTCTTCTAATTAGTTAATTTCAAATATTTCATTGGGAATATGGTTTAGTTAGTCTAATTGGATTGATAGTTCATTTCAATTATATTTTGTCTAATTCATAATCATGTTCACGTATTTGGCCTATGTAGACATGCCAGGCCTTGATCCTGAGGTAATTGTTCACCATCTTATGGTTTAGCCTCATGTTAAACCAGTAAAGAAAAAGCTAAGGAAGGTGCATCCACAAATAGCATTATTGGTCAAACTAGAGTTAAATAAGCTTCTTGAATTGAGGTTTATCAAGCCAATGGATTATCTTGAGTGGGTTTAAAACCTTGTACCAATCTCAAAACCCATTGGTGGCTTTAAAATATTTACTAACTTTACAGATTTGAACAAAGCATGTCCCAAGGATGATTTTCCTCTTCCTAATATTGACATCATTGTGTATTTGATGGCTAGACATGAGATGCATTCACTCATTGATGGGTTCTTAGGGTAAAATTAGATCATGATAGCCAAAGAAGATCAACATAATACAATGTTTACATGTCCATGGGGAACATATTGTTAGAACATGATGTCATTTGGTCTGAAGAATGTTGGAGCCACCTATCAAAGATCAATGACATTGATTATTTATGAAATGATCCATAAGAATTTAGAAGACTATTTGGATGATATTTTGGAAAAAATAAGAACAAGCAAGGAACATCTAGAGATGTTAGGACTAATATTTGATAGAATTAAAGAATAAAAGGTACGAATAAATCCAAAAAAGTGCACCTTTGGTGTTACTTCAAGAAAACTCTTGGGATACATTGTGTCACAAAGAGGAATTGAAGTAGAACCAGCTAAGGTAAAAGCAGTCCTAGATATGGAACCACCACAAACACTAAATAAACTAAGAGGTTTACAAGGGAGATTGCAATCTATTAGAATATTCATAGCACATTTGGAGGGCAAGTGTCATCCCTTTTCTCAATTTCTTCACAAGGGGATAGCCTACAAATGGGATTCAAACTATGACAAATCATTCCAAAAACTCAAGGATTATCTACTAACACCCCTTGTCCTTATGAAACCAATAGTAGATAAACCTTTGATCCTCTATATCTCACTACATCAATAGCCCTGGGTTCTCTTCTCACTTAGCATGATAAAACAAGGAAGGAGAGAGATATTTACTACATTAGTAGGAATTTGGTTGGATATGATTTTAACTACTCATCCATTGAAAAAGCTTTCCTAGTAGTGGTATTTGCTTCATAGAATTTTAGGAACTACATGCTTTCTCACCAGGTGAAGCTTATCTCTAAGATAGACCCATTGAAATATTTATTATCCAAATCTACTCTCATAGTATGTATGGCCAAGTGGGTGATGATACTCACAAAATTTTACATAGAGTATGTGGAGCGAAAGGCTATCAAGTGGAATAATATCATGAATCAACTGGAAGAGTCACCTATCTATGCAAAAAATCCTTTGGTGTTTAAATTTCTTGATGAGTCGGTATTTAGCCTCAACATAGTGGAGTAGTGGAATTTATATTTTGATGGATCTCATACACAACATGGATCTGGAGCAAGCATCCTCTTCATCACCCCACAAGGTGATTGTACCCTAAATCATAATAGTTGTATTTCCCATTTAATAATAATATCGTTGAGTATGAGGGTCTTATCACAATATTGAGGATTGTGGTACAATGGAAAATCCAAGAATTGAAGGTCTACAAAGACTCTCAAGTGATTGTAAACTGGGTTAATGATGACTACTAGACCAAGGATGATAGGCTCATGCCTTATAAAAATATGGCACTGGAAAGTCTCAAATATTTCTTCATTGACATATTATTCGAGTAGATACCCCAAGTCAACAATCGAGTAGTAGATGATATGGCTTCTATTGGGTCCTTCCTAGATATGTCACATAAAATTTTGAAATATGAATTCCTCATTGAGCAGCTTCTTATCCCAGCATTCGAGGTGCCTAAATTTGCATTCATGTGTGAAATTGATGTTCCTAGTTCCCATTGGTATCATGATATCTTTACTTACCTACACAAAGGTATCCTCTCATATGACCTTACTTTGAACCTTAGAAAAGAATTTATCAGAAGAGCATCCTGATTTGTTCTCTTAGGTGATACCCTTTATCATCAAAGTCTCGAGGGAACATTATTGTGATTTCCTAACCAAGAGGAAGCTTTTAATACATTAAAATAAGTATGCAAAGGCATATATGGGTCATGTTCAAGTGGTATGACTTTGGCTAAGAAAATATTGAGGACAAGATATTACTGGCCTACCATGGAATAGGAAGCTCATCAATGTGTCAAGAAATGCATGCAATGTCAATAGCATGGGGACCTCATCCATGCACCAGCTTAAGAGCTCAGACCGATCACTACACCTTGGCCTTTCTTGCAATGGGGACTCAACCAAATAGGGAAAATCACCTGCACCTCATCCAACGATCATAAATTTATCATTACAACCACTGAGTACTTCACAAAGTGGATTGAAATGATACCTATGACCTATATCATGGGAAAGAAAATATCTAAATTCATCCTACACTATCTCATTTTATGTTGCGGTGTTCCCCAAGCCCTTATCACAAATAATGGAACACCCTTTAAAAACCAAGATATCCATGAGCTATGCCAAAAATTTAATATCCAACACCACTTTTCCACCCCATACTATCCCTAGGGAAATAGTCAAGTTGAGGCTTCAAAAAAAACCATCATAAAGATTCTCAAAAAGAAAATCAATGAAGTTAGATGTGATTGGCATCTGCAGTTGAACCCCACCTTATGGACATATCAAACTAGTATTCACTTGACTACATGTACCACACCATATTCCCTAGTTTATGGAACAAAATATATCCTACCTATTGAGGTTGAGCTCCCATCCCTGAGAGTGTCATTGCAACATCTCATTACTGATGACGAATTTAGAGTGTCCAAATTGAATGAGCTAGAGCTATTGGATGAACTTCACCTTGGGGCTTTGAATCATTTACAATCTTATTAAAATTGACTTAAAATGAGCTATCATAAGAAGATAAAAATTCAGTCCTTCAAGGTGGGAGATCTTGTATTGAAAGAGAACTAGAAGAATATGCTAGATCTAGATAGCAAAGGCAAGTTCAAACCTAATTGGTTAGGACCATTTTTTGTCATATCTAGTTATGGTTATGGAGCCTATCAATTTTCAACACCTAAAGGAGAACCATTGTAGGAGCCTATCAATAGCACACATCTCAAGAAGTTTTATGCCTAAGCCTTGAAGGGTATAAATCTTAAAAAAAAAAAACAATAAAATCCAAAGAAATAGAAAAATGATTGAAAATAGTAAAGAGAAAAATCATCCTCTAGCAAAACCCACTTCATTGGCACTTTAGGAAAGTACCTTGGTGAAAACCTAGAATACAAGTGCCTTAAATAAATAAGCACCATATTCCATCCACCACTAACTCTTTAGCTTATCTTGCATGCTTTTCATTCATCCATCATCTTATTTACCTTATTTATTCCTTCACCCATGCACATTTGTATCATTGTGAGATACTGAGTAAGTATCATGCTCCCCTTTGGTACTACTTGGCACATTCCTAAGATCAGTCAATCCTGCCTATATTGAGGTATTCTATCACATTATTGTGGGGGCATCTGCCTATACTTGCATTGAATTAGGTTCTTGTATACTCTCTTAAGGTTATTTCTAAAGTCTTGAAAACCCAACAACATCCAAAAACAAAATCTAAAAACATCTAAAATATTGTAAAGACTAAAAAGCTAAAAAAATTCAGAACATCTCCAAAATCATAAAAACATTCAAATCACATCATAACCCCTAAACAAGTCTAAAAAGTCAAAAAGGTCAAAAACACTTGTCGAACTACATTGTCTCTGAGCTTGAAAGTAGGCAAGGCCATGATTGATGATCCCTCAAGGCATTAGGTCAATCTTTTGGAGTCTTTCATAATAAACTAACATCTCACTAGTGTTCATATGTCCATCAATAAATGATTACTAGTCAGATTCAATTGAACTATGTCATCTCTACACTTATGTAGGAAAAGTCATCACTAATGAGCCTCTTAGGTATTAGGTTGATTTCCCTGTAGGTTTTGGTCTAATCCTAGAAAACTCAAAATCATTTGGAAAATACTAAAAACCCAAAACATCTCAAAACATTCAAAAACCCTAAACGGACTCAAGTAACTTGAAAAATTTAACATTCACATAATCTCAAAAATCGAAAACAATCTCAAAACATAAAAAACATAAAAAACATTGAAATATTCTGATAAATTTAAAATCACCCATCCCATTTCACTTTCACCCGCAATAAACTTCCATCCATAATAAATCAACCATCATTTTCAACCTTTAGCAACACAAGTAGAAAAAAGTGTGGCAAGCAATAAGGTATAAACTTGAAAATATAAAAAATTATTGAGTATGTATCATGAGTAAACAAGTTGGTTAACATTTTTATTTGCAACCTATCAAACAGTTAATTTTAGCTAAAACATTTGATAACATGTCCCATGGATACATCTTTCCTACAATGGACACTGATGAACCCATGTTATGGTTCAACTATTGATAGAGTTTGTTGTCCATTTGTTGCAGTTGTCATAGACTTTGATACCTGGATGTTGACCTTTTTATGATATTTCCTTTAAAACCTTAGACATTGGACATGAGTTTATTTTCATAACCTTTAAATGACATTGACATGCTATATGAACTATCTATGTTAATTTTACATGTGTATTAATGAAATTCACTTTGAGATAGTTACAAATATGCAATTGTTGTGCGTACTAATACTGTCATGCAGATATAATTAGAGGCCTGCAATTAAGGAAAATTTTGACATCTGGTCATCCTCCATACTGATCAACAAGGTGGTCATTCAATGAAGGAAAACTCTTGATGGTGGGAGATTCCTCATTCAAATCGAATTTGTAACCGACTTGTAAATGTTCTTAATTTTCTGTTGAGTGAATATAGGCATTAATGTTGTGTTAAGCTTGTGTTAAGGAAAACATGCTTGGACAGATTTTGCGCATGCATAACCGCCTCTCCACTTTTTATGCTTTCCCTAAAGTGGCGTCCTCCTAATCTGTCGGAGTTGACTGCTTTGCTAGGTGATTAGTTAGTAGTTTATTTTATTATAAATAAGACCTGGATGCTCCTTCTGAAGGGGTTGCTTAATCTGATGACGTACTCACACTCTTAGTTTTTCAGTAATACAGTCATGTTGCTCGATTGTACTCATGTTTTCCAATGAATGAAACGAAGTTATAAGTTTGTGCATCTGAGTTTACATTTGTTTTAGGGGATACTCATCCAAGGGGGCTCACTTGGTGATTATTCCATCCCATACCTTAGTTTAGTTAGTTATTATTTTATGTTCAATAATTAGTTAAGAATTTGGCACTATCTATTCCTACAACCACTAGAATTCCATTTTGTGATTGTTCCCGCAGCCAAAGCAGACATAGTAGTTTTTTGTTTGTTCACTCATATTTTCATTTTTGTCATGCATTTAAGCTTAGTTTAGTTATTGGTTGATTCTCAGCACTTATGTTATTTCCTTCCAAGAAATTTAGTTTAAGCATTAAGTCTTTCTTAGCTGTAGGATGAATATGGATACTTTGGATTCCTAGTGCACATACTGTGCTGACCCATTTCAAGTTTGCATCCCTAGGTTGACAAGTTAAATGCACCTTCATGATGATTGAAATAGCTCTTTAGGTTAGATTTCCAATCTCTGAATCACAAATATAAGGGCTTAGTTCTTAAATCATTATAGGAGGCTAATTTTTTTGGCGTCATTGTCGGGGATGGTGTTAAAATATGGAGTTCTTTGGAGTCCTTGATAGTTTTTATTATTGTAGTATTTATGGAAGTTGTTTTTGTTGATGTTTTTTTTATGCACTTCTCAACACAGGTGATGCATAGGGGCATCACCTCTCTTGAAAGACAATCTTCCACAATCAAATTGCAAAACACTATCCCAAGGTCTCTCTGATGTCAAGTCTTGACAGTGCTTGGAATATCTCAATTGATTTATGTGATTTTTTGGAATCAAAAGGTGAAATTATGGATGAGTTACAAAGTACGAAAGTTGGATCTGCAAATGGAGTTCTTAAGATGGGAGAGTTGCTGAGAATTTGTTGCAGGTTCAAACAACAGTCTAGAACTCCATTTCAACACTGGATTTAGCTTTATAATGTGCAATGAACCTTGCCTAAGGTTACTTTTTAAAAAAAAGGAAAAAGGGCAGGGAAGAGAGAAGGTTCCTAGATCTAAAACTACAAATGAACAGTGATGATGGAGGCTGCTACAGTAGACAAACTCCCTAAAATGGGTTTTTCTTGGCCAAGAGGATCCTACAGTTACACAAAACCAATGCAATCTTCTAAGGACTGCAGATTTTCAGTTTACATACACACATCATGAACATGCAAGTGAACTAAGTTGCAGCAATCAAATAAATAAGCCCAGGAAAAAATTTCACAACAGGTTATCATCAACAAGTGCCAAAAGTATGGGCTGAAAATTCACCAAATACTGAAACAACAATCACCATCACCACTTCCATTTAAGAAACTAACAACTAAAATTAACTTGGAAGGTAGAACCATGCACACATAATGAGAAAACTCAAAAAGTAACACCCATAGATCATGCGATGTTGCTTTCTATTGCTACAGAATGTTCTTACAGCAGCTCTTGAACCCTTTACAAATGAGGGGGAGACCCCTATTTATAGTTTTCCAAAGCCCAAATGAATGGCCATGATTGAGTTACATTGTGTGGCTCATATTCAATTACATTAGGGCTTCACCTACCCCACAATATTCAGCAATTTAAAATACATCTGTTGTCTTTTTCCTATTTTGTCTTTTAGTGCCCAAGTGTTGTAGCAGTTTTGTCTTCTAGCTGATTTCCCTTTTACCGTAGTTGAAACTGTCTGAAAGCCACCTTCTTTTCGATGGACTTGTAGCATTCTTCATTGGATAAAATGGGTCTGTCGACGATTGGCATCAATGGATTGGTTGCCCCTGATTGGGGTGAACAACCCCCAAAGATCATCATCATCTGGTGAAAAGTAGGATAGCTCCCCTATGCTTTTTGTCATTGACTTCTTTGGCATAGGCCTTCTTCTAATGCTAGCTCTATTGATGGGCACCACGAGGAGAGATGGGCATAACATGAATGGTTATGGGAGCTATTTTCTTTTCCTTGTTCAACTTTCTCAATGGGTCTCCCGACAGACCCACTTTAGGCTTCTCGAAACCTGCATTCATGAAGTGTCATAAGTGATTTCATACACAAATAAAGGCAAATGTTAATCAAATCTTGCAAAATCCTTGTTATATTCATCCATGCATCATCAAAATATCATAATATTTAGTGTGAATTTCCATTAATAGTTTATTGCAGGGCGTTTGAATGTTTCAGGACCGAGAGGCTGAAATGTTGCTTTGAAAGGGCGAACAGGGCATGGCAACCTGGGTGGTATCTCCCAGCTGCAAATTTGGAATTTGAAAGGTCCATGCAGCAGAGGATGCAATTTTAGCATGTGGGTCAATGTTTGTTTTGGATTAGGAGGCCACGGAGGTGTCGGGTTCTGGAATGGCCAGGGATGGATGAAGTTCCCAGACGGTGGCAGAGGGACTGAGCTCTGGAAGCTGAAATACCGAAGGTGGATGGACGGAAGAAATGGAAAAAGGGAGATGAAATTCAAAAACAACCATGGAGGTGTCGGGTTCCAGAATGTCCAGGGATGGACGAAGTTCCCAGACAGCGGCGAAGGGACGAACTTCCAAAAATGGCCACGGAGGGGCCAACCTCCAGAAGCTGAAATGTCGGAGGTGGACAGATGTCCAAAACAGAAAAAGGGAGATGGCATTTCAGAAATGGCTAAGGAGGCATCGGGTTCCAGAATGGCTAGGGACGGACAAAGTTCCCAGATGGTGGCGGAGGGATGGACTTCTGGAAATGGCCATTAGGGGTCGAGCTCCAGAAGCTGGAATGCCGAAGGCAGACAGATGTCCACAATGGAAAAAGGGAGATGACATTCTGGAAATGGCCACAGAGGCACCAGCTTTTGGAACGTTCAGGGACAGACGAAGTTCCCAGACGGCAACAGAGGGATGGACTTTCAGAAACGGCCATGGAGGGGTCAGGCTCTAGAAGCCTAAATTCTGGAGGCGAACGGATGTCCAAAATTGGAAAAGGGGAGATGACATTCCAGAAACAGCCACGGAGGGGCTAGGGACGGACGAAGTTCTCAGACGACGGCAGAGGGACGAAGTTCCAGAATGAAAATTTTGCAACTTCTCGAAACTTAACAAAACTTTGGCAGTTCACTTAGGCACCACAAAAACATCCCAAATCCTTGGGAAACTTGTCTACAAAGTCAAAAATGAAGGAAAAAGTGAATCGAGCGAGCGGGGAGACAAAGACCAAAAAACCCAAGACTTAGCAATTTTTTTATTTTAGGGGCAAAATATGGTCAGCCAAAAATGAGACTTTGAAGGGCACATTGACCAACTAGGACACCAAAATGAGGGCATGTAAATCGAGGCAGCAACAAAATGACCCGACAAGGCAAAAAGAAAGAGAGGGTCCCTATTTTGAATGGGGTGTGTGTGCAAAACATGCACAACAGTTCTTAGTATACCCCTCATTTAATAAATTAATGACCCCCATATTCTTTGTGTGAGTTGGATGATAGTGATTTGATACTGTATGCATAGAGAAAGGAGAGATGCTCATGGGAGATTCCTTCCTAAAAATCCTGATCTACTACAAATAATTGAGTATCAGAACCCGCCAAGAGAAGAAGAAGAAAAGCCACACCCCTTTGTTGATACATTTTCAAATCTGACTAGTTCTAAAGTTTCCTCTAAAGATCAAAATCTGATTGAGAACCCCCTTACTTTGGAACCTCATCAGGTAGGCATGGGTGATGCAAATAGAAATAGACTTAACCAACTAGCTTTTCCTTTACCCATTGCTCATCAAAATGAAGTAGACAACCTCAAAAATATCCCTGCTTCAGTCCTTCCTAAATTGTATGGAATTTTCCTACAAGATCCCGATACCTTTTTGTTCGAGTTTGATATACTCTACGGGAGTTATGACTATACCACTAACGCCCATAAGCTTAAGCTATTCCCTGCCACCTTGAAAGAAACTACATTAAGATGGTTCATGAGCCTAGTCAGAGATACTGTGGAGACTTGGGAGGACATGAAGACAAAGTTCCTTGAGAAATACAAGGATTATTGTAGGGGCAGTGACATGAGAGGAGATGAAATTTTTAGGATGCAACAAAAGGAAGATGAGAGACTGGAAGATTATATTTCAAGGTTTTTGTTTTTCCTATAGAAATCTCCACACCATACACTCAATGAAGAATCATAGAAGCTGATTTTATTAAGAGGAATTAATGATAGCTGTATAGATGCCTTGGACCTAATGGGAGGAGGAGATATCACCCAAGTTCCTTGGGAGGACATAAAGAAGATATGTCAGAACTATTCTAGGGAAGCTTCAAAGAAGGGGAGAGCTTACCAATCCTCCATGGGTAAGTTATCTACCAGTGGAATTTCAAGGATGGAGATTACTCACTTACTGGAATACTTCAAGAAAGACATCATAAACAATCTAGCTACTCAGCTAGATACACTTTAGGCCAAGAAAAAGCAAGAGGAGGCAAAGGAAATGTTGGCTGAATATTGCCCTCATTGTAGACAAAAGAAGAAGGATTACAGATGCAAGATGATAACTAATATTGATAGAAATTATATGGCACCTGAGTTCAAGCCAATGTAGGGTGAATATGATCAAGTCTACTATGTTGCACAAAGGAGGCCATGGGCTCCAAGACAAGGCATGCCACTAGATCCACTATCTTTTGCTAGGCCATATTTCAATTCTTATTCATTTGGTAACCAATGGCAACCCCCATATTCATCTAGCTATGGAGGATATCCACCATAGGCTTGGAATAACCCTCCAAATTTCTAGCCCAACCTCCAAAAATCTCCACCTCAGTGGAAGCAACCTTAGGGGAATTGGCAGCATTTTCAAGGAAATTGGCAACCACCTCCAGGAAACTAGCAACAAACATCTCAATGGAGAGGAGAATAGCAATGGCCAAATCAGACAACCAATTACATACATCCACCTTCTCAGCTCCAATAACCTACCATAATACCTCATCTTGCTAGTTCAAGTTCAAATGCACCTAAACCTACTCAACTACTAGCTCAACCCACACCTAACCCAAATAATAAACCACAATAGCAATCGGTATACTCTACTGATCCAAATCAATTCACTGCATATGTGGTGAGTTTAAGTAACATCCGCTTGCATTCATGAACTACTTTTCCAGCTCCTTCCACACCCATTATCATTGAGCTTCCTGTGGAAGAAGAGGAGCCTCTGAATGCCACCATTCAACCAAGTGCACCTAAAAATCCTGAACAAGTCCCAGTCAAGCAGACTGAACCAAAACCACCATTTCCCTAGAGGTTGGAAACTTTGAAACAAAAGGAAGAGAAGGAGGACACAACTTTTGACATTTTAGATTAGTTGAAGCATATATGTGTCCAAATACCTCTATTTTAGGACATAAAAGATGTTCTCATATATGGAAGAGAAGGAGGACACAACTTTTGACATTTTAGATTAGTTGAAGCATATATGTGTCCAAATACCTCTATTTTAGGACATAAAAGATGTTCTCATATATGGAAAAGAAATCAAGGAAGCATGCCTTAAGAAGCCAGGTAGGAAAAAGAAAGACTCCACTATGGTTCATTTGGTGGGACAGTTGGTTGACATCATGCTTGGGAAAGTGACTGTTCCCAAATATGCTAAACCAGGGAGTCCTATGGTAGGAGTTGTTATAAATGGGATCTAGATAAAGAATGCTCTGATTGATTTGGAAGCAGCAATAAATGTAATGACTAAGGAAATCTTGCAACAACTAAATGTTGCAAGCATGAGACCTACTCCCACTGTCCTAAAACTTGTTGATAGTTCTATTGTTAAGCTTGATGGGATAGTAGAGGATCTTGTGGTAACGCTAGGCTCTTGGGAGTACCCAGCAGATTTTATGACTATTTCTCCTAAGGCCACACTAGGCGGGTACCCCATTATTCTTGGAAGGCCATGGTTAGCAACAAAAGATGCCTATATTGGATTCTAGATAGGAGACATGACCATTTATGATGCAAAGAGCACCAAATAGCTTGTTCTCTACCCTCCTGCTCAGTCATCCCAGGATAGGAATGATCTTGTATGGCCACATGTTGGTGAAGAAGCTGAGGAAGTTTGTTTTGTGGCATAGCTTATGATATTAAGAAGAAGTTATTTCATGCATCTTCAAGATGAAGATGAAGTATTTTCTAACATAATTCAAAACCATTGTGAGGTAGAGGAAGCATCATCCTCTCATGCATCTGATTCTATTGATCCGTTAAAGACACTCTTGCCTGCTCTTCCTGTAGTTGAATTTCCTACAGCAACAGGTATGTCTCATACATTTCTGCCACATGAACTCAAGGTACCAAGCATTAGTGAAGCATTTATGGTAGAGTTAACTACACAAGTGCAGGTGTTAGGTGGAAAATATCTAAATATTAACAACAAACTGAGTGAAGAACAACATTTGTCATTGGAAAACTTACTAAGGGCTTGCCAGTGTGCATTTATGTGGGATTATCATGAAATGAAGGGATTGGACCCTAAGCTTTGCACTCATAGGATATACATCAAAAATTATTGTACACCGATGAGGCATCCTCAAAGAAGAATTAACCCTGCATTGAGAGAATTTGTAAAAGGGGAACTACATAAATTCCTAGATGCGGGATTTATCTACCCCATTTCAGATAGCCAATGGTTGTCCCTATTGGTGATTATTCCCAAAAAAGGAGGGAAGTGGAGAGTTTGTGTTGATTACAAGGAACTTAATGTTGCCACCCAAAATGAAAATTTTCCCTTACCTTTCATAGATCAAGTTTTGGACTGACTTGCAGGAAAGCAGTACTTTTCTTTCTTAAATGGATTCAACGGCAATAACCAGATCCAAATTGCACCAGAGGACTAGGAGAATACCACCTTTACCTATCCATGGGGGACCTATGCCTACTCAGTACTAACATTTGGCTTATGCAATGCACCTGCAACTTTTCATAGGGAAGTCATTAGCATATTTTTAGATATCTCTCTTCATTACATGGAAATCTATATGGATGACTTCACTACTTATGGTGCTGATTTCAATGAAGCATTGGAAAATCTTAGGAGATTCCTATAGAGATTTGAAGACCATAATATATCTTTAAATAGTGAAAAGTGCTTCATGATGATGTAGGAAGGTGTAGTTCTTGGCCACTACATCTCTCACAAAGGAATTCAAGTAGATCCTGCAAATATTGAGGTGATCACCAATCTTCCTATCCCTAGAAAACAAAAAGATGTTAGGATTTTCTTAGGACATGCAGGTTATTATAGGAGGTTCATCAAATACTTCAGCAAAATGGCAGCACCATTGTATAATCTCCTAACTAAATATGTTCAATTCCAATGGATAGAAGACTGTGACAAGGAATTTTTTGACTTGAAAGAAGCTTTGACTCATGCTCCTATACTCAAGGGTCCTAATTGGGAGCTTCCTTTTCACATCCATACAAATACATCAGACTATGTTCTAGGAGTAATCTTAGGGTAGAAAGAGGGAGCTATTGAAATTTCTATTTATTTTGTCAGCAAAAATCTGCAGGGAGCTGAATTCAACTATATAGTGACAGAAAAAGAAAGGTTGGCAGTGATTTATGCCCTAAACAAATTCAGACACTACATAATAGGCTACAAGATCTTTTTTTACACTGATCATGCAGCCATTAGATACCTCATGAATAAACCCCTAATCTCAGGTAGCTAGCAAAATGGTTATTGTTGATGCAGGAGTTTGACATAACCATTGTGGATAAATCGAGGAAGGCCAATGTTGTTACAAACATCCTTTCGAGGATGACTACATCAGAGGACAATCAAGTCATAAATGAATCTTTCCATGATGATAATTTTTTTTCCATCAGTGTGCAAACACCCTAGTAAGCTAACATAGCTAATTATTTGGTCACAGGGAGAGTTCCTCCTCACTTCTCTCCAAAAGAGATGACGGTGCTCATTGAAAATATTTTCCTTTCTCATGGATTGTTGGATGATTTTTCTACACTATACCAAACCATGTCATGAGGAGATGTGTGAGGGAAGATGAAACATGATATTTTGCATGCATGTCACAATGAACCCTATGGAGGTAATTCTAGAGCTAAGAGGACAGCAATGAAGATTTTGACCACGAGATATTACTAGCCCACACTCCACAAGGATGTAGGGAGATATACAAGGAAGTGTGATAGATGCCAAAGGATGGGTTGGCCAACCAAATCTAATGAGATGCCACTTTACCCCTAGGTAGTAATCACTCCATTTGATAAGTGGAAATTATATTTTGTAGGACCCATCGATCCTCCATCAAATGGTAAATCCTATATCGTAGTGTGCACTGACTATGTAACCAAGTGGGTAGAAGTTAAGGCCATGAAGCATGCAAGAGATAATAAGGTTGCAAAATTTATTTATGAGGAAATTTTCACACGGTATGGGGTTCTAAGAGAGGTAGTGACTAATCAAGGGGCTCAATTCACTTCAACCCTTTTTACAACACAGGTCAATGAGTACAACATTAGGCACAGGAAGTCTACTCCTTATCACCCTCAGAGCTAATGGCCAAGTTGAGGTGACCAACAGAGAAATTGAAGCCATTCTGACCAAAATAGTGGCTATCCATAGAAAGGATTAGGCAAGCAAACTACCAGAATTTATTTGGTCCTACAGAACTACTTGGAAAATAACTATAGGATACACTCCATTTGAGTTTTTGTATGGAAATAAAACTATGATGCCCATTGAACTTGAGCATAAGACTCTTATGACTGTAGTAGACTTGGGGATGGATATCTCCAAGGCACAAAGGGACATAATCATGTAGCTACATGCTTTGGATGAGATGAGGAAGGCAACCTTGCATCACATAGAGGTAATGCAGAATCAGTGAATAAGGTGGCATGACAAATTCATCAAGGATAAGAAATTTCAGCTAGGTGACTGGGCACTGTTCTCTTACTCAAGGTATCAAGACAATGCAGGAAAATTACAGAGAAGGTGGCTAGGACCATATGAGGTTGCTAAAGTCTTTTCCAATAGATTTTTTCAGCTCACTACCATTGACCCTATCAAATTTAAGCTACTTTTCAACGGTCATCACCTTAGGTTGTATCATAAGCCATCTTCTAAGGAGAAATTCCTACAGCAATTCACTCAACATGTAGCACCTGAAATTCCTGTAGCCGAAGGAAGTTGACCTAGTGTCCCTCCTTGTGGCTAACTAAGGTATGTAACTTGTCATAATAAAGACTTCCCCTTTTTTGGGGGTCCACTTCTTCACCCATATGCACATCCATCTCCACCTTTCTCTCTCTTCCATCATGCCGCCATCATTTCACTTCATTCCATTCCACCTCATTCCACTCCACTTTCATTAATTGCTCAAGTGATTTCTTGAAAAGTGACCGGTACCTTCTCCATAATATTTACAACAAATCTTCCACAAATTCAGGTAAGTGTGCATCAATTTGTTATATCTTAATTGTCTTTTAATACATTCATTTAATTACTATACATTAATACGGACATTCTCCATAGCATGTAATTATTCCTTTCCTCTATCAAATCATCATTACCACCTCGCATGTGAGGACATATGTGAAAACTTAGGTTGGGGGGGGGAGTGTGAATACCATGTCTATGTGTCTATTCGTATTGGTTCACATCAGCAAATTTTAAGTTATTAAGCCGATTTGAATTATGAGTGAGATGACAGATCACATGTGTGAAATGATATCAACCATCACCATTTTCCTTGATCATAGCCTTCATTTATCCTATCATAATCTTAAGCCAAAAAGGTAAAATTCAAATGACACTAGTGTTAGAAATTTAGCAGCATTATAGGAAGGAGAAGTTTAGCTTTCAAACGAAGATTTCAAAAAGGGAAACTTTGCAGAGCAGTTGTTTGATTGCAGGAAATTGAATAATGGGAGGTGGTTTAATTATAAATGAACCCATGGTTCATGATGTATTAGGATGCACCTTTCCTAGCCGAGTTCAAAAATTATGGATGGTTAGATTATTTCTTGAAACTAAATGGTTTTGATGAAGACGTTGCGTTGGAATTTTCCTAGACATTGTCTGAAAGAAAGGCCATGGTAAAAGGGTTGGAGGTCATAGCCACTGAAGTGAGGATTACAAAAGTTACAGGGTTTCCTACCAATGGTGAACATTACCCTGCTACTAGAGATGCTAGGTCAGCTAGGGCTGAATTTACGAAACCTGGTGACCCTCCATTGAGTGTGGACAAACAAGGTGCAAAGAGAATCCCTCTTCCTGATCCATGGAATCAATAGTTCCTACAGAAAGAGAATAATTAAGAGTTCCTACAACAAGAGAAAGAACAAGAACTTGAGGCCATACAGCTAGAACTAGGAGAACAGTTAGCACCCCTACAGTCAAAATTGGTTGAACAAACAGAACCCCTGCAACTAGTACTATACAAAGACCAAGGAAAAGTGCCAAGAAATTTTTTGGTAGGAATAAACAGGCCCTTTGATTCTTCAATGCACATGGTAGCCATGAACTTATGGAAAGAATTGAAAAGGAGGGAAGAATGCAAAGTGGAGAAACACTGGCTAAAGAGGGAAATTCAAAGAAGAGATTAAAGATAAGAATGAATACATTTTTTCTTTAAAGAAAAAGGTGGATAATATGACAGCCTTAGTACCTCAAATCTTAGAGTGCAAGACTCCTCCAAGGGTTTATTATTTGTATTTGAAGGAGAAGCATATTTATTTTAAGCTAGCAAGGATTCTTTCAGGTTTGAATCCTTCCATTGAGACTCATCTAGAATATTTTAATGCTTATCAGATTGCTCCTCTTGAAATGAAGAATTTGTTGTGTGAATTCTATTTGTATAAATATGTTGTGACCTAATACCATTATTGGAATCCATTGTTGTATGTTGGAGATGTACAATTAAGGGAATTTATGTCTTGGATACCGAACGAAGTCAGTTAGGGAAAACAATTCAGTTTTTATATGCAAATTGAATCCAACACTTTCCTGCCCATTAGGGCTGAATCTAGAAATCTAGGAGACATTTCCAGGGATTAGCACAAAATTCTTTATCGACCAGCTATGGCAATAGGATGCTATCTAAGAGAGAATAATTTTATAAATAATATGAGGAGGTAGCAAAAACCACAAGGGAATTTGTAATGGGATACCTGTCACAAAGGTGGAATAGCCTAACTGATGAATTGAAACAAGTTGAGCCTCATTCTATGAAGAACTATGTTACAACAATTAAGAGAGTTGATAGATATATACAAATTGGAAGGACGATGGGACAATTTTGGCTTCCATTGAATGTTCAACCACCTATCCTACTATGGCCTGTGCCAAACTTCAGGTATTACCAACACTATATAACTGCAAAGAGATAGAGATGGAGCAAGTTGGACAGACAACAAGGGTTCTATTGGGACCCTAATTCATGCACACAAAAAAATGATGTAGGACAACTGGCAGTTACAAATTTTAGGGCATTGATCGAGAAAAAGAACAAATCTTCCCCTGTTGGAGGACCAACAAAACCTTAGATTGGGGGGAGTGATGAGCGCAGTTTATGGTTCAATTATTGATAGAGTTTTTTATCCATTTTATATAGTTTTCATAGACTTTTATACCTGGATGTTGACCTTTTTATGACATTTCCTTAAAAATTTAGACATTGGACATGAGTCTATTTTCATAACCTTTAAATGACGTTGACATGCTATATGAACTATCTATGTTAATTTTACATGTGGATTAATTATGTCACTTTGAGATAGTTATAGATATGTATTTGTTGTGCATACTAATATTGTCATGCAGATATAATTAGAGGCCTGCAATTAAGGAAGATTCTGCCAGTTGGTCATCCACCATACCAGTCAACAAGGTGGTCATTCAATGAAGGAAGACTCTTGACGGTGGGAGATTCCTCATTCAAATTGAAGTTGTAACTGCCTTGTAAATGGTCTTAATTGTCTATTGAGTGAATGCAAGTGTTACTGTTGTGCTAAATTTGTGTTTAAGAAAACATGCTTGGCTAGATTTCGTGCATGCATAACCACCTCTCCACTTGTTATGCTTTCCCTAAAGTGGTGTCCTCCTGATCTATTGGAGTTGATCGCCTTGCTAGGTGATTAGTTAGTAGCTGCTTTTCTTATAAATAAGACTCAGATGCTCCTTCTCAAGGGGTTTCTTAATCTAATGATGTACTCACACTCTTAGTTTTTTTAGTAATACAGTCATGTTGCTTGATTGTACTCATGTTTTCCAATGAATGAAATGAAGTTATAAGTTTGTGCATCTGATTTTACATTTTTTTTAGGGGATACTCATCCAAGGGGGCCCACTTGGTGAGTATTTTGTCATGTACCTTAGTTTAGTTAGTTATTTTTTTTGTTTAGTAATTAGTTAAGAATTTGGCACTATTTGGTCCTGCAACCACTAGAATTCCATTTTGTCACTGTTCCTGCAGCCAAAGCAAACAGAGTAGTTTCTTGTTTGTTTGCTCAGATTTTCATTTCTATCATGTATTTCAACTTATTTATGTTATTGGTTGATGCTCAACACTTATTTTATTTCCTTCCAAATAATTACTTTTAGCATTGAGTCTTTCTTAGTTGTAGAATGAATATGGCTACTTTGGATTCCTAGTGGTCATACTGTACTGACCCATTTCAAATTTACGTCCATGGGTTGACAAGTTAAATCCACCTTCATGATGATTGAAATAGCTATTCAGGTTAGATGTCCAATCTCTGAATCACAGCTATAAGGGCTTATTTGTTAAATCATTGTAGGAGGCCGATAGACACCATCATCGGATATCACCTTAGTTATGTTACTTTGGGGGGAGATGTGAATAACAATTAATGTTTATTCATTGTGATCTTTTCTTATGATTTATCTTAGTGGACTCATTCCAAGGACCTCTCGATGATTTCTATCAAAACAATTTAGAGAGAAAGGATAGGGGCATTGATCATTATCTTTTGTTTTTTGTGCTTTTTGGATGTTATTGTAATACGACCTCAACAAATACTTTCCTTGCATGTGTGGGGTACTCTCAAGTAAAAAAATGACTAGGAGATATCAAGTTCTTCATACCTTTTATGTGTTAGCCTCATTAATTCGATGGCTTATTCTTTTAAATGGTCAAACAAGGTATTTGTATGTCAGGTATTAACATGAATACTCATATTCATTTGTAGATTCAAATTACATCACATTAGATACAACGCCATCCTAGTTATCAATACCTTGATGCATCGTGCCTAGTTGCTATATCAAAAAATAAGGAATGATATGATGAAGTTATCTCAATCCTAGAAGCAAGAAAATCATCTTTCTCATCACTATATCTAATAAAGTCTCAATTAATCATAGGATTTTTGTACTTGTGAATCAATCTCAAAAGCAATGGTTAATCTACATCCATCTTATTCTTATATCTTCCTTCCATGCTAACATCTCCAACCTAGTATCATGAAAATCAATAACAAATAATAAATGCATTCATTTTGCATCCAAAAATCATTGGCATACATACATCATTCATAATAATAGCATAAAATATCAAAAAGATACAAAAATAAATGCATCTTATAGCATATACATCCTACATCAACACTACATATCAGATGAGAAAATATATATAAAAAGAAAAATCATCCCTTGCATTTGCACAAATCCATATAGAATCAAATCATAAATCATACACATCACATCATATCATAATCATAAGGCATCATCATAAATATTTTCATCCATATTATAAACATATTCATCCATCCATAAATGAGCGTGAACATAAAATAAAGAAGTATCATAAAATAAATTCCAGATCTGAAGCTCATCTCACATATATATCAAAATAATGACTATCATGATACAAATCAAGATTAATGTATGATATCATCAAAAACATATACATGAGGCTGTAGACATGGAAAATGTACAATTTCGGTTTAGCACACTTGATCCTGATTACTAACAACATTTCCCCCTAAATCATACTCTCAGCATTTCATCATATTTTGTCTCTTAATTTAATGAATCAGTATTCATTTGATTAAGTCTTTTTCCTCCAGTAATTAAATTAATTAGTTTAATTTAATTAACCTTACATTTATGTTTAATTAAATAAATCATTTTATTTGATTAAAATCTCTAAAGTCCTCTTATTAAATTAAATAAATTAAACCTTATTTTATTTAATCTAACATATTCCTCAGTTAAATAAATCAGAATCATTTACTCTCAATTCTGATTTAAATTAATTCATCTATTTAAGTCAAAATTGTTAAATCATCTAATCCTTCATTAAACTAATCAAATCCTTGATTAAGTTGATCTCTCTCATTAAAATTCTCTAGAGAATGCAACTTGCACATAAAAATATATTTAATTCATTTATTAAATCTCTATTTTCCCTCACATGGCATCAAAAGGGAATATTCCCTCAATTTGAATTCAAAAAGTCCAAGTGGACTTGTACATCCAACAAGGCATTCACTCCTCTTACATTTCCTTGTGCATTGAGCCAAGTGGCATTTATTTCATTCCTTTTTCCCACTCACATGTCATTTCTTCAAATTCAAATTCCACCTAATTGCATTTATTGGCACTTTGGCCAAAATGTGTACAACCATCAACCATTCACATGGTGACAAGTGGCATTCAACCATTGGGTGAAATTTAATCCCACATTGCTCAAATCTTTCCTTCTCTTCCAATTTCAAATCTATAAATGGGAGGCTTCTCTCCTCATTATTCATCTATAATTTCATGCAAAGTTACTCTCTTCACATTGAGAGCTAATTTTGCCCATTTCCACTCAACCATTCATCATTTTCACAATTCATAGCTAGGTTATGCTCAAATCTCTTTGGAGATATTTGATCAATCTACAATCATTCACATTTCAACTTAGGAGTTGGGAAAGGGCCAATTTCAACATTCAATTGGCACCAATTCCCCCATGGGATCATAAGTTTATTGGCTTAATTAGGATTTACATGCTTTTTTATATTGTGTTCTTCATTTTTCTAGTTTAAGTTTTAATAGATGGATTTCATGGGGAATCCCTCATGCTTGTTTGCATTTTATCTAACACATTGACTTGTTTGTTGTTCTTGTGCATTTGCAGGTGTAGGGGTTCACAAAGGCTATCAAAAAACCTATCCAATGAATGGATATACATCAATAATCAAGTTATATATCACAAAATGTGTCTATGAACATAGAGCTACCCTCTTCTCTATTGGGAATCATGATGGTAATGTTGTTGATGTCCTCCACCTAAAGGTTGATGAACTAATGGCCCACCTACCGAGCCACTCGACGCAACCCTACTCTTGTGTGAAAAATCCGGTTGTCATCGGTGAGGAGGAGCATCCCTGTGGTATAGGGTGTAGTAATATGAGGCCTCTACTATGGCCTTTCCATAAATTGTGTCTGATACCACCAGTCCTTGTGCCTGGGTGTGTAACTAAGTTGTGGCCTTTAACTGTTGTCTCCACATAGTCTCTTGTGCCCACTAGATGGTCAACTGTTATACTTGTTGATGCTCATGGTCACGCTCCTAATGGTATCTATCTCAATCCTGAGTAGCTTGATCCTTCTCGACTATAAGAGCCTTTATCTATGCATCTCAGGGATCAAGACCCTATTGCTACTACCATGGTGGTGGTGGTGGTGGTGGTGGTGGTGGGGGAGGTGCTACCTGTCATAAAGTAGGAACCCTCAATGGAGGTTGGCATGGATCTTTTCCACCCTCAGGAACCTACCCATCATGTTGTCCATCCCCTGGAACATGTCCATTGAGTGGTCCCTCAAGTTGTCTATCATTTTGGTCATCCCTTGGAACCTATCTCCCATGTGCTGGTTGTTGTGCTTTCTCTCTACCTCTACCAAGTCCCCCTATCAGATCTATCAATCTCACTGGGGCATGTTGCACAAACCAATCAGAATAATATTGTGTGATACCTGGATCATCAATTCCTCCAATGTAAGACCATGCTAATGGATGGATACAAAAAAATCTTGGATTTCTACCGTGAGGATCCATAGTGGCACCCCAAATTGTATCCCTGGTGGTGCGAGCATAGATAGTTGTGTAGATGGGAGGTAGCACATCCTATGGATCACCAAACTGCCTAGCGACCCTATCAAGAAAATATATCTTTATGATGTGGTGGTGTTGAACTATAATCCACCTAGTTTTTAGATCATAGAACAACTCTTGTTGGTCACTGTCCCATGGAGGATTTAGGAGCTAAGGTCTTCACCTGAATGATGTCATGTAATCAATAACCCTACACCAATATGGAATACCAGTAACACCAATGTTCTGAAGAGTAATCATGGCCCTATATATATACACCACTACTCATCTAGGTCCATGGCAACCAAAGCAACATCAAGCCTAAGCACAAAAATGTGCTCCCATGCCCATATGTGTGATAAAGTAACCCCAACTGATAGGCTTAATCCCTGTAGGTACACCACTTGGATCATTTCATGATACAAGGATGCAAGAATCATGAGTCCCCAAGCATATACTTTCATGTCCTTGACCATTCCCTCTAGCATTAAGCCCCATCCAATACTCTAAATAGGGCCTCAAAGTTTAGGTATGTGTCTTGAATAACCCTAGCATCATGGATAGGAACTTGAAGGATGCACCAAAAATCCTCTAGTGTAATTGTGGCATCCCTAGCCAAAAGGTGGAATGAGGAAGTCTCTGAGTGCCAACGCTTGACCAACACTATCATCATCACTAGATGAGTCAGGATATCTGTCATATGTGTTATGAATCCCAAACTGAGAGCTCCTAGAAAGAAGTTATGGTCATCCTCAAACTATGCTACCCGCATCAAAACACTAGGCCTACACTCCCAAGACTAGAGAAGATGCATAGTCTCTTACACGAACAAAGGACACAGTGTTAAAATTGCTAAAAACCTCAAAAATTCCAAGTTTGAAGTCCTAAAAAAGAAAGTGTGCCACTTTTTACAAGTGTGCAGCCCTATCAAACTAGCATGTGTGTGGCACTTTTCACGTGTGTGGACCTTTTATAGGTGTGTTGATAAAAATAGGTATGTTGCACTATCCAATATTTCAACTACATGGTCCTAAGATAGGTGCGCTACCATTTTCAAGTGTGTGATAGGATCCAAACCTAACTACTACATGACATTTTTGTAAGTGCATAGCTATCCTACAAATGTGCTTGGGTTTCTAACTAATGCACCACTAAACAATTGTGCTAGGATTCAAGAAGGTGTGTCACACTTCTACAAGTGCATCGTTGGGTGCACAAGTGCATCGCCGACTGTAACAAGTGTGCCACTGAAATCATAGCACACTTGTTTGACCTAGTTTAACCTAAAAATTAAGGCATAAAAACATTTGCAAGGAAAAAAATTCAAGGTACGTACCAGGGGTCCTGCATTGGCTAGGCACTGGAACTTATGGACTCGATCTCCAAGGTGTTGGGGGAGCTCATGCTCAGCCATCATGTTAGGTGCTTAGAGAAAAATCTCTCTAAATCTTCAACTCAAAATATGAAAATGAGTGGGAAATGACCCCCAAACCCATATTTATGCTTGAAAATTGGGGTTTTTACCTAATTAAAGGTGGGAATGTGGATTTTTGTTATCTTTTTTCTCCATTTTTGATCTTAGCGACCTATTTAAAAGTATTTTTTAGTGTCCTAGAGATTATTTTTGTGTCCTCTTTACAACTAAACCTATATTTATTTTTTGTCATGATCTTGAGGGTGTAGTATACCAGCATAAATTCCTTCTACTAGGGCATAGTGGGGCATCCGAAAAAATTATGAATTTTTAAATTTTTTATTTGGGCAGCAACATTGGTCTAAAAAGCATCAGTCTTTGAACCAATGTAACATGTACCTCACTTCAAAGAGGGGGAAAATGTAGACACTTAAAATTGTCCCAATTAATATTATGCATCTAAACTATTAACACCATGTTCATCTTGATTTGACCCCTTTTGACTATTTAATTAAATGATCCTAATTGTTTAATTAATTTCATCATTTTCTTCTATTAATCAAATAATCAATATTCTTAGGTTAATTCACCCCTAAATTCATACTAATTTTTATCCTATCTTATTAAATAATGTGAATTATTTAGTTAAATTCCCTATAAATCTTCTCATTTGATTAAATAATCTAAATTATTTAATTGAGTGTCATTAATTCCCTTTTTGATTAAATGAGTTAATTATTTAATTAAATCTTTAAATTCTCCCATCTTGCACAATTAAATAATATTCTAATTATTTAATTGGCTAAAATCTTTAATCCCTCCAATTTCTCCCACTTGCAAAGGAATATTCTCATGAAATATTCTTCCAATTCAAATTTAAACCATTTCCCTCCAATATGGAAATATCTTGCACATTCCTCCTAAAATTAAAGATTTGTGTTTCTTTGAATCAATTTTAACCCTTGATTGATTTCATCAATCCATGTGATTATTCAATCTCCTCCATGGATTCGAATCCTTGATCCATGTCAATTTTTCTCATCAATTTGCATCCATTGATTAATCAAATTGATCCTAGCCATTGATTCACCTAAAATTCCTATAAATAGTCTCTATATTATGAGAAATATTTGAGAGTAATTTAGTCATTTAGCATCAATTGTAGTCATTCCTCCATTAAAGAATCACTTGAAAGCCTTTTTCATCAATAGGGATTGGGAAAGGGTTGATCATTCCATATCAATTCAGCACCAATCCCCCAAGGGGATCAGGTTTGCAAGTGTTTAATCAGTTTCCTTTATCAATTTGAGTTTATTTCATGTTTTCATGTCTTCTAATTAGTTAATTTCAAATATTTCATTGGGAATATGGTTTAGTTAGTCTAATTTATTGATTGATAGTTCATTTCAATTTTATTTGGTCTACTTCATAATCATGTTCATAGTACCATGTAGACTTAGGTTGAATTTGGTCAAAATGTTTTGTCATAGGAAACTTTATAAGGTTTGTTTGGGAAAGTGTATGAAATATAAATTCAATTGGTTCACCCAAAGGGGTTTACTTTCACTTAGGTTGATTATTTTTTCTAGGTTTTCCATGAGGGTTGTTGACAGTATTGGAGCCATTTTGTTGTTGTGGCACATGTTGATCATTGGATGATGTGGGTTGAATTTTTTGTACATGTTTATTGTCAATCACACCATCATTAATAATATTTTTATTTTTGGACCAAAATATAGATTTATCATTGGATTGGTTATTCATATATTTTTGGTCTTTATAAATTTTAACTAGCCCCTTGGCAATCAAGGCCTTTTCAATGGTTAGTCCCTTATCTATAAGCTCATCAAAAGTGTTAACATATTGAAATTGTAGGTGAAAACCTATTTCTGTGTTTAGGTTTTGGACAAAGATATTAACAAAAAAAAATTTAAGCATATCCAAGGGGAAGTGACTAGACAGGTGTCTCCAATATTGAAGAAAGGGAGAAAAAAATTTCCCCAAGATTTTGCTTATTATTACACAAATTAATCAATGTGACCTAATGCTTGATATTGTATGCAAAATGGGCCACAAACCTTTCAACTAAATCTATGAATGTAGTGATTGAATTAATGGGAATATGTGAAAACAATTCTAAGGCTTATCCCCAAAGGCTTCTAGGGAATAATCTCATAAGATAGACATCATTGTAGGCCACTTTCTAACAGGTTACATAAAACTTCTTGATGTGTTCGACTAGATCACCCTTGTCCTTATATTTATCAAATTTGGGAACTTCATATTTCTTAGGGAAGGGTATGGACAATATGGACTTATCAAAATTGTAAGGACAAATGCACTCAAATTTATAGGTCCTCTTTGGTTGACCTATTTGAATCCCTTGGATAATGTTCTTCATATTTTGGAATTCCTAGGTGAGGTCGATGTTGGTGGATGGAGGGGGTTTTGGTGTGTTGATAAATTTTTTGGGTTCGATAGAGGGGTGTTGAAGGTTTATTTGTATTGGAAGTATTTAGAGGTTGAGAAGTGATTGGGTTGTGTTTATTAGTGTGTAGGTATTTATATACTTGGGATAATTTTAGTTGGATAAAATTAGCATTGATTGATGTGGTGAGGGTTTGAGTATGTATGGTAGGGTTGGTATACATGTATGTGGTACTGGTGGGAATATTAAGTCTTAGCTGAGAGGAAGGTGAAAGAATTTTTTCAAATGTTTTTTGGGATGTGGATGTGTAAAGAGGATAGTTAGGATTAAGTTGGAACCAGAAAATGTTATTCAAAGGGTGATTAGATGATGATGGACTATTAGAAGGCTCTTTCCTCCTAATTTGTGATATGTCAAAGTTAGATGAGAGTATAGCTCCCTTGGACAAGAGGTCTAATAAAATGGTGTCCTTGTCAACTTCATATATTTTTTGCATCATTTCTTGTTATGGGGGTCTTGAGTAAAGGCTTGCAACCTAGGAGAGTTTTCTTGTTGGTCTACATATGCTTCTTAATAATGGAAATATGTAGGTTGGTTGGTGAGGTCTTCAATGGTAACATTCTCTTGAGAATCCATTTTTCTTTTAGATTGTGCTCTAGTGATTTCCATACAAAAGGATGACTCCCTTAGAGGGATGTTGATGAATAGTTTTGAGGAGGGGATGGTGAGAATGACTTGGGATTAGGAGTTGAATTGGTGTGATGTTATAATGTGGATATTTGATAAAATATTGATGAAAGGATAAAAAAATTGGTAGATGGGGTGATCAAGGGATACAAAATCATATTTTATTCATAGATTAAAAATCTAGATCATTTCAATAAAATGTGATTTTTGGGGATGTATCCTTGCTTACTTAGGATAGGAAAGTTCCTAAGAAAGATTGAATAACGGATTTTTGAAATAGTTAACTTAAGGGAGCCAAATCCTTAAGATAAATAATTCAAAATGATGGGATAACTAAAGATGTCACTTAAGATAGGAAAGTTCTTAAGTAACACCTAAGTTAGAGGGGAGATGCATGGAAGGATCTAGAACTCATTTTTTGATAAAATTTTATTTTTAAGGATGTGGATGGGGAATGATAGGGATTGAATGATCAAAAAAAAATTGAGGGAGGATTAAGAGATATAAATTTGATTAAGGTGTTTTGGTGGGTAGGAGGATGCCAAGTCCAAGATGTATGAAGGATGGAAGTTGGAATAAAGGTTAATGTTGATGGTTGAAAGAAGCAAGGGAAGGCCTAAGACTAGGTTGTATAATTATAGAATGCAAGCTTTTGACCAAGGGACTTTATAGGAAACTATTGAAGGTTATTGGTTGTAGGTTAAAATGTAGGCATAGTTTCATAGAGTGTAGCTTTGATAAAAGCATGACTTTAGGCTCAGATGCAGCTTGACATAGTAGATGCACAATTTTAGGAAACAGAGTCATTTGAAAAATTAGAGCACACCTTTAGGCAGAAGCACTGACTAACAGAACAAAGGCACAACTTTAGGAAGAGGAATTATTTGATAGAGAAAAAGCATGGTTTCAGACACAATTATTTCTTGATAGAGCGAGAGTGTAGTTTTCAGCGAAGGTGTGGCTTGGTATGATAGAGGCATGATTCTATAGTTTGGTGATTTGGAAAGATATATTCATTTATAAAAAACACATTGGATAGCTGATTTAACTTTTTTTAGAGTGAAAATTCTAGTTTCAACAATTCATGTTGAGTGGCTTATCACTAGTTTAACACATGAAGAAAAACCAAGAACATCAATATAATCCTAAAATTATTCAAGTGGGATAATAAACTTAATGTGGTACCACCAACCAAAGGATAATACATCTAATTGAGTGGGTGACTAGGGTATACAAAGTTCATCTACAACCTTTACACCCCTTACCTTAGAAGGACAAGGCCCAGTCAAAGGATATATTTCACCTCAACAAAAGGTCATAAATGGTGAGTAACTTTGGGAATGATTATTTATACCCTTCACCACACTAAGCTATAGTCAAAGAGTCTTAATCTAGGAATTACAAGTTCTCTAGGGGAGTCCTCTAAATACCACAAGGGTATGTGAGACACAACCATGAACACTAGTTCCTCTAAATCATGGGTTGGGAACATTTAGTGGGAAAAATTGAACCAGTCTATTACCTCTTATATTGGAATCACCCAAACATCAAGGCTTTTCCAAACATGATGCAACGAGATTGTGGGTCAACTTTCATTCTCCCCCTTTATATACTCTATTGGTACACATGGTTAAGGTCATCCCTTGGGGTGATGAAATCCCCAAGAAGGCCTCCTAAAGGAAAGGACAATGTTAGGTGTGATTGGAGACCATACACACAAAAAAAAATTCCTAGGATATAATCTAAACAAAAAAATGAGGAGATGAAATATTTTTTATCCCCAAGATTGCTCTAAGTGCAAGGGGAGAGGATAAGCCTATGCAAACCTCCAAACAAAGCAAACAAAATTTTTTAACCCCTAATTTAACCTTAGTTCCTAAATTAGTGAAAATAAAAAAAGATTCTTACACAAACAAAACTACAAACCACATGTTAGTAGTTTGAAATTATTAGTCTTGTACAAGATTAAACTAGCTACACCACTTGTTAGTCACAAATTTTAGCTAAAAACCCAAGAAATAAAAAAATTACATTGAAATAGAAGCATGTTTCTTTGAAACAAAAGAACAACACAAAGAATGCAAAGAATTATACCTTATTAAAGCATTTTTTTTCAAATAAAAGCATCGAGAGTCGATTTATAGGCATAACAAGTATTTGTATAAGCACCAACAGATAGAACACAAGCGCAATTGGTTGACATGGAAGTGCAGCAAGTCTCTAATAGTAAAAATTTGCAAAGTAGGGTTAGAAAAAAATGACTAATGCACAATAAACCTAATAAAAACATAGACCCAAAATTATTCTAATCATCTACAAAGAACTTTTATTAGTATATAAACACTTAGAATTAATTTTAAGATTGAGGTTAGAAAAACCCTAGTTTAGATGAAGGTTTAAAGCAAGAAAGTGACATTGGTTAAACCCTATTTTAAAAGCACATTAGTATTCTAAAAACTTGGCTAAATTTGTAAATAAAAAATCATACAAAAAACCCAAAAATCGTTAATAAACTAGCTTTTAATCCAAAAACATGTAAAACCCTGCATAGAAACAAAAGCACCATTTTAAGAAATAGAGGTTCCAAATGTCATTGCAGAGGCATAAAAATTCATTGTAGAGGTGTTGATAGATAGAACATAGGCACTGCAAGTTGACATGTAGGTGCAATAAGTCTCTGCACAAACACAGTTTCATAGTGATGGAGGTTTGCAAGATGTGGTTAGTAGAAAAAGATGCAAATGCACTCTAGACCTAAAATACTCCTAAGACTCAAAAAATATCATTAGTATAAACAAGAAAACCCTTAGAGAAAATAGTTTTTTTGTTATTTTTTGAATTTTATACTTAAAGTCCTAATCTAGGTACAAATTTAGAGTGAATAATGAAGCTTGGAAAGAAACCCTAGGCTAACTACAAGTTAGAAATTTGAAACCCAATTAAAGCCCACATAAATCACTACAGACTATTAGAAAAAATGGAAGAAAAAGTGCAGTTTGTTGAAGCAAAATCATCAGATGTCGTTAGAAAGGTGCCAAAATTTGATGCAAAAGCGTAGCTTGACATGATGCAGGTGTGAAAGGGCATGATGGAAGTGCAACGAGTCACTACAGAAGCACGGATTTGTAGAGATAAGTGGAAAAACAAAACCTACAACTCAAGAACTCAACAAAAACTCACACAAAGGTTAGAAAAAGGGATGTGGGTCCCACTGAGCATGCCAAGATGTAGAGGAGAAAATAAATTGAAGCATAAACAAACAAAAAACAAAAGCATAAAGCACAAAAATTGTTATACCTCAATTCATTTTCATCTCCATGGTTAAGCTAAACAAGCTTTACACCAAAGAAGCTTATTAATATATATGCTCTCAAATTTTGTGTGGATTGCTCAAGAGGAATTCCAACATAATCTAGTTATGGAAAAGTAATTTATGAAAATGGATAGTGAGAGATTGTATTTATAGAAAGAGGCTCAAATAGATGGAACGATAAGACCTTACCACAAGATCAATGACTTGTGTTGAGCACTGATTTCAAGCAATAGGAAGAGGAAAAGTGTCATGTGATGGATTGAGGAATGTATGATCTTGGATAGAAATGACTAGATAGGATAGAGGTATAATTTAAAATTGGATTTTATGCAGAGGAGGGAGATGGCCCTATACAAATTCAACTCAAAAAATTGGCATTTGTCTTTAGTGGATTTAATGAGATGGAGCTGAGAATTTATTGGAGGGTTGGAGAAGCAAGCATGTGAAGGGAAACGACAGGTGGCAATTGAAGAATTTAAAATTGAAGATAAAGGCTAAGTGGATATTAATTAAGGGTGATTTAATTAATTAATCTAGGATTAATTAATTAGTGGCTTTTAAAAGGAAATGAATGGTGATGACTGAGGCTATATTAAATAAATAATCTAACCTTTTTAGAAGAATAAGACCATAGTGAAAATTAATTAAATTAAATACTTAATTAATTTAGTAGAGAACCAGAATGATTAACTAAATGGAATAATTAATTAAAATAATACATTTAATTAATTATGGGATGAAATAGAATAATTAATGAAATAATATAATATTTAGTTAATTATGGGATGATGACAGGGATTAATTAAATTTATAATTTTAATTAATTAAAAGTGTAATGTCAAAATTGGGGTGTCTATGAAATAATTCAATTGGATGCCCAAATAGTACAAATCACCTCTACTTATGACCCCCTAAAATACATGGATGGCTCAGTGAGAGCACAAACAAAAAATTTGCATACGGGTGATCCCACAATAGTGGGTTACACTTTTTGGCTAAACTTGACATTGAAAGCAACATTTTAAAAAAAATCTTCACTTTCTAATACTTATAGTAGGTAAATTGTTAGGAATTTGAAGATGATCCAAACTAGTGATTTGTGATATTTTCTCTATAGATTGTAAATATATTTTTATTTTTAAATTGTAATTTTTTTTGCATCTTCTTTGACAACGAGTTTTTAATAGTAAAAAACTTTTTTTAAAAGTGTTGTGTACTTTCAATCGCATAACTTTTTTTCTACAAAGGATTGAATTATGATTCTTTTGAATTTAGGTTGGTAACACTGATATTTAGGGTATCCATTTTGTTTGATAACATTTTGTTGAATATTTTTCTTTTAATCAAGTTTTAAAGTCAAACTAATTACAATTTAGACATAGGTGCACTTTCAATCACATAACTTTTTTTGTATTTATTGAAATTCTTTTTTTTTTTTGAACGAGGACATAAATATTGGTGGGTACATATTTTTCCACAATAGTTTTTCACCGAACTTAATGTTCGGTGAAAAACCTATGTCTAGTAAAACTAAAAAATATAATACAAATTAAAAGAAAAATATATCAAATTTATAGTTGTTAGGAAGCTTGTTACAAGGACTACAGTTCTCCAACTTTATTCATCTATTTGACTCTATTTGCACCTCCAAATCGAGCTTTGAAAGTAAAAAATGCATTAATTAAGTAATTAAAAAAACAAAGTAAAAAAATGAGGGGTTCATTAGAACCCCTAAAAAGCCACTAAAAGTTTCCCCAAATTAGCGATTGTTTGGTTTTTTTTCATGCAACGTGTTTTATCAACAACTTTTTAGTTTTTCCTTTTTTTTTTCGAATTTCAATATTAATAGTTTTTTCCAGATTTTAATATTAATATTTATTTTTCAATTTTAATATTAACAAGTAAAGTGTAGTGTAGTGTAGTTTTATTTTATTTTTTTCTAAGTTTCAAAATGCATGTAATGATTTTAATATTAATATTAATAGTTAAGTTTAGTTTTAATTTCTTTTTTTTTCTATGTTTTTTTTTATTTTAATATTAACATGAAGTGTAGTTTTAACTTGTTTTTTTGTAAATATTTTTAATGCATGTAATGATTTTAATATTAATATTAATAGTTAGGTGTAGTTTTAATTTGTTTTTTTCTAAGTTTTTCAGAATGCATATAATACATGTTAATCATTTTTTAAATTTTTTTCTAATATTAGCAGTTAAAATTAGTTTAGATTTTTCTTTTCTAAATTTATCTAATGCATGATAATCACTTCTCAGATTTTTTTAAAAAAATTTAGTTAAGTTTAGTTTTATTTTAAAATGCATGTTAATTAGTTTTTAATTTTAGAATTGAAATTATAGGGTTTTTTTTTGTAAATCATTATTTAAGTAAGAGAAACTCAAAGGAATTGTGAAGGATATTTAGGTTTTAGAAGACAAGTTTTGGAGAAGAGAAATAGGAAAATTGTGAAAGATATTTTTCTTCTAGAAAGCAAGTTTTGGAGGAGAAGATTCAGAAAAATTGTTAAGCGATATTTTATAAATAAGGAGATGGGGAACAAAAAGACAAGAAAAAATAAGACTGCACCAAAGTATTCAGTAGAACAAGAACAAAGAATACGTGAAAAAAGCTTGCAAAGTTATTATAGACATAAACAAGGTATGTCAAACTTGAGTCTCTCTCAATATTATTCCTTTTGTTTCCCTTTAGAGTTTTAATCTAGTTTAGATTTACACTGAAGGCGTTATCTATTTGAAGGCCAATCTTCCATCTCAAATGTCTCTTAAGCCACTTCCGATCTGTCATCCTATGCCTCCATTTTTCTCAATAATTTTCCCCCTCTTAATCACTTCTCTATCATTAATAAAGTAAAACAGTGGATATACTTAATCAAGGGACAATTAATGGTATATAGATAAATACAATTTATTTTATAGATACGAAAAATATTTGTCTTATGTATTTTTTTTATATGTTAGATTATAATATTATGAAGGAGAATATATCTACAATGTTAGATTATAATTTTATGAAAGAGAATATATAAAGTAGAAGTTATCATTTCTTAAACTATCACAAGTAAATTATCCAATCCATCAAGTTATTTAGGGGTCAAATAAAGATCAATCCTATCAAATAAAACATAACATGTAACATCTCTCTATCTATCCCTCTCTCTCCCTTTCTCTTCATCTTTCCCTATTACAAACATAACATGAACCTATTGGTAATGGAGCTTGATTATCTCTTGGTTCCAATGTTTTCTTTTAGTCGTGTTTGGATGCATGTAAGTGGATAAGCTATCACTTCTCCATTGAGACCTTTGTTTCACAAACATAATTTTCTAAATGACCTACCAATTGACCTCATGTACTACACAAATTATTGTAAAAAATAGACCAAAATTATCTTGAAATGACCTTCCACACACCCTCGATGTACCAATTGCACAATTTCAAATTCTAATTAGTTTAGTTATTAAACTTTGTAATTTAATTAGCTTTTAAGTTCCTAATTTGGTTTAGATTTTTAAATTTCTAATTTAGTTAAATAACATTTTAAATTTCTAATTAGTTTAGTTTTTAAACTTTACAATTTAGTTAGCTTTTAAATTTCTAATTTACTTTAGATTTTTAGATTTCTAATTTAATTTAGAATTTTAAATTTATAATTAGTTTAGTTTTTAAACTTTATAATCTAGTTAGCTTTTAAATTCCTAATTTAGTTTAGATTTTTAAATTTCTAATTTAGTTTAGATTCTAATTTTAAATTTAGTTTAGATTTTTAAATTTCTAATTTAGTGTAGATTTGAGTTTTTTAATTTAATTTTGATTTAAAGTTTATTAATTTAGTTTTAATTTAAGTTTCTTAATCAAGTTTTACTTTAGATAAAATTTAGATTTTATATCTTTTACAATTTAGAATTTAGAGCTGGATTCTTCTAATTTAGTTAGATTTAATTTTTCAAATTAGAAAAATATTTAGTGTATTTAGTGAATCTTAAGTTATTTGAAGTGGTTTTGTGTAGGGAATCAACATACAAAAACTGAAGTAGTAGTCGAGCCAAATCTAGATCCTAGAGCAAATGAAGTTGAAGAACACATAGTTGATGTTAGGGGCGAGGCCCTAGTGCAAGGAATGGATGTTGGAGAGGGTTCAGGATCACTTCCAAATACCATCATGGAAGAGCATATAAATCTAGCTAAAGAGGTTAGGAGAAAAAATTATTCTAGAAAATTAGATCATTTATTTCAAATGGATATGGAAAAATTGAAGTTTTATGCTGACCAACCTAAACGTACTACTAAGAGGTCAATGAACAAAATTGCAAAGCAAATATTTTAACATTTCAGTAAAATTGATACACTCAATCAAGCCCAACTATTGTCAATTGTACTCCTTAATAATGAGCTACAAGAGTCATTACAATTGTTGAATGTAGATACGAGTACAAAAAAGAGGAAAGGTGTAATACCCCTCTGTTTTGCTTCTCATTCAGTTTGTTTTATGCTATGTGTGGTTGCAGTTACTTTGATACTGGATACATTTTGTTATGATTTTTTTTATCACTACTATTGAGGGACAAATATTATTGTGTGATGTGTTGACCTAATTAGTGTTTCTCATGCTTTAATGGATTAATGATGTTGTAAAGTTATCATGTGATATTATTATGAGATTATTGAATTATGATGGAAGTGTCAGTTTCGATGAGTGTATTGGTGAAGAAGACGGGTTCGCATCACTCACTTGTGAGTGCCCTACGAATCCGTAATTCCTTCTTCACGGTGTGTATTATATGCTGGATATATTGTATGATGTTTACTTGGTTGCAGGATTGCAGGATTGCAGGTACATGACATCAACTCCACCTGGTTTCATAGGTTTGAGCGTGTCGATCCAACGGTTAAGTTGAACGGGAGATAGTAGCTAGGTAACTTGTGTCAAGTCTACACCCTAGCCATAGTGTGTCATCAGTGGTATGTGTCGAGTCGTTCATTGCTTTGCTTTGATGTTATTTAATTCTGAAGGATTCTTGATTTGGAAATAGATATTTAGAATAATTGCATTTAAATCATGTTGATGGTTATTTAATTTAAATTATGCAATGTGGATAA
The DNA here is from genome assembly GCA_007115665.2 of Sequoiadendron giganteum. Classification (NCBI taxonomy): domain Eukaryota; kingdom Viridiplantae; phylum Streptophyta; class Pinopsida; order Cupressales; family Cupressaceae; genus Sequoiadendron; species Sequoiadendron giganteum. The sequence continues at coordinate 199,167,512 of CM021109.1, read as the reverse complement.
AAGTTTATATTTAAAATTAATTAATTATATTTAATTTATTTAATCAATTAAATGTAATCCAAGGGGTTGAATTTAGTGATTAAATAATTAAATTAATTAATTAAACGTGATACAAGAAAATGAAAGGAAATAAAAGAATTAAAATTAATTTTGGAATTTAATTTCAACGTGTGGTAATTAAATTAGAAATTATAATTAAATGTTTATTTGGGAAATGAGTTTCAACTTTGGAAATAAATTTATTATTTGAAATTACATTTTAAATTGAAAGTGGGTTTTTGAAAAATTGAAATTGAAATATCTAATTTGCATGTAATGTGAATTAGAGTGGTATTAGGTATTTTTGTTTTATAATGAATGCATGTTTTAATTTTAGGGTAGAAAAGATTTTAGAAAAATTCATTTTTACAGGAGAGAAGAAATTTTGGAAAAATTTGCACAAAGGAAGGGTTTGAAGAAAGTTTGATTGTAGAATTGATTGGAAGAAAGATTGTTTGCATTTGTTGGGTTTTGGATTGGATTCATTAGATGATTGAAAAAAATTCAGGAAATCTTTGGAGGAGGCTTGCAGCAGAAATTCATCTCTTCATGTAGCTTCTTGTACCAGGTTTTCCTCTTTGTGTTTTATTGTTCTTGATTGATTTTTTTTTAAATAGTAGTGATTAAAGATTTGTTTGTTAAATCTGTTTTAGAAAATAAATTTGTTGTTAGAAGAAAAGAATCAAATAAATTTGCAGCTTTTGCTTTATGAAAATTCTTGAGTGAAAATTGTGAAAACCTTAGTTGAATTTAATTTGTTTGAGGAAATCGATTATTTTGTTTTGGATTCAAACATAGAGATTGAGCAATGTTTTTTAGAATGTTTTTAGAAAATGAAACCCTCTGTTTATTATTAAAAAATCGGATTTTAAAATCCGCAGGTAGTTATATTTTTCAAAGTTAAATGGTCTGGTTGCGTCACATATAACTCCACTTTCACAAACTGGGATGTCAGAAAATTTAAAGGGTTTCTGCACCTTGAAATTTTCTTATCCTTGTAAAAAATCACAAATACACAGATCGTAGTTTTTGAGTTATGCTTGAAACATGAGACTGCTGTTAAGTTATTTTTCCATGGCTGCTTTGATAATAAAATATTAATATTTTATGTATTGTTATTATAATATTAAAATATTATTTGATAATATTAAAATATTATATTTATTTATATTATTTTAAATAAAATCTGTATATTAGATTAGTGGAAATAAAATTATAAACGTATGGGGAAATTATTGTTTATTCTAAAATGACATGTTAAAGTTTAATTGAAGGAGTTAAATATCTGATTTAAAGAATGCATAATTTAAGATTTAATTGTGAAATTTAAATTCATATGTAAAAGGTCCAATTATTAATTTGATTTAATTAGAAAAATATATATATGACATTGGGTTATAGTCCAAATACTGATCTTATTTTAAAACAATAAGTTATGGAAGAGACCAAATGTTAATTTGATTAATTTTATAATGATTTAATTTGCAAGGGCAATTGGTTATTTAATTTAAGCGAAATGTTTTGAGTTACAGTTGAAAATATTTATTTTGTTAACAGCAATTAGAGAATTAAATATTAGTGTAATTTCTCCCCAAAATTTAATATGTTTTATTTGTTGAAATTTAATATGTTTTATTAAATAATGTATTATTTAATAAAATATATTAATATATATACATATGATGTATATTTACATGTTGTTTTCAATCAGGAGTATAATTAGTTTTTAATTTGTTTTATTTAAGTGCATGTATTTGAGTTGCATGGAGATTTTTAAAAAAAGATAAGGTTAAATGCATGATTAAACTGTTAGGGAAAATGATATTTTAAGATATTTTATAATTGCAAGGTCAACTAGATAAGGAAAGAGATATTTTATAAATTCCATGCTTAGATAGAAAATTGATTGAATTATATGAGTTAGATAGAAAACGAAAGAAATCCAATTAGATGTGTACTTGTGTTGGTTTTTGAATGCATGGTTGAATTGTTAAGAAAAATGATATTTAAATATATCGAAGAATTGTAGAAGTATTTATATTTGAATGTTTGTTTAATTAATGAGATTTTATTGGAAAAAAAATATGAATGCATAGTTAAATAGAAAAACCAAGAGTTATTTTTATACATTGATAAAAGGGCATGTTTTGAATAAAGAATTGAAAAGATATAGGTTTTGGATAGAAATAGAATATAGTAATGGCAATAGTTTATGTTGTATTGGAAGTAAATCTAGGAAATGAATATATTTGAAAAGATAAATATTTATTATGTTTTATTTTATTTTCATAGAGCAATTTAATCGTTGTGAATGAAATATTAAAGAATATATGTAATTAAATTTATTAATATATATATTTGGTGTCTATATAATATGGAGCATATATATATATATATATTAAGTGTAAATTCATTATCGTATTTTATTTTAATAAGATGCATGCAATATATTATTGAATAGAGATTTAAAATGGATTGATTAGTGTATATGGGTAAATGGGTAGAGAAACGATATTTTATTATGTTAAAGTGATTGCATGTTCTAAATAGGAAATTGAATGAAATATAAGATTTGGTTAGGAAATGGAAAGAGTTACTTGCATGATTTTGTGTCGATTTAAAAGTAAATTAAGAAGTTTATATTGATGAGGCAAGTAGTTATCCTAATTTGCTTTCTTTCCATTAGAGCAATTAATTCATTGTGAATGAAATATGAAAGAGATATGGATTTAGTATATCCAAAAGTAGTAACTTCCTCATGATTATCTTGAATAATTTAATTCTCTGTATTCAGTAAAGAGAAGTAAGTTTAAATGTTTTAGATTCTCAATAATGAAAGAAAAAATAGGGGTTATGATTATTTCAGATAATCTAGTTATCATGTATTTGACTTTGTCAACACTACCTATTGAATGAGTATGGATTTAGAAAATCCAAATATTAGGTTTGATTTACGACTTAAATGCTTTTGTTGCTATGTTGTCAAGTTGCATTGTGGGTTTTGGGATTTAGTGTTAGTCCTAAATTATAAGACTTCCATAAGAACTTAGTAGATGAGGGTTATCGAATCTTTATGTCAACCAGTTGTTCTTCCCTTGTGTAGTGCATGGTGTATTTTCAGTTATTACCCGATTTTCATGAACGGGGATGTTTGCACCTCTTTGGTTTAGGAGCGAATTATGGGATCCGTGTCTCCTTGTATGAAGTGACCTTGTTATGTGGTTTCATCTTGTTGCCTCCTGTGAAAGGAGTGGACTATATGTTTTGTTGCCTCCAAAATGGTTGGAGTGAGTTCTTATACTTGTTTTTTCCCTTGGATGGAGTGGTTATGATTCTTAGGTGTATGCTCTTGAGATTCCCTTGGTGATTAGTATTTGTCTACGTGTATAGTTCTTTGAACATAATTGGTCTATTTTATGTCTGGAAGCAATGTGACCTATGTCAATGATGTGAGAGTTGTACTTGTTTATTGCATTTGCTTGGATATTTCAGTATGAGTTAGTTTGATTCTGCCTTTGGTTAGAGGTAGTAGTATCTTGATCATGTTCTGTGGTTACTATCTCCTAACATGGGGGGTGGGCCTTCGGGTACCACATGGTTGGGTGGAACATGCACCAAAACCGTTGGGTCCCCATTGATCTTCAGTACTTGGTGGCGAGACATCCAGATAGATGGCTCAAGTTCTTGTGTTATTCTTGTTTTGTAATATTTCTATTTGTATAAGTTATTTTATCCCTCTTATGTTATGAGGTGAGATTATGTAATTGTTATACTTTTGTACTATAGTCTCATTCTGGGAATGAGTGATGTAACTATTGGATTAAGTTAATATTTTTGAGATTGTATCTTGGATGTTCAACTTGTTATGTTATGTGGTATTCTTATGATGTTTGATGTTTATCTCATAAAGTATTTATTGCTATGGTTTATGTAAGATGTATGTGTGGGTTTAAGTAATCCTAACCTTGTAGCCTTAGAGGTTGTTGTTAATTAGTGAGTGAATGTGTATGTTATTACACTTTATAAAAAAAAATTGGTTCACTTAAGTCATTAATTACAACTTCCTTTAGGGTTACTTAGCGGGGCATTACAAAAGGTTCACAGCTACAAAAAGACATTGTTGATAATTTTAAAAAAGGTCTGGGTTCTATTGGGAAACAATCTCGATCAACAGATAAGGCAATTTCAAGAAGAGTCATGTTGACATCGATTTTAAGTGAAAAAATGGCAAAAAAAAGACAAATCTCTTCACTTTCTACCGAGATTAATTTCAGCAGAAAGACATTGACACAATATGCCAAAAGGAGAAAGGTTCTCGATGATAGTACCTCAGAAGGAAATTGGGCAATAATGTGTAGAGCTTCTCGATCTGAAAAGAATCAAGATATTTTTAGAAACTTCATCTCAAGCTTTTGGAAGGATCACATTCATCCTTCATCAAATAGAAGAGATGTTATCAAACACAAGATTGGGCCCAATAATAATGAATTACATACAAAACATTGGTTAGACATAACAAAACATGAGATGTATGTGTTGTTTTGTAATTCAAATCCACATATAAAAATTGGCCAAACAATGTTTGAAAAGTTAAGGCCATATTATGTGAAGACAAACAAGGTTTTTGAAACTTTTTGTTGTCATCATATTAAATTTGATCTCTACTATCAGGTGTTTCAAAAGATTAGAGAAGAAAGTGATGGTTTTCAGAATGCACCTCCTAGATGGACAAGTCAGTTCATAGCATCCATCCTATGTGATAAATCAAATGATGATAATGCATCCAGTCAAATTAGTTGCATAAAAGGAGTTTGTGAAACATGTGGAAATTTGGCTAAAATTCCTTTGAGAGATGAAGATATCGACCTAACAAAGTTAGTATCTTGCAAGAGTTACAAGTACATCAAGTTTCATACCAAAAGTGGCAAAGAATCAACAAGGTTAGATTATGTAGAAGAGGAGATACCAATGAAAACATTTATGGAAAAGTTATGTAAATTGATACAACCGTACATACAACATTCTTTCTTTTCTAAGTGGCAAGCACAACAGTTTCAGACATTAAGAGATACTTTCCCACTTGGAACAATGTTATCAGTAGTTGACTTTGCAGAGAATTACTCTTTTGTACATCAAAAAGAGATTCAATCACAATACTATTTTTCAGAGCAGATCACTATTATGGTGCAAGTTTGTTATCAACATGCACAAGTGGATTTGGATGGTGTTGATAGTTCATCTAAGGCATGAGTCATTAAGAAAGAATATCACTTCTATATTAGTGATGACAAAGAGCATGACACACTATTTGTACAACATTGCTTCAAAATGTTTTTTGAATATTTTGCAATCAAGGGTGTCAAAATTGAAAAGCATTTTGTGTGGTCAGATGGATGTGCTTCATAATTCAAATCATCAAGGCCATTTTATGCACTATGTAGATATCATCGAAATGACAACATACCACATGTTTGGAGCTTTTTTGAGAGTGGACACGGAAAGGGTGAACATGATGGTGCAGGAGCTTGCATCAAACGTGCTATAAGAACACATCAAATGAAATATGAGGGAGATCGCATAAAAGATGCACATGATGTTGTTGAATGGTGTCAGAAACACTTTGCATCAAATGAGGTTGGCACATCTCTAGCAACCATCCGATACATTCCACATAGAGTGTTTTGGGAGATATCAGGTGTGTTTTTGTTTGAATTTAAATCTTTAAATATACATATAAGTGTACATTCAATTTTGTTTATTTTAGCTTCAATATATTTATATTGATTACTACTTTTTAATGCAAAATTATGTTTTGTAGGTGTGGATAGAAGATCAATGCGTGGATGCAAGAGAGTAGAGAAAACAATATCGTTGCATTCTGTCATGAGTACAGGTAGTTTCCCATGGACATTGCACACTAGGGATTACTCATGTTTTTGTTATGACTGTATTTTAGAAAACTATGATGACTGCAGCAACCAACAACAAGGATATGTCAATGCACAGAATTTGGTGCCACTACATGTTAGTGACACATACAATGAAAATGAAGATGAAGGCTTTCAAGACATTCCTTTGATTTCAATTGATTATGATCATATTTCAGGACTGATTAAAAAAGGTATGTACATCTATATATAATTATATCATGCATGTATGAGCTTGTGTAAATTTGTAGCTTAATCATTTATTAAATTTTATTTGGCTACTTTTAAAAGTAAATTTACATAAACTTAAATGATAGTGGAAATCTATTTTTTTTTACAAATTTCCATGTAATTTTGGTGTAGGAGATGTTTTTGCAGTCATCGCAGAGCCTAGAAACATAGAAGGTGTTAGTTATTATCTATTACGTTGCACAAGAGAGAGGCAGAAGCTAGCATAATCATAAATAAGTGATGAAATTTCTTTCCCTATAGGTCTGACTAAATAAATAGATGTGCTTACATGATTTATCTATTGAATGTATATTTTGAATATTTTGTTACTTCTATTGACCTTATAAATTGTATGTCTTACCTTCGAATGTTGGTTCCTTCAGGTTCAGTTGTAGTGCAAGGGACATATCTCAAGCAAATCAAACTTGTTCAAAATGGGATTCATTTCATTGATTATCAACCTGAGAACAAGGTATACCAATATAGCCACCTAGTAATTGCTACTGCCTTGTCCCTTCATCCAGTTCTACATGCACGTGGGCATCATAAGTGGAGACTAGATAGTGATGATCATCAAGGAATATTACATGTTATTGAAGAGCAGGTTGAACCACTCGAATTGGTTTGAATAACAGGATGTGTCATAGATGGACTTAAACAATTTACTTATATTAAGAGGAAAATTGTTAGAAGAGTAATCTTTATTTGGTAAAGGTTATTCTTTAATTGTAATTATTTATTTTTTAATTCCTTTATTAAGGAATATTTGTAGCCACCTCCTTAAGAGGTTCTTAACACATTGCACTTTGTATCATTTTTAGGCATTTTGCCTCCATTTATAATATTGGGTTTTTTTCTTGTTTTTTCCCCTTATCAAATTCTTGTGTATCCTTAGCATTTGGTGGTGCTTGGTTTGGCTACTTTGTCTTTGGTAACATTTTTCTTTCAAACTATGCTCATTGGTTAGTTTTTTCCTTTAATGCATTTATCTTTCCTTTCAAAAACACTATAATTTATACATTTAAATTGACTTGATTGTGAAATGGAATGCTATAATTTATACATTTAAAATTAAGTGAGTTTGAAATGGAATAACATGTGAGAATGCTTAGTCAAGAGATGGTTTGTTATGACAGTTGAGAATATGATACATGTGAAAAAGTAAAATAAAATAAAATTATAACATGTATACATGTTTTTGAAGTGAAAAATCAAGTATTATGACTTCTTTTGAAAGTTGTTACCTACATGTCTATCATTACAAACAAATTAATTATGAATCAAAATTATGCCTACCAATATGGGTAGAACCCATCTTAATTATTAATTTGTTATCCCCTTATTGTATTCCCATATATCTTCTCATTAGTGTCTTACAGTGGACAAGAACTACTAAGAGAACTGGAAAATGTGCATGGTCATAGAGGCCAAAAAGAGAAGTATACATATTAGAAAAGAAAGATTTACAAAATCTCAAAGCCTTTTACAAGTCATAGAGGCCATAAGGCGATAGTGCATAGTTACTAAAAGCTGCTACAACAGATATACAATGACATTCAAAGAGATAAAATCTAAAACAATAGGTTTTTGAAGACTTGCATCCTTATGGAAATACAAACCGTTATAGTAGAAAGTAGGACTATAGGTCAGCTAATGTATTTTGTCCTTTTGGATATCAGGTTTAAATCAGCATATTTTTCCACTTTTGTATTGATATATCCCAGTCGAAAGTGTTCACTTAGGGGACAACTTAGAGATTTACTAAGAGGTAGCTCTATCTAATTATCCTGCAACTATATTGAGCATGCACTATAAAATGTGATACAAATGCAAAGGCACCCTTAAACATTTAAAGAGGACAGCAGATAGAAAACAAAGCTCTTTTATTCATCATAAACAATATATCATATAGGTGTAGAATGTAGGACATGGACACCAAAACTGTGTATTCTTATGGACTAAATCCAAAGATAAATTGTATGTCATTGAGAATGAGTTACAGAAGATGGATTTCATACAATGGAAATCACATGATTTAGAATTATAGAATCTACAATGCAGTTACAGTGTCTTGTCCTTTTTGTCTTCTTGCTTAGTTCGGCTCTTTCTACACACTTTCTAGTAGGACAACCCCAAACACCGATGCACTTGTAGTATCCTCTGAGGAAAGCAAGCAGTTGTAAATATCAATTTACATTGAAAATTTACCAAAAAAAATAAAAAGTACAATAAATCTTGACCAATGAAACCATAGGGAAATCAATTACAGAGGCACTGCTCATATCTAGATACCTATGACAACCATAAATCCTATGCCAGAGAAGGAATTTTATAAACACTTTGGAGAAGATAAACCAACAACGCTTATTGAGTACAACAATCACACCTTGGATGTGGAGAACCCTTGACAAGTTTCTGACCATAATTTCTCCAAGAGTATTCATCTAGTGGAATATCTATCATTGATAATGATTGCAGGCACTCTAATGGTCCTTTTGAACTTGGATTTCCTAAAAACCCAATAGTGAACAAAGAAATCAACTTTTAACATGAGCACAGAGGACAAAATCTAACGGCATAACATTTTTTTTTAATATTTAAGGGAATATGGTTTAAGATAACAAATAATTCTAACATTACTTAAAGAAATCTAAAAAGAGAAATTCTAATAAGGTCATTCAATTAGAGTAGAGCTTGACAGTGAAATTATAAAGCAAAATATAAGTCCTAGGTCAACAAATCCTTGATAGAAACTCATCACTCATCAGAAAATACAAGAACAAAATAAAAAACATTGATTGAAACCATGGCAAGTGAATCACCTCAAGATTCTACACAAAAAAAAAAACCACAGCTTGAAACCATGGCTTTTATGAATTGAAGATTCACAAATTCAAAAATGGTGCCATCTTTATTGGATTTTGACAAAATTGTTAGCGGCAAAGATGTAGTTATTTATCCTACAATAAGCCATCAAGACAAATTAGACGCACATACTGAATAAATTTGATTTGGACCTACTCAAACGTAATTAATTAGAAAAGAACCATTATTATATCAATTAATCAAAGTCCAAAAATAATCAAATGAAACTATAAGAGTAAGCAATCTCAAGAGACACAAAAAATAGAATCTTAGCAAATATACCTTTTGTATCCAAGAATGGATTCAGATACATGGAGCCTAGAAAAAGACATGTACCAAAGAATTAGCATCTAAATAAATTACTAGCATGTTTAATTCAAAATTTTGAGCAACTATTGTGAAAACATAAAATAAACATTGCATCTTGTAGCTACAACTTGTTTACCTTTTAATTAAGTCAAGCTCTAGCAAGGTCGTCATGCCGGCTGCGAATCAAACGACCTTCTGAATGAGAATCTTGCTTTGATGGATGCGCTAAGCCCTAGAGATAATACAAGACATGTACAAAATCTAATTACAATATGCCAAATCGGAATAATGTTCTATATCTACATACATGTGTACAAATTATATGCATACCTCAGTACATTATTTAAAAACTTAAAACTCACATATCCACTAACATTAGTAGCATCATCTGAATCACGCCTACGTACACACTTTGTCCTCACACTAGGTGTAACATGAGCTAACTCCCTCTACAATATATGTAACATAAATGTGTACATTAGTACTATATACCATTTAAGTAAAACAATTAATTTAAAATTTAAACAAGTTTAAATTGTGCATGTGTGTACATACATACATACCTCTATATCAGACGGTGCAGGATCCGCTGCAATGATCCTATCTATCAACTCGATTGTATCATGGGTCTCCCTGGCTCGCTCCAATATTGACGAGTGTAGTGGACTAACTAGGTGAGATGGCATTGAATACATATCTCCATGTAGTAGCATATCCACGTAACCTGATGATCCCATTGTTTGCAATTGATCCTCAATTGCATCTAGGCCTTGAGATGTAGGATATTGAACACTAATAGAATGACCAGGAGGTGTATCCTCCTCTCCAACAGTTGAATGATCTGTAGGTGGATCTATAGGATTTGCAAAGCTACCAGGTTAATGTGAATGCAGTGAAGGACCTGTAGCTTGGTTGGATCCTGGATGTGAATGCAAAGCTCTACCCACATGTCCTTTGACCTCATGTATTGGGATCCCAAGCTCTATCGCAATGAAAGCATATGCCTCCAATAGGTCTTCTAAAAAACAATGAGCAGTACTCTGAAGCATCTACTCTCCTATAAGACCATCTATGCCTGATGGTGAAAGGACACCTACCATACCATAAGGATCAGCAGTACGATCCGATGATCTAGATCATGTAGAATGACTCATCAAATATTTTCCCACATGATCAGTAGATATCGTAGATGCAGCAATAGCTATATCACCAACGCTATCAATTGCTTCCCTTTGAGATGCAAAAATAACCTGATTTGCAATAGGCGCGAGGGTTGGGGAGATAGCAGGTGATCTCTCCCCAACCATATCTCGATAAACTGGAGGCAGTCGATTTGCTCAACGAAAAGCATCCCTATCAGCTACCGTACCATGCCCCTGACCATAATATTCTGGTAGGTCTAAATAATTGATGTTGAGGCCCAAATGAACCTCGGCATACAACTGTTGTGCAAAGTATAAAGGAATTTGGTCATTATTTGGATATTGACCAAATGTTGCAAGAAAGCGTGGGTATATCAAAGGGGCCATCTGATGCTCAACACATCGAGTCACCTGATATCCCTTAACCTTGGATCTATCAAGGTAAAATGGAAAACATTATCTTTTGACGGTTTCTTTTGGGACTTGTAGTTGAACATTTGCAAGCAAAACCTCACCTCTAATCTCTTGTTGCATCTAAGCAAGAATAGCTACTATATTTTCAGCAGACAAAGCATGTTTTTTCTCAAATGTCCATATAATCTTCTCTAAGCTATGTAGAATGGACATAGATGTATCCTTATAAACCCCTATGGTGGTGGGGTCAAGTAGAATATGGCATAATTTACAAATCTCATCCTTTGTATTGGTAAATATACCACCAGGTGGTGGTTCTTGAGTTGCCATATCAATCCCTAATTTTTCCAAAAAAAAAAACTTTGAACATCGTAATAAAATGTGCTTTATTATCAAACATACAAGCTTAGTGTTTAAACAAGGTCCTACCTAAAGAGAAGTTCCATTCTGAGAGAAAAACAAAATGGCACAACTTTCAATATGGCTATTGGATAGAGACTGTGGGATAGTCGGTTCAGAATCAGATAGTCTTAAGCAGCATTTGTTTGTATTTTACTTTCTATCTATATGATAAACATTATCTTTATCCTCCAAACGAAGCTAGTTTTCCTGTTCTTATAGCCATTAGTTCTTGTTGCCTCTTTCTTCCTAGTTGCAGTGAGAATCTGATTCAAGATAACTCATTTTTTTAATATTCCTTTTCTATTTGAGATTCACTTCATGCCTTAGGTATGGCTCTCCATTGTATTACAAAATGGCCAGAATTTTCTAGGTATTGGTGTGTATATATCCTTTCAATTAGACAGTATCTGATATGGGGTTGTTTCCCTAATGTGATAAGGAGAAAAAACAAGACTGAAAAGAATTCAATAAATCCATAAAGTTAGAGGAACTCACATAGGTACCCTCCTAAGCTTGCCTTCTAAATAAGTAAGCTTTTGTTCTATAAGTGTTCTACAATAACATATGGTTCTGATCAAGTAGGACCATGAGTTAGCATATTAGTGTGTGAGAAAATGAAATTAGAGAATATTTCTATATGGCAGTAATTTAACAGGATGTTTTATGTTTAGAAATATTACAAACATGCGAATATCCCAAGAACATTGTATACTTGTCTATATTTATGATATTATATTGGTTCTATATTTTTGAAGATCATTCTAGTCTCCATGATTCTTAGTTTTAGAAAGCTTGTTTACTGGTTGATATAATTGATTCTAATATTATGGCTATATATACTGCTAATTCTATAGGGAGTGGAAGTTGTGCTGTAGTAAAGATGCTGCCCAAAATATTGTTGGTTCTCTTAGCAGTGGCGGTTCCTATTGTCATGGCTGGAACACCTGGGAGGCCTATAGATGTGCCATTTCAACAGAACTATGTTCCCTCATGGGTTGCTGATCATATAAAGTACATTGATGGTGGAAAGCAAGCTACACTTTCTCTTGACAAGTGGACAGGTAATGTCTTTAGATGCTACCAATAGCTTATCATTGCAGAATTCTTTTTTGGGCCAAGGAAAATATTGTTCATCACTAATATCAGTCTTTTAACTTGAAAGGATATGAAGCGTCTCTTATGTTTTAGCTGGTGTCTATTTTTTTTCATATTATTTTTAATGGGTGGTGCAGGTACTAGTTTCCAATCTAAGGGCACATTCTTGTTTGGGCACTTCAGTATGCATATAAAGATGGTTCCAGGTGACTCTGCAGGCACTGTCACTGCCTTTTATGTAAGCATTATTTACTCTACAGCCATATTTTCCTCTTCTTGTGTATAGCATAGCATTTAAACTTGTTCTTGTGAGTTGCAGCTGTCATCACAGAACTCAGAGCATGATGAGATAGACTTTGAGTTCTTAGGAAATAGGTCTAGGCAGCCATATATTCTTCAAACCAATGTGTATAGTGGAGGAAAAGGAGACAGGGAATAGTGCATTTACCTCTGGTTTGATCCCACCAAAGATTTCCATTCCTACTCTATTCTTTGGAACATGCATCAGATTGTGTAAGTTTGTTTTCTTTGATTGATCAAACACCACCTTTACCACTTCAAATCAATAGACCTTTTGTTAAACTGTTTGAATATGAATCAGCTAAAACATCAACATTTTTGAATTCAGATTCTTTGTAGATGATGTTCCGATTAGAGTCTTCAAGAACAGCAAGGACTTCGGAGTGAGATATCCATTCAATCAGCCCATGAATATCTACTCAAGCCTATGGAATGCATTTGCTTTGGCAATAAAATTTTCTTCATTTGTTCCTCTACACAACTGTGTCTACCCCTTTCCTCTTGCTTTTCTAGTCCTTTCCCCTTTTCTTCAACTATTTCTTGTCTCTCAACCTGGTATTTGATCAAGTTCAATATACACATTTTGTGAGATCAATTGGTGAGCGGTGCTCCTCAAACAATGGCTGCTTCTCATGCACAAATGTGCTCAATAGCTCTTCTCTACCCAAATAATCATCAAGATCATAAAACCATTTATCATTCAACAGGTCCAAACCCAAGTTTGCAAGTTTTTGTGTCAATAACTCATGAACTTGTCTTTTCCTCGTTGTAATGCCCCCATTCGAGAATGAAACATTATAAATTGATCTCTTCCTCCTACCTCCTCCATATTTGAATCCACTACATCAATATTTTGAGCCAATTCTATGGTGAGGATACGGTCTGTTAAAAATTTAGGAAGTCTAAATGACTCATCTTTGAAGCCATAAACCCTAATCGTTGTATAATGCACCCCGAAAAACCAATCACAAGAAATAAGAGAAACATGATCATCTAGTTTTTGTGCTTTTCGCTTACTCTAGTACTGACTCCACCTCCACTAAGACCAATCAATGTTGGTGCCATGAATTTCTCAGAGAACTCATAATAATCACCACTCACCAAAAGTAAATGAGCATGTTGAAACTAGAATGGCTCTTTGTAGATTGAAAAACTCCTCCACCATACTTAAATACATATGCCGCTAGATAAAATGTAGGTTTTGATGAAGAAACAAATTTAAAAGAAAGGTCTGATACCTAAAAGTGTAATCCTCATTGAAATTTACTAGTTTCCTATGTATACAATCTGCAATCGCATCAGCAAAGTCCAACCTATGTACTTGTTTTTCAGAAATGTCTTCAATCGAAGAATTACAACCAACTTAAAGTCGTGTGCTTCCATATCATTTTCAACACAAAAAATAAATGCTATCATTGACACAATATCTTGCACATCGCACCTTAGACTTGAAGTTGCAATTGGGATAACATGCATCTATGTTTTTGTTGGGTCCAACTCAAGCTTTGAACTGAGGAAACCAAGTGACTTATCATTACTTTACCAAAGTCTTTATAAATTTGTATTAAGTACAGAAATTTGCTTCACTGATAAATTCTATTTGTAACATATCCCTTATTGCATTTACATCAATTACGACCTTGAGCTCTTTCCCTACAATTCTTTTGGTATTTCATTTGTATCGATGTACACAAATAGCAACTAATTCATGACAGGGATGAACCATGGGAACCATATCCATATCCGTATCCATATTGTGCAGTTTTCAGAAGGAGGGCTTTCTCCTGTTCAAAATGTTATCCTTCGTGTTTTTAACCAGATTATCAGTTTCGTGCCAGAGAAAGATAAGCATTCAACTTCCAGACTTCTTGTGGCCTCCAACCAGATTGGGTGTTTGCTTGGAAAAGGCGGTAGCATAATATCTGACATGAGAAGTGCAAGTGGAGCAAATATCCGAATTTTTGCAAAAGAGCAGCTTCCAAAGTGTGCTTCACAAAATGATGAAGTTGTTTAGGTAGTTATGCCCTTTTGCAATGTCTAATATGTTTCTTATTGATGTGGCCTTTAAATGTCAAAGACTGCGTAATTGTTAGGTCTATTGTAGGCCTAAAGCATACAGTGTTAATAGATTTTTTTCTTATTATTGTATGGAACTATCCCTCAATATTTAGATTAATTTTTTTATAATATCGGTGCAGGTAACTGGTGATCCAGAGGCAATTCAAGAATCACTTGTTCAAATCACATCATGCTTGCAAAATAATTTATTCCCAGGTAATCCTGGTCCAATTGGAGGTGTTGGAATGTACCCCGAACCCATGGCTCTAGTTCCTGGTCCAATAGCGCCATATAGGGGAAGACCTGAACCTGCCTCCCCACCTGGAATGTACTCTCGGTTAGGGGGATCTATGCAGGATATTGATCAACTAGGTAGACTCCCCCCCGCTGTTGATCATCCAGGTTTCCCTTCTAGCCTTCATCGTCCAGGAGGAATGCCTCACAATATGGATCAACCACCTTCTCCAGGACCATGGGCAATGCAGGTAAATTTATTTAGGTGATCGTCTAAATTCACTTGCAGCACCACTTGTGTAACCATGTGTCTTTTTTTGCATGCTTTCACATAATTTCACCTCCCATGCTTGATTTTCAACAAGTGCTTGTTTGTTATGATTTTTGTTAGGTGGTAGTCTATCATCTGCTTTTTCTATTGTATATTGTTGAGAATTTTTTTAACCTTTTCCTTACAAGATATAGAATGTATCTATGAAGAAACTAATTTTACTAAAGTTTTGAATGAAAATTAACCGTTGAGCGTATCAAAAGGATGAGTTGAGAAATTTTGAGATTTCTGGGAAATTGACTTTTTTCACAAAAGAATATGATTTAGAAAATGAAAATTGGGAGTAACTGCAAAGGCATGGTTTGTCCAAGATTATTTTGACACTTGAACATTGAGAGAAATTCTGAGCACATGTCAGGTCTATTTTGTAACTTTTAAAAGAGAAATATAAGTAGTCGGATTTGATTAGAAAAGTGGTTTGGAGTTTTTCTAAGATTAACAAGGAATATCCTGTTTGTGTCCTCATGGAAGCAGATTTTGTTTTATGCTTGTTCTAGCCTTGTAGAAATATTCTTAACAAGGTTTGGTTTGAAGTTTTCTGAGATGATGAATGGATAGTTTTTCATTTTGAAGATGACAGCTCCAAAATTTCTGGAAACAAGAAGGCAGGATGTGTATAAGTTTATATTTTGTGCATCATATTATTTGCTATGGTAGCTTTTTTTGGTTGAATCTCAACGAGTTTGTCTCTTTTGAATTTTTTTTATCTGTACAATGATTTCAAAGCTTTTGTGGATTAACTAGGAGTTTGGTAAGCCATCAGCCCCATAATCCACTGACTTTATGTGGTGTCAGAATATTTAAATGGGATCAGGTTATGTATGTATAAATCTTGGAATATGTCATTTGAGATGTGCTCCCTATTTCCCCGTCCCAAGGTTTTGAAGATTGGAGAATTTTGGGGCTGGAATATGTCATTTTGAGATGTGCTCCCTATTTCCCTATTACTCTCTCGAATTGTCACTATGTGCACAAAGATGAGGAAGAATCATTTACAACCAAAGCTTGTTTACAATTTTATTTGTTATAAAATAGGGATTATTGATTTATTGTTATCAAGTATCAAATCTTAGATTTTACTTATTTTCCTAGATTCTAGGAACCATACATCACATGAATTGCTTTTTTACTTTATGAGATCTTTAGGTCTTTGTCATTTTTACTCGCAATGAACTAGCAATCTTGTTGCATACTGCAATCTTTTAATATTTTCTGGGATATGCATGTGTGGTACCTCTGACTCTTATGATGTTAAATCCTGACTAAAAGAATAGAATGGCCAGTTTATAGCTCATTGAGGAAGATTTTTGCTTATAGAAGTTAATTGGTTTCTAATTCAATTTTTAATTAACATCATCTTGGTGCTACCAGGGTATGAATAGTGGCAGTGGAAGCAATATTACTGACTACGGGAGAGGATATTCTCAAAGAGGAAGTTTGGGGAGGTTTCTACGTTGTTAGTGATGATTATGCAAAGTTATATCTTGAATTGCATTTTGATAGTTGTTGTCACTTATTGCCATTAATTTTCTTTTAGTGGAAGTCAATCAACTATTGTAACAAGTACAACTGTTGAGGTTGTTGTTCCTGAACATGTCATTGGATCTATCTATGGGGAAAATGGCAGTAACCTTGCTCAGATTCATAAGGTTGGTTTTTTATTTATTACTAACAAACTGGATAGGACAATAATAGTGTATTTCATGTTTAATTATTTCCACGATCCTCTTTATTTAGTACTTATGTTTTTGATGCCATAACTTCTAGATTTCTGGGGCAAAAGTTATAATGCATGATCCAAGACCTGGAGCTACTGAAGGCTTGGTTGTAATATCTGGGACGCCAGAGCAAACTCATGCTGCCCAAAGCCTTCTTCAAGCTTTTATTATGAGTGGGCAATCCTCACCATGATTATGTACATTTGTTAAAGGTAAGTATTTTTAATGTTCTTGATACTAATCCAAACAATTGACTTTACATGCGCACACAGTAGCATATTGATACTTTACCTGCATCTTATGTTCACATGTATGAAGTTCTTTCTATGTGCTTCTTGAGAATAAATAATGGAAGACTTTCTGATGCTTTGCCTTTCGTTTGTGCTTTTCATCCCTTCATTCTCCTTTAATAGCCGAAGACAAAGAAGTTTGGAGTATGAGAGCAATAAACTTTGAAGATTGACCAACATTTCCAAAACCTTGAGGTTATATAAATAGCGACAACATTCAAACAACGTAGATTTAGCAGTTGATCAGTGGAAGCTTATTCTGTCCTGATTTTTATACTGGGTTGTTTTTCACTTCTGGGAAACCCCACGGATATTTATGGAACTCAAAAAATTGAGAGGATGATGAAACATAGCACATTGAGCTTTCTATCATGAAATTTTTTTTTTGTATGTGTTTTGGAAATCAACCTTGCTTTTGAGAAAAGTTATATTTTCATTGATTACATTACACATTTCGATGGTCAAACAAACCTGTGTTGCCATAGTAGATATACTTTAGGTTTCTTAAATTCAACTTCATTTAGGACTTTCACTTGCTTTGAAAACAATGACATTGGTTTAAGACTGTAGAAAATGTTACGTTCACTTTCTATGGAAACGATGGCATTTTGGTAGGACTATATACAATGTTATATTGGTCTATGACATGCAAATGAGAACTTAGTGATGAAAAACATTGTATGCCAGTTCTATCATTTACTCTATACCTTAAAACTAAAAATTGAGCTCTACATTTTACTGCTTAAACACTATCCAGTTCTTCCATATATTTCTTGAAAATGGGATGTTTGTATGCTATTAGAATGTCAATGGACCAATTTACATATCCTAACATGGCCCTGCTGTAAATCTTGGATAAATATTCTGCTTTATTATTGCAATGTGAAAATGACAGCATCATTAGATACTCGTTTAGACAATATTTTTGTGAATGCGTTGACTTTCCTCAATATTTATTTTTAATGCTTAAATCCTGAGAAAATCATTTTTACAAATGTGAGTATCTTGTACTGAGATCATCAGAAACTGTCCTGACTTGTGAATGAAGAACCCAACCATTACTGCTAAACTAGCAACATAGAAAAACATTTTTCAAGACAACATCCGTGAATGGGTTGACTTCCATGGCAATTCATTTTTTACTATTAGAAAATCATTTAAATAAATTTGAAGCATGTTGTACTTGGATCCTCAGAAACTTTGATGTATGAAATGTGAATGATGAGCTTAGTCATTGCTCAAAATTGTATGTAATTGGTAAATGTTAATTAAAAAAATGTTTTAAACTTAGGCCTGTTTTAGGTTTCCAGTTACATTTGATCCCCTGCAATAATATAGAAGGTGTATTTCAGATTCTATTTAGTTTGCAATGTCAATGTCCAATTTTGCTACAATGGAAAAACAATTAAAAAAATTCTCGAGGAACTGTCATTTCTTTCTAGGATCTACTTAACCAAATTTGTTCACAGCTAGAATTGCTTATCTAGGAGATGAGTTATGTATGTCTGAGTTTATCTATGATAGATTTGTGCTAATATGGTATGATTCTTTTGTAATTTAGTCCTACTGACGAGTTGAAATTCAAGATTTTATCTAGTTATTTATCTAAACAATGTGTTCTTGCGAGATATTGATTCTATTTTACGAAGGTGGGCCATAATTTTTCAATAGTAGCAGAGTTTTAAAATAGCCATAAACTATCCTGGGAATGTGCTCTACAGCTATAGACCTATAAAAAACTACATTCCAGTATTAAAGAATAAAAATTAGTTCATATCCTGTAATAAGTCCTTTGAAAGACACATCCTTAAGATAATTGATGATGTTATCCCCATTGCAAATTTATCAATATAGGCCCCTACATGAGATCTCTTTAACCAGCTAGAGGCATGCTTTCACCAACATGCATACTAAAAGTAAATTTTCAAAAATCATTTGTAGAACTGGAGCTTCATGGGACGAGTTTGTTTTTGCAAATTCTATGAGCCAAATGTCCATGGTACCCTTTGTCTCGTTAAATTGTTCATGCAGAGTTTTTTTTTGCTATGATAGCTTCAATTCTCTTCACTATTGTTTTTGCTTGTCTATGGTAGTTGAAAGATACTGATTGCTGACATATGATATATCTTCTTCACTAAGGTCCCAAGTACACGATATATGTTGAATCACACCATGTGTGAATTACTAATTCATTTTGTCTCAAAAGTACTTGAAGCAACATGTTAAATTCCTTCTGACATAGCAACCACTGCACATTTCATCCAATATATCCGTATAAATCAAGTCATAAAACAAGAGTGGCAAAGCAATAACCAAGGAATTGGGCCTGGTGCTAATCCTCTGTTGAGACCCCTGTTTTGCCAGACATCTGTTTTGAATCAAAAATTCATGGGAAGACGTGGTGGTCAATTCCAGGGACAGAATAGTGGATTTTGTGATCCAAAGATGAATGTGTTTGTCAGATCACCAGTAAACTCATTTGTTCCTATGTTTGGTGGGCAATGTGATAATGGGCAGTCTAGTGCAGATAGTCAAATGAAATTGAGGAAAGATTATACAATAGATCATGATAAAGCGATCAATGGATTATAATAAGCATGCAAATACCTTACCTATAGAAGTTCAAGGCAGAAACCAACTTTGTGGCTCTCAGGAGGAAGTATGACTGGAGAGTTGCTCATTTTAGAATGAATGCATTTTCTGAATGAATGTGCAAATAAATCATCTTTAACTATCACACAAGTTCAAGGTAGAAAGGAAGAAGCAAACATGAACCAAAATTGTCTTAATGTAGAATCTATTGTGAAAAAAGCAACAAACTACCACATCAATAAGCGAATTTTCTCTTGTATTTGTTGGAACTGACCAAAAGTTGCATGTATGTTCCGTAGGGTAATATTTATGTAAGGGATGAACAAATGAATCATACAAAGGATTCTAAACACCTCCCTCTCAAAGAGACAGAAGAAGTACTCACTCAATTTCCCTTTTGACATTTGGTTCTATTATTTTGTCCTCTATGGTATGGTTTCATATGGAGATGAGCCCATCTTGTAACCCTATTCCATGATGGTTCAACTTCACACCAAGAAAAACTTGTATGGCTTTGTGTCAACTTTGCAGTAACCCTATTCAACATGCTCGAATTTTAGTCTCTACTCTATTAACATCCATGAATATAGAAGCTGAAGCGGTATAGTGAATGATTACAACAGAAAAATAAACCTGTAGCACTAATAATAATGCAAGATTATCTGTGAATAGAAGTTCTAAACGGATTTGCTCAACAACATCAAATATATATAATGCAAGGTTCTTTGTGCAAAAAAAAAAGCATTTAAAGCAAAATTTTCTCATGTGATATATGTGTTTGTGACAAATATGATTCACAAAAACACAAATAAGTTCAAATAAATGATTTTCAGAAATTATATTGCAAAATACTTGGTTGAGGCTTAACATTTCACTTTTATTGTACCAAAAAAAATGACCTAGAAAGTGCTAGAAATGACCTTGTTGAAAGTGCCAGAAAAAATGCCCAGTTATTCAATGCACCAGAAATGACCTTGCCTATGAAAAAGCCCTAGATTAATCTGTCTCTGAAATTTGAGAGGGAAAAATAGGGCATCGTCTCCAAAATTTGAGAGGGAAAAATAGGGTGTCGTCTCTAAAATTAGAGAGAAAAAAATAGGGTGTTCGAGTGAAGGCATGGTTCGAATGAACGCTCCCATTTTTTTTCCAATTTTGAAAGTTTAAAATCTCCATAATTGATGGGGGTTCATTCGAACCCCCTTTCATTAGAGGGGGGGGGGGGGGCTTCTAATGAACCCCCTCAATTAGAAAGCACCCCTTCATTAGAACCACCTTAGCAATTTTTTTATGCACATTTCTAATTTCCCTTCGTCTAAATAATTGTAACCCATTATTGTGGGTTCACCCATACACAATTACAACATGTTTATGATCAAAGGGATAAAATCAAGCAATTAAGGCAGACAATAAGTATAAAGTTGGAACACTTAATAGGGGTTTTGGGAGAAGCAAAGAATATGGAATAATAAATCTAGATACTCAATAATCTTGCTGAAGTAGAGGCAACACATGCTAACTTTCAAGGACACATCAAGGTCCTACAATAAGAAAAGAAGCAATGGCACACTGCACTTGCACAAAAAAAGGTGATTTACAAGCATATACTTCCTAGAAACTAAAAATCATGTCTTGGGGATAAGACATTAGATTAAAAAGGGAGGATGATGTTAGTAGTGTAATAGAGTAGTACCAAATCCTACCACAAGCTACCGTATATTATTTTTGGAACCTAAGGCTGACAAGGGAGATCAAGCTATGGGTGTTCCATAAAGGTCATGTCTCTCTAAGAGACAATATATAAAGATATGTATGTAGCAGATATAAGAATAGAATAAAAGGAATGATAATTTGTAGATTAGAGACTAAGACCTTCTTGTGATTGAGGATTTTCTGCATAGATCAAGATTAGATTAGCAACATTGCATGCATATTAAATCAAAAACCACAATGACAATAGAATGCCTAGGAAAATAAAGAAAGGAAACATGAAACAAGCTCACCCAGTCCTTCCTCCTCCATGGTTGACTTCCATTGCACCTTCTAGCTTGTTGTGATGATGAGTGTGCCCTCAGGTTGTCATGAGAAAATGATTGTGACCAAGCCCTATGCAAGTTTTGAAGGATTTGAATGACAAAAGACTATGCCTATGAAAAGTAATCAAATAAAATAAGCTAAGTGTCAAGTAAAATATAAGCATAAAATGTATATGATAATGAAGTGGTCTTTAATAATGAAGTGGTTTTTAATAATGAGCAAAATTGACATTTTATAGAAAATACAATTTTGGATGGACGGACGAGATTAAAAGCTGACAAAGCCTAAAATCATTGGATGAGATTCCATGTGACAATCCCTAATTAGGGTTAGGGCAAGATTGTCAAATGAGTGGCCAAGATTGTCATTTGATAAAATCAAATCGGCGGTCGAGAATACAAGTGATAATTAGTCAAAAAGATAAAGATTTTTGAAAATCAAGAAGATAAAGACTGCTTGATTTGTAAGATTCAAAAAATCTATAAGATAAGAGTTGAACTAAAAAGAAGATTTGGAAAATCAAGAATTTGCTCAATTACTTGATTTTTGGAAGAAGAATACCATTTTGAATTAAGTTAATTCAAAATAAGGATTTTATGTGATAATAAATAATCTTTTTCAGATTATTTACTAAAATGAAGTGATAGTTAATAAAACAAAATCATTTTAAATAATTTCATTTATTTAAAATGAGAGAAATGTTAAATTAGGTATTAAAATAATTAAAGATAATCATTTAATTTAGAGGATTATGACCGATAATTTAATAAATTAATAAATTCATTTAATTATGAGAATTAGTGACATTAAATAAATAAATAAAGTTCATTTATTTAATAATCAGGAAGAGTAAATGAATAAAAGGTAATTAAATAAATTAATAAATTTATTTAATTGTAAGAAGACAATAGACAATTAATGACGTATTGAATAAATAAATATAATTTATTTATTTAATAATCATGAAGAATACAATAGACATGAATTACTTAATTAATAGTCGAATGTGGACCAAGGACATAATTAAATGTCATAATTATGCTAGGACGAAAGTGGTAAAACAGAGCTTGTAGGCCTAGGTCATTTTTAAGTGTCTACATTTTTCCCCTCTTTGTCATAATGTTATCGCATTGTGACAAAGAAAATAAGTCAAAAATATGCCCCAATGCAAAATAAGATGAGGAAGAACGATGAGGAGAGTAGCGGTATGCCCCCTTGAGAGGACATATAGGTTCCAAGAAGGCGGGTGTGCTCTCAAAATTGATGAGAAGACTAGAATATGAAGAGACAAATAAATGTTAGTGTAAAAGATATGGATGCAATGCCTATATGAGATGAGCGAGAGAAGATGACAAGACAAAAGGAGATGCATGTTAGTTCCTAGACCAAATCCTTCAAAACCTTACCATAGGATTTTAATATTTATTGCTCTTAATCATCATTGGGTAGATTATTGTGATGGCCAAAAAACACCATGATATGACATAAATAAAGGTGTCAAAGGTCGTACCATCACATGAGACAACCAGTCGTAGACAAGGATGATCATGACTCATACTAAGAGCGCAATTTCCCGTCTTTTTGTCATAACCAACCACAAGCAAAAAAAGATAAGAAGGACAAGCCATGAAACGTCGTTGCTTCTCTAAATCCTATTTCCAGGACATCCTCGAGAAACTAGCAACATGATTTCCAAAAAGAACAAAATAAAGCCATTATCATGATACGTCATTATTTTTCTAAATCCCATAGTCAGGACATCGCTGAGAAACTAGTAACATGAGTGTCAAAAGACAAGACAAATTTCATGAGACGTCATTGTTTCTCTAAATCCTATTGTCAGGATCTCACTAAAAAACTACTAACATGAGTGTCAAAAGACAAGACAAACGTCATGATACGTCATTGTTTCTCTAAATCCTATTGTCAGGATCTCATTGAAAAACTAGTAACATGAGTCAAAAGACAAGACAAACGTCATGAGACGTTGTTGTTTCTCTAAATCCTGTTGTTGGGATCTTGCTAAAAAACTAGTAACATGATGAAAAAGCCAAAGACAAGTGCCAGGTGTTTGCCAAGTGTGTTTGAATTCCAAGTGTTTTAATGTCAAGATGTTTGGTTTGATGATGTCGAGATGCCAGGGTGTCAAGGTTTTGACGATGCCAAGATGACGAGTGTCAAAGATTGCCAAATTCAAGAAGGACACATCCTGAATAATGTTGATGCCAAGAGGATTGATCCCTAAATACCAAAAGGAATCCCTCAAAATTCTAGGTGACAATGACAATGCCTAGGAAGGACACATCCTAAGGCATAAATGATAGAGGTTATTCTTCAGAAGGACACATCTGAAAGAACATTGATGTCAAGAGGATCCCTCAAAATGTCAGATGATGGTGATGATCCCTAGGAAGGACACATCCTAAGGCATAAATGATAGAGGCTATTCTTCAAAAGGACACATCTGAAAGATAACCAAGAATTGACAGTTTGACCGGTTGTGAAAATTTGACTTGTTTCGACTAATTTTGACTGAAGTTGACTGAAGTTGACTTGTGTCGATGTTGACGTGCTAGTGTGATTATCATGTTAAATAAGTAATTGATAAGTAGGAGGTTTCTTCCACAATGTGTAAAATTATGATATTGCTATCAGGATTCAACCTTGTAGTTTTCGAGTCAAACTCATTGACCCATGATTCATGAGTAGTGGTTCACAAGAACCCATCTCTCATGATAATGAATCATGGGTCAACGAGTTTGACTCAAAAACTACACGGTTGAATCCTGATAGCAATATCATTAATAAGTAACTGTCATAATTCATTTTAGGAGTTTTCCATGTTTGGAAATGACTTGTCCTTACTTGAAGACTTTTGACATGTGTGCTAGTGTAATGCCATGAACCCTAATGGACTAACCTAGTGTGGCCTCGGGGGCTCATCGATTGATGGCCTTGCCTACGTCGTGCACTCAGTGACCTCATAGTTCGACACGACCAATGACCTTGTCCAAAGGATAGAAGTTTGAATCATGATTTTATTTTGAAAAACCTAGAAAGACTGACCTAATGTCTCGTGGATTCAAAGATGAATCTTGCCTACGTAGAAAATGTGCAGAGACAACGTAGTCCGGACGTGGACAAAAGATTGATTGATGTGACCAATTGGATTGATAAGATAGACATTGACTTTGACTATTTTTTGATATTTTGACATTGATTTGGATGTTTTTGTATTTTCTCAAGACATTTTTCAAATTTTAGGTCCTTTTTCAGATTTTTATGACTTTTTCAGATTTTAACGACTTTTTTCAGGGCTTTTTCATATTTTTGTGACATTTTTCAAGATTTTTTATGAATGCAAGATCATGTGCGACACCCACTACAGTTATACAATAAAGGTGTTTCCCCTAGATAGATCAAGGATTACCCTGGTCAAATGATATGGAAATAGGTAGACACTAGGCAGAAGGCAATGATATGCAAGGGGTGATGTCAACCAAATGCTAACCATGGTCGAAATCGACATGACTTAGGACGAATTTCATGAATGTGTCAAGTCGTTGTGATTATGGAAAGTGCATAATGGTCTATTAGAGTAACAGTAGATGTCGAAGCAACAATCAACTACACATGGCGCCTACTTTCCAGGTTTTCACCATGGTACTTATCCAAAGTGCATGTTTGCCAGGTTTTCAATATTGGACGAATTTATTTCTTTTTACTATTTTTGTCATTTTTTGATTTTTTTGGTTTCACCAAGATGCTTGTTTGCCAGGTTTTCATCAAGGGATGATTTTTTCTTTATTTTTCATTTTTTTTGTATTTTTAGGTTTTAGCCAGGCTCTTTGATGATATGTGTAGAACTTTCATAGATGTAGGCTGTTGATGGGTTCTTTCAACTATTCTCCATCAGGTGTAGCCAACTGATAAGCTCCAGAACTAAAAGTTGTCATAATAATATAAGGACCAAGCCAATTAGGCTCAAACATTCTAGGCTTTTCATGGTCTGCCTGATTTCTTGGATTTTGCATGAGGACCAAGTCACCGATTTCAAATTTTCTCACCATCACCCTTTTTTATAGCTCCGAAAAAGATGATTTTGATATGCCTGCAAGTGATTCAAGGCATTTTTTCATATTTCTTCTAGCATTTCTAGCTCATGTAGGTGAGACTATATGTACTCTTCATCATCAATCATTCCCTTCAAGGAGACTTGGAGAGAAGGAATTTCAACCTCGATGGGCAATATGGCCTCAGATCCGTAGACAAGGTAAAATGGAGTGGCTCCAGTGGGTGTACAAATGCTAGTACGGTAGGCCCACAAGGCAGGATTAAGTTGTAGGTGCCAATCTAAGCCAGCATCGTTGATGGTCTTCTTAAGAATGCAAAGAATTTATTTATTTGATGCCTCAGCTTGGTCATTACCTTGTGGATAATGTGGAATTGCTCACAGAGTTCATGAATGTCTTTATTTTTGAATGGACTCTTGTTATCTATGATGATGGATTGTGGGACACCATACCGGCAGATGATGCAATTCAGGATAAACTTTGATATTTCCTTACCGGTCATGTAAGTGAGAGGGATGGCTTCAATCCACTTAGTAAAGTACTCAGTGGTAGTGATTATTAATTTATGGTCGTTAGAGGAGGATGGATGGATCTTGCCCATGAGGTCGAGTCCCCATTGTGCGAAAGGCCATGAAGAAGTGATCGGTTTTAGCTCTTGTGCAGGTGCATGAATTAGGTCACTATGCACCTAGCATTTTTGACATGTTCTGAAAAACTGAAGAGCATCTTTTAATAATGTCGGCCAATAGTATCCCAATCTAGTGACTTTCCTAGCTAATGTTGGACCACTCGAATGAAATCCGCATTGGTGCAAGAGCACACCTTGGCTAACCTCCATTTTTTTTATTTTGGCTTGTACTTAACTCTAGCCAAGTTAGGAAGTTTGTTTGCTTTCAGACCTTAGAAGGTCATTGCTTTTGTGGGCTAGCTGAGTTAATCATTAGGACTAAGGTCACACATTTAGCCATTGTTAGTAGTTTATGTTTTCTTAATGTTAGTTGTCTAGGGGAGATTAGAGTCTTAAAGTTGTTCTAAACACTTAATGTGGTTGTAAAGATGCATTAAGGCCATTCAATGAGTTGGTTTCTCGGGATCTAGAGGGAATGGTGGTCCTAAGAAATAGGATCAAGGCATGAAGAAAGATGCCAAATGTTGTAAGGAAGTTAGCATGGCAACCTTGGCAATTATTGTAATGGTTGCATGCAACTCGGTTGCCTTTGGATTCCCTTGAGAATAGGAAGTGGGAGATCGGCCAACGAGCCCTAGAATCACGGAGTGGGCATCTAATATGACCCAAGACTCGAATCTCATGATGGTTATGAGTTATGTGATTTGTAATTAGTTTTTGGAAGTGAAATACAGAGCGCTGCAACAGTGTTTTGAAGACAATTCAAGTTTTTGGAATGATGGAGATGTTAAATGGATTGAGAACCTGAGTTTAGTGTTTGTACTATTTTCTTTAGTATTTTCTTAGACTTTTTCGTTTGATAGGCAAGTTGTTTAGAGTAGATATTGTAGTAGTAGTAGTTAGACTATTTGAGGTTGTGGTTCTTACTGGTTCAATCTTGACCAATCAGTGCTTTCATGTCTCCCCCATGAAGTATTTCCTTGGGAAACACCTAAGGACAGGTGGGAATGTTAGGGGAGTCATTAGTGTACATAGATTTAGGGTTAGGAAGTATGAAAGAGTGGAGAGCTCTTTTAATCACTGGTCTCTAGGCGAGCAAATAGAGCCTGGTTAGAGGTCTAGCATGGAAACCTTGAAGATTCTTGCAGGGTAAGGAGGTACTGTACGAAATAGGTACAGGTGCATGTAGGGTTTCACCTTAGCTCAACATTCTAGGTAGATTGAAGTCATGTCAATCATTTGGTTCATGGTTAGATCAAGTTACAATCTAGAATACAGTCAGTCCTAGAAACTAGGCCTTTTAGCCTATTTCCCAAAGTTGTAGGAAGCTTGTGTACGGACGTTGTCAGGCCAGAAGACCCACTGAATCATTTAAAACTTCCAAAAGGGTATTTGAATCTTCCTTTAGATTTGTAGAGTCTTTGGGAAAGTTTTGCAAGAATTAGCAAAATAGGACTGGCAAAGTATACAAGGAATTGACCTATTTAAGGTCTCAAGAGGTGAATCCTTGAACCCTATAAGGACAGGGTTGAAGAACCTATTAAAATGGTTCAAATATGCAAGGTTATGATTTCTATCAATAGGATGGACACCCCTACAATGAAGAATGAGGTTTTTGAGAAAATAGCACTTAGAGCTTACTAAGTGAGGAAGAGGAGTTGAACTTGTCAAATGGTGTTAGTCCTCTAGGGTGAAGAACAAGGGATAGAACTCTTAGAACAGAGTTAAGATTGGACTTAGTTAATCATCTAAGCCAATCAGGACCTAGAGGAGACTAGGTTCCTAGAAGAGACAAGCTAGGTCTCTTGGTTGCAGTGCAAGCAAGCCAGGGAGCACTCACATCATATTGGTATCAGAGCCTGTTGTTGATCAAGCTTGTGGTGGATGTTGCAGCCTACTAAATCAATGGGAGAGAATACACCAGAGGAAGGCACAACCATGGTGACTAATGTTGAGTTAGCCAAGAAGGTAGAAGAACAAGAAGAAGACAATAAGTCACTAAGAGAAAGATTGGCTCGAATGGAACAACTCTTGGATGAAGTCCAAGAAAAGGCAGACAAGGTAAAGGACAAAATTGATCAAAAGGAAGAGGAAGAAGCAAGGGAAAAGGAATTAGAGTTGGAGGAGGAAGCACCAACACCTAACCTTGTTCTCCCTCAAGAGCCATTCTTAAAGGCACTAAAGGCATTGAGTGGCAAAGCCTTGGAAGGTGTGCCACTATTTAGTGGACAAATGGATCCAGATTCAGTTGTGGATTGGATAGACAACATTGAGAACCATTTTGAGTGTGATGGTATCTCAGAGGCACAAAAAGTTATGGTGGCCAAGTCTAGACTAAGAGGTTCAACTCTTACTTGGTGGAAGTTTGTGCAAAATGAAAGAGAAAAGGATGGAAAAGGTCCTATAGTTACTTGGAAGGGCATGGTAAACAAAGTGAAGCAGACCTACCTTCCTAATGACTATGAAATCCTGTTACATAAAAGGAGACACAATCTAAGACAAAGAGATTTAGATGTCCAAGCCTACATCGAGGATTTTCAAAAGCTATGTTTGAGATCCAAAGTAGTAGAAGATGAAAGCATTAAGCTTGCAAGTTATTTGAATGGCCTCAAATGGTCTATTCAAGAGGAAATGAGTCTAGTGAACTTCAAAACCATTCGCCAATTCTATCAAATGGCCTTGAAGATAGAAGAGAAAAGCAAGAGAAAGCAAGATCAAACCTCTAAAGTTAAAGGTAAAAACAAGGATAGTAGAGGACAAAGAGGTGGCTATGGTGGAAGAATTTCTGAAACAAAAACTCAAGGAGACATAAAATCCAGTGAGCAGCAAGAAGGAAGCTCAAGTAGAGGTAGTAGAGGAAGGAGTTCTAACTCTAGCTCTAGAGGAAGAAAATGTGGACAAGGAGGAAGAGGCAACTAATTTGCCAATATGAAATGCTATCATTGCAATCAAATGGGGCACCCTGCCTATAGATGTCCAGAGAAAGGTGGTTCTTCACATGGAGGTGACAAGAGAACTAACCTAGTTCATGAGGAATCAAATGCAGTAGAGATGCAATCTGAGATTCCATTAAATTCTGAGGAAGGTGAGAACCTCATGATGAGGAGAACTTTGATTAAGGAGCCGGTGAAGGAGGAGCCAAGCCAAAGGAGGTCTTTATTTAGGATAAAGTGCAAGATGATGGGAAAAGTATGTAGAGTCATCATTGACTCAGGTTCTATTGATAACATTGTGTCAGAGGATGCAGTCAGCAAACTAAAGTTGACAAGGATACCCCACACCAATCCTTACAAGGTCACTTGGCTCAATAAAGGACAACATGTGTTAGTGAATGAACAAGCATGGGTGGAGTTCTCTATTGGAAGGTATAAAGACAAAGTCTTGTGTGATGTGCTACCTATGGATGCATGTCATTTGCTCCTAGGTAGACCATGGCAATTTGACCGTCAAGCCATACATGATGGAGGAAAGAATTCTTATTCTTTCAAGAAAGACAATGTGACCTTCAAAATACAGTCACTATTGGAAGATGTTGAGGTGAAAACAGTAGGTCCAAATGTTCTTATGGTGGGTGAAAAATAATTCTTACAAGCTTTGGAAGAAGGAGAAGGAATTGGTTATGCATTGGTGCTAAGACCAAGAGAGAGAGATGAAGGCAAGGTGACCAAGAAGACAAAGTTACCAAAGGAGATTCAAAGCATACTGTAGACTTACCAAGGTATAGTAAGTGATGGAAAACCATCAACCTTACCTCCTAAAAGAGCCATAAGTCATAGGATAGACCTTATCCCAAGAGCTACCCTTACCAATAAGGCAGCTTACAAAATGACCCCTCAACAAAATGAGGAAATTGCTAGGAAAATACAGGAACTCCTAAACCAAGGTCTCATTAAAAAGAGCATTAGTCCATGTGTCATACCCACTATCCTAGCACCTAAGAAGGGAGGAGATTGGAGGCTTTGTACTGATTCAAGGGATATTAATAGGATAACCATAAGGTATAGGTTCCCTATCCCTAGAATAGAAGACCTAATGGATTGTCTAGGTGGAGCCAAGTACTATAGCAAGATAGACTTAAAAAGTGGCTATCACCAAATAAGAATACATGAAGGAGATGAGTGGAAAACAGCCTTCAAAACTAATAAGGGTCTATATGAGTGTCTTGTCATGCCCTTTGGATTGTCTAATGCCCCCTCCACATTCATGAGACTCATGAATGAAGTTCTCAAAGACTACATAGGCAAGTTTGTGGTAGTATATCTAGATGATATACTGATTTTTAGCAAGGCAAGGAGTGAGCACCTAGAACATCTTGAGATTGTTTTCAAGAAGCTACATGAGGAGAAGTTGATGATCAACTTGGAGAAATGTGAGTTCATCAAAATAGAGCTAGTGTATCTTGGATTTGTCTTATCACATGGCAATCTGAAAATGGACCAAAGCAAAGTGGAGGCTATCATGAATTGGCCTACTCCAAGGACAGTAACAGAGGTAAGGATTTTTCATGGCCTTGCACAGTATTATAGAAAATTCATAAGGCATTTTAGTGCAATTTGTGCTCCTATGTTGGATACTATTGAGGGAGGCATGAAGACTAAATTTATATGGAATGAGCATGCTAACAAAAGCTTTGAGTTGTTGAAGGAAAGAATATCTACCCAACCTGTTTTAGTGCTACCAAGCTTTGAGAAGCTTTTTACCATTGAGTGTGATGCTAGAAATGTGGCAATTGGTGTTGTTCTCAGCCAAGAGGGTAGACCAGTGGCTTTTCATTCTAAAAATTTGAGTGAAGCCAAAAAGAAGTACTCTTCTTATGACCTTGAGCTGTATGCATTGGTTCAAGCTCTAAGGAAGTGGAGGCACTACTTGCTTCCCAAGGAATTCATTGTATATTCAGACAATCAAGCACTTAGTTTCCTGAATTCACAAGAAAAGTTGAGCCACAAGCATATGAAGTGGGTTGAGCATCTACAAGCTTACACCTTCAATATCAAGCACAAGAAAGGTGTCCTCAACAAAGTAGCAGATGCATTGTCTAGAAGAGCTCTCACAATTCAGGAAATATAGTTGAAGAGCATGGGAATAGATCACTTCAAGGATCTATATGCTGATGATGAAGATTTTACAGATGTTTATAAGGTATGTGCTAAATACAAGAACCATTTTCATAGTAAATATGCTAAGTATACTTTGAAAAGTGGTCTATTGTTTAAGGGAAATCAATTATGTGTTCCTAGAGGCTCCATTAGAGAGAACTTGATACAAGAAAAGCATAATGGTGCTTTGAGTGGTCACTTTGGGATCACTAAGACTCAAGAACTTGTTCAAAGGTTCTATTATTGGCCTAGGATGAATCTTGATGTTAGGAGGTATGTGGAAAGTTGTGTAGTATGGCAAAAGGAAAAGGGCACTTCTTCAAATGTAGGCCTTTACCAACCACTACCTATTCCTACTAGGCCATGGGAATGTTTGAGTATGGATTTTGTAGTTGGGTTACCCAAGACAAGGCAAGGCATGGATAGTGTTTATGTGGTGGTGGACAGGTTCAGCAAGATGGCTCACTTCATACCATGTAAGACCACACATGATTCTAGTCAAATATCCTCTCTCTTCTTCAAAGAGATAGTAAGAATCCATGGGTTACCTATTAGCATTGTATCAGACAGAGACACTAAATTCATGAGTCATTTTTGGAAGACTCTTTGGAAAAGTTTGCGTACTAATTTGTCCTTTGGATCAGCCTACCATCCCCAAACTGATGGTCAGACCAAGGTTGTTAATAGAAGCCTTGGAAATCTACTGAGGTGTTTGAAAAAGGAGTATGGGCAACAATGGGATCAGTTAATTGGGCAAGCTGAATATGCCTACAATGATACTATAAACAGATCCACAGGGAAGAGTCCCTTTGAAATAGTCTATGGACTACATCCTAGAGGAGTTTATGAGTTGAGAGACTTGAAGGATGGAGTGAAGGGAAGTGGATATGCTGATGACTTTTCTTATGCTATGCAGGAGATACATGATATAGTGAGGAAGATCTTGATAGAGAACACCATGAAATATAAAACCAAAGTGGATGAGCATAGGAGAATAGTGCAGTTCAATGTAGGTGACTTGGTTATGGTGCATCTTAACAAATCAATACTTCAAAAGGGAATCCCTCACAAGTTGCACATGAAGAGGATAGGTCCCTACCCTATCTTAGCTAAGTATGGTGATAATTCTTTCAAAGTTGAGCTACCGGATGATAGTGGACTGTCCCCTATCTTCAACATTGCAGACTTAGTTCATTATAAAGGACCACAACAAGACATGGATCAGAACCTTCATGAAGTGATCAAAGATGTGGAAGACCTATACTTACCTACTACTATAGTCACAGGAGTTGATAGCCTATTGGACACAAGGGTCTACAAACAGACTAGAACCAAAGCCTACAAGGAACACTTAATCAAGAAACATGGTCAAGTTGAAGCTAATGCAGTATGGATAAAGGAAGAAGAGTTCAAGAAGATGGGAATTGATCCAAGTATCATCAATCCAAGGGTGGATTGAACTTTCTATTTTGGGGAGGATGGTGCAGGAGCACACCTTGGCTAACCTCCATTTTTGTTATTTTGGCTTGTACTTGACTCTAGCCAAGTCAGGAAGTTTGTTTGCTTTTAGACCTTAGAAGGTCATTGCTTTTGTGGGCTAGGTGAGTTAGTCATTAGGACTAAGGTCACACATTTATCCATTGTTAGTAGTTTATGTTTTCTTAATGTTAGTTGTCTAGGGGAGATTAGAGTCTTAAAGTTGTTCTAAACACTTAATGTGGTTGTAAAGATGCCTTAATGCCATTCAATGAGTTGGTTCCTCGAAATCTAGAGGGAATGGTGGTCCTAAGAAATAGGATCAAGGCATGAAGAAAGATGCCAAATGTTGTAAGGAAGTTAGCATGGCAACCTTGGCAATTATTGTAATGGTTGCATGCAACTCGGTTGCCTTTGGATTCCCTTAAGAATAGGAAGTGGGAGATCGGCCAAAAAGCCCTAGAATCATGGAGTGGGCATCTAATATGACCCAAGACTTGAATCTCATGATGGTTATGAGTTATCTGATTTGTAATTAGTTTTTTGGAAGTGAAATACAGAACTCTGCAACAGTGTTTTGAAGACAATTCGAGTTTTTGGAATGATGGAGATGTTAAATGGATTGAGAACTTGAGTTTAGTGTTTGTACTATGTTCTTTAGTATTTTCTTAGACTTTTTCATTTGATAGGAAAGTTGTTTAGAGTAGATATTGTAGTAGTAGTCAGACTATTTGAGGTTGTGGTTCTTACTGGTTTAGTCTTGACCAGTCGGTGCTTTCATGGCTCCCCCATGAAGTATTTCCTTGGGAAACACCTAAGGACAGGTGGGAATGTTAGGGGAGTCATTAGTGTACATAGGTTTAGGGTTAGGAAGTATGAAAGAGTGGAGATCTCTTTTAATCACTGGTCTCTAAGCAAGCAGATAGAGCCCGATTAGAGGTCTAACATGGAAACCTTGAAGATTTCTTGCAGGGTAAGGAGGTACTGTATAGAATAGGTATAGGTTCATGTAGGGTTTCACCTTAGCTCAACATTATAGGTGTATTGAAGTCGTGTCAATCGTTTGATTCATGGTTTGAGCAAGTTACAATCTAGAATACAGTCAGTCCTAGAAACTAGGCATTTTAGCCTATTGTCCAAAGTTGTAGGAAGCTTTTGTACGGATGTTGTC